>CM068835.1:116792457-117992457 GCA_028554795.2 Sinohyriopsis cumingii | reverse complement strand
TCAAATAAAGTAGTTGGAATTTTAAAAAAGTTGAAAGGCACAAAAATCCTACAAACTTAAAATCTAGCGGTCCCAGTCGTATGTCGGGTGAACTCACTTCATTTGATCAATCACACACTGTTATAAATGCTATTGTGTATGTAACATAAACTACCTTAAATTAACGGACTCGTTCATAACTGATCAAAGATAGCAAGGCAACCAAGCAAAACAAATACTTTGTAAAATAAAGAGCTTGGTTTCACAGATACAGACCATTGTGGGAAAGTGATTTTCAGAGAATTCCTGCACTGGCACTTAGTGATCCTCAAGGCTGATAAAACGTTTCACTGTTACTCTCACTCAAATCATGACATCAATATTCTACTATTGAACAATACAAAAATTGAGTTTCAATGTAGGTATCTGTCTCACGAAATAAATGTCATTAGTTTTGAAAAAAAAGGAATCTTTTTTGGTAGTGTATCAACAGTTAGTCTAGTTCCTGGTTGCAGTGACTCCTAACTTGTAGTATACTATTTAATACCATTCTGAGAACCAGGCTAATCAACAAAACAAAAAGCAGTGACATAATGCACAGATGTTCTCACTTACATGTGAAGGTTGTTGAAACCAGTTGGAACGATCTTTCACATGTTAGACATTTTGAAAATAAATGTTATTTAAACAGAATAATGAATAACTTCATTACAAAAAGCACATTATTAACAATAATTATCAATGGGATTGTAAAATGAGGATTCAGTCATTAAACAGCCCAGTTCCCTACACACACACATGGATTTCTCATTGTATAAGCAGATTTTTTTCAATTTTTGGAGGTCCCCCAGTAACTCGCACCCTCGCTTATAGTGCTTATATATGTTTGTGGACCCCATTGTGTGTGAATTATGTATGTATAAAATTTATCATTATGAAAAAATGTATCACAAGTAATAATTATAAAAATGTTTGTGGAAGTACTAGCATCAACTTATCATCAAGTATTGGTGTTTCATGAGAAAGTTTTGAAATGTACCAGTAATGAATTTCGAATATGGAATCCAATATATCAACTTCATATCAGCATTTCTTTTTTTTCAGTTGTGGAAAGATGAGGCTGTACAAGACATGCTTCTCAAATCAATACCAATGAAAAGGTAACTCCACCTATTTTTTCTCTGTCCCCCACAATAAAAAGCCTCATTTAAACTTTTGAAAGAGACAATGTATTCTCTCTCTCTCTCTTTATATATATATATAAACATTTGGCATCACCTTAATGACTTTCTTAATCACACTGTAATGCATACATTTGTCTGCATCTTTGAAGAAGTTTAAACCACTGAAAATATTAACAAAAACAATTTAGTGTGAAGTGCTTCAGGCTTTTGAAGAGTTGCTGTATATTGATACACTAACGTTACCCTGATAATTTATTTTCATTTTGATTTTATATTCATTTCCAGGATTGGTGAACCTCAAGAGTGTGCGGGTCTTGTGTCGTTCTTAGCTTCGGATGATGCCTCATACATCACAGGAGAGTGTGTAATGGTATCTGGTGGAATCCCAGGAAGACTCTAAAATAATATAAAACTGACTGGTTAAGTGATTTAATCACCTTTATGAAATACGTTTAGATCTTACATACTACCAGCCTAAAACTAATGTACAGTTAATCTTTGCCTGCCAGAAAAGGAAATTATTTCCAACAATAATGACTTCTTTTTATAAGGAAATAATAATGACGACATGAGGCAGGGTCTATTAAAAACACTAAATATTATGAGGAAATCCTTTTCTCCATTTCATAAAGGGAATAATTTTCTAAATATTTATTGATGAAATAAAGTTAGGACTTGAAAATGTAATGTGTGATTTTCATGAATTTTGTTGATTTTTGAATGAGAATTTTTGGTTTGCTGAATCTTGATATTGTGTATCCTAGAATAGACCCTTTAGAGGATCAGTGATAAAATGATTTTTGAAATCTGGAAATGACATATTCTCACTTACAATTTCAACTACAAACAACATAAGCCATCATCTATTACTGCGTAATGCACCAGTGGATCAGGGTCCATGTTGTTTTTCTACTGATTATTCATAATAAACCGCATAAACTCAGATCTGCCACCACATTATATGATGGCAGATTTGGTTCTGTGCAGTTTGCACTTGGTCTCAACCTATAAATGGTTATATATAGTTTGGTTTGGTTTGGTTTGGTTTGGTTTGGTGCATTACAGCACAGCAACACAAGCAGATTCTTTGGCATTGAGGCAATTGGAGTCAAGTGCCTTGCCCAAGAACAACCCACAGTAACTTACCCAGGCTGAGGCAATTGGAGTAAAGTGCCATGCCCAGGAACACACCACAGTAGCTTATCCAGGCTGAGGCAATTGGAGTAAAGTGCCTTGCCCAAGAACACACCACAGTAGCTTACCCAGGCTGAGGCAATTGGAGTAAAGTGCCTTGCCCAAGAACACACCACAGTAGCTTATCCAGGCTGAGGCAATTGGAGTAAAGTGCCTTGCCCAAGAACACACCACAGTAGCTTACCTAGGCTGAGGCAATTGGAGTAATGTGCCTTGCCCAAGAACACACCACAGTAGCTTATCCAGGCTGAGGCAGATGAAGTAAAGTGCCTTGCCCAAGAACACACCACAGTAGCTTATCCAGGCTGAGGCAGATGAAGTAAAGTGCCTTGCCCAAGAACACACCATAATAGCTTACCCAGGCTGAGGCAATTGGAGTAAAGTGCCTTGCCCAAGAACACACCACAGTAGCTTACCCAGGCTGAGGCAATTGGAGTAAAGTGCCATGCCCAGGAACACACCACAGTAGCTTATCCAGGCTGAGGCAATTGGAGTAAAGTGCCTTGCCCAAGAAACACACCACAGTAGCTTACCCAGGCTGAGGCAATTGGAGTAAAGTGCCTTGCCCAAGAACACACCACAGTAGCTTATCCAGGCTGAGGCAATTGGAGTAAAGTGCCTTGCCCAAGAACACACCACAGTAGCTTACCTAGGCTGAGGCAATTGGAGTAATGTGCCTTGCCCAAGAACACACCATAGTAGCTTATCCAGGCTGAGGCAGATGAAGTAAAATGCCTTGCCCAAGAACACACCACAGTAGCTTACCTAGGCTGAGGCAATTGGAGTAATGTGCCTTGCCCAAGAACACACCACAGTAGCTTATCCAGGCTGAGGCAGATGAAGTAAAATGCATTGCCCAAGAACACACCATAATAGCTTACCCAGGCTGGTCCAGCTGTTGGATTTGAAACTGCACTCATTCATTCATGAATCCGGCATGCTTACTAAAATGACTCTAAGTATATATAGTACCAAATCAACATTTTGCATCACCTTTAATAGATACTTGAAGATATTAGTTTTAAAGACAGCTTTCTTAAACACAACTATTATAAAACATTTTCAAGCTAACATTATCTGTTTAAATTATTAGCAGTTGATCACTGAATGTGCCTTGTTTTTGCAGAAACTTAAAATGGAAAGTTTTCAAGAAAAGAAATCAAGCATCTGATTTGATACTGTAATAAGATTACTTACCATAATTTATGTAAATTTTTGTACATAGATGATCCTTACAAATTGTAATTATTCTTTTGACACATATTTTTTATACAGGAAAGTTTGCTTTATTATTATTTCAGACTTTTCATACAAATGTAGTTTCAAAGCAGAAATTGTATCAAAATTAATAATCAATGTGAAAACAATAGAAATAAAGATAATTTTCATTGAAATTTGTTTTATACTCCATTTATTGATTGCCATACATTTTTGGCCTAATTGCAAAGTAAATAGATGCTGATGGATTGATGATATTTGTGTCTGACAGTCTGGCATCATGTTTTTTGGTTGATGATGTTTGTGTCTGTTTGTCAGACTGGCACCATGCTTAATGGATTGATGATATTTGTGTCTGTTTGTCAGTCTGGTGCCATGCTTATGGATTGATGATGTTTGTGTCTGTTTGTTAATCTGGCAACATGCTTATGGATTGATGATGTTTGTGTCTGTTTGTAAGTCTGGTACCATGTTTATGGAATGGTGATGTTTGTGTATTTTTTTTTCAGTCTTGTGCCATGTTTATGGATTGATGATGTTTGTGTTTGTCAGTCTGGTACCATGCTTATGGATTGATGATGTTTGTGTCTGTTTGCCAGTCTGGCACCATGCTTATGGACTGATGATGTTTGCATCTGTTTGCCAGTCTGGTGATTCGCTTATGGATTGATGATGTTTGTGTCTTTTTGCCAGTCTGGTGCTTTGCTTATGGATTGATGATGTGTGTGTCTTTTTGCCAGTCTGGTGTCATGCTTCTGGATTGATGATGTTTGTGTCTGTTTGTCAGCCAGTCACAATGCTTATGGATTGATGTTTGTGTCTGTTTGCAAATCTGGTATCAACATTGAGGTTAGCATTACATTTAGGTCATTTTCAGACACTATTGCTCAGGGTCACAAAAGATGCTTTTCAGATGCATCATGTACAGTACTACATGTTTAGTCAAAAATATGGTCACTGTGACCTGTCTTGCATGATTCTGCTATATTAATTATGGCCATATTTCATTGGTGGCCCCAGAATTTTTTAAATATCCCAATTGGAAGTTAATAATTCTTGCTTGCCAAAACTTTTGCATCATTCTATTCAGTATCCCGTCGTTAGCGCACAGGTCAAAAGCGTGACGACAAACGTGCACCAACAAAAGTGCGCAATACACAAGACAAAAGCACACAAGACATAAATTATAAAACTTATTATGTCAAATAAATAAGCAAATATTCACTATTTAAATTTTTTAAAATATTATTAATGAGTTTTAGTGCATTATTTATATCACTGTTCAAAATGCAATGTTATGTGCTTAATCAAGACAAACAAACAAGGCAAAACAATTATAAAAATTAATATGATTTTCATCTTCTTATGGCTATCATTTTTCATATTGCAAAGTTATGTGCAATACCGCGCAGATATTTGATCAATGGTATGTTAATGTATTTTGGAACCAAAGCTAGCAGGCATCAATTAAGTCTGACATACTTTGATTTTGTTGCCTCAGGCTGTCGAAATCCTGCTCAATATCGTTCGATCATAATCTCAACATGATCTTGCTCCTTGTGAAAGTGGCCAAACAGCTTGTAGACAGATGAATGATGACAGTCTACTGTCTGTTGAAATGACGGATGCCATGCCTCAACCAAAGTATTAGTGAGTGGTAAAATGTTGTTTACACGGTCGTGCATGTTCCACAAATTAATAGGAAATCGTGGATTTCCTCAACGGTTTCTTCTTCGTCTTCCCACGTAGTTGTCTTCCCAGTAATCATTGATTGGTGTAAGTTGCAGAGGGCTACTTTCCACCAACTCATCAAAAGCACCTGGAACATCTTCAACTGGAACAAAACCAAGGGCGAAAAGCATTTTGGCATACATGCGAACATTTTATCATCATGGTAAGCCTCCGCTAAATGATATTCCTATACTTTGCGCCACAAACATTGTCCTAGATGGTAGAAGCATCCTGCTAACTGTGCTGCTGGGAAAATCATTGTATATGCGTTTAGACTGTCTTTTTCTAAATCGGCCTTAATGCTAGCAGGATTAAGACCAGGCTGCAGCTCGAGAATTTTCTGCATGACTCGTTCATAGTCATGCTATTTTCTCTGGCAGCAAAACATAGACTAGAGGATAGGCCGAGTTGTTAACTAAAGCATGGATAGTGAATAGCTGAGTATATAGTGTTGGCACAACTTTAAAAGTACCATCGATAAACCAGTGATCACTTTGCTGTAGAAGGGTAAGATTTTCAGTCATTCTGAACATCAGAATGTGAGCAAATTCCACAGAAGAAAATTAGTGACTTGCCAATTTTTGCAGAGATTCTGGAATGGCAATATCATTTAACGAAGTTATGTTGGTGTATGGAAGATCATTTTTCTTTCTACATCATTCGATCACTCTCTGTGAAGCAGTATATGATGGCAACATACTCGCTGTCTGCAATGAAATTCTGAGAAACTTTGCTGAATTATTTGCCTTGGTCTTTCGATGGTCATCATTGCTCTTTGACAGATCTCTGGTACGGTCTTCTTCGCTTTGTTGCTTTCTGGATCTGGAGCATGGTTATACTCAGAAAGCACAGTGCTTGTGTCCACTGCGATCACCTTAATTCTCCCTTTACAATCACGTTTACAGCATTTCCATGATGCCCTGCCACCAGCATTTACTCTGTCTTTTCTTTATCGATATCCATCAGTTATGATATGCACTATCTCCTTCTGCAACTCAGTATTTTCCATGGTTATATATGATTTTTAAATTTTTACAAAATGAATTTGGTATTTATAGTTTTCTAGGCTAATACTGCGTGAATACGCACCTAGATGTCTGCTCGCTGCAAACAATGATTCAAACTATTACTTTATTTCTACTCAATATTTACAGTGTACACACTTTGATGTCTGCTCACTGGAAACAGTGATTCCAACTATTAGTGGTTCCAACTATTAGTTTATTTCATTTGAAATGAGACATTTATCAATCAAAGACACAATAAGATTACAGGCTTATAGTTTATGCTGCGTGCTTTTGATGGTTTGCATTTGACGGGCATATTTTGCTGCGAGCTTTTTTTGGTGCACTTTTGACCTGCGTGCTTGCAAATAGTGACCCATGGTAACCTTTACAATGTGCTTAGTTTCTCAGACAATATTGCATGCAGAGTCATGTAACTTAGAAGAGTAATACATCTTAAAATCAAAAGAGTAATACATCTTAAAATCAAAACTAGGTCACTGTGACCTGAATTTACTCCAATAACCTGCATTAACTGTTGTATTTGAATCGCTTGGATACTATTACCTGCAATAAATATAGATCTGTGAAACTGAAGGAATATGGTATAATTGTTTAGTTATCAGTTCACAATTTTTGTAACAATTTTCTTTTTGGCACAATTTGTAGCCAAATGGGGACATTTTAAAGGTATATCCTGCTAAATTCCATGAAAAAGGGATGGAATCACTCTCTCTTATACAAAAGTAAATGAACTACATTCACTTATTTGGAATAAAGCCCTATTTGGACATAATTGATTATGATGTTTAAGATTAAAGGTGTGATGATACTGGGATATGAATGACCATGTCATAATTACCTGCTTACCAGTGTCCTGGTCATAATTTACTGTTTATCAGTGTCCTGGTCATAATCTACTGTTTATCAGTGTCCTGGTCATAATTTACTGTTTACCAGTGTCCTGGTCATAATTTACTGTTTACCAGTGTCCAGGTCATAATTTACTGTTTACCAGTGTCCTGGTCATAATTTACTGTTTACCAGTGTCCAGGTCATAATTTACTGTTTACCAGTGTCCTGGTCATAATTTACTGTTTACCAGTGTCCAGGTCATAATTTACTGTTTACCAGTGTCCTGGTCATAATATTCTGTTTACCAGTGTTCAGTCATAATTATCTGTTTAGCAGTCTCTTGGTCATAATTATATGTTTACCAGTGTCCAGGTCATAATTTACTGTTTATCAGTGTCCTGGTCATAGTTACCTGTTTACCAGTGTCCTGGACATATGTATCTGTTTAATTGTGTCCTGGTCATAATTATCTGCTTACCAGTGTCCAGGTCATAATTTACTGTTTATCAGTGTCCAGGTCATAATTTACTGTTTATCAGTGTCCAGGTCATAATTTACTGTTTACCAGTGTCCAGGTCATAATTTACTGTTTACCAGTGTCCAGGTCATAATTATCTGCTTACCAGTGTCCAGGTCATAATTTACTGTTTATCAATGTCCTTGACATATCCATTTCAAACTTAGCATACTTTGAAATTCAATGAATTACAATAAATATTAAGTATTATGTACTCAGATATTTTATCTAATGCAGATACACATAAATAAATTCTGACAGCATATTATGCAATAGTTTTCGATGCTTTTAGTACAAGTACATCATATGCTTGGTTTGGTTTAGTTTTGCGGGTCTAACACAATTTTTCAGGGCATGATAGGAGCAACAGAGAGTGTGAAAAGAGCACTTGCTTTAAGGTTCATTTTTTAAAATTAAAGCTTCCTCCAAAAATGAAAAATATATGGCCAATAACATCAAACTGACGCCTCTAACTGACCGAGAGTTTCTCTAATTGGGTTAGTTTATTTTGTTACTTTATCTTTGCCATTCGTGATTTTTTTAAATTTGTGTTTTTTGTTTACCCACTGTAGCACTTATTTGTGGTCACTCTCCCTCTCTCTGCTGATGTCTTTTTATCCAAAGATTTTATCAAGACCTATACGATATCGTGATCAAGGATTGTTTAATTATATTGTTCTAAATTCATATGGAGCAGATTGTGCTTTTGAAATGAAGTTTTTGAACCTAATCATATTCATATCCCTACTACACCAAGTTTGATGAATATTTCGCAGAGTATGTGTATCAACTCCATTAAACACAACTAAAATATTAGTTATCTCTGATCACTTTAATTGGTATACATCAGTCACGCACATACAAATATGTGTTAACTGTCATTGACGTTGCAAGTAGATATAAGGAAGCAGAACCCTTATCAACTAAAACAGCAACTGAATTTTTTTCTTCTGCTTTTGAACGAATTTATCAATGAGGACCCTTGCGATGGCTACATTTACTACAGGTTGATCCTGGCAAGGAATATCTTGGTGTAGTATCATCTCTGATGATGTCAAAATCAGACAAGGACATACTACAATTCATCGGGATCAGGCAACTGTTGAAAGATCTAATTGAACACTTGCTGAACGGTGTTTTGGATATCAATATGGAAAGGAAATAATTCAGAAAGATATCCAATCGCGCGAATGGGTTCCAAGATTACCAAGTGTGATAGCTGCATTAAATAATTAAATTACCAGTGCAATTTCTACGAAACCCATTAATGCAATTCCAAAAAAACAAAAAGCATATACCAATACAACGAAACGACTTTTCAAAACAACCAGTATTAGGTAATGCAACTAAGGTATTTATGTGAACCTGGTGAACTTGAAGGTGGTAAAACAAGAGCGACTGATCCTATTTGGAGTATTACGACACATAACATTTCTAGCGTCGTAAGACCTGCAATCTACAGATTAGATTCAACTGCTCCTAAACTTGGATTTGTACACAAGCAATTACAAGTAGTTCCTGAAGACACATAATTACCACCGCATTCACTTTTGTAAACTAGCACCTTGACATCGATTACATTCAAGACAGGTCAGCATCACATCTTCACGTTTATGACCAAAATTACTATTAATTCTGTCTACGGTACATTGTCTTGAATTATTGTTTAAATACTGCCACAACATTGCTGTGTTACAGCTCGCACAATGATTGTTCTGTCATTGTTTCAATGTCATCATCAATTCAGCATCGAGAGCAAAGTCGCGTTTATTTTTTGTCACATTGTTTATAACTAACTTTTCCTACTATATCATCATTAGTTTCATGAATTTGTTTATTATTTTCTTTAAATTGTATAAAATTCCTCTGCAGCTGAGATATTCTTCTGACTGGAGACGCTGCGAGATAAACTAAATTTGACCATTCGATACGATCATCGATGATTCAAATGTTATGATACGGTTTGCATCATAACCTTCTCATCTCTAGCTATGAGAAGTGATTACTCATAAGTTAAGAAATGTCTTTGCCCATGGTTAGAGAGAAAGAGAGAGAAGAAGGAACTCAGGCTCTCAACAAGGGTGTCACCAATGACCGTGTAGATACGGCTACATCTTGGGGAATGAGGTACGGAATCGCTGTAAGGAAAAGACAGAGCTGTTCTAACTCGAGGAACGAACTATTTATATATATATATATATATATATATATATATATATATATATATATATATATATATATATATATATATAATGCTACATTCTAAAGATACATTTATAAAGCCTTTATATTTAAAATACAAAAAATACATATAAAATTACACTTTCCCATCGAGCTTACCAACTTCATTGCATAATTTCTGCGTTTTAGAATGTAATACAGATAGTTAAATCTCGGTTACTGCATGATATCCAGTGAGTATAAAATTCAATAGTTGCGATTAATGCAACAATCATTTTAAAGAAACGTATTTTACTAAATTTAAAATAGAATACTTATTTGGAATAGGTTACTAAACATTACTCATTATTACCTAAAGAATCTTTTATTTCCAAATTAAATCTGAACATGAAGTTTGTAGTGAATTCCTCTTTTACAATAATACATATCACAAATACAATTAAACATTCTACTATAGTGAAATATAAAATATAAAGAACTCAAAAAAATGTTGGAAAAATATTAACTTTACCGTTAAAGTCTCAAACATAAAAAGGTGCCCATTCTTTAAAGAAGTTTGTGAACACAGACGATTCTTACCTGTAAGGAAAAGAAAGATCTGTTCTGACTCGAGGAATGAACTAACCCTTCGTAGGCCCGCTTGTCTATTTATACAGTTTTTGTTTTCGTTCAGTCCAGTCAGAACAAGACCCTTGATCTTTCCCAGGGCCATCGTGTGAACCATCTGTGTAACTCATCCATTATTGATATAATAATTTGTCTGTTTAGCAGCTTCCCCCAAATCTAAATTGCTGACATTTAGATACGAACGAAATGTATTTTAGACTGGCAATTGTTGACATTTAGATACGAGCGAAATGTATTTTAAGGATTTCTGCACCTGCTCGTTATGCGTGATCTTTATAAAATAGCATACAGTTATATTATACAAATATATCAAATTTATCTCAAAATATTTTAGTGGAAAATTACTTTCAATATAATTTAATGAAAAATTACTTTTAATACAATTTAGAGAAAATTTTATTCTCAATACTTTTACTTAAACGTTCTGTCCTAATACAGACATTTGTATCGGAGATGGTTAATCGTTGTGATGAATGAATCGTCATTGCGTATCCTAGCATCCATGGAGTTTTGTCCATAGTCAACAACATTGACAGGAACTAAAACAATATCATTTAACACAAGATTTTGTTTTTCTGACACTCCTGGTATATCAACGTCGATATTTTGTCGTCGCCTATCTGCTGGTCAATAACAAAATGCTACGGGTAGATTTGAAATTTTTTCTTTATGTAACATAAGTAATTTTTGTTGAAGTTTATCACGAACTATCTTTCTACTTGCCATTATCAAATCATTTGGTCTCCATAAATTCCAAAATTGTTTATAGGAGTTTCTGAAATTATTTCACGCATTATTTCACATTGAATTTTATTCGGTTGTAGTCTGATTCATTTCTTAAACTCTCTTAATTCTGAATCAAGTGTTCTATGATCATCAGTTATTTCATTATAATAATCTACAAAATTCGTCAGCCATTTATGTGTAGACAACCCAACAAATGGTGGTGGTTGACCATGATCGCCATACATTATCACATCATTATTTTTTGTCTATAACCAATCAAGAAATATTTTTAACGTTTCTAATGGAACAGTGCATGTTTCATCCCAAACAATAATCCTTGGATTATATTTCTCTCCCATGGTAACCAAACTTGTTTCTGCGGATGATGCGATATAACATTGTTTATTGCACCTCATTTATCCTTGACTGATTCAGCCAATCTGTTTATTTTTTCACGTCGCTGATCCGTTAGTTTATTTCCACGTATCGTGTTTGTAAAATGTTCCGTTACTCGTTCGACTACACAATTTACTTTTGAAAATTTCATCGGTTTTCGATCATGAACACTGGGTTTATCATTTATCGGATAAATTCCATAAATAATCGCGGTTACAGGATACTCTCTTTCATGATAGGTTTATCAATACCAGTCAACATTCCTGGTTTGGATTTTTTATTTAATACGGCGATTTTTTCATTATGTCACTAATAAATAAAGTATTGTCTACTTCCTTAATAAACTTTACTCTGAAAAAAATATCTTACTGATTGTCGAGATAATTAATAATCGTAGCTGCTCGTTGGTCGTTCATTGTAGCATCGACACATCAGTGTTGCATAAGATTTTAAGTGTTGACAATAGATGAGTTGCGCCATCTATATGAAATTCTTTTTCAGCATTACGAATACTTTTAATCCCAATTTCGATCAGATCAACCAGAGCTCGTCTTCGTGGGTTCAAGATCGAATCTATATTCAGAAGGTTTTATCTTAATCGCTGATAATAACTCATCCATAGTATAATTAAGACAAATATGTATAATGATTCAAACAAGGAATAAATGCAAATGGCTTATGACAGACACTACAACTCCTTGTGACAAACCTTGTGTAAACGAATTCTGTGGTGTGGACTTCAATTTCCAGGTCTACGGAGTGGGAGTTTAGGACCTAAACCGTGTTCGAAATGTGTTCAGGTTAAAGGAAACACGCAGTTAAGTGTGCAATATGATAGTAAAAAAATAGAGAGCTGAAAAGATATTATGATTTTTTAAAAATATTGATAATAATGACAAGGTCATAAGAAATGCAAAAGATTATATCACTAGATTCTCAAAATAATCATTTAGACAAATAATATTATATATAAATGGAGCAAAAGAAATTTGAGACACATCCTAGCATCAATATTTACGAGGCATTTCGTGATGGTATCCAAAGGTACTGTAGACTAAAAGACCTTTAGTCGGCGTTAATAATTTTGGTTATTTAAGATTTACTGTTAGGAAGAAAAATATTTCTGTCATAAATTTATTTACAAGTGTTATCAGGAGTGATCGTAGACGGTATTGTGATCGATCACATTGACTCAGATAAGAGCAATAATGTTTTGTGTAACTTGCGAGCTATCACACAAAGTCTAAATGGTAAATTTGGAAATACTGGCTGTAATGATAAAAGCGCAAAAGTTGTCAAATCTGTAAATGTCGGGATAGGAGAAGTAATAATAATTCCAAAAATTTCTGCTGCTGCCATATATTGCGATATTTATCGTGCTTCAATACATTCGGTCGCAAATAAAATATACACATCTGCTTTCTCTAAGAAATATAAACAAAAGTTAATTTTTCATTATTGTTGAAGGGAGATAACTCTATCAAGTTAAGTTCTCTCTGGCAGAGTAATTAAGTAGTTGTTTTTGCGCATTTTTGTCATCGTAACTAATTATATACAAATATTCATTAATTTAACCATCTGTGTGGTAATTACTATAGTGAAGTAACATAATTTTGTAATAGTTCAAATTAGTGAAAGGATATTTACATCTTGATTTAGTTTTCCTTAAATCAATAACCCGCTTTGTAATGCAGTAGTTATTTTTAGATCTCTGTTGTACATAAATAAGTGTATTTAAAATCTGACTCTGTCAAGTGCAGTTATATATACAATATATAATTATTTTAATACGATGTGTTCTGGAAAATGGAAAAAAATTCCACGCCGTGGTTCATTTGTAGGAAATTCAGAATAAGTAACATTATAATAAGTTCTGAAACATATATCTCTAAGATGTGTACAGTGGTACAATGCTTGAGTGGTGGATTCTCAGAGTCGAGGTCCGATGATCAAATCTCCTGACTGACATACTGTCGACGATGGCGACATTTCTCAATTTTTAATTAAAAAGTGGGGGCCCACCCAAAATCTCGAACTTCAACAGAAAAACATCCTCCACACAATGCAAGCACGTGGTGGGTAATCTTATATATATATATATATATATATATATATATATATATATATATATATATATATATATATATATATATTAATTCATCAAGCTCATTCAACAAGCTATGTTCCAATCCTTGGCTGCAGTCAAAGAGATAGAAGTTTATAAATTCGTCTCTCTTTCACGCACGATCGAAGAAATTAGATCAGAATTGTCTCACGAATACAAAACGAACAAAAAATTATGAACACCCGTGTGAGACAATTAAGAAATATTACGTCAGATCGTGAAAGTGAAAACACTATCACTAGTGATTATGAAAGTAAAAGGGACAACGTTTCTAAACGGGATTAAGTAAGTGAAAGTGAAAGTATTGACAACCTAACTGATGAAAATGAAACTTATGGCAAGTAGGGTCACTGTCGTGGCAAAGGATTGTGAAAGTGACAGTTAATATTTATTCAGATTTATTTTTTATTCTTCTTTACTATTATAATGTAATTTTTTTATTTTTTCTATTTTCGATGAGATTTTTATTATTGTATTACTATATACCCCATCAAAATTATCAAATCTAACTGATTTTCATTATTTTAGTATTATTTATACCATTAAATTAACGAAAATTCAGTAGAACAAAATTCTGTTACAAAGTTATCATTGTTTATGAAATTATTACTATACAATTGTTTTCGATGAGACTATCATGATTGATCCCATCTTATTGAAATTGTTTGATAATTAGATAAAAATATTGTAATATACCATGCAATCGTTATGATCGTACGTAGAGATTTATATTCAAATCATAATTTTTTAAATGAAGCAAGTGTCCACTTTGGCCATTAAGTTTGAAATTTATTCTTGATAATAACGGATTGTGACAACGTATATAAACAGGATTAATAGGCTCTTGTACAGTCAAATATCCAATAGGTACTTGAGGTGTAAATGTATATAAAATATATCCTTGTTGAGCCTGACCGGATTTTTCAAGATCTAATTAATATATGCCATTAATTGCATCACATACAGGACTGACTGAGATTGTTGACGTGATATTTACAATTCCTGGTGAAATATGTCTGCCGCGACCATACTGGTCATTGTTATGAGTGAGAATATTTGATGGTGGGGGTATTCTTTCCCACGACATAATGATTTAGGAAAGTTTTCATTGATAAGATCGTTTACTAATTTTTTTAGTTCGTCAATTCTAAATTCGGATATTACAAAGGTCGATAATTGTTCTTTAGTTGTTTTATAATGATTGAAAAATATTGTCGACTTATTTAAAAAATTTATGACTTGCTGATTAATAAACTCAGCATCGGATATAACCTGATTTAAATATTCTATTGTTTCATTAATCTATTTTACATCATTATTATAATATTTTATAATACTGGAAAATAAATTTTGTTAACAAATAAATTAGTATCATCAGTTGAAGTATAACAATCTATCTCATTATTCATCATAATAAAATAAATTCGATAAGTAACATCATCTCTGTTTTTCAATATAGTTTTCTAATATTCTGTAATTTTTATACATTTTTTCCCATCTGTGATAAAATCATCTCGAAGAGGTTCTGGTGGTCCTTGATATTTTGGAGGAACTTCAGGACAACCTAAAACAAATCGGATCGATGATTAATAAATATCTACAACATAATTTTGAGAATATATTTCTATCGCAGCTGATAAAGTTAGTTCGTGAACGGTAATAGCTATTTTTGATTCTTTTCAGGAGTTCCGTCATCTTTATTTATATGTACAAATACAAGCGAATTATTTGATGGTAATCCACCGAATGATTTTGATCTGATATTTGGCCAT
This sequence comes from Sinohyriopsis cumingii, assembly GCA_028554795.2. Classification (NCBI taxonomy): domain Eukaryota; kingdom Metazoa; phylum Mollusca; class Bivalvia; order Unionida; family Unionidae; genus Sinohyriopsis; species Sinohyriopsis cumingii. Next base: position 117,976,948 of record CM068835.1, on the reverse strand, counting down.
CTGTAATATACTCGTAATTGTGCTAGCGCTATTTCATTCGCTGGAATTGCAGTTGGAAATTTAGCCAAAAAAATCAGGATTAGTTGAGCGTACCGATATCATCGTAGTTTATGACCGACTTGTGTTAACGTCAATCTGTTGTAGTAATTCGCTCGGTATTGACATTATTATTATTATTATTATTATTATTATTATTATTATTATTATTATTATTATTATTATTATTATTATTATTATTATTAGAATTTAAAACAGGCGTGGATTATATCACAGTCATTGCTTCTTTATAGATTTTAATCATCTACGTGAACAAAAAATCTGATATTTTTCCATCACATATGCTTGATGATAAAAAGGAGGATAATTTGGAGTATGCTAACGTAGCTGTGTGCAATTTTATTATATAATCATGCAATTTTGTATTTGTACATGGACATGTTTATTTGCGATGATATTAAGACGGCCAGCAATTGTTGTTGCAGTTGAAACATAAATTGTTACAACTGCTGGTTCTGATAGCGATATTAGCGACGGTGTAAATGCTGATAATAATACACCGGCTCCAGCAATAATAGCAGACGCCGAATACACAATTATATCAACAGCAGCTACACGTTTGCGATATTTGTTTAAAATACTTTTACTGTATGCCCATTAATGATATGTTTTAGTTCTGTTTGCCATTCACGTGCTTGTTTGTATCTGAAACGTTGCACGTCGATTCGAATACTCATTATATATTAATTATTTATTAATCAGTTGAGGTGTTTCAGTTACAAATTCCAGACTCCACCAGGAAGACGCTGCTGTCAATTGTTTTATCAGATGATTCCAGAATAAACGTTTCTTCGTATCCTTTATTTAACACAATAGACATGGTTCCAGATAACCCATCAGTTGAATGACGCCAGGGAGACGTGGTAAATATACTAAATTTTGTACCGCTAAACACGGACAGCCTATACACACCAGTGACTTCCTTGGTAAGTTTAATAGTGTTATTCTGCTGTGACCATGTTGATGATCCTGATGACACTGTGTATACCACGTTGATAATCGGCTTGTGGGAAATTTTAGTCATATTATCATCGATATTACTCTCCACTAACGTGATTAGCTCTGAAAATGATTTAGGATCTCTGATAACACCTAATCGTTTATTAATCATTTCAATGTCTGACATAGCTGTTTTAATATCGCCGAGTTTTACGTCAACAGTCAACGGACTCCCAAAGAAATCATCTGCTATTTTATTGAGATTTTGTAAGTTTCTACGAAGATTAAAAAGCATATTTACGTCAACGTCATGCTCAGCTTGCAGCGTGGTTAATTTAGTATCTACTGTATTATAGTTATTGTCTACATATTTTGTTTGTTGCGGCATCTTCATCAGATGTTGGATCTCTTAAAACAACTATTTTATTTCCATTCATGCTGAGTTTACCTGTCATTGTATCACCGGTAGATCATAAACGATAAGCAACACTTTTTGTAATTTCGTTTCTAATAGTTGCAACTGCTTTTTCAATAGCTGGGGCTGCAGCGGCTATTAACGTTAGTATAGCTGCAAGAAGTGGAAATATACCACCATTTTATTTGAGTCTTTAACCGCACCAGCAGAAAGATTGAGGCCAACGCCTGTTTTTAATTGTTTGGCACCATTGAAATATCTGAGTTGACATTCTGACAATGATAGTTTATTTTGACCACCTTGGTTCTGATATGTTTAGTGATATTTTTATTCCGCAGTTCTTTGCTGAGTTTGATTAAAGCTTTTTTATCTGACTAGGAGTCAGACTGACACTAGCATGATGATATGACATAAGAAATATCGCGAGCGATTTAAATACGTGTTTTCTACTGGAGCATCAATAACTCTCATTCGTCCGATGGTGCCTTCAAGTAGCATTGCTTTGTCTGAAAGAATAACTGTGATTGCTCTATAATTAGGAATAGCAACAGCATCTCTATTTTACACCAGCTTTAAATTGAATATCGACGACAGATTGTTTGAATAAATCTGTGTTCTAATGAAAAGTAATAAAGCGAAGAAAGGTTTGTAAAATCTAACTTTGATATTTGTAAACTAGTATCTATATTTTGTTAACGTCCCATAAATATCATTAGTCGATGATATGCACGTGCGACGTGATTCGAACTAAAATTTAACAATATATCTTCAGATGGTTCTTGATGTCGATTTATTCGTAAGGAAACTTCACTAACTCCAAGTTTGTCAAATATGACTATGTGCTTGTGAATTTACTCGTGCATCATTTTGTAAAGCAATAAAAATGTCTTTGTGCAGAAACTCCCTGTTGTGATGCTATATGCCATGTGAATATACCATTAATATTACTTTGAACGATATATGTGGTCATTGTCAACCAGGATAACAATGATTTACCGCCTGAACTCATAAAACTAATTAACTTTTCTTCTTCAGCAATTGTTCGGGTCATTACTGGCATCCACAATGAAAGTGTTGTTGTCAATACTTTTTCAGCATCAACAGCAGTAGCTGCTCGCCAAAGTGCATCATCATCAGTAGCTTTTCTTTCAAGTGCAACTGTATGTTAGCTCCAAAGATAACTTTTCTAACGTTTCTAAAAAATCTAAATATATGAGATAATGGTATTGCGCATGAAAATCTTCTGCTTCCACCTTTTAACAATGATCTAAGTGTAGCAAATTCTAAATTGTATTTTGCGTTGATTTATACAATTGCTGGTGTAGTATCAGTTCCTGCAGCTTTTCTTACATTACCCGCAACTTCCCTGATGTGTTCAGGAGCGTCACTGGTATCTTTTACAAACATCATTTAACGGTCCAGCTGGACTTGTATAAGCATCTGAATATCTTGCTAAAATTAATATCGTTGTAACAACATCAACGTCTTTTTGAATTGTTTCAATATTTCTTCCGTCAATCATATACGTAGCGCTGTTAAACAATGCAATAATAGCATTATTGACAAAACTAACTTTATCATCAGCTCCATATTCTATATTATCTGGGGTTTTTTAATACAATTTGTCCTACTTCGATAAATACTTCAGCAGGTGAGACATATCTGCTTGTATCTTGAACTTGTATTTCGATTCGTCCACGTTGATTTGGCGTCGTTCGAATAATATTGATAATCGCGTATAGATTCATCTTTGAGAATTGGAGCGTTCATATCAAATGCTGAATTGGATATACGCTTGAACATTTTATTATGACTATCTTCGTCTAACACGAAGACCACTACCTGAAATAAAACTTGTATTTGTCGGCATAATTTCATTATTGAACTTTGCTAATTTTTCATTATCAGCCAATTCTGTCAGTTTTTGCTTTGCATCTTCGTTTATTATTTTAATGATATTTGCAGACATAATTTCAGTACTGGGTAATTTTACTGGCCGTGGTTTTCTTCGTACTAATCGAACTAATCTTTCTTTGATTGATGTAAATGCTTTACCAGCAAGATTACCAATAGAACTTAATGTTTCATCTCGAATAGTTTCGATAGCTTTCATCACTGTTTTGTAATTGGTATTGCTTTTGGAGCCATCCTTCTGAATAAACCCATAACGACATATTCGAGTCCATCTCCGTAAATCGCATTCTACGTTGGTAATCGCAAATTTACTACCCCAGTTATTAGAGGTCCATGTTGAGCATTGTGTATTATCATTTTTACAATTACAAGTTGATTAATTAATTGCTTTCAGTCCCTGTAATAATCATCAACAATTTCATTAATGAGATAATGATAAATGTTACGATCCATAACACTGCCTGTAAATAATCTTCGACAAATATCAGATATTTCATTTATAATTTCTGGAGAATTATTTGCTGAGCATTTTCCTCCGATTAGAATTTATAATCGTTCAACATCGGAAAGAACGCTGTCAGGACAAGTAATGAGGTCGCTTCCTTGATTAGAAAAACCACTTCGAACAAAACCAGGAGGATCTTCTTTTTCTTTTTCTTATTTTACATCATCTTTTGATTTATTAAAATACGTGTCATCATCTTCAGTAAGTTTATTAGTAACTATGGAATATACATCTTTAACCCAATCATCTTTCTAGGAATCAACGTATTCAGGTTTTGCATATTTTTCTGTTAGATCGTATCCATGTGCGGCAATATTTACTGCCTCTTTGTATCTCGATTTCACGATACTGTCTAAATCCTTAGTCGTAAATTTATTCTAGTATTGATTATTTGTAGAGATTGTGGTTGAGAAATATGTGGTTTAGGAGGCTGTAGTTCAAAAGAATGTGGTCGAGGCTGTTTTTGAATTTTTTCTGTCTTAAAAATGTATGGCTTGTAAATTTTTGGTTGAGAAATTTGTGGTATTTGTGGCTCATGTTGAAATTATTGTTCACGTAAATCCGCATAAAAATTATTTACTTTTTCAATATATTCTCTATATTTCGGATCATCATTTCTAGCCTGTTTTTTGTTGTAATGTATACGAAATATCCATTAAAAAAATTATCAACATTTACACCAGCATACTCAGGCTTTTAATGTTCAGACTCCAAGAAAACCCAGTGCTAGGTAACTCTTCCTCTGTAACAATTTCTTTATTAGTAAATTCTTCAATAAAATCTTTTCTAAATTTATTAATCAATGCAATATTTTCTTTTCTTACTTTAGATTTTGGTGTAAGATCTTTTTTTATTTCACCAATACCTTCAAGTATTTCTTGTTCTCTGCAGGAGGTTGAGCGGCAGCTATTTCAGTTGGAAGATCTCTTAAATTTTTTATTGTTTATTTAGTTCTTCTTGCTATCTTTTCAGTTTGCTCAGCCGTTTGTTTTAATGCCGGAAGAAAACCTTCAGTAGCTTCTCCAACTCTTTCAGTAACTTTTGTAACAGGTTTAAATAATTGTTCTGTACCTTCTTCATATTCAACTTGTGCTTCTTGACATTCCTGCAGTTTTTGTTTCAGAGCATCAGGAACAGGACAATATCTTCTAATTACTTCTAATCTTTCTTTAGCTAACCTACTAGTGTAAGATTCCATTATTTATATAATAATGATTTAATTACTCACACATTTATAGCAGCAGAGAGGGTGCGACCTCAGTTAAATGTTCGGCTGGTAAACGAATGCACGTACAAATTTAACAGAACACGAACGACAAAGATAAAGTAAAAATTAAACTAACCCAATTAGAGAAACTTTCGGTCAGTTAGAGGCTTCGGTTTGACGTTATTGACCTGATATTTTTTCATTTTCGTAGGCAGATATATTTTTCAAAATGGACCTTCGAACAAGTAGCCTGTTCACCCTGTCTGCTGCTATAGGCTGGTGAAGGAAGAACCCAGGAAATCCCTGGGAAGAACTACTGACTCACCGGAACCAACTGGAAAGCTTTGTCACATACCCATGTTGACCAAGCCGAGACTCAACCCATGAAGACGGATAGCCTGTAAAGGCAAGCGCCTTAGACCACTCAACCAACCCGTCCTCACATCATATGCATAATGTGTAAAACACTAGTATTATATTTCAGGTACCATAATCCATGTGATTTTTCATAACATACAAAAACATTTTCTGCAATGTTTCATCATCATTGACATCATATGACTGAATTTAATATTGATGATATTAAGTATTTAGTACACATTATTTTTGTACATTAATAAAAATTGCATAAACTGTGGTACTTAAAGTTTCAAACGTTATAATCTAAGTTTAAATTTGTTAAACAATAAAGATGGGACATTTTGTAAAAAGATTGTTTAAAGGCTTATAAATTCCTGTTCACATCTTTCATCTTGTAAGGGTGCAAATTTCTGTCGATCTATAAAAAGCACATTAACTTGGGGCCAGAGAACAATACATTACATTTATGGGGACAGGTGCTTGCTAAATTGCTGTACTGTAAAGATTTTTAATGTCTGTGTCGGGAGAGGAAGTGATTCTTAATTAGGCCTTCATTGATTCAACCGTTAGACCACTAGAAAAGGGAAGGTTAACCTCGATTTTATATCGGAAATGAACTGTCAGAGTTGAGTTTTTCCAGATCTGCTGTTTGGAAATCTAGACGCTAGGCTGACTGCAATTTTGGAGCCTAATCATAAAAGGCGGTAGATATATGTATTCCTGATTGGTTATGGTAAACAAAGGGCATGTTTCCCACATAAAATATCCTAGCTTTAAAATAGCACTCTTCGAAAAATCTAGTCAGTCTGCAATTTTCCTGCAAGAGTGAAAATATAGGAGACTATGAGAATGAATTTGGAAGAAATTCTCTTGTAAAACATTTTTCAAGAGACCGCATGTCTGAAAAGTCGATGGACACAATTCTGGCAGTAGAAGTGAACAAAGCTTGAAAGCACAAGGTATTTGCCTCCATCTCATGTAATTTGTTGATAACAATGTAATGATTTGCATGAATTTATTTGATTAAATTTGCAGATCAGTTTCCTTGATATTAGTATAACCGTGTTGAATTCATCTATCGGAATTCGTACATTGATATTCTTTATATAAGTTTGACGAATTGCTTGAATATGTCGTCTTGGTTGTTATAGGAATCCAAGAATTGCATGTATTACTTTAGTTGATATCAGTTACGAGAATCCGTGTGAATTCACCCATCTTAGATGATTTCATGTATGCTAAAGACTTTAATGTATGTATTCACTGAAAACAACTTAGTTAAGGCATGTAATGAATTTTATTCATTCATTTGTGTAATTGAGACGAGAATGGAACTGTCTCGTGAGATGTTAATAGCCATTAAGAAGTACATTAATCTTATGAAACTATCCACGTACCTACTGATCCAAGTATCTACGTACTTACGTATCCACCTACCCACACAAAGTTTGAAGGCCGAAAGAGGCTAGACAGTAGGGAGGTTGAAGAAGGGAAAAAGCAAAAGGACCTATAACAACCACAGAGAAGTTGGAGTGGACTGGAATAAGCAGGTTATGAAGTTATACAAGGCAATGACTTCGATTGTTCACTTAATTATCTGATGAACTAATTCTATCATTTAAAACAGATCGGCTATTTGTATAAATATATTTGGATTTGAAATTCGGCGAAAGATTTATTCCAAAAAGAAGTGTGTCTTCCTAATGTAATGTATCATCCCAGTTGTTTATGTAATTGATTACATTTTTTTTCCATGTACAGGGGCTTCTGTCATTCTGTTCTATATATCTGCTCAGAGTAGTGAATGGGGTCACCCTACGTACAATGGGAATTAGCATTACAAACCACCCTGGGTCACTCTACGTACAATGGAAATTTAACATGGCGAAAAATCGTGGGTCACTCTACGTACAAGGGGAATTTAACATGGGAATAAATCGTGGGTCACTTTACGTACAACGGGAATTTAACATGGGGGAATAGAGTTTGGGCTTGTCTAGGGACAAGGGGAAATGAATATGGGATTTTTTTTTGTTTAAAAAAATTTTTTTAAATTTAAATTAAAATTTAAAAAAGGGGTAGGCAATTGAAAAGTCATTCTCTTTTCGAGAAATATGCGTGGCCCTGAAAAGGGCCTTTGGGTTTCTTCTTCTTCTATTTCCTCCACTTCTTCCACCAAGTTCTCACTTTTTCCATTATTCCTTTCTTCTTCCTCTTCTTCTCCTCCTCTGGTAACCAGTCAGGATGGCCCAACTCTCTAAACTTCGTCTGTATCTTTATCCAATTGTTATTTAGCCTCTCAAACTCTTCCTTTTTCTTTTTGTTTTCCACATCTTTTCTTTCTTCCCTCCATTTCTCTTTAATCTTCTCTACTTCTTCCTCCATTACTTTTCTCATCAGATCTTCCCCTTTCTTCACCTTGTCCAACCCCCATTTTAGAGTTCTCCACTCTGTCCAGTACAAAATTTTTTCTAGGAAGCACCGGACTTGGATGACATGATCCAGTGCTTCCTTCAAACTTCCCACTCTGAAGTAAGGTGGGTTAATGAAGCCTCTTGACTTACTGACTTCTTCTTCAATCATCCCTGCTATAATATCTCTTGCTGTCTTTAGGCCTTGAACTTGACTGGTTACAAAGTCTTTCATATCTCCATGCCTCCATTCCTCTTCTATTCTTCCTAGAACATATTCTACATCCATTATCCAAAAATAGATGTCTCTCAATAGATTAAATAGAACTGATACTTGAGTCATTTTGTCTCAGTTATTCCTTAGAATGGTTCCAACATCAAACTTTGTGGGTTATTATAGTGAAAGCGCGGACGTGATGGAAAACATCCCCCTAAAAACATAAAATTGATCTTACCTAGATCATGGCCAAACAATGCGCGAACGTGAAGGAAAACATCCCCCCTACTTTTCTCATTTCATATGATCTACTATTCACATACGTTAACTATCAATAAACAAACCCCAAATCTACTATTTACACACCCAAATCATTAAAACTAAATCCATAATCTACTATCCATACAATCGTACGTCAGCCGTTACAAAACCCAAAATATACTCTCCACATACGCTAAGAAACAATCAAGAAACCCATAATCTGCTATTCACACCCACGTACTTGAGTGCTTACAAACACAAAAACACATACCCTCACACTAAAAAAAGAGTGAGTGTTTATATTCACTCTACTCTACCTACACACATTGGCAAATTGATGGTTATTTCTTTTCTAGAGTATTGGGTAGCCCTTAAAAGGGCTGTTTGTTTTTGAACTCCAGATGCACCTATCTAATGATGGCACCTTCCTGGCCTGGCGTCACACACGCATCTTTTCCCCAGTCTCCTTTCACCTTTCTTCTTCGGAGCGCAGAGGGAGGATGATTCGCTTCAGCACCCCAATCCTCTGTCTCTGGAATATTGTACGACATCCTCTCTCCTATTTTCTTTTCCCCCACTTCCCTCTGTCTTCTCTCCTCCTCTTCCTTCTTTATTCTTTCCTCTTCTAGCCTCCGCGGCCAGTTCATTTAACAGGCGCCTGACATATTCCAGATGTATCTGGAGTTCAAGAAGTTTGCTTATTCTGCTATTCATTCTGGTGTTGATCAATCAACAAGGGTAGCTAGACTGCCCAGCGAGTTTCAATTTATAGTGAAAGCGCGGACGTGAAGGAAAACATCCCCCTAAAAACATAAAATTGATCTTACCTAAATCATGACCAAAGAAACAACGCGCGGACCTAAAAGAAACACTCACTCACTTTTTATGCTACCCATTCCTATTCTAAAAATTTTTTCATTAATCACTTCAATAGACTATCCACATACGCAAAGCAATCCAATCAAACCCCAAATCTACTCCCCCCACACCTCAAACACCAAAAAAACATCATCTTAATCTACTATCCGCACCAACGTACGTGAGCACTTACAAACACACAATCTTATACACAAACACATACCCTCACATTTTTAAAAAAAAGAGTTAGTGTTTATATTAACACTACTCTACCTACACACATTGGCAAATTGATGGTTATTTCTTTTCTAGAGTATTGGGTAGCCCTGAAAAGGGCTGTTTTTTTGTTTGCTATGGCAATCTTTTTTTAGTTTCTAAGAATGCGATGTCCTCTGAGGATAGACTTTCTGGCAATAGGTCTGCTTCTTCGGAAAGAGAAGAAGAACTCTTTGGTGTCGATACGACAATCGACAAAGCCTCTGTCAGGTTCAGGTTGCTGCTGCTGATGTTGTTGTTGCTGTTGCTGTTGCTGCTGTCTCTGAAGTCTGTACTTCTCTGTCCATTCTTCTTTCTCCCTGTTCACTTCTTTTCTGAAGAGCTCTTCTATCAGGTCTTCAGTGACTTTTAGCATTCTCACATTCTCTATTTCTTCTGGCTTCGGTATCAGACTGTGTCTGACCCTATGCGAATTCACGTAGGCTTCGTTGAGCTTAGCTAGTCTGGAGCACATCTTCGTAGGAGGATGAGTCGACAATGGATGGTTAGACTGGAAACAACCCCGGTTCTTAAAGTCAAAGCGCGGACGTGAAGGAAAACATCCCCCACACGGTTTTCGAGCCGCAACGTTCAGTGAGTGTCATGAAAGGGATAGTAAGAAATTAAAGAGCATCAATCAAACATTCTTATAGCTAAACAAAAGACAAAGGCATTTTTTTCAAAACACAACATTTTTTATTCAAAAATCACTTAACACTAAACAACAACATTTATAACATTTTTAACAATAATCCATCATTATAACATCAAACATTTTTCTCTTCAAAAAAATGACAAACATTTTTCTCAGTTCAGACTCTACTTTAAACAGGGCTGACAACGTTGTGATTTCCACTGTTGGAAATCATTAGGCCATTGATGGACACTACGTTTCCTAGCTTGAGACAAAAGATAAGCATAATGGTCACAAAACCATCGATCTACTTTCACATCATTTCTTGAAGAAGAACGAGGATCAAAATGAGTCACTAAATGTTCTAAGGAATAGCCCAGGCTGCGATGATGCAGAAAATACACACAGTACTGTCCACACACCAAGGAATCTGTGCCTTGTAATTTCACGTTATTGAATCGGGTGGTCTGAGCATTTCTTCTCATAAAGTCAATGATATCGTCTTCCAAAGGGGGTAATCCGTACGAATCGAAATATTCCACACATCCTTCTTGAGGAAAGTAGACGGCTACCCAGTGGGTTCCTGGGAGATGACTGTCGTCCGTGTTGATCACGTAAGCTAGATGGTCTTTAGGTTTGCGATGAGGGAGTTCATCTTTAGCACAGACGACAGGATTCCAAGAAGTCGTGTACGAACTGTGGTTCAAAAGGTAATAAAGTTCCCAGGTATCCATGTTTTTTTCTTCTTCACAGGTAATAATAAGTCGTCAATTCGATCCTGGCTTTTTGCTTGAAAATGTCTGACAAATAACCGTTTCTTTGTTTCGTCTCCTCACTCTGATTTAGGAGAGCTTCGATACGATGGATCTCTTGAGTGGTTAATGGTGGACAAGAATGTTCACGCAAGTCTTTATACCACTGATGTAACACGTCTTCGTCCGAGATGAGACTCCAAGCTTCGTCCAGATATTTGTCCAATTTTTCTTCTTGACTTAACATCAGGCATTTATCGTGTTGAATTTGACTGGGATGATCGTTTTGACATCCATAGCAATCTTTCTTGATCAATTCCGTCATTTTTTCGACCACGTGTTTGGCAAAACAGCAGACTAAATGGGCTTCTTGTTCTGGCCATCTCGACTTCATTATGATCACTTCTTCTTTTTCCACGGTCTCCTCACATTCCATGTCTAATGTTTCTCCACTAGGTAAAGAGGGATAACAGTTTTCCATGACTTCTAGTAATCTAGAATGACTTCTCTCAAACTGTTGATTTCTATGGTATTATCAAATTCTACATACAGGATGACGTTCACTGTGTTCACTGCATCCAGTGGACTCGCAAACTGAATTTCCACACGAATCTGGCCAGATTTTATAGGGTGGAAATGTCCCTCGTCGCTGCCTTGGTCTGGAGTGAAATCGAAAGCCCACAAAGCGTAGCCTCCTGCATAATCGTCGTACGTAATGCCGTGACTGGTGTTGGTTCCTAACTGTCCGGTAGCTTCATACAGGGACAAGTACGATCTCAAATAATTCTTCGCGGCACCAAAGTTAGGCTCAAAGGGTCGGGTACACAAGGTCTTGCCATCGCGAATGACTTCAATCTTGGACACATTGTAATGATTAAAGTAGAAAGGATTTTCGTTGTAGACTCCATTGAAAGCTGAATTCTTGACGATACCAACAATCAAACGTTTGGGTAACTGTCCTTGGAACAGATGATCTTCGATCATGGATCGCTGTCCAGCAGGAATGGTGAAGGTTTTCACTTCCACGCGACGTATCGGATACTTGGCGGTCGTTCTGCTCAACGTCTGACTGATGTCGTTTCCCACTTTAGGCAACACTTCCACACGTCGCACGTATAGTCTGGCTTCTTCAAGACAAGAGTTTATATACTTTTTTCAGAACACGTTTATTGAATGTTTCAAACATGAATACGAAATACAAAAATACATAAAAGCCAAAGGTTTAAGTACAAGAATAAAAGGCACATGATAACCATTAACGTGGAATAAACACAAGTGTCTGTACAACAACATGTTTTGGGTAATGTTCTAACCAGTTCTATAGTAGGGGGTAAGGTCACACAAGTGTCCTCCCGAAAGGGTCTTTCAGGCCTGTCCACGACAGTCCCGTCCTGGGTGACGGGTTCTTCTGGCACCGTCACTAACACGGGTTGAAAAGTAACTTTTTTCCTTGAACAACTCTCGTGCATACTGGGCCACTTCTTGGGTCCAAGCCTCAAAATCCCATTCTTTCCAGGCACGGACATCTGTCCAATGGGGATGTAAGTCACAAGCTACTCACACATCGTCATACACGTCTTGGGTAGCTAAAAGTTGACGAATCTTTTTTTCCTGTTGAGGTCGAGAAGTATCCAGATGAAAACGCAAGGCTTTGAGCAAAAGGAGTTTTTTGTGACCATTTAAGGCCATTGAGGTGGTAAGTACTGATCGTAAAGAGTCCACAAAGAATCGGCTGGTAAACGAAATCCCAGAAAACAAGTCACTAAGACACACACCACTTGTCGTCCCAAATTGAATGGATACATTTCTTGTAATAATCGATGGTAATGATCCACGGTTTGAATATGGTCATTGAGTTCCTTCCACGGAATCTGTTCAATAATATGTGACATAATCCGTGGCATGGCAACTTGATTTTATAGTGTCTTTGTTTCGGAAGCAATAAAGGTAATTTCTAACTAAACATGTTCGTTCTCCAGTAGGGAATTTAAATGTTACATACTGTAACTGAAACGTCAGAGTTTGTCTAGAGGTTTCGTCTTTTTCTAAGCAGATTCCATGTAACAAATGTTGGTAATCCTTTAACTCGTCTTCCTCAATACGTTGCAATAAGTGAATCTCGAAGTAACCAAAATTACGAACGTCTAGTTCATCATCATTCACAAACTGAAAGTGTTCAACAAGGTCTGACCACTGAAAAAATTTCTGACGAATCAGTCCTCTTATACCATTCAGGTACCAGTGGTTAAAGATCTGGTGACGTAACGGATGCAATTGTTCTTTACGTTTGACTTGTATTTTCACCAGCTCTCGGTAAATCCTTTCTCTCAACTCCTCAGGCAAGCCCAAAATGTTCTCTTGTAAAGTATCCATAAGTATATACACTGTTTTTGGAATCCTTGGGTGGTTGCCAATTGCCTCGTTTACCTTTGTGCCTGATGTAACATCCACTCATAATCAGTCTTCTTATACTTTGGAACAGAGCATAATTTAAAAACGGTTGAATCACTTTGCGTTTGCGTTTCACTTGTATTTTGATCAGTTCTCGGTAAATGCGTTCTCTCAACTCCACAGGCAAAGCACGAATGTTCTCTAGCAAAGTATCCATGAATAGGTCATACTAAATCCTCTTTTGTCTGACACAAGACATGTACTGTTTGCACAGACATGGTTTCAATTCATTGTCGAATCTAAATCGTTTAGTCACTAATTTACACGTTACAATTCGTTCAGAAGTTTCCTCTTTCACTAAGTTGACATTGTGTTCAAGATGTTGGTAATTCGTTAACTCTTCCTCTGGAATTCGATGCAGTACGTTTACAATGTAGTAGATAGAATCGTCAATACCAAACCATTCCTTCTTAAAACCAGGGGGCCGTTGATCAATGTCTGTCCAATGGAACACTTTCAACTCAATCAGTCCTTGTATTGCATTCAGGTACCAGTGGTTCAAACACCGGTGACGTAACGGATGCAATTGTTCTTTACGTTTCACTTGTATTTTGACCAGCTCTCGCTAAATGCGTTCTATCAACTCCACAGGCAAAGCACCAATGTTCTCTTGTAAAGTATCCATGAACAGATTATGGTAAGTTACTTCAATGTCTCGGTCCCACTAAGGGTAAGTAATGACAATTCGGTGACCATCGAGCATGTTCTACGTAGGCCGAATCTTGCGGTTCCCAGTAATGAAATGACACACCGCAACTGAAGCACATGACTTTATCTCCTTCGCCCAAGTAGAAAAATCCGGCTCTGGCTAATTCTTCGGGGGTCGGTCCTCCCAGATACTTAGGCCATTTTCCTTTGAACGATTGAAGACAATTTTCAAAGTCGCAGTATTCCGACAAACGCACAGGAAACGAATATTCGTCTTTCACAGGTTCGTTTCGATGAGGGTTGAGTGACATGGGCAGGAGTTTGCTCAGGGCTGGATGACATCCGTAGGGGGGTAGACGTGAAGGTGAACATTCCCCTTTAAAACGAAACCCAGTAAAATGTCCAAGAGGACGAGCGGCATCACTTTCGCATCCCTCAGGTTTGACACGCACAGCATCCCTTTCCATGATAGGGGTCGTAAGAACAAAGTTCCCATGATGCTTTACGGCATCGCTAAGGTCACAACGTACAGCATCGTACCCATCGCAAGGCTCACAATCGCATTCCACTTCAGAAGCCTCACACTTGAATTGTGCCTTTCTAAACAACTTGTTTTGTGTTTCTCTGAAAGTATTCATCTTGTTCGCTTGGTCTTGGTAGTCCCAATGAACTATCGGTCTTGCCTAGGGTTCCTTTTGATATACAGACCAATACCGACGTGTCCATACGGTAAGGTGAAATGATTGGGAAGTCGCACTCGCTTCTGGTACACGATTTGATAGACTTTTTCCAAGGGTCGACTGACGATGTGGTGAGTGGGTAAACGTACAATCTTGTTCGGTTGATAGGTGGTCACTTTAAAGTTTCCATCCTCTCCCGATTGCAAAGCTACTTTCAATACCCCAAAGTTGACCACACGACTGGTACGATAATTCAGAGTCAGTCCTTTCACTTTGCACGTCGTGTGCACTTCTCCTTGTTTGTTCCGGTATTCGTAGCCGTAATTTTTGGGACCGCCACTGACGAAATTAGAATCTTGTCGTCGGGATGCTCGTCTGTCCAGGCTCCTAAACTGTCTCCTTCGATGTCAGGTGCTGTTGACGCGGGTGATGGATTTAAATGCAACTGTCCGTGTCAAAGTACAGGACGCGTTCCCCTAACAGTTCTAAAGCTTCGTACAATTTTAAGCGAGCATGAGCTGTCACGTAAGCCGCAATGATGACATTTCCAAAAGGGTCGTCTTGTACAAAGTCCAGATCTTCTTCGTAATTGACCAAGATCAAATTCTCTCGAACGACGTCCACGTGTTTCATGTATTTGGTTTTGTCGTGAATCATCTGGAAGTAGCGGGAAGGTTCTGTCAAATATTCCGTCTTGGGTAAACACGGTCGTTGTGCCATTTTACCCCACAAGCAATTTAACATCACTTTGGCAAACGATCGCCTGCCTTCGTTTTTCTCGATGTGGTCTAAAGTGATGCCTTCTTGTTCATAGTATTTCTCTTTGAATTGTATTTGGTCTTCGGGAGCGTGACACCAGGACGGATAGCCGCTGGCTTCTTGCTTCAGTTTCAAAAAGGCATCCACGTAGTCGGCGAAAATGCCTTTCTAACTGGGATCACCCTTGTGGTATTGTTGTGTCTTGGGAAAGTGGCAAATTTCGTACACTTCTAACAGTTGGTATCCCATGTCCAGGGCTTTGAACAATTCTACGCTGACCCAGGTTCCCGTCAAGGCCGGTTCTTCCTGGGTGTTATGGCAAGGCTGGTCTTGGTTGCACGTTTCGGCACAAGTACGGCACAATGGAAACATCAGTTTGCCTTGACAATGGTGAGGTAAGACGGGATGGTATAGGTTCGTTGGAGGCAAAACTTTACACTTGAACAAGCCTTCGTATTGTCGAATGTTTTTCAGGTCGATGTGTTCCGTCAGCAATTGCGGGTGCCCTACAGGAAAGCGACAATATTGCACACGTAGGGATACAGCGAACACACGTCCAAGTATTTGATTTCTTCTCCTTTCTCTTCGTCGGCTTGGTACAGCAAACAGGTGGCATTGGTCCTTCCTCCGTACAAACTATCCCTCGGGTTCAGCGGGTCCATGAACTGGTAACTTTCCACGACACGTTTAAACTCGGGATCGATTTTCAAACGGTGATCGTATTCGTGTTCCCACATTTCCACCACTTGGTATCCTTGCTGTTCTAACTTCAAGCGTCGCTGACAAGTGTCCTGGTACAGGTCTTCCATGGTCCGTTGTAGAAACTGATTTTCAGTGTCACGGTCAGGGTAGCAGACGGGACATCCGTGAAATAAGCAACCGTTAAACTCGTACACGATCTTGGGGTTTTCTAAGTCCCAGCCATCGACCGAATACGTTCCGATGGTCTTTTCGCCCCCTCCGTTGCGGGCATGCTGAATCCATTTATCTTCCTTGTCGCACAAGTAATGTAACCATTGTAGGGCTTTGACCGAGTATTGACGCTTGACAAAGTGGGTCGTTTGAGGGCTAATGACAGCCACGGTGTTTTCAGGCATGAATCGTTGTCGATTCACTAAGGAACACGCTTTGGCAATGGTGCAAGCTTCTTTCAAAGGATCGACCCCTCCGTGTTCCATGAACAGTTCTCGAAATTTTCCACAGCAACGCCTTAAAATGTCCACGTCGCAATGACAATACTTTAGCATTTCTTCCTGAAAGTCGAAAGGGTCCGTGGCGTGAGCCTGGTGCCAAGCGTAGAAAGCTTCTCGTTGTTCGGTACGCATGTTGTCGGAGTCGTAATAGTGAGCCTCAGGTAAATGGGGTAGAACGGCGTGTTGATTGGCTTCCGTATTGAAAAAGTGTGGAAAGTACCCTTTAGCCATTTCTGTCATTCCAAACGTTTTAGGCATTCGGCTCAAAGGCATGGCCAAATAGCTCATCGAATCTTTAAACTGTACTTGTCCCACTTGCATGAAAATGATTTTGGCTCCGTTCAAAGTCACTTTAGGACGCTCGGTGCCTTGTTCCGTATAGTATCTGAGAAGAAACTGTCCATCGTATCCGGAGAAATTGTGAGCCATCACTGTGGCATGACGATGACAATCTCCGTAACGTTCGATGTCCTCTTGGCTCCACGTCTTGTCGATGGGGTCTAAGACCCATTGGGCAAAATCGGCTAGCGTGTTCGGTCCTCGAAAGATTTTTTCACGCCCTCCAGGAATTTTGCTGCAGTGAGGGCAATGACTGAAGATAGGTTCTTGAATGCACTTCTCGCACGCTCGATGAGCCACGCAGAAATTAGGAATGTGAATGCCAGTCTCTTGCATGCATTCGAAATCGAAAAAGATGAAATTGCCTTTCATCTTGTGACCGTCCTCTTTCTCTGGTGGGGGGTTAGTATTTTTGCACGTAGCATTGGTGTTCCAAGTCCACGATGTGCTGACAAATGTGACATTTTTTCTTTCCTCGACATACGTGTGCCTTGGCATTATTGGTAAGTATGCCTTGTCCACAGGTAGGGCACAATCTCAGGAGCTGACAAGCACATTTCTTCTGTGAACCTTGTGTTTTCAAATGTTGTTGGTAACAGGTAGGGCTGACAAACGTGCGCAGACAAGTCATACAAGGCACTGGTTCTTCGCTCAGACAGGGTGGAGAGGCAAAACATCCTGGGCATTTCCATCCACAATGGTTGTGTTGCTCTCGATTGTTATAACCATAATCACATTTCTCACAGTAATATCTGTATCACAGGAATCCGGTGATAGTGGTAATAGTATCGAAATGGTCATCGTGATAATAAACATGAATGTATTTTCCGTCCTTAAAATGTTGGCCTCGAAACAACAGAGGCCCGCGCATTTCTTGAGGGTGCACTTTCAATGTGTAGAGTGGAGCTAGGACATTTTGCAATTTCTGCATCTCAGGAATGCCACAGGGTGTGTCTTTGGACAGGCCGGCTTGTTGCAACAGGAGTTCTGCTTCGTTTCGTTGTTTGGCTCGGTCCGATTGTCGAATAGTTTTCCAGGATCTTTTCCATTCTACCGTGTCGTTCTTGTTGGCATAGGTTCGTCCCACCACGATGGCTCGAGCTAAACACATCTGGTCTTGAAGGTTGTTAATTCGGACGAGACTTGTTTTGGTGTTGCGAAGGTCGTCCACCAATAACATCTTTTTGCGTCCAGTCCCTTGAGGAGGAGAGACGTGGGCCATTTTCAGTGTGGCTTTACCATCGGTAATGTCAAACTGGTCATTAGATTGTTGTACGAGTTGAATCTTGCCCATGACTTTGGAAGGGGTTAGTTCTGCGGGTCTGCTAAACTCGATCCAAACAGGGGATTTCAAACCGTCGTGATCTATGGATAGTGTCAAGCGATCGTCTTCTTTGGCTTGACATTGTCGCTTGAGTGCGGTGAGCAAAGAATCCCACATCTCGGTGATAAACCCTTCTGCTTTCTCTAAGGGTACGTCGGACTTGAAATCTTTAAACTTCACCGTGTAGGTGTAAGCCGTGGTTCTAAATTTTCTAGAGGAGCGCTTTTCCGTCTCTCGAATGGAATAGTAATTCTCAGGGTTGACTAAGGGTGGTGAACTTGGTTTAGAGGGTTCGGATTCTGGTTCACTCATGTCCTCTTCAAAATCACTGGCATGAATTTGTGCCAAGATTTCAGCCCTGGTACGAGGCGATAGATCACGTTTCTGCCTCTTACTTTCTTCTTCTTTCTTCTCAAATGAATAGGATCGTTTCATCTTGAGTGCAAAACGTCAAATGGCTCAAGTTTAAACACCATAGACTAATTTATAGTCATGGCAAACCAGCGTATATAAAAAGGGTGTGTGTCTTGTCCTTTCACTATTCATTTCACTCTCAAGCCGAGCACAACGATGGAAGAGACTACCCAGATGGAACGTTTCGTCAGAGCTTTGCGAGGGGTCATTAGAAAATTCTCGTCAGACCAGCCGACGGACTACTCTCCTTCCTTTCGAGATAAAAGTCAAGATACTTGCTATATCTGTCAGAAGAAAGGGCATTGGTCTTCAGAGTGTCCAGACTGTCAAAAAAGAACAAAAACAGGGGCTAAAAAAGACAAAAGTCAAGATACCTGTTATTATTGTAAAGAAAAAGGACATTGGTCTCCAGATTGCCCAAAAAAGAAACAAGAGGAGTCAGAAGAAAAGAAGGATTCTTCAGAAGAAGAGAGGGATTCTTCAGAGGAAGAAAGGGATTCTTCTGAGGAAGAAAGAAGACAGGTGAAGAAAAAGAAACAGGAGAAGAAAAGAAGGGAAGAAAGTGAGGGGGAAGAAGAAGAGGAAAAGCGTGTGACGGTGAAAAAATTCAAAAAACAGAGAGACTAAACAAGGAGACAGAAGAAGTCAATGAACTTTTAATTAAAGTGTTATGTTGTGAATTGTGAATTGGATTGTAACAATGGAGAAGAGAATAAATGAATGATATAAGGTAAGTGTCTTTGAGTTATGATTTTAAAATAAGAAGCTACACTCACGCACTCATACACAGACACGTACTATAGGGGTAAAATGGGCTGTTTGTTTTTGTTTTTTTTTTGAGTTATTGGCAAATTGAAATTGTATTTCTTTTCGAGAAATGTGGGTGGCCCTGAAAAGGGCCTTTTTTTGGTGTAGGGGTGAGTTTAACCAATCAACTTTAACTGCATTAAGCCTTTGCCACGGCCAAGGCCTACTTCTGAACTGCGTAACGTTGATGATGATGATGATTGAGTTGAAATCACTAAGGGTGGTACGGTAGGCTTAGTCACAGGGTTGACGTGTTTAGCTCGGGAAGGTCGTATTCTCTTCGGTCGTGATAAAGAAGTCTGATACATTTGTTTCAGACTTCTTAACTCCGCTAAAATGTCCAACAGTACCGTGACCATTTGATTTTCACCCTCTTGTTTCTTTGCTGCTACTTCTTCTTGCTGTTGTTTTTTTTCTTACCTCTTCTTCTTCTTGCTGCTGCTGCTGTAGGAGAAAAGCTTGTTCCGCTTCCTTTTGTCGTTGCATAAATTTCTCCAATTCTTCTTTCTGTCTCTGTCTAAAATTCTCCACTTGCGGTAATGAAGAAGGTAACGAAGGTTCCGGAACAAATTCTTGCGAGGTAAGAAAATCCACAGAATCCCAATGTACCTCTTCTGAAAGTAAGTCCGGGTTCCCTTGGGCAGTCTCCCCTGCTGGTGCACCCCAATGGATCGTTTTCTGAGTTTCCGTCATGTTGAATCACTGTCGCATAGATTGACTGCACACAAGCGCTAGCGAATCTATATAGACCACGTGACGTCACAAACTGCTCTCTTCGGATTGGATGCGAGCTGACTGAATTTTGTAACGCGTGTTCGGATTGGTGAATGAACTCAATCCGTTTCAATCTTTCCTCTGCCTATAAATAAGCGCAGTTCAGTGCATTGATTCACCTGTTCTCGTCGCTTCAAGATGTGGACCACAGTTGAGTCATCCACCCTTGTGTCTTCCATGATGTTTAGGACGGACATGCTCATGTATGTCCGATCCAAGTGGACCGTTGTCCACAGGACAAACACCAGCCTGTGGATACGTAGGATCTACGTTGAAAGACAAGGATGCCTGAAAAGAGTGCTGATTTACGGACCAACAGTGATACGCAGCCTAAGGACAAGAAGAAGACCAATGCGGTGCCCTTTATGTTAATGAATACATTAACATAAACCCAAAGGCCCTTTTCAGGGCCAGCCATATTTCTCGAAAAGAGATAGCCTTTCAATTGCCTACCCCTTTTTTAAATTTAAATTTCAATTTAAATTTAAAATTTTTTTTTTTGAAAAAAAAATCCCATGTTCAATTCCCCTTGAGGCTAGAGTAGCCCAAGACTATTTCCCATGTTAAATTCCCCTTGAGGCTAGAGTGGCCCACGATTTTTCTCCATGTTAATTTTCCATTGAGGCTAGAGTGGCCCAGGGGTCCCTGTAATGATAATTCCCATTGAGGCTAGGGTGTCCCACTTTACTACTGCCGTGTCCATATTCGACACAACTCAGTATTATGTCATCAAGAAAATCAAACCTAGTTGGCTTCCACGAATTTTTCTTTCTAGCAAAATGAGCCGCAACTGACGCAACAATAAAACAGTTGCTCAATAGTTCGTCAGTATCATCAGTATATTGCAGTGCAAGATTTTTCATTTTCTCGTGAAGAAGATCTGTTCGATAAATAACGCCATTTGGTCTCACAAACTGATCAAATTTATTTTTTTCCTCCATATCTGATTCGTCGTTAGAATTCTGAAATAACCATACTGACACAGGATCGTTTTTACTTATTTCGTTAATAAAATCAAACATATCTCCGCGATAGTATTTAACAGTTCGATCTCGTAGAAATATTGTTACTGCGTTAGTCCACGAGTGTGTGTTATGATCAATAATTTCAATCGAAGCTCCTTTTGATCTATATTTTGATTCATACAAAATCTATCCTGTTATCGTCGCTACGGTTATTGGAAATTTTAATCTTTTTCCTAACTCAGCGACATCTTTGATAGACGCACCGGTATCTTTAACCATTTCTCCCCACGTGTTTATTTTTTTACGTCTTTTATCCGTTAGACCATTTCCATGAGTCGAAACTGTAAAATGTTCTGTTACTCGTTCAGCTACACAGTTTATTTTTGAAAATTTCATCGGCGCCAGTTTATCAACGCTAGGTTTTTCATTTATCACATAGATTCCATAAATAACCGCGGTCACAGGATATGCTCGTTCATAATGCGGTTTGTCAATAACTGTCAATAGACCTGGTTTGGAATCTTTACTTAGTACGACAGTTTTTTTATAACCGTGGACAGGATCATTTTTGTCACGGATAATCCAATCATCTGTTTCTGTTAGCACGACAAATTTTATTCTGAAAAGATATTTGCGATTATCAAGATAGTTAATGATAATTGCTGCTCGTTTGTCGTTCATCATAGCGTCGATGATATCTTTGTTGCGTATAATCTTGAACGTTGACCAGACATGAGATGCACCATCTGTGCGAAATTCTTTCTTGGCGTCGTGAATTTTATTAATCAAACTTTTGTTTTTCGGATCAACCAGATCTTCCATCGGTAGGTTAGGAGATATTCTGTCGAGATTAAATTTATCTCCGCTCAGGGGCTTTATTCGGGATAATCTATCGAATTCCTTCATATTATATTTCAAACAAATATTTAAATTAAAATATTATGTATACAATGTCTCAATGCAAATGGCTCATGGTGGGTTCATTGACTCGTTGTAATAAATCCTGTAAAAAGGAATTCTGCGGACAACACATGCAAAACGTTCACCGTGGAAGCTTAGGACCAATACCATGTCTGCGATGTGGTGCTGGAGTACGAGGAAAACACAGCTGTGTGCGTGTTGTGGTGTTAAACGATACAGAGAGCTTAAAAGATATTATGACAAAAAAAATAACGACCCTGACAGAGTCAATGGCAACGCTATAAAATCCGTGGAGGATTATCTAACTAAGTTTTCAGACAAATTATGATTTAAACAAATAATATTATTGTATAATGGAGCAAAATAAATTTATTCCACATCCTATAATAACAAACTACGAATCAAATATTGATGGTATGATCAGAAATTGTCAGAAGAAAGTACCAGTTGGTTATATTAATAATCATGGTTATCTATTGTTTACTGTTGGGAAGAAACCTTATCTCTGTCATCGTTTCACATACGAGTGTCACAAGGGGTTGACAAAAGACGGTCTTGTAATCGATCATATCAAGGGGGTGAAAATTGACAATAATTTATCCAATCTTCGAGCTGTTACACAGAGCGAGAATTCTGCACGTGGTAATACTGGGAGGTGTAAAACAATTGTAAGGAGGGCGGTAAAATCTACAAACATAGAAACTGGCGAAGAAATTATATTTCAATCAATGAACGCGGCTTCGAAATATTTTGATATTAATCCGCCTAGAGTACAATTTGTCGCGGAAAATATATATAAATCCACTCTTTCCAGGAAATATAAACAGAAAATCACCTTCCAGTATTGTTAATGAGATAAACTATCATCATTACCTCGAATTATATTTATTAACCATTTTGTTTAATTATTTATCCTTTTTGGCAAAAAGCCTCACTTTTATACTACTTATTTTTCGATTATGCGAAAGGGAGATAATTCTGTAATATAGCTTTCTTCGTAGAATTCCGATTTTTATGGTCGTAATTAGTTAATTAATCATCTACGTCGTAATTAATATCAATAATTATACCAAAGAAAGATATTTATGGTTTCTAACTTACAAAATAGAAAAATAAACTTATTTCACATCGTACAATATAGCGAGTTATTTTTAGATCTGTTATGAGAAATCGAGGCAAAACACGCTGTTTTTAATGCAGATATTTTCAATCTGTTCAGAAATACAGAAATATTTAAACCGATCTGTAGGTGGTAAAACGTTTGATGGTGCAGTGGTAGTATGTAAATATATTTTATCAAGACAGAACACGCTGTTAGTGCAAGATATTTACAATCTGTTACTAGAAATCAAGGCAGAACACGATGCTCTCATTTACATATTCAGAAACCGCTGTTTTAATACAGAAATATTTACAATCTATTCAGAAACCGTTGTTTTAATACAGAAATATTTACAATCTATTCACAAACCTATCTGTAGCTATATAATAACTTTTGAAACATATATTGTTAGATGGTTCGATAGCTCAGTTGATAATGTATCTGGCCGTGATACTTTAGGCCCCAGCATCGAATCCCATGACTGACAACTGTCGATGGTTTACGCATATTAGCGATTTTTTTAATTAATTGGGGCACAGCCAGCCCCCTTCGCTCAACAGAACCCCTCCAACCACACGTCATTGGTGATTGTTACATGTTTTGTATCACCCACGGGCTGATTAATGGGGGGAGTGTTCTGTTGAGAGTATAAAATGGTCCATATATGTTTGTGCCGTCCTTAATTAAGATTTCATTCATGGTATATATTTCATTTCATTCATTCATTGTATATGTTTGTGCCGTCCTTAATTAATATCGTCATTCATTCATTGTATACTTACTGAACTTGCTAAAACACTCGAATAGAGGTTCATGTCATTCACTGTATATATTTCATGTCATTGTTTATGTTTGTGCTGTCTTCACCAAACGCACCCTCTTGGGCCTCTAGACCGTTGTTTGACGGGTTAGGGGCTCTCATAGGGGGTAGTGTTTCGTGTGCCCGTTGAACTTGGTAGAACGCAGTGGCATTCTACGAGTTCTGGGTTGTACTGTCCTTGTAAATATGTTGTGCTGTGCCCCTTCCTGAACTCGCTAGAACACTCGAATAGGGGTTCATAGGGGATATATATATATATATATATATATATATATATATATATATATATATATATATATATATATATATATATATATATATATATATATATATATATATATATATATATATATATATATATATATATATATATATATATATATATATATATATATATATATATATATATATATATATATATATATATATATATATATCTATATATATATATATATATGTACCGTATAATAATTGACTACGAAAATATTAATGATGTAACTGTTGCTATTAAAAAATTGGAAAAAGATGGAATTAATATATCTGATGAACTAAATCCTGAAAAAATAATTTCTGATTTTGAAATTTTACAAGAACGTAAAAACCAAGGAATACACACACTATCATCTGAATGCAAGTTCATAAACGGATTCAGGCGGCGATGTTCCGGTCACTAGCTACTGTAGAAGATGATCAAGTGAAGGAATTCGTTCCTCTCTCTGCCGCAGTAGAAAACATTAGATTAGAGTTATCCCACGAATACAAGGCAAAGAAAACGATTAGTACTCGTATAAGACAATTAAGAAAAATTATGTTAGATCGTGAAAAGATCCAAAGTAACTTCGTTGGTGAAACGACCGAGCACGTGTAATATTTTATTTTTTCTGAAATATTATATATTTATTCTGAAATATTTTATTCATTCTGAAATATTTTGTTTATTCTGAAATATTTTATTTATTTTGAAATATTTTATGAAATATTTCATTTATTTTGAAATATTTCAACATTTTTAGTCAAATTTGTTAATTTTTTTGGCCATTTTAGTCGATTTGTCAAGGAAAATTGATGAATTTTCCAATATCATTCGGGTCAAACCTCAAGGGGTTCTCTAATTGATTTATCGATAAATCGTTAAAAATTCTCATTTTATTCGAATATTACCAGAAAAGTTAACAAAAATCACATGAAAAATCTCATTTTTTGAGCTAATTTTACTGATTTTTAACGATTTATAGATAAATCAATTAGAGAACCGCTTGAGGTTTGACCTGACGAAAAACTGCAATTTGACAAATTTTCCTTGACAAATCGACTAAAATAGCTGAAAAAAATAACAAATTTGACTAAAAATGTTGGAATATTTCTGATAAAATAAAATAAAAATATTTCAGAAAAAATAAAATAAAAATTTCTGATCAAAGATCTATGATCAAAAATCATTACGATAAAAGTTTTTAAGACGAAGATCTACGATAAAAGTCTTTAAGACTTTACATGTAGATTGACAATCAATTCCTCCCCACGCAGGTCATTTTGCAATTTGTCAAATTTTCCTTGACAAATCGACTAAAATAGCTGAAAAAAATAACAAATTTCACTAAAAATGTTGGAATATTTCTGATAAAATAAAATAAAAATATTTCAGAAAAAATAAAATAAAAATTTCTGATCAAAGATCTATGATCAAAAATCATTACGATAAAAGTCTTTAAGACGAAGATCTACGATAAAAGTCTTTAAGACTTTACATGTAGATTGACAATCAATTCCTCCCCACGCAGGTCAATTAATCGTCCTATGTGGTCTGTGAGTTTAAAATTTATTCGTGTTAACATAATATTATGACACCGCAGATAAACAGGATTGGTTGGTACTTGCACAATCAAATCCCCAGGGGGAACTTGTGGTGTGGACGTGTATAAAATGTATCCTTGTTGAGCCTGATTTGATTTTCCAAAATCTATTTGAAAGCTGCCATCGTTTACGTCACAAACTAGATTAACCGCGATTGTCGATGTTATATTAACGATTCCCGGAGATACATATCTGCCGCTGCCGTGTAGATCATTATTATATCTAAGAACAGTTTCTGGTGGGGCTAATTTTCTCCACGCAGCTAGTATTTCAGGAAAGTTTTTGTTGATAATATCGTTGAGATTTTTCTTTATTTGTTCGGTTGCAAGCGCTGGTATTACAAATGTCGGTAATTGTTGCTCTGTTATTTTAAAATAATCAAGAAATACATTATACGATGATTCTCTTTCTCCATAAAGTTTATAATACTCTTCATTAATTACCGAATCACGAATTTCTCGATCAATATGTTCGATATCGTGCACAATTTGATTCACATGCTGAGTTGTTTCGATAATTTGTTGTTTTAGGTCATCAGAATAATACTGCGTAATACCTGCAAATAAATTCTTTAATTTATCAAATGCGCGTGTAAGTTCAGGAGTAATTATACCTGAAAGAAAATTAAAATATTCTTCTTGGACAACCAGATGAGTCAGCGGTGTTGCGAACTTAAATAGTTTATTTAAAAAAAATCTTAATGATATGCCATATTCAGTCAAAAAAATAATCATTGGAAAGTTTTTCTCTGTATTCTGGAGTTGTTATAAACTTGGCTTCGTCCGTGAGAAATTCATTTAATTTTGGTTCTGGTGGTCCATGATATTCTGGCGCAATATCAGGCCTTCCTAGCACGGATCTTATCGTGGACTGATAAATATCAACGACGTAATCAGGCGAGTTTATTTCGATTGCAGAAGATGGAATCGGCTCATGAACATTAATTGATATTTTTGCTTCTTTTCCGGTTATTGATTTTATTCTACACGCAAATTCATCATTGATTTGTTCGATCTCATAACTGCCAGTTAGTATTCCAACAACAACCCAGTCAGGTGTTCCATCGGGTTTGTTTTTATTAGCAAATAGAAGTGAATTATTTGCTGGTGTACCATTAAATGATCTCGATCTGATATTTGGCCAACTATGGCATACTCGTAATTGCGCTAGTGCAATTTCATTTGCGCGTGTTGCAGTTGGAAAATTGATGCTAAATTCAGGATTAATCGAGCTTACCGAGATCATCGTGGTTTTGTGCGGGGTTGTGTTTGTCACGATCTGCTGGAGTAATTTCGTCATTATTAATACTCGTACCTTTAATACCAGCGTAGTTGTATATTTTAATCATCTCTGAAAACTCAAAATCAGATATAATTCCATCACTGAGACTCGCTGATAACAACGAAGATAACTTCGAGTATGCGACAGTTGCTATGTGTAATTTTATCATGTAATCGGATAATTTTTCATTCGTGCAAGTACATATTTTTTTTTGCAATGATATTGAGCACACCTGCAATCGTTGTTGCAGCTGATATACAAATAGTTACAGCTACTGGTGCCATCATTGTCATTGTTGATAATATCACACCGGTTCCAGCAACAACAGCGGATACTGAATAAACGATCACGTCGACGATAACTAGTCGTTTACTTTTACTGTATATTGTTCGACTCGATCTTTCAACGCTGCCTGCCATTCACGCGCTTGATTGTACCTAAATTTTTGAACGTCGATTGAGGTACTCATTATATTTTATGCAGTAACCAATTGAGGTGTTTCAGCTACAAATTCCAAACACCACCAGAAAGATGTTGCGGTTAATTTCTTATCAGCTGCTTCCAGAATAAATATTTCTTCGTTTCCGCTATTTAATATAAAAGATACAACCCCGGAAAACTTATCCGTTGAATGACGCCATGGATACGTTGTAAATATTTCAAATTTTGCAGCACTGAACACAGACAACCTGTACACGCCAGTGACTGTTGCGGTATATTTGATAGTTTTATTTTGCTGAGACCATGTTGCGAATCCCGATGATACTGTGTATGCTATGTTGGTAATATGCCCGGGAGTAACCCCGCCGAGAATTTTAATCAAACTGGTTTTTTTAACGATCTTAGGAATCCCCGCTACGATGTTTTGCTGTTTGTTTGATCGTGTCGATGTTTGTCTTGATATCAACGAGTTTTACGTCAACGGTCAACGGATTACCAAAAAATTCCTCTGCGGTTTCATTAATTTTTCTAAAGTTTCTGCGAAGATTTGTGAATGCGTTTGTGTGAACGTCATACTCGGCCCTCAACGTGGATAATTTACCACCTACGGTATTGTAGTTGACGTCAACGTATTTTTTTGTTGCTGCGTCTTCGTCGGATGTTGGATCTCTTAAAACTACTATCTTATTCCCGTTCATGCTGAGTTCACCTGTCATTGTGTCACCGGTATTTTTCGCGCGATTAGCAACACTTGCTGTAATTTGATTTCTGATGGTTGTAAACGATATACTTGAATCCCTGATTCTACCGCCGTCAGTAAACACAGGGATATTATCCGTGACCGCACCGAGTACTCGTCGAATTATATCATTCCATTTGATATTGCTCGTTTTTAGTTTTCCGTATCGGTCCTGAAAAATAACAACCTCATCTGGGTCAACTCCAGCAAGATTCATAATATCAGCGAGTTCATCTTTAGTCGCGTACTTCGACAGATCAATGTCATCTTTCTTTTTTTTATAACGCCGGTAGAAGAAAATCTTCTTCCGTAAATATGAACCATTATATAAGATCTAAGATCTATTTAAAACAAAGCGGTTACTTGTATAATCATGCACGACTTTATGTGGCGGTTTGGATGATTTTGATATAGCGTTAAGTACATTAATTGCTTCAAGGCCGCATATTTGCGGATCTGTCATTATTTGTGTGGGTAGCGTTGAATACCAAACTTGCGCGTGAAGTGGTGCAACATACTTGATAAACTCACGTGGTGGAGCTAACCCGTATGAATCAAAATAAACGATTCCACGTGGATCAACCGCGTATGATACCCAATGAGTATCAGGTCCTGAATTCGAGTCAAGATTAATAATACCTGTTTCGAGTTTGTTCGGTTGTTTCGGTAATTGATCTCGCATAAAAACACCTCTGAAGTTTTTTTTTTATTATATTTTTAATCGTTTAGCAGCATCAAGTAAATCAAAGTTTGATGCTGGAGCATCTAACGAAGTGATCCTGGAAGCCTCAGACCTCTTCCCCAACTAGATCCCGGTAATCTTAGGCCGCGTCCCTTTTTATTATATCCATTTCCTGTTGCTTTCTTTAGAGCCATTCCATCAGCTGTTCCAACAGCACCTAACGCGGCTGCTTTTGCTACGGCTGGAGCGGCAGAAGCTATTAACGCTGGAATAGCCGCGAGAAGTGGAAAAATACCACCTGTTTTAACTGAGTCCTTAATCGCACCCGCACAGAGATTAAGTTTGACGCCTGTTTTTGATTGTTTTGCGCCGTTGAAATGTTTAAGTTGACGTTCTGATAATGATAATTTATTTTGACCACCCGCGATCTGATCTCGCTTTAGTGATATTTTCATTCCGCAGTTTTTTGCTGAATTTGATTGAAGGTTTTTAATCTGACCAGGAGTCAGACTGACACTAACGTGATGATATGGCATTTTATGATAAATACTTGCCACGCTCCAAATAATGATTAAAGATTTTCCACTGGTGCATCAATAACCCTCATTCGACCACTACCACCTTCAAGTAACATCGCTTTATCACTGAGTATAACCGCGATTGCTCTGTAGGTGCCGCGAATAAAGGGTGGACCAGCTATATCAGGAGGAGGGTCAGTAACGCGAGCTCGAAAGTGTATATCAACGACAGAATGATTGGATAAATCAAGATGTTCCAGTGAAAAATAATAAATCGGATATAGATTTGTAAAATCTAACTGTGATATTTGCAAACCAGTATCCACGTTTTGATCACGTCCCATAAATGACATCAAACGATGATATGCACGCGCTACGTGATTTTGACCAAAATTAAACAATATATCTTCAGTTGGTTCTTGATGTCCATTTATCCGCAAGGAAACTTCATCAACTCCATGTCTGTCAAATATCATATGTGAACGTCCTTGACTATTCGTCCGAACATTATTTTGCGGTGTAATAAAAATATGTCGTGGCGCAGAAACACCTTGCTGTAATGCTATATTCCATGTAAATAAACCATTAACAGAACTTTGAGTAGCATCTGTGGTTACTGTTAACCATGATAGCAATGATTTACCGCCTTGATCCCTAAAAGAGAGTAATTTTTGTTCCTCAGCAATAGATGGAATAATTACTTTCATCCACAATGAAAGTTTCGTTATATTTACTTTACCATCAGCAACACCAGCACCTCGCCAGATTGCATCATTATCATCACCTTTTCTTACGAGCACAACTGTGTGTTTAGCTCCAAAGATGACCTTTCTAACATTTCTGCAAAATCCAAAGATGTGAGACATTGGAATTGCACATGAAAAATTTCTATCATTTCCTGACAACGCTGCTCGGCGTGTTGTAAATCCTAAGTTGTAATTCGCATTAACACTTCCTATAATATCAAAAGCACCTGCTAGTATATCTTCATGTTCAAAATCAACTGGTTGTGGATCAGCTGCAGTACCTCGTGGTGTTTGTACCTTAATATACTGAACATCATCAGCGTGGTCAGTAATATCCTTAGCAAACATCATTGTTGGACCAGCTGATCTTGTGTAATCATCAGAATATCTCGCTAGACCACTTATTGTTGTGGCAACATCGACATCCTTCTGAACTGATTCAATATTTTTTCCATCAATCATGTATGTGGCGCCATCAAACAGTGCCATAATCCCGTTGTTGACAAAACCAACACGCAAATTGGCACCATATAGCGTATTAGCTACAACATTCGTTACAAGTCTACCTTCTACTTCAATAAACGCCTTAGCGGGTAAAAAATATCTACTTGTATCCTGAACCTGTAATTCGATTCTCCCCCACTGATTTGGTTGTCTTGCGTCATAGGAATAAAATTGATAATCACGTACCGATTCATCTTTGAGGACCGGTGCATCCATGTCAAATGCTGGGTCGGATACACGTTTAAACATTTTATTATAATTACCATTTTTCCAAATGGTGATCTAAATTATCATCGTCGACTAAGACCGCTTCCTGCTATTAAATTTGCTGTTATATTTCTTTCTGCTTCTTCAGATAATTCCGCTAGTTTTTGATTTGCAGCCTGATTTATTATTTTACTGACATTTGCTGGCATAACTTCAGTGCTGGCCGGTTTCATTGGTTGCTGATGTTTTCTTCGTACTAATCCAGCTAGTCAGTCCTTGACAGTCGAGAACGCTTTACTGGCAAGATTACCAATAACGCCAGGAATTTTATCACGAACAGCCTCAATAGCCTTCATCCCTGATTGTTTTGCAATCGGTATTGCTTTTGGAGCCATCCTTCTAAATAGACCCTGAACAACATCACCAAGTCCATCTCCGTAAATTGCTTTTTAATTTGGCAGTCGTGAGTTTACTACCCTGACCATGATCGGTCCACGTTGAGCAGTGTGTATAATCATTTTATACTGATTAATTAATTGTTTAGTAGCTGTGATAATCATCAGCAATTTCATCAATAAGGGAACGATAAATGCTGCGATCCATAATACCGCCTTGAAATAATCTTCGACAAATATCAGATATTTCGTTAACAATTTCTGAAGAATTGTTTCCAGCCCGTTTTCCTCCAATTAGTATTTCTAGTCGTTCTATGTCAGAAATAACATTGTTAGGACAAGTAATAAGACCACTTCCTTCAGTAACCAAAGGAAAACCACTTCCAGTTGCTCCTTCTTCCTTACTTGTTGTTTCTGCTTTTTTCTTAAATAATTTTAATTCTTCTTCTGATTTTTTAAGTAGGTCTTTGGACTTTTCAGCTTCCGACGGTGAGGAAAATTGTTGTTTTCCTGCTTTTTCTTTACGTTGCTGCTTTATTCCTTTTTCTTTTAATATTCTATCTGCTTTTGATTTTTCAAGTTGTTGTTTTATTTCTTCCTCTTTTAGTATTTTTTCTCGCTTTAATTGTTCAATGTACTCGCATACTGCATTATTAAAGAGGTTAAAATCACTAGTATTTCGCTCGGATCTGATTTGCGGAGTATCAGTAACGATGCGATATATATTCCTAATCCAATCGGCAGGTTTCATCGTTTTAACATATTCGGGTTTTACATATTTATCTCTTTCATGATATCCAAACGCAGCAATGTTAAGTAATTGGTCTGGGTCTTTGATAGCGAAAATACCTTCGGGCGTGAATTTATCTATGATATCGACTCTAACTTTTGGCAGTTGTGGTTGAGGAGGTTGCTGGGGTGGTGGAAAACGGCCAGCAATATCAGCGGGTAATGTCTCAAGAGTTTTTTGAACCGCCTCCGTTGCTGTAATAATTTTCTTGGTTGGTTCGACGATTTGTTTAAATAACTGTTCTGTGCCTTCTGCAAATTCAACTTGGGCTTCTTGACGTTCTTGCAATTTTTGTCTAACAGAATCCTGAACAGGAAGAAATGTTTTGATTGCTTTTAGTCTCTCTCGAGCTAATCTAGCAGTGTGAGATTCACTAGCCGGTGGCATTTATTAATATGATGATGATTTAATTATAGCAGCAGAGGGGGCATGACCTCAAGTTGGTTCATTTTTTGTAATATACTCGCCATCGCAAGTTTTTAGTTGGAGAAATAACATGAACTAACCTAGGGACTCTAGGAACTCTTTGAGAGAGCCTCTGTAGTTAGTTATTTTGATTTTTAAGGTTATTAATCCTTTTTTTAGGAAGGCTTATTTCGGTCTTTGGACGCTTCCAAAGTCGGTCTGTTCGCCCCCTCTGCTGCTCAGGGTGTTTTATCACCTATTCTATTTTCATTATTTCTGAACTTTTAAAGACACATATTCTAACCAAATTAACGGTGTATAGGTTCAGTGAACTATTAAAGTAACGAATCTACTGTTTTCTTACGTAATGGAAGAAGTTTGAGTTAATCATGCCGTGGGTGAAGAGAAACGCTTTTTCATGAACTTCCAAATTCTTTTAGAACAATGAACTCTTGATCCTCATCGGAGTTTTGTTTTGCGTTTTAGTTTGCCATATAAC
Organism: Sinohyriopsis cumingii; assembly: GCA_028554795.2. NCBI lineage: Eukaryota > Metazoa > Mollusca > Bivalvia > Unionida > Unionidae > Sinohyriopsis > Sinohyriopsis cumingii. Next base: position 117,943,905 of record CM068835.1, on the reverse strand, counting down.
TAATGTTTTTAACTTTTGTGTTTTTTCTCCCAAAAATCTGTTATTCGTGCTTTAAGATCTTGGTAAGATAATTGTGTTATGTTGTGTACATTAATTACTCCTAGAATTGTTATTTTTTGTTCTTGTACCTTTATTTTTCATATACGCATAACGAACAAACTCATTGAAAAAATATATGAATTGATCAAGGTCGAATTCGTCGACCTTCGCCGATCTCTGAACGGGACAGGCAACAATATCCTCAACACAAAATTCTCGCGATGTAAAATAAGTAAATTATCATGGAATTTCAAATCTGAGGAAGAAAAAGACGATATATTGATGACATTGTTTGCAGATATCCCACATTAAATTAACAACAGCGGTCACGTCCTCAGACGGCATTTACACTTTTGAAAGCCCCAAAATTGGTAAAGCCAAACCAAAAAAAAGGTGCCGGGCGACAAGGATTCAGAGAAAGAATTAGAAAATGTTTGCTTTGTCAATGATCATTATTTCTTTTTTTATTATCTATTAAACTCATCACAAAAGAGCAGTTTAAAACATGTAACCAGTTGAGAATCTGTGATTATTCATTGTAGATTTAATTGGCCGTTGCCAAATCCATGTTCTCCGAAATGATGATACATATGGTACCTTCTCTGTAAACAAACACGATGATGAAACTCATTTCTTCAGCCGTATGTACTAAATATGAAGACATTATAAAAATGGTATTTTTTTTTATTTTAAAACTATTTGAATATGACATTTAATTGCAAATACACATGTCCAGAGAGAGAGAGAGAGGGAGGGAGGCCTTTGGATATTTTATATATTTTCTTTTCTTTTCGGTAAACCCATTTACAAAAGTTTTCGCGGTTACCAGCTGTAATTATTATCGCGCTGTTTCTTTGGCTATTGAAAGTGTCGCGCCAGTAGTGAAGGGGGGCACCCTACGGACAATGGGAATTAGCATTACAGACCCCCTTGGGCAAATCTACGGACAATGGAAATTTAACATGGAGAAAAATCGTGGGCAAATCTACGGACAAGGGGAATTAACATGGGAATAAATCGTGGGCCACTTTACGGACAAGGGGAATTTAACATGGCGATAAATCGTGGGTCACTCTACGGACAAGGGGAATTTAACATGGGATTTTGTTAAAAAATTTTTTTAAAAAAAGGGGTAGGCAATTCAAAGACTATCTCTTTTCGAGAAATATGGCTGGCCCTGAAAAGGGCCTTTGGGTTTTCTTCTTCTAATTTCTTCTTTTCCTCCACCAAGTTCTTATTTTATCTCCTACACTCTTCTTCTCTTTCTTTTTTTTCTTCTCCTCCTCCTCTTCTTTCTTCTTCTCTTCCTCCTCTTCTTTCTTCCTCTTTTCATTTTCTTCTTCTTTTTCAATTTTTTCGTTCCAATTGCGTATTCTTATTCTTTCCTCTTCATCCTCCTTCTCCTCCTTGATCTCTTTCATTACACCACTAATCTTGTCCTTTGCTTTCCTTAAGTTATTAATTTCCATCTTCACACGATGGGGACTATAGGAATAATGGTCTTCAACCAGTCTTAATAGCATCTGTTCCATTATTCCTAAGTTGTCTAAAACGTCTTGCAAGGTTTGTATTTTGTCCATTTGGTTTCACGCCATCTTCTTTTTATTCTTTGCAGAATGGTTTGAACGACGAATACTGTGGGTTATTATAGTGAAAGTGCGGACGTGATGGAAAACATCCCCTAAAAACATAAAATTAATCTTACCTAGATCATGACCCATCAACGCGCGTACGTGAAGGAAAACATCCCCCTACTTTTTCATTTCATATAATATAACCCCAACTATACTCTTCACATACTCTAAGAAACCCATAATCTACTATCCACACCAACCTACTTTATCACTTACAAACACAAACACACAATCACACAAACACATACCCTCACATTTTTACAAAAAAGAGTTAGTGTTTATATTCACACTACTCTACCTACATACATTGGCAAATTGATCGTTATTTCTTTTCTAGAGTATTGGGTAGCCCTGAAAAGGACTGTTTTGTTTGGAACTTCATGGGCACCTGGTTAATGGTGGCACCTTCCAGGCCTGGCGCCACATACGCATCTTATCCCCCAGTTACTTTTTACCTTTTGGGGGGAGAGAGCAGAGGCAGGATATGTCGCTTCAGAATCCCAATTTTCGCTCTCTGGGATTTTGAAATTTCTTCTCTCCTTTTCCTCCTCCTCTTCTTTGTATCTTCTCTCCTCCTCTTTGTATCTTCTTTCCTCTTCTTCTTTATATCTTCTCTCCTCCTCTTCTTTGTTTCTTCTTTCCTCCTCTCTTATCCTTCCCTCCTCGACAATGGCTTCCGCGGCCAGTTCATTTAATATGCGCCTGGCATATTCCAGATGCACATGAAGTTCCAACAGTTTCTCCACTCTCGTGTTCATTTTTGGTGTTGATCAATCAACAAGGGTAGCTGGACTGCCGAACGAGTTTCAATTTATAGTGAAAGCGCGGACGTGAAGGAAAACATCCCCCTAATAACATAAAATGGATCTTACCTAGATCATGACCAAAAACAACAACAACGCGCGGACCTAAAAGAAACACTCACTCACTTTTTATGCTCCCCATCACTATTTTAAAATTTTTTCATAAATCACTTCAATAGACTATCCACATACGCAAAGCAATCCAATCTAACCCCAAATATACACCTCAGACACCAAAAAAGACATCATTTTAATCTACTATCCACACCAACTTACGTGAGCTCTTACAAACACACAAACACACAAACACATACTCTCACATTTTTTATAAAAGAGTTAGTGTTTATATACACACTACTCTACCTACTCACATTGGCCAATTAATCGTTATTTCTTTTCTAGAGTATTGGGTAGCCCTGAAAAGGGCTGTTTTTTTGTTTGCTATGGCATTCTTTTTTAGTTTCTAAGAATGCGATGTCCTCTGAGGATAGACTTTCTGGCAATAGGTCTGCTTCTTCGGAAAGAGAAGAAGAACTCTTTGGTGTCGATACGGCAATCGACAAAGCCTCTGTCAGGTTCAGGTTGCTGCTGTTGTTGCTGTTGTTGCTGCTGTTGCTGCTGTTGATGTTGTCTCTGAAGTCTGTACTTCTCTGTCCATTCTTCTTTTTCCCTGTTCACTTCTTCTCTGAAGAGCTCTTCTATTAGGTCTTCAGTGATTTTTAGCATTCTCACATTCTCTATTTCTTCTGGCTTTGGTATCAGACTGTGTCTGACCCTATGCAAATTCACGTAGGCTTCGTTGAGCTTAGCTAGTTTGGAGCACATCTTCTTAGGAGGATAAGTCGACAATGGATGGTTAGACTGGGAACAAACCGGTTCTTAAAGTCAAAGCGCGGACGTGAAGGAAAACATCCCCCACACGGTTTTCGAGCCGCAACGTTCAGTGAGTGTCATGAGAGGGATAGTAAGAAAAAAGAGCATCAATCCAACATTCTTATAGCTAAACAAACCACAAAGGCATTTTTTTCAAAACGCAACATTTTTTATTCAAAAATCACTTAACACTAAACAACAACTCTAACATTTTTAACAATAATCCAACACTATAACATCAAACAATCTTTTCAAATACAATCTACTTAGAACAGGGTTGACAACGTTGTGAATGAAATTGTGATTTCCACTGTTGGAAATCATTAGGCCATTGATGGACACTACGTTTCCTAGCTTGAGACAAAAGATAAGCATAATGGTCACAAAACCATCGATCTACTTTCACATCGTTTCTAGCAGAAGAACGAGGATCAAAATGAGTCACTAAATGTTCTAAGGAATAGCCCAGGCTGCGATGATGCAGAAAATACACACAGTACTGTCCACACACCAAGGAATATGTGCCTTGTAATTTCACGTTATTGAATCGGGTGGTTTGAGCATTTCTTCTCATAAAGTCGATGATATCGTCTTCCAAAGGGGGAAATCCGTACGAATCGAAATATTCCACACATCCTTCTTGAGGAAAGTAGACGGCTACCCAGTGGGTTCCTGGGAGATGACTGTCGTCCGTGTTGATCACGTAAGCTTGATGGTCTTTAGGTTTTCGATGAGGGAGTTCATCTTTAGCACAGGATTCCAAGAAGACGTATACGAACTGTGGTTCAAAAGGTAATAAAGTTCCCAGGTATCCATTGTTTTGTGTGGTTTTTTTCTTCTTCACAGGTAATAATAAGTCGTCAATTCGATCCTGACTTTTTGCTTGAAAATGTCTGACGAATAAACGGTTATTCGTTCTGTTTCCTCACTCTGATTCAGGAGAGCTTCGATACGATGGATCTCTTGAGTGGTTAATGGTGGACAAGAATGTTCACGCAAGTCTTTATACCACTGGTGCAACACGTCTTTGTTCGAGATGAGACTCCAAGCTTCGTCCAGATACTCGTCCAATTTTTCTTCTTGACTTAACATCAGGCATTTATCGTGTTGAATTTGACTGGGATGATCGTTTTGACATCCATAGCAATTTTTCTTGATCAATTCCGTTATTTTATCGACCAAGTGTTTGGCAAAACAGGAGACTAAATGGGCTTCTTGTTCTGGCCATCTCGACTTCATTATGATATCTTCTTCGTCTTTGTCTTGGGATTCTCCTTTCACGGTCTCCTCACATTCCATGTCCAAAGTTTCTCCACTTTGTAAAGAGGGATAACAGTCTTCCATGGCTTCTAGTAATCTAGAATGACTTCTCTCAAACTGTTGATTTCTATGGTATTATCGAATTCTGCATACAGGATGACGTTCACCGTCTCTGGTAGACCAACCGCAAACTGAAGTTCCACACGAATCTGGCCAGATTTTATAGGGTGGAAATGTCCCTCGTCGCTGCCCTGGTCAGGAGTGAAATCGAAAGCCCACAAAGCATAGCCTTCTGCATATTCGTCGTACGTAATGCCGTGACTGGTGTTAGTTCCTAACTGTCCGGTGGCTTCGTACAGGGACAAGTACGATCTCAAGTAATTCGACTTAGTCTTATCGGCGGTATTAAAGACAGGTTCGAAAGGTCGGGTACACAAGGTCTTGCCATCGCGACTGACTTCGATCTTGGACACTCTGTAATGTTGAAACTGAAAAGGATTTTCTTTAAAGTCACCATTGAAAGCTGAATTCTTGACGATGCCAACAATCAAACGTTTGGGTAACTGTCCTTGGAACAGATGATCTTCGATCTTGGATCGGAGTCCAGAGGCAATGGTGAACGTTTTCACTTCTACGCGTCGTATGGGATACTTGGCGGTTGTTCTGCTCAATGTCTGACTGATGTCGTTACCTACTTTAGGTAACACTTCCACACGACGCACGTAAAGTTTGGCTTCTTCGATGGTGGTTTTGTAAGTGGTATCAGCAGTACCAGTCATCAAATGGAAAGCAGCACTACTGCGATTCAGTCTCAGGCGGACATCCACCCCGTTCAGCAAATACTTCTCTTGTAACCACATGTCCAAATGCAAGCGATCCATCAGTTCTAAACTACGACTTAGATGAATTTTCTTTCTTCGTTCTACAAATCCCGTTGTATTTGGATCCTCCCCAGCAACAATTGTAGTTTTGTTGAACCTATCCGCTTGGTCAGGTTCCCATACCACGCAAGCATCCAGATGAGTGTTCTTGGCTTCTTTTCCGTACGTCAAGAGATTTTCCAGGTACGCTCGATAAGGGTAAGTATCCATGTTGCTGCTGACCAGTTTGTTATTCAAGTACAAGTCCACTTCGCTAAACAAGGAATGCATGAAATTGTTGACGGGAGCTACTACATCATCATTGTCTATGGCAACGTTGTTCGCTTCGGTTACTTTGACTTTCAAGTACAGGTAACTGCTATTCAGATCGATGTAATCTTCGGGCTGTCCTTTGATTTCAAATTCGATGGGAGCAGAATCGGTCAATGTGGAGATGGGATTAAATTCCACCCACTGGGATTCTTGCATGGTCATCATCGTGGGGGGCATGGCAAACAGATCCAGTTCCGTCTTGGAACAAGCGCAAGACTCTCGGTGCATCATTTTTTTCTCTTTCTCAATAATCGAAAACGTCTAAGTCTCGAACGGTTCTTCTTTTCTTGGCCTTTCTCGCTTGAAGTCTAGTGAAAGGGTGTTTTCTGCGTCGTCTCTTTCTGCCTTGTCCTTGCTGAATGCCTGACTCGGTAGCGTGCAGGGCATTTATAGGTGTGTCTCGTCGGCCTAAAATGTCTTTTCCCGTTTGCAGCAAGACATTTTTGCCAGCCCTCATGAAGGCTTCTTTAGGGTTTTGTTTGTCGATGATGACATTTTGGAGAAATTCTTTGCCTTGCGTCAGTGCCGCATCTTTCAAGGCGTGCAATCCGCGTGTCACCATCGGTTTCAACACCGGAGCCACTGAACGAAAGGCCGATTTTAACATGTCTCCTAAACCGTGTCCTCGCTGTCGTGCAACCCCTCGGTACACTGGATACATGACTTAAGAGTCGTGAGAGAACCGTTTTCGAAAATGGAGTTTCACCGTGACTTTTCCTTTGGTAAATGGAATATCTTGTCCCAGATCTCCTTTTATAGTAATGTTGACCGTGTCCAAATATGACTTGCTGACCGGCAAATAGTGAGGATGGACAAATTCGCGGTGGACGTGGTAAGTGTTACCACCTTCCTCGTCAGCGTTCGTGGCAGAATCTACTTTGAAAGGAATGACACGCAGTAACGGCACGGAGGTGTGTCCCACCACGTTGTATTCCACCACATCGGAATACACAAACATCAAATTCAGTCCTTGGTTCAGTTCTACCGGGGTACGAAAATACTTGACAAAAGTATCGTTCTCGTAAATGACGACTTTTTCTTTTAGTGTTTGTTCTGTTTTTTTCTTCAGCTTCACGTCACCACCCAACATGTCAAACAATTCATCATTAATAAAATGGAAACCCATGATTTTGTCCCCCTCAGGAAATTTGATCAGGAAGCGACGAGCTGTTTTGTGGTATTCCATGGTGACAGTTTTGGCCTTGAAAGTCTTAAAAGCTTCCCCAAACACGCCATTAAACTTGGTGGCTATGGTGTTGACCAAATGTTGACCACTAAAATAATAGCCTGGGAGAATGGACAACTCATAGTCGGTCCAATTTGGATTGTCTTTGTTTTGTTTTTTATTGGGATATTTGCTATTGTCATTCATCCACTTTTTCAATGGTTCGTCATAAACTTCCACCACAAATTTATTTTGATTGGCAACGACATTGAGGACTTGGGTCGGGTGAATCATTTCTACTAAAGCCACTTCCCAATGGGCTTCGTGATCTAAGGGGATGGTCTGAGGTAATTTGGCCGTGTAACAGCACAACGTGTTGTTGGGAAACACCTCCATGGAACTGTCACTGGGTAAGGTTAAGTAAAATTGGTTTTGGTGACTCATAATTCTAGAGTTCTGTGGCTGTCCGAGGGGATATTACTGGACGTCAGAGGCGTGTCTCCGCCCAAAATGGGGTTCTGATTGTGGTTGGACTGGTGACTGGCACTGACACTGGCACTGGACACAACGTTCCCGTTCGAGGAGAATTTCAGGGAGGGATTGGGAAGCAGGTAACCGATGCAACTGCTCAATAAAATGGTCCACAATTGTTTGTCTCCTTGTTGCAAACTCAAATTGGCGATGGCTGCCCCGATGACACAATACACCACGAAGATTTGGCAGAAAAAGACGATTTGCGTTTTAGGCACACGTTCTCCACACCACACCCACAAGGGTTGTTTTTGTAAATCTTGCACAGAAGAACTAGGGGAAGAAGGAGTGGTCGACGTAGCTGCGTCTGCTGTGTGAAAGGGCATGATGGTCACTTCTTCTTTTTATAGTCGATGACTTGCGAAGCGTCGATCCAAGAATCGAAACTGGGTGGATATCCTTTCCAACGTACTTTGACTTCTTTGACACGTCGTTTGCCCACTTTACGGGTTCTGCGTTCGAGAATGCTTTCGATGTCGTACACGTCGTCTTCTTTTTTGGTGACACGTTGTAACTCGGGCAAATAAAACGTTCCTTTGAGCACTTCTCCGTTCATGTCTTCCAATTTATAGACGGCAGGATGACGGCCATGCACTCGTCAAGTGACACGAAACAATTCGGTCGTCCAGTTAGGTAAGTAACCTTTGTCGAAAGTGCGTTTGGTTTTGCCAATGCGCACCCAATCTCCTACGGCCAACTCTCCACTTTTCTTGGGGACAGCCCTCGTCGGGGACGTACCGAACAGGCGCTCAAACACCAGCACTTCGTTGTCGGGAGTCACGTCTTGCGGGGCACGTCCGATGCTTCGATGGTAAGATTGGTTGTACGCTTGCACCAGGTGCGGTAAGATGTCGATGTACTTCAGAGTGTGGTGATGTGTAAAATATTTCCACATGCGTTCTTTCAAAGTGCGTTGAAAACGTTCCACGATGCTGGCTTTGGTTTCGGGATTCTCGGTGGTAAAAAAATGAATGTCACGTTTCTTTAATTCTTTTTGGAAAGCTTGGTTCAGAAATTCGGTGCCTTTGTCCGTTTGCCATCGAAGAGGGTGACGACCGCTTTGTTTCAACACCCGTTGCAGGGCTCGCACTAACTCGCTGCTCGATTTGGAAGTCAAGGGCACGACCCAGGCAAATTTGGAAAAGACGTCGATGACACAAAACAAATATTTGTAGCCACGATTGTAGCTGGCCAAATGAGAGACATCGGCTAAATCGGCTTGCCATTGATGACACTGGTCAACAGTGAAATCATTACTGACTTGAAAAAGCCCTAATCTGTAGTATTTTGGTGTGCCGAACACGAATATAACCGTGAAAAATTTGTATTGGCTCTCGTTTTGAAGATATTCATATACCTCATTTTCTATGTTTCACTGTGTAAATTTCTCCAGTAGGACTGCAGCAACATCCGGAATAAGGATGTAACATTGCATAATACCATCATGCTCACATCATCCACAGTTGATTGCATCATTTTCTGATGCAATGCAATACTAATGCCATGCGGCTGCTGAAGTAAGTTGACGTCAGCAGTGTACTATACATGTGTAGGCCTATTATACTAATGCCAGGCGGCTGCTGAAACTGACGTAAGCAGTGTACTATATAAAGCCCAATCAGATAGGTTCAGCATTTAAAATATTTTAGACGTTGTGCGAGACAGTTCAAGCTACTGTTACATAAAACTTATTATTTTATCCATTTACGTACAATAAAGAACAGTAATGCCTCGAAAGTGTGTTAATACCGCGGACAATTTTTGCTATATTTGTGGGGAAGTGACATTTGCCAACCAGAAGAAAAGTATCAATTCTCAAGTGAAGAAGGCATATCATCTTTACTTCGGATGCAAGGTTGGTGACCAAGACAAGCCTTGGGCTCCGCATATATGCTGTGCTACATGTACAACACAGCTTTCACAGTGGTTGAATTGCAAAAGGTCATCAATGCCGTTTGCAGTCCCAATGGTGTGGAGAGAGCCAAGCAACCACCTAAATGACTGTTACTTCTGCTTGGTTCCTCCTCTTTCCGGCGGAATAACGAAGCGAAAGAAGTCGAGAATAGTCTACCCAAACATTCCGTCTGCATTGAGACCAGTTCCACATGGTGAGGGACTTCCTATTCCAGAACCTCCAGCAGAATATTCTCTTGATTCATCTGACGAAGACAAAGATGAGTCGACCTGTTCTTCTCCTGGTCCATCAGCATGCAGTGATCCAGATTTTCACTGTGGTGCATCATCAACCCCACACAGAATAACACAGGAAGAACTAAATGACCTGATTCGTGATTTGGACTTATCAAAGAACAAGGCAGAATTGCTAGGATCAAGACTCCAACAATGGAATCTTCTAGAAGAAGATGTCACAATTACTGCATATCGAAAGCGCCACCAGCAATTGGAGCCTTTCTTCAGAAAGGAAAGTAATCTGATATTCTGTTCCGATATTGAGGGCCTCATGAATGCTTTAAAAATCACTCATGACCCACAAGAATGGAGACTATTTGTGGACTCTTCGAAACTGAGTCTCAAGGCTGTGCTTTTGCACAATGGAAACATTCTTCCATCTATTCCAGTAGCGTATGCTGTCCACATGAAAGAGACATACGATAACTTAAGGCAGCTACTGAATTCCATTGAGTATAACAAGTACAGCTGGCACCTCTGTGGTGATTTGAAGGTAGTTGCCCTTTTAATGGGACTGCAGCAAGGATATACAAAATACATGTGTTTCTTATGCGAGTGGGATAGCCGAGCAAGGGAAATGCACTACATGAGGAAGGAATGGACTCACAGGCAGAATGTAGCCATTGGAGAGAAGAATATCCAACACCCAGCTCTGGTTGAGGCTCAGAAAATCTTGCTAACACCCCTTCACATCAAACTAGGTTTGATGATGTTGTTGTTGTTGTATGGTTTAACGCCATTTTTCAGCACAAGATAGGCTATTCATGGCGGCCAGTATAAATGGTGGAGGAAGAACCCGGGAAATCCCCGGAAAGAACCACCGACCCACGAGAAGCTACTGGCAAGCTTTCTCACATAACCACATTGGCCGAATCCGAGACTCGAACTCACGCAGACAGAGGTGAGATGGCAGTGATCCGTAACGGTGAGCGCTTTAGACCACTCGGCCACTCGGGGCCCCTAGGTTTGATGAAGAACTTCGTGAAAGCCATTGACCGGACTTTGCCAGCATTCCGATACCTGCATGAAAAATTCCCTCGACTCAGCGAAGCAAAGATTAAAGAGGGAGTTTTTGTGGGTCCTCAGATTCGAGAGCTTTTCAAAGATGACCGATTCAACAACTTGCTGGAAGGTGACGCGAAACAAGCATGGAATGCTTTTCGCCTAGTTTCTACAAACTTCCTCGGAAATGTTAGGGCAGAAAACTATAAGGAACTAGTAGAAGACATGTTGATGAAGTATAAGAAACTTGGCTGCAATATGTCTCTAAAGATTCACTTCCTTCATTCCCATTTGGATTTCTTTCCTAGCAACTGTGGTATTGTTAGTGATGAACACGGCGAACGTTTTCATCAAGATATCGCAACAATGGAACAAAGATACCAGGGAAAATGGTCCACTACAATGCTGGCTGACTACTGCTGGACACTCCTCAGAGATGCTCCCGAACAGCTGTACAAGAGACAGGCGAAGAAATCTAAGATGTAGTCAATGACTTGATTTTTTATAGGTAGGCTATTACAGTTGACCTTTTACTATTGGAATGCATTTCGTTATGTAAACATTAATTTCTTGCAGATTACAAAAAAACTAGAGCCAATTTTGCAATTTGACTGTCATATTCGTGTTCAGCACATAAAAATTGATAAGAATTGACTAATTTTATTTCAGTAACATGACTTTTGTAAAAATTTGTTGTCCAGTGTGATCGATGCCTTCCACTCGGGTGCGACTTCTGGCAAACTTGCGTCGAATGGGTTTGTGTAAAGTGTAGGTAGCTTGTTCTTGTAACCATCGTTGCACTTGAGGTAAACGGAGACTTTTCAGTTGCGTTTTGGCAGCACGATACAATTTTTGAACTCCTGCGTAACCTGCAGGATGCGAGGGATCGTAGTAAATGCTGGCTAAGACTTTTTCCATTTTTTATTTTGTGTTGGTGTGTTAATAAGTCACCCACTCTTCGGTGATGCTACTTTGGGTGGGTCGAAAGGGTGGTTTGGAAACGGATTTACGTGTCCGATGGGCTACGGGAGTAGAAGTCGAAGGTAGTGGTGGTGGTGGTGGTGGTGGAGGTGGCAATGGAATGGCTTTGGTTTTCTTTTCTTTTTTCGCTTCTGGTTTCCCTTCTTTCTTTTTCACTTCTGTCGAAGGAGGTGTGGACATCATCTTTTTAACCCAAGCTTTCATTTCTTCTCGTTGGGGTGTGGGGGACGGGGTCAATAAGGATGCTGCAATCTTACTCGAAATGGGAGCTGCTGACGGTGTTTGAAACACTTCGCGCGTCTCTTCTTCCTCAGGTCTTCGTGGGGTAGCATCTCTGGTGACGGTTGGGGATGACAGTAGTGGTGGTGGTGGTAATGATGATGATGGTGCTGGACTTTTCATCAAGGTCTTAAAATCTTTCAGAGTGGGTAAAGCTGTTTCGTCTAAAGCTTTCTGGTGAAAGAGTTGCAGTCTTTGCAAGAGTTGACCGTACTTTTGCGATTTTTCTGTTTCGGACAAATCTTGGCGATCCATCAAGGATTGCAATTCGTGTTGTAACTGGGACATCTCGCTCAAATTGGGATTGGGAGGTAAATGCGGGGTGCGTTGTTCTTGCCACCGATGGTATTCCATCCATCGTTTGTAAGGCACTAAAGCTAGTTTTCGTCCTTCCATGGGGTTGTCAGGGGTCGATTCTGAGATCTTGGGACTTCCGAGGGCCTTTTTATCTTGCTCCCACCAGTCCTCCCAACATGGTTCCCAAGACTCCTTTCAGTATGGGGCCTAACAAGAGAGGTAAAATACCTCCACGTTGGACCAACGTCTTCTTTTTTTGACGAATGGGAATTTTCTTTTGAACCATTTTCCGAAGAACGTGACGATGTTTGCCTAAGCATTGTTTCTGGTGTTTGGACAAAGGGATCGTGCCTTTCAAGACGTTCAAACAACATTCGCACACGGTATCGATGACCTCTTTGGAGGCCGTTTGAATGAGTTTTTTTCGTAGGGGTGGAGAAGCTTTGGACAGGACAGATAACATGTCCCCATGTTTGGCTAAACGTGGTGGCAGTCCTTTCCTTTTCTTTCCTTGGGGTTTTCTGGAGGGTGACATCTTTGAGTCTTCAGGAGCACCAAAAAACACTGATATCCTACTCGGTCACAGGCCTTTTTTATACTGGAACGCGTCGCCATTGATTGTCTTTACGTCGTATCAGTTTGAGGACAGGCATGACACGTCGTGCAGGGGTACGTAACGGACTAAATCGAGCCAGTTCTTGCTTGGACAAATCCAGTAAACTTTGTAACATGCCCGATCTTTCATGGACTTTGATTTTGGGAGAAGGTACTTTGTGAGCAGCAGCCACTGCCGCTAAATGGGAAGGTCCTGCCACTGGGGAAGTTCTTTTGGGGGTCATCAACGGAGAAGTTCTTGGTGTGATCAACGTCTCCAAGTACTCTTCAGTTCCTGGTGACATCAACGGAGAAGTGGACAAACGTGAGGCTGTCGGAGACGCTGTGGCAGGTCGTGGTTTGCGAGTGTAAGGCTGCGTCCTGGCCGCAGTGCCTCTCTTGCGACTAGTTTTCTTCTGTGGACTTTTCTTTTTCTGAGGACTTTTTCTCTGTTTCTTTTTCTGGGGGCTTTTTTTCTTTTTTCGGGGTGGTGTCTGGTAAGAGGAGTGTCCCGCCACTGGAGAAGTTCTTCTCTTTGGGGACCTGGTCTTTTTCTTCTTGGGGCTTCGTTGAACTTTTGTCTTAGGGATTGGGGGCATTAGGATCCCATCTTAAGAGTGAGCGAATGATGACCCCTCCTAGAGTACCGCTCCCTCCAGGTTTCAAAATGATTTGTTTTTTGGTTTGAGTGTCGATGCGGGGATCGGCCAGTTGGACCAAAGCGACTTTGTTTCGATCGAAAAAGCGTTGGGTTTGATGAGGAATCTGAATGATTCCTTGGAGTAATTGACGTGCCGTCACCGTGAACCATCGTAAGACTTCTTTGAGGCTAGCTTCTAAGACACGAGCTCGTGTTTGTGGATCTTTTTCTCGACTGATGCCATACAAGGCACGAATCAATTTGACGGGAAGATGCGACTGAAGGGACGTCATGTTCGCACTGAGTGTGAGACAGACGAAAAAGGGTCTGAGGTTTTTATAGATTTTTTTCATGGGGAGTGAAATGAAGTCGAGGACGGAGACGTGTACAGGACAGGCCCTCCGTCTTGGCACCAGTGGTGAAACAAGTGGGTACGAAATCGCAAATCCTCGGGAGTGGTAGGTTTCAAATCGACGAGTAAATAGGCGTGTGGCGTTTGAGTGGCATCGTCGTACGCCTGAGTCAGCCAAGGCGTTCCTAACTGTTTGGCTAAGACTTGCACTTGCGATTTATCTCGAGGGCTTTTAAACAAGACCACGTAATGCGCATTGAGACTGATGGTGCGATGGGCTTTACTTTGTTGAAACAAATTTTGGGTGATGTAAACGACACTGGCATTACGGTGATGCCCTTTGCGCGTGAACCACAATTTAATTTCTTCTTCGTCTTCTCCTAACATGTCGTCGAAAATGACCAAATGGGTTAGACGGGAGTCAGAGACGATGCCGTCGTCTTCTTTAGGAATGCCTTCCACAAACACGATGGAATCGCCTTGACTTTCTCGCAAAAGGCTGTACGCCGATTGCCACTCTTTGTAACACCACACGATCCGTTGAGGGGGCCGATCGATCAAATGATGTTTATGCTCGATCAAACGTTTGACGAATTCGGTTTTGCCTGAACCGCTAGGTCCAGCAATGAGCATGTTAAAGGGATGGCGAAGATACAAAGCCTCCCAACTGGCACGATCTAAGTGTTCGTCGATGACTTTGACAGTAGAGGAAGAGGGAGCAGAGACAGCAGAGGTAGCCATGGTGTGAGAAATGTCACTTGTGACACGAAAATCAAACAAGACAAGAGTTTATATACTTTTTTCAGAACACGTTTATTGAATGTTTCAAATATGAACACGAAAGACAAAAATACATACAACCCAAATAGTGATGTACAGGAATATAAAACACAGCAAAGCGATCAAAGTGGAATATAAACAAGTGTCTGTACAACATGTTTTGGGTAACCAAGATGTCCTAGGGACAGTGTGTAATGTTCTTACAGTCTCTACATGAGGTATTGTCACACAAGTGTCCTCCCGGAATGACCTTTCAGGAATGTCCATGACAGTCCTGTCCTGAAGCGAGTGGTTGTTCTCGGTGACGGGTTCTTCTGGCACCGTCACTAACACAGGTTGAAAAGTAACTTTTTTCCTTGAACAACTCTTGTGCATACTGGGCCACTTCTTGGGTCCAAACCTCAAAACCCCCCTTTTTCCAGTCACGAACATCTGTCCAATGAGGGTGTAAGTCACAAGCTACACACACATCGTCATACACGTCTTGGGTAGCTAAAAGTTGACGAATCTTTTTTTCCTGTTGAGGTCGAGAAGTATCCAGATGAAAACGCAAGGCTTTGAGCAAAAGGAGTTTTTCGTGACCATTTAAGGCCATGGAGGTGGTAAGTACTGATCGTAAAGAGTCCACAAAGAATCGGCTGGTAAACGAAATCCCAGAAAACAAGTCACTAAGACACACACCACTTGTCGTCCCAAATTGAATGGATACAGTTCTTGTAATAATCGATGGTAATGATCCACGGTTTGAATATGGTCATTGAGTTCCTTCCACGGAATCTGTTGGATTACATACGACATAAGTCGTGGGATAGCTGCCTGTTTTTATAGTCTCTTTGTTTCGAAAAGAATACACGTACTTTCTAGCCAGTGATGTTCGTTTTCCAGTGGGGAATGTAAATCTTGCATACTGTAACCGAAACGTCAGAGTTCGATTAGAAGTTTCCTCTTCCGCTAAGTAGATTCCACGTAAAATATGTTGGTAATCCTTTACCTCGTCTTCCTCAATGGGTTGCTCTAGGTGAATCTCGAAGTAACCAAAATGATCAACACGTGAATCATCGGGGGCCTGGAAGTATTGAACAAGGTCTGACCACTGAAACAATTTCTGACGAATCAGTTCTCTTATACCCTTCAGGTACCAGTGGTTAAAGATCTGGTGACGTAACGGATGCAATTGTTCTTTACGTTTCACTTGTATTTTGACCAGCTCTCGGTAAATGCGTTCTCTCAACTCCACAGGCAAAGCACGAATGTTCTCTTGTAAAGTATCCATGAATAGGTCATACTAAATCCTCTTTGGTCTGACACAAGAAATGTACTCTTTGCACAAACATGGTTTCACTTCAGTGTCGATTTTAAATCGTTGAGTCACTAATCTACACATTACAATTCGTTCAGAAGTTTCCTCTTTCACTAAGTTGACATTGTGTTCAAGATGTTGGTAATTCGTTAACTCTTCCTCTGGAATTCGATGCAGTACGTTTACAATGATGTAACTACAATCGTCCATACCAAACCAATCCTTTTTAAAACTAGAGGATCGTTGATCAATGTCTGTTCGATGGAACACTTTCAATTGAATCAATCCTTGTATAGCTTTCAGGTACCAGTGGTTCAAACACCGGTGACGTAACGGATGCAATTGTTCTTTACGTTTCACTTGTATTTTAACCAGTTCTCGATAAATGCGTTCTCTCAACTCCACAGGCAAAGCACAAATGTTCTCTTGTAAAGTATCCATGAACAGATTATTATGGTAAGAAGTTACTTCAATGTCTCGGTCCCACTAAGGGTAAGTAATGACAATTCGGTGACCATCGAGCATGTTCTACGTAGGCCGAATCTTGCGGTTCCCAGTGGTGAAGTGACACACCGCAACTGAAGCACTTGACTTTATCTCCTTCGCCCAAGTAGAAAAATCCGGCTCTGGCTAATTCTTCGGGGGTCGGTCCTCCCAGATACTTTGGCCATTTTCCTTTGAACGATTGAAGACGATTTTCAAAGTCGCAGTATTCCGACAAACGCACAGGAAACGAATATTCGTCTTTCACAGGTTCGTTTCGATGAGGGTTGGGTGACATGAACAGGAGTTTGCTCAGGGCTGGATGACATCCGTAGGGAGGTAAACGTGAAGGTCGACATTCCCCTTTAAACCCGGTAAAATGTCTAAGAGGACGAGCGGCATCGCTTTCGCATCCCTCAGGTTTGACACGCACAGCATCACTTTCCATGATAGGGGCAGTGAGAACAAAGTTCCCATGATGCTTTACGGCATCGCTCAGGTCACAAGGTACAGCATCGTATCCAACGCAAGGCTCACAATCGCACTCGTCTGCAAACTCCGTTACGCAATTACAATGGTAACCACATGGACAATCGCAGTTTCCTTCCGGACATTTTCCGTCGCAATGCATGGGTCTTATCCATCCAATATTAGTCACACTAGAGGAAGATACAACTTTTTTACAATCCCCAAACTGGAACGATGCCTCTTTCAAAGTATTCATCTTGTTCGCTCGGTCTTGGTAGTCACAATGAACTATCGATCTTGCCTAGGGTTCCTTTTTTATATACAGACCAATACCGACGTGACCGCACGGTAAGGTGAAATGATTGGGAAGTCGAACTCGCTTCTGGTATACAATTTGATAGACTTTTTCCAAGGGTCGACTGACGATGTGGTGAGTGGGTAAACGTACAATCTTGTTAGGTTGATAGGTGGTCACTTTAAAGTTTCCATCCTCTCCCGATTGCAAGGCTTCTTTCAATACCCCAAAGTTGACCACTCGACTGGTACGATAATTCAGAGTCAGTCCTTTCACTTTGCACGTCGTGTGCACTTCTCCTTGTTTGTCCCGGTATTCGTAGCCGTAATTTTTGGGACCGCCACTGACGAAACTTAGAATCTTGTCGTCGGGATGCTCGTCTGTCCAGGCTCCTAAACGGTCTCCTTCGATGTTAGGGTGATGTTGAATCGGGTGATGGATGTAAATGCAACTGTCCGTGTCAAAGTACAGGACGCGTTCCCCTAACAGTTCTAAAGCTTCGTACAATTTTAAGCGAGCATGGGCTGTCACGTAAGCCGCAATGATGACATTTCCAAAAGGGTCGTCTTGTACAAAGTCCAGATCTTCTTCGTAATTGACCAAGATCAAATTCTCTCGAACGACGTCCACGTGTTTCATGTATTTGGTTTTGTCGTGAATCATCTGGAAGTAGCGGGAAGGTTCTGTCAAATATTCCGTCTTGGGTAAACACGGTCGTTGTGCCATTTTGCCCCACAAGCAATTTAACATCACTTTGGCAAACGATCGCCTGCCTTCGTTTTTCTCGATGTGGTCTAAAGTGATGCCTTCTTGTTCGTAGTATTTCTCTTTGAATTGTATTTGGTCTTCGGGAGTGTGACACCAGGAAGGATAGCCGCTGGCTTCTTGCTTCAGTTTCAAAAAGGCATCCACGTAGTCTGCGAAAATGCCTTTCTGAGTAGGGTCACCCTTGTGGTACTGTTGTGTCTTGGGAAAGTGGCAAATTTCGTACACTTCTAACAGTTGGTATCCCATGTCCAGAGCTTTGAACAATTCTACGCTGACCCAGGTTCCCGTCAAGGCACGTTCTTCCTGGGTATGCTGACAAGGTTGGTCTTGGTTGCACGTTTCGGCACAAGTACGGCACAAGGGAAACATCAGTTTGCCTTGACAATGGTGAGGTAAGACGGGATGGTAGAGGTTCGTGGGAGGCAAAATTTTGCACTTGATCAAGCCTTCGTATTGTCGAATGTTGACCAGGTCGATGTGTTCCGTCAGCAATTGCGGGTGCCCTACAGGAAAGCGACAATATTTGCACACGTAGGGATACAGCGAACACACGTCCAAGTATTTGATTTCTTCTCCTTTCTCTTCGTCGGCTTGGTACAGCAAACAGGTGGCATTGGTCCTTCCTCCGTACAAACTATCCCTCGGGTTCAACGGGTCCACGAACTGGTAACTTTCCACGAGGCGTTTAAACTCGGGATCGGTTTTCATACGGTGATCGTACTCGTGTTCCCACATTTCCACCACTTGGTATCCTTGCTGTTCTAACTTTAGGCGTCGCTGACAAGTGTCCTGGTACAGGTCTTCCATGGTTCGTTGCAAAAACTGATTCTTGGTGCCACGGTCAGGGTAACAGACGGGACATCCGTGAAATAAGCAACCGTTAAACTCGTACACGATCTTGGGGTTTTCTAAGTCCCAGCCATCGACCGAATACGTTCCGATGGTCTTTTCGCCCCCTCCGTTGCGGGCATGCTGAATCCACTTGTCTTCCTTGTCGCACAAGTAATGTAACCAACGTAGGGCTTTGACCGAGTATTGACGTTTGACAAAGTGGGTCGTTTGAGGACTGATGACAGCCACGGTCTTTTCAGGCATGAATCGTTGTCGATACACTAAGGAACACGCTTTGGCAATGGTGCAAGCTTCTTTCAAAGGATCGACACCTCCGTGTTCCATGAACAGTTCTCGAAATTTTCCACAGCAACGCCGTAAAATGTCCACGTCGGAACGACAAT
Source organism: Sinohyriopsis cumingii (assembly GCA_028554795.2). Lineage (NCBI taxonomy): Eukaryota > Metazoa > Mollusca > Bivalvia > Unionida > Unionidae > Sinohyriopsis > Sinohyriopsis cumingii. The sequence continues at coordinate 117,924,743 of CM068835.1, read as the reverse complement.
ACTTTAACATTTCTTCCTGAAAGTCGAAAGGGTCCGAGGCGTGAATCTGGTACCAAGCGTAGAAAGCTTCTCGTTGTTCGGTACGCATGTTGTCGGGGTCGTAATAGTGAGCCTCAGGTAAATGGGGTAGAACGGCATGTTGATTGGCTTCCGTATTGAAAAAGTGTGGAAAGTACCCTTTAGCCATTTCTGTCATTCCAAACGTTTTAGGCATTCGACTCAAAGGCATGGCCAAATAGCTCATCGAATCTTTAAACTGTACTTGTCCCACTTGCATGAAAATGATTTTGGCTCCGTTCAAAGTCACTTTAGGACGTTCGGTGCCTTGTTCCGTATAGTACCTGAAAAGAAACTGTCCATCGTATCCGGAGAAATTGTGAGCCATCACCGTGGCATGACGATGACAATCTCCGTAACGTTCGATGTCCTCTTGGCTCCACGTCTTGTCGACGGGGTCTAAGACCCATTGGGCAAAATCGGCTAACGTGTTCGGCCCCCGAAAGATTTTTTCACGCCCTCCGGGAATCTTGCTGCAGTGAGGGCAATGACTGAAGATAGGTTCTTGAATGCACTTCTCGCACGCTCGATGAGCCACGCAGAAATTAGGAATGTGAATGCCGGTCTCTTGCATGCATTCGAAATCGAAAAAGATGAAATTGCCTTTCTTCTTGTGACCGTCCTCTTTCTCTGGTGGGGGTTGGTATTTTTGCACGTAGCATTGGTGTTCCAAGTCCACGATGTGGTGACAAATGTGACATTTTTTCTTTCCTGAACATACGTGTGCCTTGGTATTATTGGTACGTATGACTTGTTCACACGTAGAGCACAATCTCAGCAGTTGACAAGCGCATTTCTTCTGTGAACCTTGCGTCTTCAAATGTTGTTGGTAACAGGTAGGGCTGACAAACGTGCGCAGACAAGTTGAACAAGGCACTGGTTCTTCGCTCAGACAGGGTGAAGAGGCCAAACATCCTGTGCATTTCGATCCACAATGCTTGTGTTGCTCTCGATTGTTATAACCATGGTCACATTTCTCACAGTAATAACTGTATCCCAGGAATCCAGTGATAGCGGTAATCGTATCGAAATGGTCATCGTGATAATAGACATGAATGTATTTTCCGTCCTTAAAGTCTTGCCCTCGAAACAATAGAGGTCCGCGCACTTCTTGAGGGTGCACTTTCAAGGTGTATCGTGGAGCTAGGACATCTTGCAATTTTTGCATCTCAGGAATGCCGCAGGGTGTGTCTTTGGGCAGTCCGGCTTGTTGTAACAGGAGTTCTGCTTCATTTCGTTGTTTGGCTCGGTCGGAACGTTGAATAGTGTCCCAGGTTCTTTTCCATTCTACCGTGTCGTTCTTGTCGGCATAGGTTCGTCCCACCACGATGGCACGGGCTAAGCACATCTGGTCATGAGGGTTGTCAATTCGGACGAGACTTGTTTTGGTGTTGCGAAGGTCGTCCACCAATAACATCTTTTTGCGTCCTGTCCCTTGAGGAGGAGAGACGTGGGTCATGTCCAGTGTGGCTTTACCATCGGTGATGTCAAATTGATCATTAGATTGTTGTACGTGTTGAATCTTGTCCATGACTTTGGAAGCAGTCAATTCTGCAGGGGTGCTAAACTCGATCCAAACAGGGGATTTCAAACCGTCGTGTTGTATGGAAAGTCAGGCGATCGTCTTCTTTGCGTTGACATTGTCGCTTGAGTGAGGTGAGCAAAGAATCCCACACCTCGGTGATGAACACTTCTGCTTTCTCTAACGGTACTTCAGCCTTGAAATCTTTAAACTTCACCGTGTATTTGTAAGCCGTGGTTCTAAATTTTCTAGAGGAGCGCTTTTCCGTCTCTCGAATGGAATAGTACTTTTCAGGGTTGACAAAGGGTGATGGACTTGGTTTAGAGGTTTCAAATTCTGGTTCACTCATGTCCTCTTCAAAATCACTGGCATGAATTTGTGCCAAGATTTCAGCCCTGGTACGAGGCGATAGATCACGTTTCTGCCTCTTACTTCTTTCTTCTTCTTTCTTCTCGAATGAATGGGATCGTTTCATCTTGAAAGCAAAAAGTCAAATGACTCAAGTTCAAACACCATAAGCTACTTTATAGTCATAGCAGACCAACGTATATAAAAGGGTGTGTGTCTTGTCCTTTCACTATTCATTTCACTCTCAAGCCGAGCACAACGATGCAAGAGACTAACCAGATGGAACGTTTCGTCAGAGCTTTGCGAGGGGTCATTAGAAAATTCTCTTCAGACCAGCCTACGGACTACTCTCCTTCCTTTAGAGATAAAAGTCAAGATACTTGCTATATCTGTCAGAAGAAAGGGCATTGGTCTTCAGAGTGTCCAGACTGTCAAAAAAACGAACAAAAACAGGGACTAAAAAAGACAAAAGTCAAGATACCTGTTATTATTGTCAAGAAAAAGGACATTGGTCTCCAGATTGCCCAAAAAAGAAACAAGAGGAGTCAGAAGAAAAGAGGGATTCTTCAGAAGAAGAGAGGGATTCTTCAGAGAAAGAAGAGGAAGAAAAAAGACAATTCTGTTTACAAGAGGCAAAGAAAGAGGAGAAGAAGAAAAGAAGAAGGGAAGAAAATGAGGAAAAGACGGTGAAGAAATTTAAAAAACAGAGAGTAAACAAGGAGAAAGAAGAAGTCAATGAACTTTTAATTAAAGTGTTGTGTTGTGAATTGTGAATTGGATTGTAAAAAATGGAGAAAAGAATAAATGAATCATATAAGGTAAGAGTCTTTGAGTTATGATTTTAAAATAAGAACGTACACTCACGCACTCATACACAGACACGTACTATAAGGGTAAAATGGGTGGGGTTTATTTTTTTTTTTGAGTTATTGGCAAATTGAAATTGTATTTCTTTTCGAGAAATGTGGGTGGCCCTGAAAAGGGCCTTTTTTCTTCATGGTGAAAGGGTGAGTTTAAGCAATCAACTTTAACTGCCTTATGCCTTTGCCACGGCCAAGGCCTACTTCTGGACTGCGTAATGTTGATAATGATTGGGTTGAAATCACTAAGGGTGGTACGGTAGGCTTAGTCACAGGGTTGACGTGTTTAGCTCGGGAAGGTCGTATTCTCTTCGGTCGTGATAAAGAAGTCTGATACATTTGTTTCAGACTTCTTAACTCTGCTAAAATGTCCAACAGTACCGTGACCGTTTGATTTTCACCCTCTTGTTTCTTTGCTGCTACTTCTTCTTGCTGTTGCTGTTGTTGTTTTTTTCTTACCTCTTCTTCTTGTTGCTGTTGCTGTAGGAGAAAAGCCTGTTCCGCTTCCTTTTGTCGTTGTATAAATTTCTCCAATTCTTCTTTCTGTCTCTGTCTAAAATTTTCCACTTGCGGTAATGAAGAAGGTAACGAAGGTTCCGGAACAAATTCTTGCGAGGAGAGAAAATCCACAAAATCCCAATTCACCTCTTCTGAAAGTAAGTCCGAGTTCCCTTGGGCAGTCTCCCCTGCTGGTGCACCCCAATGGATCGTTTTCTGAGTTTCCGTCATGTTGAATCACTGTCGCATAGATTGACTGCACACAAGCGCTAGCGAATCTATATAGACTACGTGACGTCACAGACTGCTCTCTTCGGATTGGATGTGGGCTGACTGAATTCTGTAACGCGTGTTAGGATTGGTGAATGAACTCAATCCGTTTCAATCCTTCCTGTCCCTATAAATAAGCGCCGTTCACTGCATTGATTCACCTATTCTCGGAGCCTCAACATGTGGACAGACGTTGAATCTTCAACCCTTGTGTCAACAATGATGTTCAGGACGGACATGCTCATGTATGTCCGATCCAAGTGGACCGTTGTCCACAGGACCAACAGCAGCCTGTGGATAAGAAGAGTCTATATAGAGAGACAAGGTTGCCTCAAGAGGACTCTAATGTATGGCCCTGCTGTAAGACGAAGTTTGAGGAAAAGAAGATGTCGCAAATGCCCTTTATGTTAAGGGCATATTAACATAAACCAAAGGCCCTTTTCAGGGCCAGCCATATTTCTCGAAAAGAGATAGTCTTTGAATTGCCTACCCCTTTTTTTAAAAAAATTTTTTAAAAAAATCCCATGTTAAATTCCCCTTGCCGTAGAGTGACCCACGATTTATCGCCATGTTAAATTCCCCTTGTCCGTAAAGTGGCCCACGATTTATTCCCATGTTAATTCCCCTTGTCCGTAGATTTGCCCACGATTTTTCTCCATGTTAAATTTCCATTGTCCGTAGATTTGCCCAAGGGGGTCTGTAATGCTAATTCCCATTGTCCGTAGGGTGCCCCCCTTCACTACTCGCGCCCAATAAGCTTCGTCTCCAAGACGTATCGTAGTAAATCCAACATTTTTCGTGGTAATTTATGTGGCAAAAACACCATACCACAATACTACAGTTTTATCATCACTTTGTATGACTTGTTAGGCTGTGTATGCCTTACTTATGAAACATCGAAAGTTTTGTTGAGTTTATCAACCTATGTTTCGAAATTCAGTCAAATGAACAGTTTATAAAATAACAAACATTTCAAATATGTTTTTTTCCCCTGACTGTATCAGTACTTTATCATTTATTATAATTATGTTGAAAACTAGTCGTTCGGTTAGGGTAAATTATTCGTCTATATAATTTCTTTATCCATTTTTCTAATATGACTTCGCATGACTCTGTCAGGCTTTGTTTGGCTTTGTGTACTTTGTCGAGCTTTGTATGTCAAGCGTTGAAATACTGCATTTTCTTTCGATAATCACTAAAATTAATAATTTATCAAATGATAAAAATTTCACATACGATTTTCTTATTTTTCGAATTCGAACTTTGCCGCCAAATTTTATAGGTTATTTAATTCGGCAAAATTAAATTGAAAATTAATCCTTCAGTTTGGTTAATTTATTCGTCAATATAATTTACATTGTAAATAAACTTGTATAAAATGACTTTTATGACTGTCAGGCTTTGTAAAGATTTGTTAGGCTTTGTATGACTTTGGCTTTGTGTGATTAGTATATACTGAGAAAAAAATTGCACTTTCTTTCGATAGGTTCAATGAACAATTTATAAAGTAAAAAACAGTTCATGTATGATTTTGTCATACTTTGTTATTACTTTTTCATTTTTCGATTTCGAATTTGTACTCTGTAATCCAATTATTGGTCATTTATTTTTGCATAAATATGTTGAAAACTAGTCTTTCGGCTTTGTTAATTTATTCATCAATATAATTAACAATATAAATACGCATTTTTTATTTGACTTCGCATGGCTTTGTTAAGCTTTGTGTGGCTTTGTCGGGTATTTTCGGGCTTTGTCAGGCTTAGCAGTATTTAGCAGGACCCTAAAATGCAGAAGATTTACATACCTGGTGTCATGTATATATAAATTGTTGTGACTCCTGGTACAAGATTTTATCTAAATTTTGTAATTTTTATTTATTGCTGAAAATTGTACTGATTGTCTTTGATTTTGCCTGTGTGACTAGGGTCTGTTTTAGGGATGTCAAATAACGCAAAATTGTGTAGGAGCCATAAATAGATGCTTGCATACGTTTTGACAGTCACTGATCAAAGATTATTAGTAAACATGCTTACGAGATTCAACTATTTTCCCATTGGGCAGATTGGACAGGTAGTATATTGGAAGAATTAAGTTTATTCTTATTGGATGAGTAAGGTCACATAAATAGGTATTTGAAACATTAAAACATCATGTGGGGATATGTTGTGAAATATAGTCGTAATAGAAGGTGCAATAAAGGAGAGAACTGAGCAATTGATATTCCTTCCTATTTTTGGAGTCATTTGTTGTGTTCTTGTTGTAATATAAAGTCTGCCAATGTGTTTTATGTATTTTATTTTGTACTCAGATATTGTTTGAGAGGAAAAACATTTTTACTTGTTTCTAAGAAATCATTCTCCAGCAAATACAGAATTTCTGTTTTCATACAGTCCTGTTTGAAAGGATTCATCCTGTACATATACTATTTCACAGGTGTGGAATCTATAACTTCACTGTTATGGTAGATTTTATTTATTCCTGTAGGAACATATAGAAACAATTGCTCATGTTCAAATAATAATAAAAATCAATGATTCAGGTCAAGTAGATAATGAACTTGATTTTAGACAAAATCAAGTCTAACATACAATGTTAGATTATCAATAGCAAATAATGAACAAAACTTTTAAAACAAAAAATTAAATAAACACATTGCAAATTAAATATACATAACACCTCCCCTCATAAAGAAAAAGAATGAATAATGCAATAAAGCTTTCTTTTTACTATTAGTCAAATATACATGTGGAAAAAATTACATTAGATGAAATCTTATGAATGACACAAAGTACATGTATACATGAAACAATATAAAATTTCTACACACAAGAAGGCACATCTGCCATGAGATTGTCTTTTCCCTCTATGTGCCTGATGTCAATATGTATTTCTGCAACATCAAACTCCAGCTGGATAATCTCTGATTTTGTTTTTCATCCTGCCAGTGAAAGTAATGGGGTTGTGATCACTAAACAGTAACTGGAGGAGAAGCTGAACTAATATACACATCAAAGTGTTGCAAAACAAAATATCAAAACCAAACAGTCCTTCTTGATTGAGAAATAATTCCTCTGTTGCTTATTTCATTTCTTAGAAAAATAGCATACTTGATGATCTACACCATTTTTGTCTTGTTGAATCAATACTGCATGAATCCCAACACCACTTGCATGAACAGACATTTTAAATGATTGACTGGAATTTGGAGCTGTAAAAACTGGTGCACTCTTAAGAATGGCCTTTAACTTAAGAAAAGACTTCTAACATTTCGTCCCAAATGACATCACTTTATATTGATAAAGTCCATATGGAGTCATGAATGTCAAAATTTCCATTGCCCATTCTGTCAGTGGAATTAACAGAATCCTTCAAAAGGTTAAATTTGGTGATAATTTTACATTTCCAATTTTGTCAATGCAGTCATCAATTCTTGGCAATGGAAATGAATCTGTTTTGGTGACACTGTTCACCTTTCTTTAGTCTATGCACATGTATTATCTGGTTTCAGTACCAGTATGCATGGTGAACTCCAGTTGTTATTACTTGGTTCTATGAAATCATTCTCCAGCAAATACTGAATTTATTTTTTCAGTTGCATATTATGAAATTAAAAAAGTAACAAACAATGCAAATTAAATACAGGAAGTGTGACCTCAGTATTTCCTTGGAAGTCCTTAAACAAAGTTAGATTTTAAAACAGATTAATACTTTTTGGCAGTTTGAAAGTAATGCAAAAATGACTTGTCTCATCAAAGCAAAATTAAATATTAAATACCAATAACATACATATGCCCAGAGTCTGATAATTCCAAATGTACCATCGCCCCCAACCACCCCCCAAGAACTATCAAAGATTTAAAAATTTTACCACAACTATTAATCACTAAAAATAAATCCTGGTAAAATTAGGATAGTCAAGTTTATCAGACAAATTCTAATTGTATTGATGTTGACATTTTACTGCATATTTATGTTTATGTGACGTGACACTGAACTTAATCAAGATGGATATATTCAGGTTATCATGCTTCTTTAGTCACATTAATTCATGTCATCTGATTCAAGAAGTTTCTTTTCAAATGCTACACACAGTGACAAGATGGCATTATGAACTTCACAGAGAGTGGCAGGTATAAGTGAAATTGTCTGCACTTGCAATATGCACTGTGGAGAGAAACTTGGCATACCATGTTGTTACTTTCTTGTACTGTGGCTGAAATTTCTTCGGATATTGTACTTGTGGAAATTGTACATGTTATAAGCACAGTTAACCAAAATGACTGCTTCTATGTGCTTGAAAAATCATCCTGAATTAGTCTAAAATACTCTATGTTTAGCATTTATTCAAATAAAAACAAATTTTGCCAGACTAGACAAAACCAGCTTCTTATCGTGCAGTGAATAAATCGCCAAATATATCAAATGGAAATAGTTATTGGCTCCTTTTTTTACAATTTACCTCTGAAGTCTAGGAAGTGGATATGACCAAGTGGAGCCAGAAGTTTTTGATAGATGCACATCTGAAGCAAGGCCAAGATGCATACACTATAACCCATATTACATCAATCAATCATGCACCAAAATAAAGAGATTGAATTAGAAAATATATCCACTGACATCTTTAGTAGGAGGGTCTTGAAGTGAGTCTAATAAGGTAAGTATGTAGACATACCAGGATATTGAAATACAAATTTTGTTTTCATTGCATGATTTTACAAAAATTTGTATGATTGATTGATTGACTGTTTGTTTTTTAATGGCGCATCAGCACTGTTAGGCTATTTAGCGCCAAACAAAGTGTTATTTGTATAATCTTTTAAAACTTATAAAAGGTCCTATATCGACCAGCGATATAAAAGAACAAATGGTTTAAATTAAAAACGGTAAGATGGTAACGGTGCAGAATAAAGCTTCCCAATCAATGGGAGATGTAAAAAAGATGAATAGGTATTAAAATGGGACGGTATATATATTGCATAAAACTGCACAAGGTGATAGCATAAAAGTCAGAGTTTAGAGTAAATATTTATGGCTTTCAAGAACTCTATAATACGAGTGATGTTTATATTATCAAAAAGTTCTTTCATGTCATGCACAATGTAATAACGATCACGCGTAGGTTGTAGGTCAAAGCACTCTATCATAAAGTGCTTGACAGTGAATGGTTCATTGCAAGAAACGCACTCTGGTGGGTCTTCACCTTTTAGTATGTGGGTGTGGGTGATATAAGTATGACCAATTCGGATTCTTGCAATGACTACCTCCTCCCTACGAATGGTTCTGTAGGAAGGAGTCAATTCTCCTAGAGTTGGTTTGATTGCGTGAAGTTTGTTATTTACAGCATCATTCCATGATGCCTGCCACTTCTGACATAAGAACTTTCTAACATGGTAGTAAAATGTATGACACCTAATGCTACAGCGGGTTATGTCTGAGAAATGTCATAAAGAAATCTTACACTGGATTAAAATTAGTCATTTGATCTGTGGTACAAATGATAAAATAACAACTAGGTGATGATTTAAAGAACTTTATTTGTGTTTTATTAAGAGTTTTATAAATATCAAACAGACGACAAATACATATGTTATTACCTAATTGTTTGTTGACAGGTGTCCTGGACGATAACCTCAGCCTCAATTTGGGAGAAGTCTTCAATATGTTTTCATGTGTATCAATACCTTGAAGTAGATGAAGAAATAAAAGCTACATTAGAATACTTATCAGACTTGAGATGGTGATCTAAAGAGTCCAAGTACTTCACTCAACATATATCAAATTCATGCCAAGATGTACAGTGAGTGATCTCCCCCCCCATTTATATCAAATTCATGCCAAAATGTACAGTTAGTGATCTCCCCCCATTTATATCAAATTCATGCCAAGATGTACAGTGAGTGATCTCCCCCATTTATATAAAATTCATGCCAAGATGTACAGTGAGTGATCTCCCCCCCATTTATATCAAATTCATGCCAAGATGTACAGTGAGTGATCCCCCCGTTTATATCAAATTCATGCCAAAATGTACAGTGAGTGATTTCCCCCATTTATATAAAATTCATGCCAAGATGTACAGTGAGTGATCTCCCCCCATTTATATCAAATTCATGCCAAGATGTACAGTGAGTGATCCCCCCGTTTATATCAAATTCATGCCAAAATGTACAGTGAGTGATTCCCCCCCCCCCATTTATATCAAATTCATGCCAAGATGTACAGTGAGTGATCTCCCCCCAATTTATATAAAATTCATGCCAAGATGTACAGTGAGTGATCTCCCCCCCCCCCATTACAATGCTTTTATAGGTAATGGAAAGTAATCACAACCTGAGTGCAGTGGCTAAGACAGAATGAAAACCAATCATATCTGATATTGTTTTAAAACAAAAATAAATGTGTAATTTCTTTTATTATGTAGCAAACAAGATTCATTGACCAAGTGGTTCCACTAAATATATTTCTTTGTAGGTGTAAGAAAAATGTTGAGTATAATTGCTTGCTTTCTGTCTGATTCATCTTAAGAAATGGCACCAGATAAACTGTTTAACATACTATCATCATTACACCAGTGATGGCATATATGTTTCACAAACACAATTTCTCGTTATCTGCTGTCATTGTTGTATATTTGTAAATTATTATATGCATGCATACCACATTGTCATTTGGAATATTCAGGCCAGAAAACATGATCAGTCACTTTGCAACATCTGCTACTCTCATTCCTACATGGTTTTTTTTACAAGTTGTGACCACAATATTCTATCAGATAAATGAAGATAAGTAAGCATTTGCCTTCATCAGTTCAAAAGTAAGGATTATGGTCTTACCCCCTAAACCTCAGACAGCATAACAAAGTTTTACTTCTTGACCTATGAAAACTCATTAAAAAGTAATTCTACATTATTAAAATACACTATCATGACACAGCCTTATCATAACATCCTTCAAAATAGCCTTCCTCATTTAAAACATAGGCCACGAACAGTGTTGTCATAACATCCCTCAGTATAAAGCCCCATCACTTGTAACACAGTCCAAATGTGTGGCTGTAGCACAGGTGTATGAATGCTATGAACAGTGTTATCATAACACCCCTCAGTATAAAGTCCCATCACTTGCAAAAGAGTCCTAATGTGTGGCTGTAACACAGGTGTATGACTTCCATGAACAGTGTTATCATAACACCCCTCAGTATAAAGCCCCATCACTTATAACAGTCCAAATGTGTGGCTCCCATGTACAGTGTTATATTGATTATAGTTAGGAAATAAGTCTCTGTTATAATATTATGTTGAGAGTGTGCAGTTTGAGCACCTTGTGGAAAAATGCTAAATACTGACTTATGTGAAAGAACAAATTTTTATTATCACTAATCCATGTAATAGCAGAACAAAGTTATGATTGACTATCAACAATTTTTTAAAATCTACCTTGAGCTGGCTTCTCTGCTTTTTTAAGAAAACCTTGATCTTGGATGTTTATTGTACACTTGAAACTTGCAACTTAACAAAATGTAGCCATTTTACATAACATAATACTCATCATTATAAACATTATCATCCTAGACTCTCTGGATTGAAAGTCATATGATGCTTATATGATGAGTCCAACTGCTAATGGCACAGACCTAGATGTACCATCACATAAAGTGCCAACAGATCTGGGTCTGTGCAGTTTGTATGGAGTAATTAGTAGAACAAACAGACCCTAGTCTGCAGGCACATTATGATATGGCAGATCAGGACTTTTGTTATTTGTAATTTGACTCAACTTAATAGGCGATTATATAAGGTATAATGCAAAAGGTACACGTAAGATACTAATCTCACTGTTTCCATGGTAATTGAATGATTAATATCACATTCCCATTTTAGCTCTTTCTCGATAATGTTTGAAACTGCACTGGTCTATGCAAGCACAGTGTGCCCATCTGTCATGGAATGAGGTAAGAAAATAACTTGGTGATGCCTTAGAACAATTTTGTGCAATTGATTTTGTAGATATGTACAGCTTTACCTAGCGGTAAGTTTTCTTTTTTTCATTTCTTCTGAAAGTGACTGAGTAATATGTGCATTACTTGTTGTCACATATTTTATTTTCATTTCATAAAATCTCATTCATTCACAGACATTGTACTTGGTGCTTTTATTCAAACTAAAATCCATTCAATTTCATTCCAATTACACAATCAAAAGCACTCATTACAAGCCACCCATCCTAGGATCTCATCTTTTCTGCATGCACCAAAAGATTCACAGATGTACATATCCACTGTATCCTTTTCTTCTTGTGTGAATGATATAGCTAGTACCAGGTGACTGTGACTGAAATGGAAACACGAAACAAGCATACCTATGTTAACACCTTTTGTTTAGGGTAAACTATAATCCTCCCCTCAGAAACAAAAAATTTAAATGACAAAAATATGAATGTTAAAAATGTTGAATGTCATAAAGGAACACAAACACATTATAGAATATAGTCACTCTTCAATAGGATAGAAAAGGTTTACAGACAAGCCTATGGAGACAATTTCATGGTTGAACTCTGTGTGTGTGTATGTGTGTTTTGGATTTTTAACATAGCTTTAACAATGTTTCAGTCATATCGCTATGATGTCTGCAGTGTGGTACTTTATAGTGATGTCTAGCGCTGAAGCATCATGCCACAGACATGTAGCATGATGTCCCACCCAGTCATATCCTAACACCAGGATGACCAATCCTAACACTAACCTCTTAATGCTGAGCACCTAACAAGGCAGCTGCTAGTACCATTTTTATAAGTCTTCAGTATGACCTGGCTGGGGTTTGAATCCATGATCTAGTGCATCTGAGATGGATGCTCTAACCACTAGGCCACCAGAGTGGTCCATTGTTGAACTGAAAAGGTGTTATATTACAATTGCAACAAATGGTATACATGTAGAAATACCTTATATTCCCATCAGTACATGGCAACCATACTCTATTCCCATCAGTACATGGCAACCATACTGTATTCCCATCAGTACATGGAAACCATACTGTATTCCCATCAGTACATGGCAACCATACTGGTAATCTATGGAGGAGGATCTTCTCTCCAAGGCCAAAGGTTTCTATGGGATAAATCTAATCATTATAGTTTGGAGTAACCCTGCCATGACCATTATATAGAAATCATTTTCATCTTAAGGAAACATGGAATGTATTGAATAGAAATCATTTTCATCTTAAGGAAACATGTTTATTGCCTTTTGATTATGATGTTATTCAGGACACAATGTTCATTTAAAATCTTGTCATCCCAAATTTGTTATATTCTTATGTGGATTCATTACACTTCATCAGGCATCAATATTCACCTCCTCCTGGGCAATCACTCTGGCAAGCACCCCAAGTGGTGGAGGGCTGCAGGGGTCATGCTACCAGATGAAATGGGTAACTAACTCTCCTAAAAAATGTAAATTTCACATTTTTCTGTCAGGTAAGTGAAAATGACTTTGCCCTGTGATTTTTTAGAGTACATTGAGTGACCATAGGTTTTGAGATGATCACTTGCTTTAGCCAGGTTAGTTCCAGTCTTGTGTTGTAGCTCAAGAAGAAATGTAGGCATGCATCAAGCCATCAAAAAGCTGGTGTTAGTACCAATTGCACCAACAACAAAAAAAAATCTTTGGCACATACACAGGCATGTGTTTCGATAGTTGATTATCCATTAACCCTTTCCTAAGTAAGTTAGCAACTATCACTGCCCAATTTCTGTAAGTTATCCTTTTTGATGGTTACAACATATACACTTGTGTTTGAAATTTAAACAGCAGTATGTAAAGAGCAATTTATTTTTTAAGAGTAGATTTGGTGATCTGAATATTTTAACTGCTGCATGTGCAATATGGTCTTCATAAAATCAGTTTGAACTGTAAGTAAACCTGTCATGGGGAAATAATGGTGGACACGGATGTGTTTGAGAAACACTTCATTACCTTGTCTGTTTTCATAAACCATTAGGCAAATATATAAAGGGAATGGTAAGTGTAAATGTCAAAGATAACCTGGCAAATGTCAGTGATAACAAAGATAACCTGGCAAATGTCAGTGATAACAAAGATAACCTGGCAAATGTCAGTGATAACAAAGATAACCTGGCAAATGTCAGTGATAACTAAGATAACCTGGCAAATGTCAGTGATAACAAAGATAACCTGGCAAATGTCAGTGATAACAAAGATAACCTGGCAAATGTCAGTGATAACTGAGCTGGAAGAGGTGGGACTTTCCTGGGAGAGGCACATTACTATTCATAAAGACAGACCTAGATGGCAGAAGTTAGTTGTTACAGCCTTATGTCCTAGAGAGGATGAAGAACTTTGACTAACTAAAGCTAAAATATTATGTTATCGAGGATTTAGCTGGAAAATGCAATTATGTAGGAAAGAAACATATGGAATGATGCTATTTTGTGGAATCTGAGAAGTGCTGTAAGGTCAAAGTTGTTTTCTGACTAAACTCTTTTTGGTGAAAATAAAAAAAAATGAGACAGTGAAGCAAATACTATTTAATGAATGCCTAATGTTACTATAAGTATGTAGACAAATCATAAAACTTTAAATTTGCAATCCTATCAATGGACTGTTGTAATGAAGCTAGAAAGTAAGTGATTATGTTTAGAAAACCCCTCTTTCTTAAAACAGATGCACTCACATATTGGCTGTGTCAGTTTGGTTAGAACGAAGGGTTCATTAATACATTGACTAAACTCTTCAGTTTGTTGTCTTTGAGTAATTAGGGTAATGTTTTATTGGCAACAAAGAAATTAGGACAAACAGTATGATCTGAAGACACGTGTATTTTCTCTCATACCTGAAACAGAGATTAATTGTTTCACACAAATTTTAAAAACATTTCAGTTACCATTTTGTAGTGAACTTTCAGAAAATAAACAAAATTTCATTAAGGGTAGTTGATTAAGCATTTTTAATAACTTGCCATTAGAGTTCTGTAATTTAGTCACTCCTATCAGTTAAAATTCATTGCAATATATAGCTTCTACTGTGATCTTGTAAAGTCATATGGCCAAAATACACTGCATTTGAATATGATAATTGTTATAAATATATAAAATGTGTTTATAAAATACACACAACTCAGAAAATTTTCTACTTGAAAGAAAATAAAGTATTCCTTAAAACCAATGTTAAATGCAGATATGCATGTATGTATGTATGTATGTATGTATGTATGTATGTATTTATGTAGGTAGGTAGGTAGGTAGGCAGGCAGGCAGGTAGGTAGGTAGGTAGGTAGGTAGGTATAGTGTTTTTTGTTTTTCCTCCCACTTCTCCCTGTTCAGTCAAACAAGAGAGGTCACCTGTCTAAGAATTTATGAATTCATGTCTAACCTGACCCCTGGGGATGGTGGCTTCTTGTCCAAAACATGAGCCTATATAGAGCTGCAAACTCTGTTTAACTACCTGTATTTAGAATGGATGGTATTCCAATGACACTAAGCATGAGACAAGGTGAGGTTGACCTCTGCATGAGTCTTCTGGACCAGTGGTGTCAGAACTGTAACTGAAATGACCCATTGGGTGGAGTATATACTTGTATCCACCTGATGGCCTCTTCATCATGTCTACAAGCTCAACCTGCAAACATTAATGTGAAATTATTAATGGCATGTATCAAGTTTGTCTTTTCAGCTGTTTTCATAAGGCAAACAAATATGTCTTTCTCATTAGACAACATCCCTGTTTTTCATTGCTGATCCTTGCACTTTTCCTCTCATGGTTAAAAAAAATTCCTGGAATATTATTGTTCATCTAACTGAGCCGGTTTTGCCCAGTACTTTAAGGCACTTATTACATTATATATAAAAATCATTATAATGTATTATTACAACTCTATGGTCTTAAAATAAGTTATAAAAAAAAGAGTGAGAAGCAACAAGCATTGTAATATTCTTTTATTTTCCTAGAATATAGAGTGAAATTGTGTAAAAAGGAACTTACAGTATTAAAAATTAAAGGTATTGTTGTGCCTGTGGTGGCCTGTGTAGTGGTGATATGCCAACAGTCTTTTCTTGGATCACATTAGTACAATCCAAGAATGTAACCCTATTTGAAATTTCACTATAAAGTCCAGTCTCTATTTCCAAAAATGTTATATCTGAGCACTTTGTAAGTCTAGAGAAGAATAACTTGAATTAAATAATTTATATAAATAAATTCCAGCCCAAATGAATTACTGGACACAACAATAATATAACTGATTCTGCTAAAATCTTACAGCATAAATAAATAATTTTTCCAGCAAAAAGATTATATACTCCTCTACCTAACCTCAGGTCAGAATGATGATTTTCTAAGGTTCCAAACAAGGCCAGATTGGTGGGCAACATGCACAGGGCCCTTAGGTGCAAGGGGCCCCTAATACTATTGTCTGATTTCACAGGCAGTGTTGTTAATAGTACTGTAACCATGATCTTGAAACAACTTTACTGCATTGGCTCATTCTGTTGCATTTTGTATGTTGCATGACTGCTGCAGTGCTGCTCAAATAGAAGAAGAGACAGAAAAATCATCCAAACAGGATGTCTACTATTGACAAGATGCATAATGTGTTCATGTGATCAGTAGACTCGACTCCGGATTGTTCACATACTAGTTAATTGTGATATTGCGTTACGTAAGTCTTGCTGATTGTAAGTCCACCAAACGTTTCATTGTTTTTCTACCAAGTGAGAGCCATACTGGCAAAAATCTTGCAATAATCCACGTTGGTTGTCTCATAGATGACTGTGAGCTGGACTTTGCCAAATATCGAGGGATTCTTATGATAATGCTGCAAACATGTCAGGTCGATATATAATGGCCTGCAGGAAAAACTGCATGAACTGAGTCTATATGCAACCTATATTCCCTGCACAGCACATTTGTTACATTTAGTTGGATGCAATGCAGTTGACTGCTGCCTTGAAGCAGTAAATTTGTTTGCCATGATACAGCAAATTTACACTTTCTTTTCTGCATCAACAAACTGTTTGTCAGTTTTGCTCTCATTTCTAGAAAAAGACACTCCTTTTCCAAAACATTTGTCAGATACCCAGTGGGAGGTACATGCAAAGGCAACTAATAATGTGTTAAAAAGTCATGGTGCAATGCTCAGTGGATTAGAATCCATTCATAATGTTCAGACAGGATTAGAATCCATTCATAATGTTCAGACAGGATTAGAATCCATTCATAATGTTCAGACAGGATTAGAATCCATTCATAATGTTCAGACAGGATTAGAATCCATTCATAATGTTCAGACAGGATTAGAATCCATTCATAATGTTCAGACAGGATTAGAATCCATTCATAATGTTCAGACAGGATTAGAATCCATTCATAATGTTCAGACAGGATTAGAATCCATTCATAATGTTCAGACAGGATTAGAATCCATTCATAATGTTCAGACAGGATTAGAATCCATTCATAATGTTCAGACAGGATTAGAATCCATTCATAATGTTCAGACAGGATTAGAATCCATTCATAATGTTCAGACAGGATTAGAATCCATTCATAATGTTCAGTTACAGACAGGAGACATGTGACTAGAAACCAAAATAATATTTGATCACATGCAAGAGCTTGAGATTGTTATTATGCTGGAGTTATGGAACGATATACATAGCTATGAATTAAATAGCACACAGCATGAGTCATTCCATAAATACTAAATAGGCCTGCAGGCTACAGTTAATAATATCATCGGCTTCGTCATCAACTTTAACGATCTGCTGATATCTATGGACAAGGCAGGATAGCTATGGGCCTCTATGTTGGCTGTGCCCAGGGCCCCCAAAGGCTTTAATCCGGCCCTGGCTCCAAATGTTTACAGATGAAATCTTAGTCAAAATTAGAAGTCTTTTTCTAAAATTATAATCGAACATGTAGTAGGCAACAGGTAAAAGCAACATTTCATGGGGAATTTCCAACGTTCTAGGCTCAGATAGAGATAAACATGTATACTACAGAACCCAAATCAATGACTCATGTCAGATAGAAAATGAACTTGATTTTGGACAAGGTGAAGTCCAAATATAATTTTTCGTATCTTATATTATAAATAAAAATAAAAAGACAACAAAAAAATGACAAACAAACAATGCAAATTAAATATACATAATAATATTTATGTTTTTAAGATTAAAATTAACACCTACCAACCCTAATTTTAAAACCAGTGCAATAGGAAACACATGTACTTAGGGGAGGAGGCTAAGCAGCCAAATATCAATTGTATATTTCCTGTCAAATAAATTTAAGCAATCAGAATAACTTTATTGCTCCAAAGTGATTAGGGAGAACAAAAATGTTTTGACAAATGAGAAGCTCAGACAATTAGGAGTAAATTGGAAGAGAGTGATATGCTTGCCATTGATTCAGCTAAAATGTAAATTCCACATTAGCAAGGTTAAAAATTATGCATTTCCTTTAACATTAGTATCAGACAGAAGATAACTGAGCTATCTTTATGCACTATATATACAGACACAAGTAATTTTCAATGGGCAAGAGTACTGTGACACATTTTATCAATGGGCAAGAGTACTGTGACACACATGTAATTTTCAATGGGCAAGAGTACTGTGACACACATGTAATTTTCAATGGGCAAGAGTACTGTGACACACATGTAATTTTCAATGGTCAAGAGTACTGTGATACACATTTTATCAATCACAAATAGGGGAATGTTCCTGAACATTGCTGAACAGCACCTGACAAAGCAAAAACAGGCTTTGGCTAACTATAACTCTGGGCAGGTCTTTCACAACTTGCACCTTGTTCCTGCTAGATGTCATGCATGTGCTGATGTACTTTTTGCACAGCAATTTTGGGCAGCTCTTCATACGTCTCAGCAACTTGGGTAGGAAGATATTACCTACTTTATCAACTAAACAAAATATTTTTAAAACATGCAACAAAAGTATTATAGAAATATTATGGGATAGTTTACTATATTCAATATGACATCAACTTTTAATAAATATAAATTAACTATTTCAATAATAATAATAATAATAATAATAATAATAATAATAATAATAATAATAATAATCATAATAATAAAAACAATGACAGAATACATTTTTTTATTACATAGTCTGCATTGCTGTAACAACAAGGAATAGTCTGTATTGCTGTAACAACAAGGAATAGTCTGTATTGCTGTAACAACAAGGAATAGTCTGTATTGCTGTAACAACAAGGAATAGTCTGTATTGCTGTAACAACAAGGAATAGTCTGCATTGCTGTAACAACAAGGAATATTCTGTATTGCTGTAACAACAAGGAATATTCTGTATTGCTGTAACAACACTTTGGTGTGAAATACACAGCAAAAGATGTTAGTCCAGGACCAAAAAATAGTCTCCATTATTATAAATATTGGAAAGTTTATTTACAAAATTGGTTTGTAACCAGTTTACTGCTGATATGAATTGTGGGATGGACATTTTTCATCACATGATATGAATTGTGGGATGGACATTTTTGATCACAAAGTTGATATGAATTGCGGGATGGACATTTTTCATCACATGATATGAATTGTGGGATGGACATTTTTCATTACAACTTGTATGCACATGATTTATTCATAACTGTTTTACTCCATGTTCATAAACAGGTTGAAACTGAATATTTCTTGCCTTGCAAAACTCTTTCAAAATAGTTCAGTCTGTTGTAAATGAACTTGAAGTTTGTGATAATTTCTCAAAAAGAGCAGATGGAATATCAGTAACCATTTTAACATGATTTGCAATACCATAGGGACTATGCAGTTACTATAACTACCATCAATATACCACAGGGACTATGTAGTTACTGGGGCCCTGAGTGGTCTAAAGCACTCACCATTCCAGATCACTGCCATCTCATTGTTGACTAATGTGTGTACGTGAGAAAGCCTGCCAGTAGCTTCTTGTGGGTAAGTGTTCTTCCCAGGGTTTTCAAAGGTTCTTCCTCCACCAATTGTACTGGCCGCCATGTATAGCCTATCTTGTGCTGAAAAATGGCGTTAAACCCTATAACAACAACAACTATGCAGTTTCCATTATTACCATTAATACCGAATGGACTATGCAGTTACTATAACTACCATCAATATACAACACGGACTATACAGTTACTACAGCTACCATCAATAACACAAGGACTATGTAGTTACTATAACTACTATCAATATACCACAGGGACTATGTAGTTACTATAACTACCATCAATATACCACAGGGACTATGCAGTTACTACAGCTACCATCAATAACACAAGGACTATTTAGTTACTATAACTACCATCAATACCACAGGTACTATGTAGTTATTATAACTACCATCACTATACCACAGGGACTATGTAGTTATTATAACTACCATCAATAATACAGGGACTATGTAGTTACTGTAACTACCATCAATATATCACAGGGACTATGCAGTTACTACAGCTACCATCAATAATATCAATATATCACAGGGACTATGCAGTTACCGGGGCCCCAAGTGGCTGAGTGGTCTAAAGTGCTCACCATTCCAGATCACTGCCATCTCACCTCTGTCTGCATGGGTTTGAGTCTCATTGCTGGCTAATGTGTGTACGGACGAAAGCCTGCCAGTAGCTTCTCCTGGATCAGTGGTTCTTCCCAGGGTTTTCCAGGCTTCTTCCTCCACCAATTATACTGGCCGCCATGTATAACCTATCTTGCGCTGAAATATGGCATTAAACCCTACAAGAACAACAACTATGTAGTTACTATACTACCATCAATAATACAGGGACTATGCAGTTACTGTAACTACCATCAATATACCACAGGGATTATGTAGTTACTATAACCATCATCAATATACCACATGGACTATGCAGTTACTATAACTACCATCAATATACCACAGGGACTATACGGTTACTATAACTACCATCAATATACCACAGGGACTATGCAGTTACTATAACTACCATCAATATACCACAGGGACTATGCAGTTACTATAACTACCATCAATATACCACAGGGACTATGCAGTTACTATAACTACCATCAATATACCACAGGGACTAAGTAGTTCCTATAACTACCATCAATATACCACATGGACTATGAAGTTACTATAACTGCCATCAATATACCACAGGGACTATGCAGTTACTATAACTACCATCAATATACCACAGGGACTATGCAGTTACTATAACTACCATCAATAACACAGGGACAATGCAGTTACTATAACTACCATCAATATACCACAGGGACTATGCAGTTACTATAACTACCATCAATATACCACAGGGACTATGCAGTTACTATAACTACCATCAATATACCACAGGGACTATGCAGTTACTATAACTACCATCAATATACCACAGGGACTATGCAGTTACTATAACTACCATCAATATACCACAGGGACTATGCAGTTACTATAACTACCATCAATATACCACAGGGACTAAGTAGTTCCTATAACTACCATCAATATACCACAGGGACTAAGTAGTTACTATAACTACCATCAATATACCACAGGGACTATGCAGTTACTATAACTACCATCAATATACCACAGGGATTATGTAGTTACTATAACCATCATCAATATACCACATGGACTATGCAGTTACTATAACTACCATCAATATACCACAGGGACTATGCAGTTACTATAACTACCATCAATATACCACAGGGACTATGCAGTTACTATAACTACCATCAATATACCACAGGGACTAAGTAGTTCCTATAACTACCATCAATATACCACAGGGACTAAGTAGTTACTATAACTACCATCAATATACCACAGGGACTATGCAGTTACTATAACTACCATCAATAACACAGGGACAATGCAGTTACTATAGCTATGTTCAATAATACAGGGACTATGTAGTTACTATAACCATCATCAATATACCACATGGACTATGCAGTTACTATAACTACCATCAATATACCACAGGGACTATGCAGTTACTATAACTACCATCAATATACCACAGGGACTATGCAGTTACTATAACTACCATCAATATACCACAGGGACTAAGTAGTTCCTATAACTACCATCAATATACCACATGGACTATGAAGTTACTATAACTGCCATCAATATACCACAGGGACTATGCAGTTACTATAACTACCATCAATATACCACAGGGACTAAGTAGTTACTATAACTACCATCAATATACCACAGGGACTATGCAGTTACTATAACTACCATCAATAACACAGGGACAATGCAGTTACTATAGCTATGTTCAATAACACAGGGACTATGCAGTTACTATAACTATCATCAATAACACAGAGACTATGCTGTTGCAGTTACTATAACCATCGTCAATACCAAAAGGACTATGCAGTTACTATAACTACCATCAATATACCACAGTGACTTTGCAGTTACTATAACTACCATCGATAACACAGGGACTATGCAGTAATTAGTATAACTACCATCAATATTCAGCTGTTTCCATAATTTCTTTGGGTTGATTTTATTCTCTTCAACTGTATTACAAACATAGATTTTTAGAAAAATCCAAATTTAATATAAAAGTTTAAAAGTTTTAATTATTGCTATAGTAATTATGAAATATAGTAAATTCATATTAATAGCTATTAATATAATGTAGACAGTATCCTGCATGTACTTAGATTACATTTTTCATGATTAAACTTCACAACCTATCTTAAAATTCAGTATTTGATTACAGTTGCACCCTGGTCATGTCATGCTCAGGTATGGTCGCACACTAATAAAGTTATGTCACACTCAGTGCTAAAATTATGTCACACCAAAGTAATGTACATGGCTGCTAAATTTCAATATCTGGAGTTAACTGAAGATGATGTTCTCTTTGCTAAGTTACTTTACAGCTTAATAGAAAGTCACTGTTATGGAAGGGTGTTTAAAATGTTACCTCCATATGATTGGAAATCAAAGTGAAGTAAATATATTCCTTATTTCAGAAATTTAGGTTACTGTCCTATTATAGATGCAAAAAAAGGTCACAATATTGGAACTCAATGCACTTACAGTATAACTGTCAGACATTAAGTATCAGTTTTTGTCTAGTTAATAAATGGTATATAAACTGTGGGCTTTGAAATGAAATCAAAGCTATAAAAAAATTTTTTAGGACAGAATAGCACACCAACTCAGAATTCTGAATTGTTGCATTTTAACAACAAAAGGTCAAGCTGTATATTCCACAACCTAAATTACACCCATCTGGGTACCTTGGGTCATCGGTTAAAGAGCCAGTGTTGTAACATGATGAATTACACCCATCAATCATACAAACAAAGAAATGGAATTAAAAGTTCTTTAAACAATGCCTTAGATATACGGAGGCCTTTTTTAAATAGCCAGTACGAGCAGTGAAGAAAACCTGGAAAATTATTTTAATATGCAAAATATGAAACTTAAGATCACCACCAAGAACAATGAACTACTACTCTAAACATCTAAACAGTTGTCACTAGATTAACCAGAATAAAGGCATTTGCTGGAATAAAGGTATTTACTGGAATAAATACCAGAATAAAAGTAATTACTGGAATAATTGTGTAATACCAACTTAATATGAAGATTTTATCTCTTTTCAAACAGATTTTGGCTTAGTTTTATTAATGCAATAAAAGTGAACATACAATTTAAATTTTATGTATTTGTAAGCAAAATTGCAGTTTTGTTCACAACACAAACATTGGCAGTAAAGAGTGACATCAATATTTAGCTTAAATTAAGTATATACATTTAAACCAATAAAGGATTCAAACTTTTAGCAAAGACTTGAACATATTTGTCCAAGTAGTTTCTTCATTTACAATGACCATTCGAGGGGCCTTACACTAATACTGAGCACCCCAATCTGTAACAATTATTCATGTTTTTTGATTTGGCACTTGGCATCCTGTGATTATGACACCTTTGTGTTTGGTAGTGCAAATATAGGAGCCATCAGAAGTGATGTCTTAAAATAAGACCTCTTTGATCAATAAACAGAGCCACTTACATCCTAGCTTTTGTTTCCTCACTTCATACAATACAAACATTCTATCTCTTTTCAAATAGATTTTTAAAAAGGAAAGAAAGTGTTTAGATCGTACATACTCAGGCTACTGTAATCAATATGTAATTTATGATGAATGTCGATGTCATCCTTTACTATAAATGTTTGAGTTGCAAACAAAACCCAATTTTGCTTACAAAATCATACAACTTAACTCTTAAATTTTCGTTTTATTTTGTTATTACGCAATTCTTCTGTTAAACAATTTGATTCCGGTAAATAACTTGATTAGAGTATTTATTCCGGTAAAAACCTTTATTCAGGTTGATTTATACTGAACCGTATAACAGGAAGTTAATACCTATTAGTTATGGAATTTCCCCGTAACTGTTGATTTTAGTAAGATTATTTCCCAGAAGGATGTCCAGTGATAATGGTTCTTACGCTATTTTGTTAGAAAATGCAATCGGTAGAAAGAAGGAAAAAGGTTTGTTAAAATCGGGAGTGTCAAATGTTGAAGTTTTAAAAGGTGTTCTTCTGATTATTCGCCCGGACATTTCAATTTCGCGTCCTGCGTACAATCAAGTTTTATCAAGCCTTGACCATGAGGGAGCAGTTGAAATCGAAACTAATGCAAAGATATATGAATTAATATCTGCTGAAGAGTTAAAGCTACTTCAGCCGATACCAAACTGTAATGAAAGATTCACTGTATATCAGGATAAAGAATGGCTTCGAGATGGGATGAGACTGAAAGTGGGTGACAAAGTCACTGTGTGGGTAAAAAGTCAGCAAGATCCAGTTGTCGGTAAATTACGGTACAAGGGAGATATTCCGGATTTGAAAGGAACTTATTTTGGAGTGGAATTATTGGTAGGTCAAATATTATTTTTTGAATTTTGATTAATTTGTCAAAATTTTGAGTAACTCTTCTGTTTTTGAAAAGAAGCATGCCCCTAGACATACAAGAATGTTTAGTCCATGCTGAAATCAACTGGTTTATTTTTATTTAGTCATGCAGCAGGTGAACCAGCGCCCCCCCCCCCCGTGTACCCACAGGGGGTTTACAATTGACCTGTTATACATGTACTATATAATAACTACAAGAGAAGACACTTGTCTCCCTGCTTGTGCAACCTATTTAAGAATAAATGCTGATATTTCAAGCTACGCTTTATGTAGCCTCATAAATTTGATACCAATTTTAAACTCAGGATTCCACTGTGTATCCCTAACCAAAGCTTGACTTAATATCATACCTTTAAGGAATACCAAATCATTTTCCCAAGCTACCGCTCGACATGGCCCTGACTGTGCCCACTTAGGGCCATGTTGAGTGGTAGCGTGGGAAAATGATTTGGCATGGCCCCCAGGGGAGATTGTGATGTGTTAGATATCAATGAGGTAATTCGAAGATAGGCAAGTGAATGGAAGTTTGATATTGTTTATTTTTACACGAGTTTCCAGGATGAAGTGGGACAAGTGATGCAGAAACATCTATTTAGAAAAGAAGTAATATCCACCTGTCTACCAAAGGGGTGGAAAAGCTGGCAAAAAATATAAATGCAGTCATTCATGTAGTCTGGTCTTACAGCCACATTACAATCTTCATCTGTCCCTATATAAACCGAATGTGGGTGAAAACAGCATCAGACAATATGGTCAGCCATATCAATACAGTCAGTACACTTTGGGATGTGATTCCTGTGGTGAGATCAAACATTCAGCACAGGAATGCAGGCACAGACAGCCAATACAATGCCATCAGTGTGGTAGCTTTGGAGACAAAGCCAAAACTCACACTAGATTGATGGAATAGGAAAAGGGCAATGAGGCAATCTCAATTCCACAGGAAGACTCTATTCAGCAGGAGGACCAGTATATCTATCAAGGACTGTCATATACACCATGCATCCCTTGTCAAAACAGATTTGATCCCCTAGCTGATGGATGTTCTGAATGTGGAAACTGAACAGCTACTTGTACATTTTCAAATATGACTGATAGTTCTGATTTATACAATGATTATAAAAGTAGAAAATGCAGTTGTAGAAAAACTAATTTTTTATACAGTAATGAAAGTTGTAATGGTGATCACTGTGAATATAGTTTTAATACTTGTAATGTCTCCTTGAGTGCCTCTTATAGCATTTATATTAATCTCATGAATTTAGGAGTTTCTAGCAAAGGTTTACATGTAGGTCATTTAAATATTCAGGGTTTTCTTGGAAAGATTGATCAAGTGAAGTTACTGCTAACCTCTCCATGTAATAATATCCATTTATTTGGACTCTTGGAAACAATGTTAACAGAAAATCAGGGTGAAAATTTCTTGTATATCAATGGCTATGACAAACCTTATCGAAAGGATAGGAAAGCAGGTGTTGGTGGGCTCCTTGTGTATGTTAGAACTGGTTGAAAACCAAAATAACCCGAAAGCTATCTGGAAAGTGCTTACAGGGTTTGGTACAGGCAGTTGTAAGAGTAAAACTGAAATTTTATCCCTCAATCATGAGGGCATTTATACTGATAATCCAACTGACATCTCAAATATTTTTAACAACTTTGTTGTTCAAATTGTTGAAAAACTTAAAGAACCCAGAACTTCATCTGATTATCTGGAATTCAAACATTTTTGCGCTAAAAAACTACCAAACAATATAAATTTTGAAATTCCTGAAATGAGTCCAGAATTTGTGTTGAAATATATTTAAAAAATGGATGATTGTAAAGTTACAGGACTTGATATGATTGGACCAAGGCTACTAAAGGTAGCTACACCTGCAATTGTAGAGAGTAAAGCTTTCATTTGCAATGAAAGTATTAGGTCTAATAAATTTCCACAAACATGGAAAACTGCCAAGGTTATACCATTGCATAAAGCAGGAACAAAAGATGATGTAAATAACTACAGACCCATCTCTATCATTCCTTGTGTCTTCAGATTACTAGAAAAAAAATCCAAAAATAATCTAAGAATAATACATGAATTAAATTGCAGAAGTCCTAGTAATAAATGTTCTAATAATTTCAAATTGGAATCCTGGTGTAAAATCCAAGATGGATGACGATGACGTATGCTGTAGTCAGTACTGTGCTTATCTACAGTTCCTTGTAGAAATACAAATAATGGCACTCTGGTGTTGGAAATCCAAATTAAATTTGTAAGCAATGTCTTTCCAAAATTTCTATGTGAGCACTCCTCAAAATATTTCCAGAGAATAAAGAATTAACCCTTTTGAAATCCAAATGAGCTGAAGAATTAGTATAGCTCAAATCTGGTTACAACAAATTAATTTGACATCAGTACTAAAAGCCCAAAAACTAAGAAATCTGTATCAAGACAAAGATTATATTGCATCATAAGATGCAGTTTCGAAATTCCCCCAAGTTGGGAAATCGGGGGGGGGGGGGGGGCACATGATCATGTTTATATTACATACACAGAATATGGCCTTGATTAGACCAATGATTTTATTCCCAGAATAAAAATAAAAAAAAGTTTACTTCATATCCCACATAGTCCCATCATGACCTTGACAACAACCAATCATTTTAAAATAAAATAGAACTTTGTTTACTAATTTTGAATCCAGGTCAGAATTTAGATCAACACCTGTTGTTTGTAAACTAACAGTCAAGGTCAAACAGTTTTCTGAAAAAGTATCATCTCTAGTGAAAAATTTTACATTATAATAGAATAAAACATTTAAAACTGACAAACAATTAAATTAAAAATAAACATGATTAAATGAGATATACATTACATATGATCTTATTCATGATAATCAGTCTGGCTTTCACCAGAATCACTCTTGTGAAAATGCACTTGTATCTTTTGATTGATAAATGCTGAAAGCATTAGATCAAGGAGAAATGGTAGGCACTATTATGGTTGATTTTCGTAAAACTTTTGATCTTGTAGACCATGATATTTGGATTTTTTTCAGTTAAAAGATGTTATTTTACCACTCTTAGTTTTTCATAGAAAATGTCTATTGTTGTTTTCCGTTTTTTTCTTCTTTCCTTTGGCTAGATGCATCTTTTTAGTCCAGTATAGTACTATATACCCAAATATTCATAAAAAGTATACAGTGTCCCAAAACATCATTGATTGTTTTATTTTTGTGCATGTATTTTAATTTTAAAGATGTTATTTCACCACTCTTTCTTGGTTTTTGTTAGAAAATGTCCATATTATTGTTGTTTTCTTTTTTTTTCCATTTGCTTCACACTTATTTTTACCTCATGATAAATATTTCTTGAGAACAAGGTTAGTAACAGGTCCCTCTCTCACTCTCTCATTGCACAATTTAAGACTACTTCATGAACTGTATAATATTGCTCAAAATTGGCCAGAATTATTAAGAACTATTTAAAGAAATATTTTAAATTTTGGATGACAAATAGTGGAAAACCTGTACAATATGAAAAGCTGAATGAGGAATTTCAGATTTATTATAAGCAAGTTCTAAAATATAAATTGTGGTTTATTTACTAAACTGTTATTTCAAATCAATGTGCATATTACAAGAATACTGCAGTATGCATATTTAATTTGTGTCATTTGTTGTCTTTTCTCTGTGATTATGTTATGTATATCTGTATTTTGTATCAACCTTTGTACAAAATTAAGTTAATTGTAAACCTCACTAATAACTTTTATAAACTATTATAAATTGTGTTGTAAACAACGTAATACATAGTTAATACTTCTCTATGATTATAGATTAAATATTCATATAATTATTATTGGAGATAAACATGTTTATTTGAATCTGAATCTACGATATTAGGTTTTCACTTGAAAATTTATAATCTTGTTCACAACTTTGAATATATAAGAAAGAAAACTGACCTACATCCTGGCTCTGTTATTGTGTCTTTGACTTTTTTATAACAATGTTGTTGACTTGAAAAATTACTTATTTATAGTCTTATTGTTGTGTCCACGTTTTAGTTTGAGTGGATTTAATTATTTATATTTTTTACTGGAATTGCAAAGTGCTCACTAATATTGGTACCAAATCATTAAATTTGAATTATAGTGAAGTCAGTCAAGGACATTTTGAATTATATTATTGTAATACATCAAAAGTTTTAACATATCGTGGTATTCCAGTTGGCACATTAGCACATTTGACACTACAGGCACATCAGTACATTCATTACTGGAATTTATTTGGAACACCACTAGAATTAAATTGGAACTTCATATATCTTGATTTTTGACAGAACTTTTAGGACTGTTTGGGATTTAATTCACAATATTGTAAGTTCATTTTACATTTTCCATTTTATACCTTAGGGAAATAAATTATTTCTTGAATTTTACAAAACTTGTTACTTTTCGCTTTTTTGGTTGCTTAGTTTAAAACCATATAATCGTATCAACTGTAATGAAAATACACTATTGGTTTTAAGAGTAACATATAATTTCAACCTGTGTATGACTCATGGTATGTCAATCAAAATGAAGTGCTTGGAAAAAAGGCACAAAAAGGCTTCAGAAGTACCTGACATAAAAGCGAAAGTTGATAATGAAGTCTGTTTTTGTTAACTGTCTTAATTACAATTTCTGTTGTCTGGGTTTGAAAAAATAAAATAACTTGTGCCCCCAAAAATATTTACTTTTTGAAAAAACTATTAATAAAATTGGTTCAATCTTTTGATTGAACAGAAGACTTTTATCAAACACCTTAAACACCTCTGCCATACTCAGTGGCTTCAGTGATGGTGCAGTAGAGGCATGCCAACAAACACGTTTTCATGAAGTCATTGTAGAAAATAGTACTCTAACATATGTAAACGCTACTCAGCAAAAATACCTAGATTTATGGCTTCATCTATCAGCAGAATGAAAAGTTGTTTGCATTAGATTTAACAAGTACTGTTTTTCAGAAGTCCACAGATTTTTAAATATATGCGGATCTTTACTCCAGCATGCTGTGCTTTACTCGGCAAACCCGAAACATAAAAATTATTTACTTATGGCATCTTCAGTCCATTGAAAGCAAACATTCTATGTGTTGTCATGAAATCATATTAACCTTTTTTCTTAAATAACAAAATATCTTGTACTTGATTAATATTGCATTTTTTATATCTTTTTTTCTCATAAGTTAATCATATAACTCATTATAAAACTATATTTTAACATACACTGATACCTTTTATTTTTTAAATTGTTTTTACGTTTATTTTCTTTATTTCATTACTTTCAAATAAATTATAATTTTAATTTCATAAAAGCATAATATATATAAATATTGTAATAACATCCATTTTACGTTATGTACATTTTTTTTGCAAGATTTATGCAGAAAGCTTAAATAATTATTGGCGACATGATCTCAGGAGAAAGAAAAAATGGAAACCAACAATATTATGGAGATTTTCTATCAAAAATCAGATACAGTGGTGATATGATGCCAAAGGGAAAAAAGAATGGAAACAACAACAAAATGGTCATTTCCATCAAAAACCCAGAAAGATTAGTGAAGTAACATCTTTTTTTTAATGGTAAACTTACATCCACAAACATCCAAAAATCAATGATATATTTGGACCATTTTATAATTTTGTACTGTTACTCGAGTAATGTATATTGGAGTAAAAAGAAGGAATGAAAGTTTGGAAAATGTAAAAAAAAATGTCAACATTTTTTAATCAAAAACCAAGAAAGAATAGTGAAATAACATTTTTTTAATTAAAATACTTCCATAAAAGTCCCAAAATCAATAATGTTTTGGACCATTTTATAATTTGTACAATTATTGGAGTAAAACAATGTTTCAGCATACATGTATATGCTACTAGAATTTTTATCTTTAGAAGGGTTACTAGAAACACAGTCCTAAGACATTGACCCGGATATTTATGTTTTTGGGGTCAAAATGTTTTGGTCAGACTTTACTTACTCTGATGTATTTTTAAATGTTATCCCTTAATCATGATGGCATTTATACCAATAATGCAACTGACATCTCAGATATTTGTAATGACTTTTTTGTCCAGATTGCTGGAAAACTTTAAAAAATCCAGAACATCATGCTACATGATGCCCCAGTGCTAGACATCACTATAAACTGCAACACTGCAGACATCATAGCGATATGACTGAAAAACTGTTAAAGCTACGTTAAAAATCCAAATCACACACTCACACAGCACAGCATTTGACAGATGTTGTGTACAGAACCCATGGGCTACCAGTATGCTTTATCTTGGCTACCATATAGTGATATACATGTGAAGTAGCCCAGTTTTTAGTTGGTAAGTACCATCTTCGCATCCTTTGGGCTACTGACTTTATGTTGAGATGTCAGGTACTTTTATGCTTTTTGTTTGATAGTTAAGTGTCATCTCCACATTCTTTGATTTTACACTGACTGCCAGGCAGGCTCTTTCCCTGGTACCTACTACAATCCAGTTATGCAATTTGTCAGACCATGCATTGTTATATTGAATTTTGTACCATGAATGATGTTGATAATAATGCCCTGCTATACCCTTCAGGTGCATTAACCATTTTACTAAATGTATCAAAGCTCTCTTTAAAAAAGTGTAATACATGTAAATATTTAGATTTTGCCAAAAATGTTATTTCAGAGTGCGCCGGGATTAGGAACGTGTGATGGGACATTTCGCAAAAAGAGCTATTTCACTTGTGCTCCAGATTCAGCTGTCTTTGTTGGACTCCACAAGCTTCGTAAATGTGATGATGTATCTTACTATAATAGTATCTCAGAAGGAATGGAGGACATGCTAGGGGCATCGGCAAAATTGCCAGTCAGTTGTCGACTTCGCATAGGGGATAGGGTTGTATGGATGAGCGATAATGGTCCAGAAGGAGGTGTAGTCAAATGGGTTGGAATCTTGCCAGATGCTCACCGTTCAGAGGATGTTACTATAGGGGTTGAGTTTGTAAGTACTGTTTATGTATATTTAATTTGTGTTATGTGTTGACTGTTTCATAATGGTTAGATGTTGTATATATTTGCATTTTGTGCTTGACCTTGTCCAAAATCTGACTACGGCCATTAATTTTTTTTTTAAGCATCATAAATTATAGCCAATTTTCTTTTTTGAGAATAGATTAAATATCATGATCATTATCAGTGGAAGTAAAAATGTTTATCTTAATCTGAGTCTAGGACATTGGAATTCCCCCTTGGAAAAACCTGTTGTACCTGATGTTGCCATGTTCTTTATTATAATTTTATTAATATGTCTTCATGACAACTTATAATATTCTAGAAATTAACCTTTTTCCCTTATCCTGGTTCTGTTTTTGCATCTTGGCTTTTTATATAATGTTGTTTACTTGAGAAATTATTTTCTTGCCTTGAACTCGGTCATATTGTTGTGTTCAGATTTTCATTTGGGTAGAATTATTCAATCCAGATTATTATTCACTGGAAATACAAATTGCTTATCAATAATATTCTTGGACAAAAACATTAATTTGGAATTATAGTGAATTCAGAAAAGAACATTTTTGGACTATAATATTATGATACATCAAAAGACTATAGCACATTGCCACAACCTAGGCTAATGGCACATTACCATGTTCGAGACTACAGGCACATCGGTACATTCAGTATTGGAATTTAATTGGAGTACCACTGAAATTCAGTAGGAACAAGAACATTTTTGGACTAATATTATGATACATCAAAAGACTATAGCACATGGCCACAACCTGGGCTATTGGCATGTTACCACATTTGAGACTACAGGTACATCAACACATTCATTATTGGAATTTAATTGGAGTACCACTGAAATTCAGTAGGAACTTATTACATCTGGACTTTTGATAAGAAATTTTTAGGACTATTTTGGAATTAGTTCACAACACTGTAAGTTCTTTTTGCATTTTCACTTTGTATTCTAGGTAAATAAGTTTATTTGTTGAATTTTACAAAATTTGTTTGTTCTTGCTAATTTCTTTACTTAGTTTAAGACCATAGAGTTATAACAGTACATTACTGATACAGTCATATATCATCAAATAGTATGGCTGATTTAATGCACTCTTTGAGATAGGAGGAGTGGGAGTGGAAGCTTTCATTTGTTTTCTCTGTTGTTTTTTCTCTCTTTTAACCAATAATCATTATCATCATCACCATATAATCTTCCTGCTGAAATTCTTTTAGCATACTGCAGAATCCGATTTTTGAAAAAGGTACCATTAAAACTGAATTAAATTATTTCAACTTGAATACGTTTTTATGCTTCCTACAATGTAGGGCTTATGCTGGCAATGTGGACATAATTATATGGTATATTACCATCTTAAATGTATATATGCCTCTTGTTGCTCCCCTTTATTATTATGTGGGCCTCAAAAATATTAAAACTACCTCATTGTAGTAAGTGGTCAGTTACCCAAAAAATTTTAATGCATTGTATAATGTGTGCAAAATATAAGCTAAAATACTTTAAGCCTAAGAAAAATTCCATGAAGCAGCACATCAGAAATGATAATTTGAAATGCTTAGATAATATTTTGAATATGCCTACAGGCTCATTCATAATTGATGTCATATGCAGTCATGAACGGAAATCTTAAATTTATATTTCTTTAACAGGACAACCCAGTTGGATCTGGAACAGGGAAATATAAAAATCAGCGGCTGTTTCATGCAAGACAGGGTCATGCATCTCTTGTTCCAGTGATGGGATTAATAAAGGAAGATGAGTTGTACATATCCTCTGCATCAGGAGGTAAATGCCATTGATTTCTCTTTTTTATTTATTGTATAATTTTTTTTATTGCATCGGATTGTAAGATGAACATTATTTGCTCACCAGTCCATAAAGTCATCTAGAAGCTAATCATGAATATCTATGCATTTTAATGAGATGTTCTTGCATCTGATTGATTGAGTTTGTTATTGCTCAACTGTAGGTACTGTATTGTACTGTACTGTGTTTTGTACTTGTTTTGATCAAGCTGCTGTATTATAATAATAATAATAATAATAATAATGACCTTATTTAAAGAGGGTAACACAATTAGCTAAAAACTAATCTACCTTGAGGCCCTCATACAAAGGAATTTATTTATTTAAGCTGCATCTCAGAAGCCACTGGATATATTGGGTTTGGAAGAAGGAAATAGAGTGGGCATTTCTAATCTCAGCTGGAATACTATTCCAGAGCAGAGTTCCAGAGTATTGGAAACTTTTTTTAAATAACTCCTTATTTGGTTTGGGAATTTTATACTGTTTGGTAGACATGGATCGCAGGTGGGGAGTATTACTAGGTAGCCTATACTGGAATAGTGATTGTAAATATTCAGGAGCACTATTCTGAGATATCCTGTACATTAATTTGGCTTTTCTCAAACAGATTCGGTCTTTAATAGGTAATATTTTTAACCTACCAGCTAAACTTTCCTTGCTTTCTTTCTGGATTGATATTAGCCCAAATGCTCTTTTTTGAAGATGTGCCAGCTTTGCTATGTTTTTATCATTTGAATTACCCCATACTGTACTACAGTAGTCCAAATAGGGTTGTATGTAACTGTTATAAAATAGTTTCCTGTGCCTTTCAGGGAGAAAATGTCTTATCCTACTGAGAAGCCATAAACTTGAATTGACTTTTTTACTGGTATGTTTGATATGTTCAGTCCATGATAGGTTATTATCTACCAGAACACCAAGTAGCCTATCATGACAGACTATTTGCAGATTTGTATCCTTCCATGTCAGACATAGTTCATCACTATCAAGATTTGTCCTTCTTTGCCGTGTTGAGATAAGTAATATTTTAGTTTTACCAGTATTTACCACCATGCCATTACATGTGCACCAGTTTTCCAGTTTGTTTAGTGCATTCTGTAAAGAAATTTCGAGCTCATGCTTTGTGTTTTGGATGTCTGACAATGTTGTGTCATCTGCATAGAGATCTGTAGATGATAGTGAGTCTCTTAGTAAAAGTGGTAGGTCATTAATAAATAAAATGAATAGTAGTGGACCTAGAATTGAGCCTTGTGGTACTCCATATCTAATTGTTTCAGGTTCAGACGGAACATTATTTATGTAAACATGTTGTGTTCTCTCATTTAAGTATGAAGTAAACCATCTAATTGTTCTTTCATCACACTGGTAGATTTTCAGTTTCTTCAAAAGGATTTCATGATCCACCATGTCAAAAGCTATGTTTGAGATTGCACATTAAGGTGAGTGTAGTCATCATCTAGGTATACTAATTAGGTATTCCTGCATCTGATTGGCTGAGTGTAGGCATCATCTAGGCATACTGATCAGGTCTTCCTGCATCTGATTGGCTGAGTGTAGGCATCATCTAGGCATACTGATCAGGTCTTCCTGCATCTGATTGGTTGAGTGTAGGCATCATCCAGGCATACAGATCAGGTCTTCCTGCATCTGATTGGCTGAGTTTAGGCATCATATAGCCATACTAATTGTCTTCTTGCATCTGATTGGCTGGGTGTGGGCATCATCTAGGCATGTTAATTGTCTTCTTGCATCGGATTGGCTGAGTGTAGGCATCATCTAAGCATACTGATTAGGTCTTCTTGCATCTGACCGGCTGAGTGTAGGCATCATCTAGGCATACTGATTGTCTTCTTGCATCAGATTGTCTGAGCTTGGTCCTATTGTGGAGGCTGTATATATCAGCAAAGAGTTTTAGTAAACTTAGTTTAGAAGCTTATCAAGATGTGGGATGAGTTAATTATGAGCTATATCATTAGTGTTAAAATGATCAAGAAATAAGAGGAATTCTTGTATACATGTGTCCAAAGAGGTGTAAATCCAATTTTACGGAATTATTGAGATTTTCAAAGATGGTGCAGTACATCACATCTGTTGCTGGAAAACAGATACTACCCCATGCAAAGTCTTAGCCCCAAGAAGAGTAGCAAGTTTTCTTTCTTAAAACTGTCCAAGGGATGTATAGTTGCGAGACTTTGAGAGACATGTAAACAAAGGTGAAAAGGGGGCAGATCTGCAAAGGTGAAAAGAGATGATTCTGTCAAAGAGAAAAAGAGAGGAAGGAAAATAGCATACATGTCACAATGTTGGAGAGAAAGATTTCACATTGAAAAGTAAGGATCCCTGGTGGATTAAAGAATCAATGCCTTAACAAAGAGTGACGACTGGAGGGAATAGAGTGTTGCTGTACAAGTCAACTCTGACTAGCTACATTGCTTCTGAAGGGTGTTCAGCAACCAGATTGGGTTATGTAGATGTGCTGGACAATTAATATCGAAATGCTAACTTGATCCATGAAGAAAGTTTGCCATATCTTAGTCAACAGAACTGCTCATTTCATTTTAGAATTTGAATTAATTTATTTTCTAGTAGAGGTTACTGGTCTTATATAATTTTATTTTGTTTATCTAGTTTATTAAATTGTTATATTCTATATACGAGGGCTTGTGTTGTTCTATTCTATATCTCTGCTCAGATTGCTGCTTGTTTCATCAATCAGTTTCATATTTTTAATATTCATTAAATCTGAGCTATAATACCAATGTCAGTCATCACTTAGGCATCGATAACCAATCATTAAATGACAATAAAAATTAAAACTGCCACCAAAACCACCATACTAAAACTCGTAATCTGTTATACAAATTGATTGTGCTGTCTAGCATTCAGTCATAAGAACCTTAATCGCAACAGTTTATAAAATTACATTGAGATTTCTTTCCATCATGGAAATCTGTTATTTATTGTTCACTTGGTTAATTTTTCAGATAACATTTTGCACGACTTAGATGTGTTTCATTCTGAAGGCCCCTATGGAAAAACTCAGGAAGAAGTAATTGAGGAACAGAAGCATTTGTTGGAACAGGCACAGAGAAAAAGCAAAGTTTTACCAATCCCAATAGATGCAATAGAAATGTCAACTTTACCTCAACAGCTTGTCAAAGACCAGGCAGATAAACAGAAATATTATGAAGACACATCAAGAAATGAATATAAATTGAATCCATCATCAAGTAGTAGTCAATATACAAATTCGGGTGTATTGCAGAATGTTCACCTTCCACAAAGTACAATATTTCCGTCTCAATCTCATGGTATACGAGGTCAAGATAAATATAGAGGAGAGGAGATAGGCAGTGAAGGAGGTGAAATAGTCAATCCATTGTACGAATACCACAACAAGAGTAAGTATTATGCAAATGTTAAGTGGGAGCAGGTAGCATAGTGAGACCACACTTTTCATCCCATATTTTATATGATGTTGTTGTTATTGTGGGTTTTTTTTTCTCAGAACACGATAGGCTATACATGGTGGCTAGTATTAATGGCGGAGGAAGAACTTGGGAAAACCCTGGAAAGTACCACTGACCCACGAGAAGCTACTGGCAAGCTTTCTCACATACCCACATTAAGTTCATAGTAGTGATGATATAATGGGCATGGCTCCTTGAAAGTGAGAAGGGCCCCTAAATTCTAGCCAGGGGCCTATAAGGGGTTATTAATTACAGAGCTGGAGAAAGTAATGGTGATAGTAGAAATAGTAGAAAAGTTATAAAATAAGTTTCCATCAATCATTTATAGTGGTTAGTATTTTGACAGTGCTAGCACACTTGTTTACTTTAAATTAATATGACATTTATTTACAAAAAAAATAAATGAAAATGAACATAAATTTTATTTCACCTCTGTCTGTATCTACATTAGCACAGCAAACACAAGATAAATGGAATTTTTTAACAACATAAATAATGGCACAAAAACTACATATTATAAACTCTGTCATATTTAGAGAGGTGATAGAAATATTTTATTAAATTACATAAATACAACAATCTCTGTACCATGAGAAAATATGTTTTTTGTTTGGATGGGAAAAAAGTATTGTAAAAGCTACTTGTGTTTCATAATGACATGAGAGAATAAAAATGTTCTTTTCTTGATTTCAACCATGAAAAAACATATCCAACAATGTTTTTCAAAAAGATGCAGATTCAAGAGATTAGACGCAATGATAATAACATTGAAATATGAAACAATGGCTGTGAAAATTAAGATGATCGAAACAGTACAGTAAGAGGGAGTAACAGATTATGTATTTTGCTACACAGATTTGTATTCAGTTAAATTTACAGTGCAGTTGAAGATCTTTTGAAATTTACAACACATCAACAATGATTTAATAAGAAAACGGATAGAATTGATGATGATTGAGTAGAATAAGCAGCTGTGAAAACTTTGACATCAGTGTGAAATCAATTGTACATTTAAAAGAATTTTTGATAAAACATTGCAAATTGCTGAAAATGTTTATGTTGTGGATTGATATCTTGTTGGCTTGTTGATGATACTTCAAAAGACAGTTTATCGACTATAAAGCATCCTATGGATGTTTTTATAATGTCTTGAACAGTACCAATATACTCACTTATAAGGTAAGTCCAACTGCAAACAACATAGATCCTGATCTGCCATAGCATAATGCACCTGCTGTCAGGGTCTGTCATGTTTGTTCTGCTTATTACTCCTAACAAGCTCCACAGACCCAGATCTGCAGGCACACTATTTAACAGCAGCTCTTGGTCTGTGCAGTTTGCAGTTGGACTCGTCTTATAAGTGAGTACATAAGTAAGTCATTTTTATTACATTCCTGAAGTACATTTGCACATGCAGATGTAAACCAATATTTGGAGACAAACTAAGTGGAACCAGATGAAAATAAAATTGCAGAATGGTGTGATTTGATCGTTATTTCAGTTTATATATGCATAGTCATGTGACATCAACTTAAATATTAAAGTCATGACATTTTATTACATAGTACAATGCAAAGGAGTCATTGGTTTATATTTCAGTCATTTCTCCATATTTACACCATGATGTACATTCTGGACTAGACTGTTTGTTATGAGAATTTGATCACTTGTCTGATACCCAGATCGTCAATCATTCCATCATACTGAAGTATCCCATAAAATGCTCACTGGAACATTGTTGTTGAAGGAGTTTGTCACATGGATGCTCGTGTGAAGAGATTTATGCATTTGATAAAAGTCGGGCCAAGCTGATTGGAAAATTAAATTTACCCCAATCAAACTATCCCAACATAAAGTAAAAATTTAAGATCAAATAAAATGTGTGATATTTTAAGGAAATCATGTATATATTTAACTTTTGATTTCTTTTTATTTTTGTTGACACCATAAAATTATATACAGTCAATAAAAGCTATAAAAAATAAATATGTAAGTAATACATGGAAATAGACAGATGAATGGATAAGTAGAAGAAGAATGTGGTTCATATAAACACTAATTAAAGGTGTAGATAAACTGTGACAATATCAGTGTGTGTGTAAAATAGTTCTCAGTGAGCTAGTGTTTTATATACTTTACCTAGATTGCCTGTGTTAAATAAAATTTCTTGAATATCACTGGTTTTTTTGGACTTGTCCATGGACAAGTGCCATGCAAACTTGAGTTTGCCCAAGCCAGTTGAGCTTGTCCTAGGAGTCATGTAAGTGGATTTCTAAACCACTGAAGTGGCAGGCAGATATTCTTGCAAGCACATGATGCCATTTGAAGCAAACAAGGAATTAAACAAATAAAACATATGCATCAGTCTGATTGGTTACTTGACAGCTGATTCCATGGCTCACAGGGAGTCAGATATGTGTGAAATTCATAGAGGGTGCACCATTTCTCCAAATAAGAAGTTTCTATGATGCACTTCATTTTCCTCGTGATGCTGTCGTTTTTATATTTTTGGTCATCCATGCCCAATGTATGGAATAGCAAATGGCTAGACTTAGTTAATCAGGCAAAAAGCCAATGTGACTACTTAACAGTTAATCCTCCAATGACATTATGATTTGATTGAATGTGTATATATGCACTTGGCAATTGTTAGGTAAATAACGTTATTTAAAATTGGTGATGACACATATATAATGATGAAACTAATCAAAGCTTTTCCAGAGTCATACCAAAGACTTATAAAAATGGTACTAACAGCTGCCTTGCTTGGCACTCAGCATTAATAAGAGGTTAGCGTTAGGACTGGTCGGCCTGGTGTCAGGATAATGTGACAGGGTGGGACATGATGCTACATGTCTGTGGCATGATGCCCCAGTGCTAGACATTACTATAAACTGTCACACTGCTGACATTGTAGCAATACGACTGAAAAATTGTTAAAGCTACGTTAAAAAGCCAAATCGCACACACACACACTCTCAGAGCTTGTTTTTGGACAAGATCTTTAATATGTAGTAATAATAATAACTGTTGCTTCAGTACATGTGATTTAGACAAGGGCACTACAGTATCATTTGACACTTTTCAAAGAAGTGCAGAAAACTACTTCAGTTCATAAAATTATTCATCAAAATTTGTTTTCGTTTCTGGGAAATAGATTTGCCTTTACAGCAGAGGTCTCAAACTCAATCTACCCCGAGGGCTGCATGAGGGTATTTTCGATGGCCCAAGGGCCTCACCACCAAACAAATATCTCTCATGACACCTTGTGATGCCAGTCATTTTGCGGGCCACATGATACGGGTTGGCAGTCCATGTGTTTGAGACCCCTGCTTTACATTGACACTGTTGCTGATAAAAAGGCACAAAATAGATCGGAGTGAGAGCACACATGAAGACAAACAACAAACTTACAATGTATATTTAATGCTAACTCTATTCTGACTAAGATGAAGGGAGCTGACAAAAATGGTTGCAGAACTACATATGTGAGAACTAGAGAACTATAGACTTGAGTTGGAGAAGCAGTTCTCATGGTTGAAAGAGTGGACCCAGATCATACATCAAAAGCAATTTGTGATTGGTGTATGAGTGTTGGAAAGCAAAATCCTTTCACTTGAAATGGAAATACTAACAGACAGCTTGCAGTTTCTGGCCATCACAAATTTAGTGCAGATTATTTAATTGTTGTTAAGGGTTGTTATGCTACACTAACAAGACAGATAGTCCTGTATGCTGTTGTGTAAACCCTCAAAATTAGTGTGAAAAATGATAACTCATTATGATGCATGTCATAAAAAGATTGCGCTTTAGA
Source organism: Sinohyriopsis cumingii (assembly GCA_028554795.2). Classification (NCBI taxonomy): domain Eukaryota; kingdom Metazoa; phylum Mollusca; class Bivalvia; order Unionida; family Unionidae; genus Sinohyriopsis; species Sinohyriopsis cumingii. The sequence continues at coordinate 117,884,068 of CM068835.1, read as the reverse complement.
ATTTCTTTTTCAAACATGTTACCCAATCATAATACCTTAGGAGAACTACTACTGCTTTGCAAATCCTGCTGTCCCAGATACTACTTTAGCTAAAGGGAGCTCCCCTTACATATAAGACTTGGCAGCAAAATCTAAGAATTTGCCAGTTACTTCTTCTGCTCATGCCAAGAAGCACGCTCTCGTCATGAGAGACCTTGCAAAAGCTGGAATCTACACGGAAGACTTTTAAGGAAAGTATGCTCCATCTATATTTGCAACTTTTTCTATCAGAACAAAGTTATGCAAGTTGCTAACACTTTTTCATCATCACACATTTAGGTACTTGCATCGTGAGCCTAAGTGATTTCACACTCAGTTTGGGCTATATTTTATGCATACAAGACTCTAGTGCTTATAAAACTCCAATATATAATTCCATTACAAATGGATAGATATCATTGAGTGTCTGGGCACCAACTTCAATGTTTTTACTTGTATGGGTGGTCTTTTGGCCTTTTTTCCCCTACAAGTATTGCCTCTTGATGGATATTGTCACACCTACTTTATATGTCTCTATCAAGTTGCATCATTTCTCATTCTGTTAAGGTTTTTGTATGTAATGTAGACACTCATGTACATTTTTGTATTTCTCTGCTCTGGTTTGACAAGTGCAGGTCAGCGCTCTATACATGTTTTTTTCAGTTGCATCCTGCTCATGCATGTTGCTATAGGCAACACTTGAGTCATGTTTATCAGCAAGAATGTTCCATCATATTTAATGAGCACTTAGTCATTTGCATGGGTAGCTTATGTGATATCACAAGATAGGTTTGGGCTACATTATTTATATGTGTGCATGGCTTCATGCTCTTAGGAAAGTTCTTGTGTACATATAATTCCATCTATTCTGGTACATACAGGTGAGTTTCATTTACCATAGTATCCTTAGCCTTGGAACGCCATGTTTCAATGATCCTACCTGTACAGGCCATCCTTGACTTTCCCTGCAGGTAGCATTGTAACTTCCAGATTAGAACTATGGGCAAAGCACAAACAACACAAAACTCAGACTGAATTTTGCTCAGTGTGAAACTTTTGGGGACTAGGGATATAATTTAACTTACCCTTCAGCCCTGAAGCGCCATACATTGACAATCTCTGAAACAGATCCGGCACCCAAGTCACCACAGGACTTGATTCCTCTTGCAGAACAGTGAGGGACAGAGCTAACAAACAGCCAAGTTCCCTCTTATTCAACAGACATTCAGACAGGTTACATGGATCAAACATGCCATAACTAGTCCCAGATTATATCCTCATCACATGGATGGCCTATTTCCATTGTGACCAGCCAGGCCATGTACAAGGTATCACGAAGGGCCAAACATCAATATTCCGGGCTCAAACATTAATAACCCAGCTTCCATTACATCAAACCCATTTTTGCAGACATGTGCAGAAACCAGTCTTACTCTCAAACCACCTCGAGACACTCATTCAGCATGATGCCACAAGTAGTTTCTCATGCCTCAACAGATGTCACTTTGCATTTTCTTTACACTCTGCCACAAGAAGAGCCTTTTTACTTAGTGACTGTCTTGAAGTCATGGTTTCTAATTAAGGGCATTCTATGAGTTAGTGAGCAACAGACCTCATCACTCTTCACCAGCTAAGTCTCAGGCGTTACAAGGGACTTTAGCCTCACCTCACACAACCAAGGTGATGTTGCTTGTTCTCCAGGACAGTCATCTATTCTACACTATCTGGTGGCACCAGAAGATTCAGCCTTCTGTGTCTCCTTGAGGAAGATTACTGCCTCAGAGTTTTGTCCTCCTCCTCCCACTCCATTGACATCCTGCACCAGCTTTCAGCATCTGTTGATCTTAAAACAGAACAGAAGGGACTGACTTGAGTTACTTTCACAGTTTGTGAGAGTTACTGACATTCTGACCCACCTTCATCATCAGTTTGTCGGCAGTTCTACTTTTGCTTCCCACCAGTCTTTCATTCGGAGCCCCAGCAGTTGGCAGTGCTTTGGGGATGATAAAGCCACGCTCCATATATATGGACCAGATGGCCTTGGCTGACACTCGGCGTTTAGTGAGCATATTGTTGCCATGACTTTGATGTTGGACCTTCTTTGCTCTGGCTATCATCCAACTGATGGGACATAGATTATCTTCTCTGACTCCAAATGCCTCAGGGCATGCATGGGAGTCAGTTTCAAGAGTGGCCCGAAGACTGAACCGAGCCACTCAACACATTTTGGCCAATGCTGTAACTGTCCAGATGTACAGGTGTTTTTTATGGTGGCAACATAAAGTTATCCGAGCGACATCCTGCAGCAACATCCATGAGTTAGATCATACAAGACATGATAACCCTTGTTACCAATCTGGACTTCTCATCAACAAGGAAAAATCTGACCTAGTACCATCTTGATGATTTGTTCACCTAGGTATGGACTTCAATACAGAGGCAAAATCTTTCTTTCCCACAGGATTGGGCATTGAAATATGACCCACAGTAGCACCATACTTTGAAGGAAATTATATCTGCACTGGAATTCCTTTGCCTGCTAGTCTTGCTCAATGCAGCAGTGGACCTCATGGTCCTTGGTCGCCTTTTTATGTGTTCATTGCAACTATTTCCTCTGCATGAATGGAGTCCTAAAGTTTGCCCACTGGACCATCCTCTCACCAGATGCACCCAATCGAGGCACCATCTATAAAATTGGAAGCAACCTAACTGGGCAATTACATCTACACATCCAACTGCTCGAGATTACAGTTTGTACCTATGCAACTACAGAAGGCTGGGGAGCCCAAGTACTACCATCATTCTGGGATGCCAGCAGTGCATGCTGTCCCTAGGAACGACATCTTCATACCAATTCTGGAGACGACTGCCATTGTAAAAGCCTTTTCATCGGTTGCAGGAATATTTGCATGGCAAGGGAGTTCTTATTCTGTCCAACAACTCTACAGTGGTGACTTGTCTCAAACGATAAGGAGGAACCCAATCCTATAGTGGTGATTTATCTCCAACTGCAAGGAAGACCCAAGTCCCCAGACATTTGCCTCATGGTGTGGATCTTTCTGGAGTGATGTTGTCATCAACAAAACCACATACATGTTTGCCACCTCATCATGCTGGCTGACTCTTTGTTACAGAACAATCACTAGTAGAGAAGGAATGGTCTCTCCATCCCTTAGTTCTCACTCAGATCTGTACCCGATGGGACCAACTGTTGGTGGGCCTGTTTGCGGCAAGGTGGAATGTCAAACTCCCATCCTTTGTCTCTCCTTTCGCCAACCCAAAAGCTGGGGCAGTTGAAGCCCTGTTGTTGGATTGGACTAACTTTAAACTTTAACACATAGACTTACCCTCCAACACCTCTGATGCAAAAGTGATGCAGAAAGCAAGGCTATTAGCTTTTGCCTCATCCTCATCTTACCACTCTGATGGGAAAAGTCATTGATCAATGGAAACCCAATGGAAAATTTGGGTTTTCCTTCATCTACTCAAACAACCATGATGGCAGTTGTTTCATCTTCAGAACCTGCACGTCTGGATCATATCAAACAGGCCCTCAGACTTAATCCAGTCGTGGAGAGAATCACTGAGGCATTAGGGCCCACCACTCTGAAAGCATAGGACGGCAAATGGCACATTTTCACTCAGTGATGTGCAACTGAACATATCCTGTCTCTCCAGTCATCTATACTGCAAATAGCTAATTTCCTCCTCTGGCTCTTTGAAAAGAGAAAGTTAGCACCGAGTATGATTAAAGGTTACTGCTCCATGATCATCAAGCAAGAGAGGATATCAGACAAACCCAGTACTTATCTGACCTATTTACCAACTTTGTGTATACACTGCCAAAAATGTTCTACCCTATGCCCAAAGCGGAACCTATTTTGGGTATTAACCTTGTAGCATAAGACACCTTTTGAACCAATTTCAAGTTCATCTTTAGCACTCCTTTTTCTACAAGAGCTGCTTCCTCATGGCATTAGTGATGGCAGGCAAATTCGTGAAATACATGCCCTATCAGCAGACCCCCAAAAACATGCAAGTTCCAACAGGACCGGTCAGTGTTACTCATGATGGCATCCTCACCAAGAACTGCCCCCCATGAAGCTGTCTCACATACTTAATGGACTAGAGATGGTAGGCAGATGTACTTCACTTCATCTTTTACCTGTTCTCGTAAGGTATTATGTTTATGTAATGTATTTGAAGAAGAAACCAATTTTTCCTTGTAAAATATGTTTCTTTGAGAATACTTACCAAATCATAATACAGATACTGCCTCCCAGCCTTCCCACAGTTACGTCCATAGAGAGCATAGCTTCCACTCCAGTAGTAACTGACATATTCATAGACGTCTTGTATTTAAGGGGAAATCACTCTGCCTGACTGCCACATCGGTGGGCAGACAACTTTTAGCAACCTTTTGCTGGGAGGGCTGGACGTGTGGGGTAGTAGTAGTTCTTCTAAGGTATTATGGTTGGGCAAGTATTCTCGAAGAAACATATTTTGCTAGGAGAAATCGATTTCTGATGGTGTTTGGGGAAATTTATAAATTGGCTTATTGTCAGAATGTGACATCTTGAATTCTTACTAAATATGCAACAACTGGAAAAATAGTTTACATTGTCTACTTCAGTGAATGTTGATATGTTACCAATTTACAATATCCTGATGCCATTCAAAATACATGCCTTTTTGTTGAGTGGCATTTGGATGAAGCACTTTGATAACTCTTCTGTCACATCTGATAAACAACATGCTTTCTGGAAATGACACAGCTGCATAACACAGCTGGGTTGTATTATCAATGTCTGGGCTAAACATTTAGAAAAAGGTGACCAAGTAGATATTTTTTATTAGACTTTCTAACAAGCTTTTGACTGTTACCAAGAACAGCATGAGGTGATAAATGGTTGCAATCTGGTTCGTCCAAAGTAGCTTCTGGAGTACCTCAAGGTACAGCGCTTGGACCAGTGTTCTTTTCCTTGCACATTGATGACATGAATTGACGCAGTAATTTGCCTCTTTGCAGATGACTGTGTTTGCTATTAGTAAATCATAATTGAACACGATACTAAGATATTACAAAATGACATGAATTGATGCAATAATTTGCCTCTGTGCAGATGACTGTGTTTGCTGTTGGTAAATCATAATTGAGCACGATACTAAGATATTACAAAATGACATGAAAGACATGCACAGTGGGCATGAAAATGGAGCATGCAATTCCAACCTATAAAAAAAATAACCTAAAAAAATGCAACATAATGCTAATGACAAGAAAGAAATGCCAAAGTCATTATAAGGTACGTCTTTAGAAAACTTCAAATAAAATATTTCAGGGTAATGATAAATCTGGTTCGTCCAAAGTAGCTTCTGGAGTACCTCAAGGTACAGCGCTTGGACCAGTGTTTTTTTCCTTGCACATTGATGACATGAATTGATGCAATAATTTGCCTCTTTGCAGATGACCGTTTGCTATTGGTAAATCATAATTGAGCACGATACTAAGATATTACAAAATGACATGAATTGATGCAATAATTTGCCTCTGTGCAGTTGACTGTGTTTGCTGTTGGTAAATCATGATTGAGCACGATACTAAGATATTACAAAATGACATGAAAGACATGCACAGTGGGCATGAAAATGGAGCATGCAATTCCAACCTATAAAAAAAATGACCTTAAAAAATGCAACATAATGCTAATGACAAGAAAGAAATGCCAAAGTCATTATAAGGTACGTCTTTAGAAAACTTCAAATAAAATATTTCAGGGTAACAATCACTAGTGATCTGAAGAGGGACCTTCAAATTCAAGAATTATGCAACAAAGCAAATAATACTTTAGCTCTATTAAAACATAAGTTGTCACCTTTCCCACAAAATGTGAAAAAATAAGCTTTCAGGGGTTTAGTTGTACCTATTTTAGAATATGCTTACACAGTTTGGGACCACCAATTTGCAGGTTTTAATATGAAATTTGAAAAATTCCACAAGCGAGCAACCAGGTTTGTTATATTCATTTATGAATACACCCCAGGAAGTGTGACCTCAGTATTGAATAAGTTGTCTTGGAAACAATTTTAAAAATGTAGACTGGAAAATAGATCCAGAGACATAAAAAAATGCAAAAATACAGCCACACATTACTCAAATCAAAAGCAAGCAGTAGAAATGAACATTACAAAAACTGAAAAATACGAATTCTACTTTTTTCCCCTAAACAGTCAAAAGATTGGAATTTATTGCCACAAATATTAGTCACAACTGCTGAATTCTCAGAAAACTCTATTAAAAACATAACAAAATTAGTACATACACATTTCTTCTAAACTAAGTTCTTGTTGTCAAGGTTGACAGTGCATGTTACAAAACTATTATGATTTAGTACCAAACTAATCAAGATTAAGAGATGAAAGGTAAATAAATAAATGTTTTTCCTTAAAGTTGCAACAGTAAACATAGATGTATTGGAGTTTTTGCTTCATAGAGATGGAAATACATGTAGCTATAAAGTGGTGAACAAGTCCAATTACACGATATTATGCTTTAAATTAATGCAGAAATGGTTTAAGTGTCATAACTTTTTAGTTTTTACAGCCTCTGTTTCTGCCAGATAATGTTTTGTTCATGATCATTGCTACATACTCTTTAGATTTCAAGTTTAAATGACATTTTCTATATTGCATAAATGATGATGTTACGACAGTAATTCCTTCGGTCATAGAAAGTAAGAGTTGCCATGCATAGTCAGTATGATTAAAAATATTCTGTTATGGCATATTGGATAACCAGGATGTAACATCTACCACCACATTGCAGGGCGTTTCATTAGATTTCAAGTTCGAGGGTGAGTTGCCAGAGTAGGCAGGTTTTTTTGAGGGACCTCCCCAATTGGGATACAGTTTTTTTTTTTTAAGTAGCCAGGTGTAATGTTAAAAAAGCCAGGTAAATCACCCTGCTCCTGGCTGATAAGGAAGGCCCTTCACACTGTCCCCAGTCCATGGAGTGATATCATGTAAGTGGATTTAATGCCGCATTTTATCTAAGAAAAAGGTGAATAGCTATCACTGATGTGTATGAATAGCAGAAAATGGAAGAACAAATTAACAGTCATACATTGGTTGTATTAGATGATATAATGGTGCAATTGGTGATTCAGAAACATAAAATGGGGAAGAAAAATCCTTTTATTGATGTAACCAAGGTCACAAAAATGTAAATTACCCAAATTAAGAACATCAACTCAACAAAACTGCACAACAAGGATGTAGAAAAATTGCATAAACTTGAATCTTTCAAGTTGATGATGATTCATTTGGTGAGTTATAATTTGTAGTGAAAGTGATTTTGTCCCCATGTATCTCCAACCAGTTAATGAGCTTCCTCGCTGGGTGCTCAGCATTAAGAGGTTAATGAGCTGCCTCGCTGGATGCTCAGCATTAAGAGGTTAATGAGCTGCTTCACTAGGTGCTCAGCATTAAGAGGTTAATGAGCTATCTCACTAGGTGCTCAGCATTAAGAGGTTGATGAGCTGCCTTGCTAGGTGCTCAGCATTAAGAGGTTAATGAGCTGCCTCACTAGGTGCTCAGCATTAAGAGGTTAATGAGCTACCTCACTAGGTGCTCAGCATTAAGAGGTTAATGAGCTGCCTCGCTAGGTGCTCAGCATTAAGAGGTTAATGAGCTGCCTCGCTAGGTGCTCAGCATTAAGAGGTCAATGAGCTGCCTCGCTAGGTGCTCAGCATTAAGAGGTTAATGAGCTGCCTCGCTAGGTGCTCAGCATTAAGAGGTTAATGAGCTGCCTTGCTAGGTGCTCAGCATTAAGAGGTTAATGAGCTGCCTCACTAGGTGCTCAGCATTAAGAGGTCAATGAGCTGCCTCGCTAGGTGCTCAGCATTAAGAGGTTGATGAGCTGCCTCGCTAGGTGCTCAGCATTAAGAGGTTGATGAGCTGCCTTGCTAGGTGCTCAGCATTAAGAGGTTAATGAGCTACCTCACTAGGTGCTCAGCATTAAGAGGTTAATGAGCTGCCTCGCTAGGTGCTCAGCATTAAGAGGTTGATGAGCTGCCTCGCTAGGTGCTCAGCATTAAGAGGTTAATGAGCTGCCTCACTAGGTGCTCAGCATTAAGAGGTTAATGAGCTACCTCGCTAGGTGCTCAGCATTAAGAGGTTAATGAGCTACCTCGCTAGGTGCTCAGCATTAAGAGGTTAATGAGCTGCCTCGCTAGGTGCTCAGCATTAAGAGGTCAATGAGCTGCCTCGCTAGGTGCTCAGCATTAAGAGGTTAATGAGCTGCCTTGCTAGGTGCTCAGCATTAAGAGGTTAATGAGCTGCCTCACTAGGTGCGCAGCATTAAGAGGTCAATGAGCTGCCTCGCTAGGTGCTCAGCATTAAGAGGTTGATGAGCTGCCTCACTAGGTGCTCAGCATTAAGAGGTTGATGAGCTGCCTTGCTAGGTGCTCAGCATTAAGAGGTTAATGAGCTACCTCGCTAGGTGCTCAGCATTAAGAGGTTAATGAGCTGCCTCGCTAGGTGCTCAGCATTAAGAGGTTGATGAGCTGCCTCGCTAGGTGCTCAGCATTAAGAGGTTAATGAGCTGCCTCACTAGGTGCTCAGCATTAAGAGGTTAATGAGCTACCTCGCTAGGTGCTCAGCATTAAGAGGTTAATGAGCTACCTCGCTAGGTGCTCAGCATTAAGAGGTTAATGAGCTACCTCGCTAGGTGCTCAGCATTAAGAGGTTAATGAGCTGCCTCGCTAGGTGCTCAGCATTAAGAGGTCAATGAGCTGCCTCGCTAGGTGCTCAGCATTAAGAGGTCAATGAGCTGCCTTGCTAGGTGCTCAGCATTAAGAGGTTAATGAGCTGCCTCGCTAGGTGCTCAGCATTAAGAGGTTAATGAGCTGCCTCGCTAGGTGCTCAGCATTAAGAGGTTAATGAGCTGCCTCGCTAGGTGCTCAGCATAAAGAGGTTAATGAGCTGTCTCGCTAGGTGCTCAGCATTAAGAGGTTAGTGTTAGGATTGGGTGGGACATCATGCTACATGTCTGCGGCATGAAGTCTGAGTGCTAGACATCACTGTAAACTGCCACACTGCAGACATTGTCACAATATGACTGAAAAATTGTTAAAGCTATGTTTTTAAAAAAAAGTTCAAATCCAAATCCAAGCAGTTCATGATTACAGTATTTATATATTGATCTTAATGTACAATATAGTAGGTTCGATTAGTTCTTTGGTCTCTCTGCTATCACGGAATCACATCATTTGTTGGATATTTTCATTGAAGTTGAAAATACTGTAGGAAAAGATCCCTTGGGTGTCTTATGTTATACATATATTTTTAACCCCCAACAGTTTTTCTGCACAGTGTCTTGAAAAAAAATCACATAATGATATTATATCCACAAAAAAATGGAGTTTAAGTGCCTTTACAAATTAGACAAATAGGCTGTTAACTTTTTCTGGCCAGGGTGTCAGTCTTGTTAAGAAATATCTTCCTTTCCATTGTTTTTTACAGTACATATCTGAAACTCTTTAACTTGATCTTATTACTGGATAATGGGGAAAATGGGGAATTCCCCAACAGAGTCCAGAGATAATTAATTTCTGTGCACACTGTCTTTATTCTGTACATGTGATTTTGAGCTGTGAAATTGGTTGACTATCTTCCTGATGTTTAGATCATGTATGGGCTACCAACTTGCACTTGTAGATTGAGGAGAGAAAACAAAAATAAATTGTTGGTCAGTCAAAGACTGAAGTCCCAGATTAAAATGTTTTAATGTAATATGACAAATCATGTAATTGTAGAGCCTGCTTAGAATCTAAACTTTTGGTAATTCTTCCTTTAACATTAGTAATGTCATTAATTGTGATAAGTTTTGAATTTATGTCTTATCTCTCTCAGTTCAGTGTAAACATTAGCTTCCCATTACGTAGTGTTGAGAATGGACCTTGTCAGTAAGGTTGCTAATAGAATGGTTTAAGTCTCAGTGGTCAAGAATTTGCATGATACCAGTTAGGAGCTGGGACTAGAGAAATCAGCCAAAATTTTCATCAAGCTGTATTTAAGCATTGACAAAAAAAATTTTCTGAATTTTCTGTTCATTTGCATTTTTTAGACAGTCGAAGGAAATAGTGTAATACTTTACATTTGTCCATCCATTCATTAATCCACTTTGCCTGAACCATGGTACATAGGTTGACATTGTGGTGGCCATCTGCAACAGATGTATATTGTTTTATAGCCTTTCACTTGCAATTCCACAGGGAGGGGTTCAGATATTTTTTTAAATTGCATTTAGTGACATTTTAAAAAAAACACTTTTACATGTAGTTATTGCAGGAGAATAGATAATTTATAGTATTTACAAGATTTTGTGTTATGACCTATGAATCACAGTCCAGAAAAAAGTGGATATGTGTGTGGGGGGGGATGGGTTTTAAAAGAAGCATAGTAATTTGCCATAAGCAACTCTATTTTTTATTCTTATAATCCTTAAATATTCCAACATTTTTAAAAGACATTAACCCTGCCCATGACTAAATTCTCACATAGCCAATAGTAAAACCATTTGACTGTTATCCAGTATGGCCACCAACAGTGTCATGTTGAAAATGGTTTATGTTTTAGATCAATCATGATAAAGTTTGTGGAAGTAAGACTTTGTGCAGGTATGCATGTAATAGTAACAAATAAAATGCAGTCAAGATTGAGGATTTTTCAGTACAAAAAAAGAGATAAAGCAATTGAAATTTTGCACTTTTTGTGGGAGCTAAAAAAAAATTATGCATAAATCGTGTCTACCAGATCATGGCACATCACATAAAAACATGATTTTGAACTAACAAGCCTACCAACATGATCATGGTTGGAAAGAACACAAATTCCCAAAAATGCAGCAAACAACAAAATGGGGCATGTTCTCAGACAGTTGAATATTTACATCATTTTAAAGAATATCCTGAATTTGGGAAGGTTTTTGGAGTATGAGAATTTCTGTTTACCTACAATAAACAGGATTTATTGCACAATTTATCCATTAGGGTATGACATAGACAACATTGAACTGTCATCCTGTTGGTAAACCACAAAGCAGGATGTACATCAAGTAACTGGAAAATTATATTTACGGGCAGCTTTGGAAACAGTTCCAGAAAATGAAAACAGCAGAAAAATATCCTTTAATATATATTATGAAATAAATTATTTTTATACAAGATTTTAAGCATTCTCTTTCAAAAATAAAATGAATTAGATGAAATTAAAAAAAAATATAAAGAACAGTGGCGTAGATAGCTAAGTATTGACAGACAACATATATGGTCTGCTTTGATGTCATTGTGCAAAGGACAGTTTTATATAGACATTTTGATCCGTAATTAATGTGAATTTGCAGTGTTATATATACAGTTTCTTCAGAAAACAAGAGGCTGCTAGATGAGATTAGTTGTATAAATAAGTTTTTTTATTCAGTATCAATTTTCATTGACTGGATCTGCATGCAGTGATTCCCTTTTTAACTTCAAATACTCCCCCACACAAGAAAATGTATAAAACAAACTCCATTATCTAGTAAGTTGTAAGGTGGTGTACATCAGAGATTTCTTGCAGGTTTTTGAGCCAGTCTGTGTCACATTTACTAATTGTGATGGTTTTGTTTTTGTTATTTCAAAAGCATTTCTAATATATTATTATATGTAGCTATATTATGCTGAGGGAAATGGGGGCTAAATGCCTCTCCCAAGACAAACTGAGTCAGCCAGCCTGGGCTGCCTTAGAGGGTATTAAACCTGCAACCCATGGATTATGAATTGTATGCTCTACCAATGGAGCTACTGCAGTTTCCAAATAAATATTGATCTTTACGGCAAGTTAGTATTAGGTCATTGTAAATGAAGATGTATATTATTTAAATACACTTCATACTATCTGATATATGCCTTTGTCATATAAAGAATCCATACAAAACTTCATCCTATCTGACAGTGATATATACCTTTGTCACGTAAAGCATCCATGCAAACCTTTTATCCTATCTGATATATGTCTTTGTCACATAAAGAATCCATACAAAACTTTATCCTATCTGACAGTGATATATGCCTTTGTCACATAAAGAATCCATGCAAAACTTTACCCTATCGGATATATGTCTTTGTCACATAAAGAATCCATGCAAAACTTTATCCTATCTGACAGTGGTATATGTCTTTGTCACATAAAGAATCCATGCAAAACTTTATCCTATCCGACAGTGACATATGCCTTTGTCGCATAAAGAATCCATACAAAACTTTATCCTACCTGACAGTGATATATGCCTTTGTCACATAAAGAATCCATGCAAAACTTTATCCTATCTGATATATGCCTTTATCACATAAAAAATCCATGCAAAACTTTGTCGTTTTCATCTGAAATTCGAGTAGGAAACACATTTTGAAAGCTATTTCTGAATACATCCTAATACATCAACTTCCAGGTGATCTTCCAATAACATAATGCCTTATTGTGTTAGAAACATCATTTTTCATTGAACTGACCTATTATTTTTGTATCGAGAACACTCTATTCCAAATGCCCATCTTATCCTACTTTTTGCAAAGGTAAAGTTTAAAATCCAGACACAAAATCATATTCCGACCACGGGCGAATTTTGGCTGGAAAAAATCGGGTCCAAAAAATGAGGTTTTTCCCTCTTTGTTTTGTAATGCAACTAGAAATTCCAGATTATTTGGTAATATTGTAGATCTACATTTGTCTACCTTTCTACAATACCACCTACATGACCTTGACACTACAGAGCTTGGCAGTAGGCTACTACCTCCTGCCATGTAAACTCCTCACCAGGCGTTAATGTGTTTAGAATTTTGTAATTTTTTTTGCAAATTGTCAAGAAATCGCTAAATTTGTAATTTATGTGCAGTGTCGATGAACAACTGATTAAATATGCAAGGAATATTCAAATTTGGTGACATCAAACTGTACCCATTAACACATTAACCCATGGAGGGGTTTGTCGTTTTCGTCTGAAATTTGAGTAGGAAACACATTTTGAAAGCTATTTCTGAATTCATCCTAATGCAGGTGATATTCCAATAACATAATGCCTAGTTATGTTAGAAACATCGTTTTTCATTGGCTATTTGGCTCGCACATGAGCAGAAGGGTGAAAGTTGGAGTTCTTTTTGTTTTGTTTTTTTGCTTAACAAACCCATTTTGCTGTATGACGTCCTTTTGGTCCTAAAAGGAGGTACATCTTGTTATTACCACTTCTCCTGAATGGATGGCTAAATTGACACATGGTTTTCATTGGTTCTAAATGAAAATGGTGCCAATCTTATATCTCATATGGCTGCATTGATGGCTAATTGGAATTCTTGTTAATGCCACTCATCCTGAACGGTATTTTTTTTGCGCAAAGGCCTTCTAATGATGTCTGGGTGTTCTAAAATGAAAATGGTGCCAATCTTATCCAATATAATTACTGTAGCAGGCAGTTTGAAAATCTTGTTATCTGAAAAGAATGCCAGAGATTGTTCCAACTCGCATTATTTAGAAAGAAAAAAATTGTCTTATTTTAGATTTCTGAGAAAAAAATTCAGCCAATACGGTGCTAGCTCTATCGAAGGGATCTTATTTTCATTAACAGGTTACACTTTGCCTCTATTTCAGGAGAGCTGAAGGGAGAGTTGGAATCTGAAATAACTACTCAATCAAAGTCGAACAGCAGGAGTTTGCAGAAACCTATGCCTGAGCCTGACCCAGATCTTGAAGTGGGTTCAATGGTAGAGGTCATGTCAGATACTCCATTATATGGTTTGATCAGATGGATTGGAAATCTGCCCGATCAAAAAGAGCCAAAGAAACTTATAGCTGGTCTAGAAATGGTAAGACACGCTGCAGTTAATGCTACTAAATAATTTTCAGTGTTGCTTTTCACAGGATTTGATATTCACAAGTGTACATGTACAAAATGCACTAAATTTGTCTTGTTTATAATGGATGCTCTGTGAATGTAGGAAAAATCGCAGACTTGGAATATAATTGAAAACTGGATTTAATCAATAAAAGTAGCAACAAGACTATATAAATTAGAATATTTTACAGTCACTGAAATTTAGAAAATCATCAATATGGTAAATTTGTGGCATACTGTTTTAGTTATTTTCCATTGGAAAAATTTAACATTGAAAATATTAGTCAGAATATTTGTTCAAGCAATATCCATGTATGAAATGGCACTTGTAAAAAGTATTTATTATGATCTAATTAGAAACATCTAGAACTCTCGGTCTAGAGTCATTGTTGTCTATGAAAACTCTACTGGTCATAGACCAGAAGAGCTTATGGGATGGCTTAATTTCTTTTGTTATTTTCTGACATTTTCTGTTCGTTAGTACAAGTTTCTCATCACTACTTCTCATACACTACTTGGAGGATTGCCATGAAACTTATACACACATTCATCCCAGGGTCTTGATGGTTGGTTGTAAATGAAAATGGTGCAGATCTGATGAGCACCATGGCAATCATTATGAAAATCTTGTTTTTGCTTCTTCTCCTTATGAGGTTTTCACCAGAACACTTGTTGTGATATCATGTTGGTCCAAATGTAATGGATTCATTTGGATGTCCACTATGGCCATCATGGTGGCCATCTTGAAAATCATGGTACTTTATAGCTATTCCTCCTGAATGAATGGATATATCAACATGATGTATTTCAGAAGGCTTGTGATGACCAGTTGGACCTAAATGAAATAGTGCCAATCTGACATCCAATATGGCTACCACAGCAGTCATATTGAAAGTCTTGTTATTGCTGTTGCTTCTGAACAAAAAGTCATACCAGGATGCATGGAGTTTTCACTGGTACACTTTTTACAGTGTCTCATTGGTCATAAATAAAAGTCATTACAGCTGTCACAGTGGCACTCTTAAAATCTTATTGCTTCTCCTCCCAGATGGAAAGTTGTATCAACAAGGGTTTTTCACACATAGACTTTCATGATGTCTAGCTGGTACTAAATGAAAATAGTGCTGATCTGACATCCATTGTAGCCTCCAAGGCAGCTGTCTTGAAAATCTTTTTATTGCTGTTCCTCCCAAAAGGAAATTCACCAGAATAATTATGATATCTTGTTGGTCCTGGATGAAATTAGTGTGTAGGTCTGACCTCAAATATGACTGCCACAATGAATATTTTGAAAATCTTGTTACTAATTCTCTTGAATCGGTACTTATATAAATATGGGTTTTTCACAAGTAGTCTTTTAATGGCACAAGATTTTTAATAGTACAAAACATTTCTGAACACCAAGTACATTTTTTTAAGACATTGAAAAAGGAAACATTCAAGGTGGAACATAAACTCAGGAATGTTTTACCTATATTCAAAAACTGGTGTTTGAATAGACAGCTACCAGACCTGAAAATTATAGCAATTACCCATATTATAATATAAATTAATAATATAGATTAACTGAAGATGTTGTCAATAGAAGCAATTAAAACAGGTGGTATGCTCCAAAAATCTTGTTTAATGAGTATGATACATCCCAGGACTTGATGTCAATAATTCACATGCTCAGTAATATGGATTAATTTTTTGTGATATATGCTGGTTATTATGTTTATTTTCTCTTTCCAGTAAGCTAAATTTGCTTGACATTTATTGGGATAAAGCAGTCAGCATCTCCCACATGCAAATTTAACAAGTTCTTTTTGTTTCACTTTTATTCATCGGTAGATTTCCACCTAGGAATCTCATTTTGGATGTTCTTAGTTGAATCTTTTTACACTGAGTATCTTTACAAATAATGGTGTTCCATGCTTAAATCCCTGAATCAGTCTAAGTGATTTGGCTCCTTACATATTTAGGGCAGTCTTCATCAAATTTGGATTTGTAGTTTCATGATCCTTTCAAGCATTTTTGAAGGAATACAGGGATTATTTTTCAGACCTTGAAGGGTAAGATAACATAGATGTATATCATTTTGGTGATACATTCTGTTGTCAGAGACAAATCTCATCATTAAGAAACAGCATCGATGCTAGAACTGACTTAGCCGATAGCAAATTTGTTTACCAGAAAGTTGAGTTTCCTGTTATCAGCATGGCATATAATACATATTTACATACATGATGTGCATCACCATATATGGTTGATTTTTTAAAATGGTGGTCTGTATCATTTTGAACAGCAAAGTTTGCAAAACGAAAAATCAGATTTCCTCTTATTGTCAGCTGAATTAGATTGGAAAGCTACTACTGACCACAAGTGTAATGAAATTCAACATGAGTGATTATATTTTGAAGGAATAAATGTGTTGAAATATAATTCTGAGAAGGATGAAAATATTAATTAAAATGCTGGTAATGATGGGTGAATTTCAGGCTAAATGAGTAATGATTCAGGTTAAATGATGGCAAGATCCAGTGTGGAAAATTCCAGTGCCACCCTTTTCTGGTTAACCAAATAAACATGTCAGTAATTTTTATGGTACCAACCTAGATATTATTTCACTAAGATAAGACCCTGTATAGTAATACTGAGTTGTCAGAACATAAATAATTGAACTTTCATTTGTTCATTTTATAATTTGAATATAGGACTTTACCAATCTGAGGCAACCAAGAAGGTGTAAGAATTTAGCAAATATTAATTTTGAAATTACATTTAAATTCTTCTGATAAATGATCCATTGAACATTGCATGTTTGAATACCTAGTTGACCTGAAAAGAGCTCCACTTTCAAACTTTACATTTTGAATCTTGCTCTCAATTAACTTTGACTCATTATATGCCAGCATTTATTATACCAATTCTCATTATATGCCAGCATTTATTTTACCAATTCTCATTATATGCCAGCATTTATTATACCAATTCTCATTATATGCCAGCTTTTATTATACCAATTCTCATTATATGCCAGCATTTATTATACCAGTTCTCATTATATGCCAGCATTTATTTTACCAATTCTCATTATATGCCAGCATTTATTATACCAATTCTCATTATTAGCGGACATACAGACACAAAATTGTGGGAATGGTGCAACTCTGTGCTCAAGTTGCAACACTAGTCCTGTAAAAGATAACAGAGTATACAATGATCTCTTCAAACAAGACTGAGTACATTGTTAAGTCATAGCTAGATATTTAATCTATAAAATAATAGCTTAATTTACTTTCCTTAACACAGCAAAAAATGTTTTAAGTGAAATCTCTTTTGTAGTGCATCCAGTTTTTAAGCCATATTTGTACCTGTCATTGAGGGAAAAATTTAATTTCAGAGACTGGTTCATCAGAATTTATTTGTTGGTGACATTATTTTTTTTTAACCAAGACATGTATATTTCCTGTTAGTAATAGGATTGTGCTCAAATTAAGATTATAATATTTTTGTCTGTTATGATGGGGATTTAAAAGTCATTTGTCTGTTATGATAGGTATGTATTTTGCACAGACTAGTTGCTTTAGAAAACAAAGAGCTGGTCACTTTGATTTTTAAAAGATTTGTGAAATGTATTTGTTAACTTGAATTACATCATCCTTTTTAATACATACATTTTTTATAGGAAGAAGAGATATCTGCAGGGACAGATGGTACATTTTCAAGACATCGACTTTTCACCTGTCCTCCTAAAAAGGCATTTTTTGTCCCATTATACAAATGTCGGAAAGATAAACGGTTTGTAGACAACCTAAGAAGAAGTCGGTCTGTTGGGAGTACTAATTTTGGTAGTATAGAAACACCTGATGTTCATGGTACAATTTCACCACCGGACTCTTTAGAAAGCATGAATATGATCTGTGGAAAAAATAAAGGAATTCAAGGTCATCATAATTCGTGCTATATGGATGCCACACTCCTATCGATGTTCTATTTCACAACTGTATTTGATTCTGTTCTTCATCGGCCTCTAGAGCAGCACGAGGAAGTCAGGAGCGTTCTTAAAGAAGGGATTGTAAATCCATTGAGAAAGTAAGTAAAATTCATAGTTCAAGTTAAGATATCTCTGATCTGGGTTCCTTCGGACTTCTTAAAATCATCTCAGATTGCGACAGTTCACAGTTGTCGGCACTGAGATACAACATTGTTTTCCTTGTGTTACATTTAAACATTAAGATCATTCAGGCAAACCTTACATTATAAACAGTAGAATTTTTTGTTATTAAATTACACATTAAATTTTAAACTTAGCTGTTGCAAATGGGAGGCTTATTTTACAAATTATGAGTTGACATCTAACAATATAATTGTGGGAATAAGGATAATATTTTGTATGTCATTATATTGGAGAAAATAGAGCACATTCAAAATGCACATTGCAAGTAAAACCATAAAGGGGGTGGGGGGGGTGCATTGGAAGCACACCTATGCAAAGGATTGTATCTTTTATGCTTAAAATGACAAAAGTACACACTGCATGTGTAACAAAGACCATAATTTAGGAGATGGTGAGGATATATATATATAATTACAGTATTGTGACCTTGATTGCTAGATTATGCAAAATTTTCAAGCGTAAGAAAATTTAGATAATTACAAGATTTGAAGCATTGAGTCTTGATGCAAATATCTGATACTGATGAGATGATATGTAGCAATCAGAATCGCATTATTGTGATATCTTGCAAACAAAATCGCATTACTTTGATAATAATATTTTTTTATATGCTTATCAATTTTGAGATATTATAATATCTATCATTTCCGATTCATTATGCATAAAAATTAATGTTACCAGTTATGAACACCCATATATGGATTATACTGTATAGTAATGTTTTGGTACATGATTTCCGAATGTGATTTTGTTCCAGATGAACCTTTTGGCTATATTATCTAATTATGAAAAATGACTGACTTTTTATTGATGTATTGACAGAATCATGGTTTGGACCTTTCAGATAATTTACATACAATGCAAGGTTTTTTGACTATTGCTGCTGTAAGAGTTTTGTTTACTGTTAGTATTAGCATTCCACTGCTAGGGGCACTGCTGTTGTGATCAAGAAACCTCTGGGATAAAGTAGCGCCAGTTTCATTTGAGAATATGGTAATATCGAACATAAAATGATTGTATCATTTTTCTACTTATAGGAAATGACAGTAAAATTATGACTCTTTCTGGATGTAGACATATAAACATTGTCTCTGACCAGTAATTTAAGACTGTTGAATGGCAGATCTGATATATTAAAACTAATGAAATGAAGATTAATCAAGCTAATTGACAAAAATTGGTCAGAGAAGTAAAATAATGCAAGTTTAAAAATATGTGGTTCCATAATCAAATCAATTGTAGTTTTCTTATTTTTACTGTTTAAAAAGTAAAATGTAAATAACAGCTTCCAATTAATTAAACCTTTCACTTTATTTGTACAACCCATGTGCCAACAACATGGCAGATAATAAATATGTTAATAAACTGTTTGGCGTTACTGGATGCAAGCAGTTTTACAGAGTATTCAAAAATTACATGGTCCATGAAAAGATCTAAAAACTGTTTCCAAACCAATCTTAGATCTTTAAATATCATCCAATTCCCACAACTATTGGACAAGCTACATTTATTGGACTTTGAAGGACAACATTATTTCAGTGTGCCATTTTGCACAGGCAGTCATGACATTGAGATGTGACCACTGGAGGCTTTTCTGTACAGAAACAATAAATATATAACATTCTTAGCATATAATACTAAAGCAAACAAGGTACAGTCTGCTTGCACACAATAAACAACACACATATTTGTTTATGGTGTGTAAAGAACATATGAAGTAATTGAAACAGCCTTTACTATGTGTATGCATGGGTCACAATACTTATCTGTAAACAGTATAATTAGATCTGCAATGTGTGACACACAACCAAGCTGTAAACAGTATAAATAGATCTGCAATGTGTAACACACAACCAACTGTAAACAGTATAATTAGATCTGCCATGTGTGACACACAACCAACTGTAAACAGTATAATTAGATCTGCCATGTGTGACACACAACCAACTGTAAACAGTATACTCAGATCTGCCATGTGTGACACAACCAACTGTAAACATTATAATTATATCTGCCATGTGTGACACACAACCAACTGTAAACAGTATAATTCTATCTGCCATGTGTGACACACAACCAGCTGTAAACATTATAATTATATCTGCCATGTGTGACACACAACCAACTGTAAACAGTATAATTAGATCTGCAATGTGTGACACACAACCAAGCTGTAAACAGTATACTTAGATCTGCCATGTGTGACACACAACCAACTGTAAACAGTATACTCAGATCTGCCATGTGTGACACACAATCAACTGTAAACATTATAATTATATCTGCCATGTGTGACACACAACCAACTGTAAACAGTCTAATTCTATCTGCCATGTGTGACACACAACCAGCTGTAAACAGTATAATTATATCTGCCATGTGTGACACACAACCAACTGTAAACAGTATAATTATATCTGCCATGTGTGACACACAACCAGCTGTAAACAGTATAATTCTATCTGCCATGTGTGACACACAACCAGCTGTAAACAGTATAATTCTATCTGCCATGTGTGACACACAACCAACTGTAAACAGTATAATTATATCTGGTTTGTATAATTATTATATGACTTATAATTTTGCTGTCTTCTGATAGGGAAAAGGGCACATCTGCTTTTGGTCGTGTGTTTATTATCTTGTTATTTTTTATTATTCAAATTGATGCCTGTTCTTTATTTAACAAGTTAACAAGCATATTTTTGATGAATGTTATTTCTGGAAATTTTCACATATGTTCTGTTCTAGGTCTTTGTTGTCATTTTGGTTTTTAGCATTTGTAGTTTTTCAGTTTCCAAGATGGAGTAATCGAGAATATAAAATTCCCTGTGCTAGTATTAAAATTTTTAAAAAGAAAAAGGGCCTACAAATGAATCCAAATATTGTCAAGCCTGTTAGATAAACATAATTTTTTCTTTTACATGGTCTTATACAAAATTCATTGTTGAATTAGCACTATTAAAGTAAAATAATGTATGGAAATTGTTATAAAATATTAATACTAGACCTTTGAGTTTGGTTGCTATATGAATTTATCAGCCATAGAAAAAATATATTACCCTCATCCATGACTTCATTTCAGTTGCCATAGCCATAGGGATTTTTCAACCTCAGACTCAGGGGAAAGATATTACCTCAGTTCTGACTTGATTTTAGTTGTTATATGCATTTATCAACCTCAGACTCAGGGGAAAGATATTACCTCAGTTATGACTTGATTTCAGTTGCTATGGGCATTTATCAACCTCAGAAAAAAAGATCTTTCCTTAAGCCAGACTTGGTTTTAATTGCTATAGACATTTATCAACCTCAGTAAAAAGATATTATGACTTGATTTCATTTGCTGTAGGCATTTATCAGCCTCAGAGGAAAGATTGTGCCCTCAACAATGACTTGATTCCAGTTGCTATAAAGGATTTATCACCTCAGAAAAAGATATCACCTTCAGTCATGATTTCTGTTGCTACAAGTATTTATCAACATCAGAAAAAATTACCTTCGACCATGAGTTGATTTCAGTTGCTCCAATATTTATTGACCTCAGAACAAATATATTACACTCAGCTATGACTTGATTTCAGTTGCTGCAAGAGTTTATCAGCCTGAGAAAAAAATATTACCCTCAGCCATGGCCTGATTTCAGTTGCTACAAGTATTTATTAAACATAAAAAAATATTATCTTCAGCCATGACTTGTTTTCAGTTGCTACAAGAGTTTATCAACCTGAGAGAATAAAATATTGTATTCAGCGACAACTTGATTTCAGTTGCTGCAATTATTGATCAACCTCAGAATAAAGATATTCCCCTCAAACCATGACTAGATTTCAGTTGCTACAAGAATTTATCAAACTGAGAAAAAAGATATTATCTTCAGCCATGGCTTGATTTCAGTTGTTATAAGAATTTATCAAACTGAGAAAAAAGATATTATCTTCAGCCATGGCTTGATTTCAGTTGCTACAAGAATTTATCAAACTGAGAAAAAAGATATTATCTTCAGCCATGGCTTGATTTCAGTTGTTATAAGCATTTATCAACCTGAGAAAAAAGATATTATCTTCAGCCATGGCTTGATTTCAGTTGTTATAAGCATTTATCAACCTGAGAAAAAAGATATTATCTTCAGCCATGGCTTGATTTCAGTTGTTATAAGCATTTATCAACCTGAGAAAAAAGATATTATCTTCAGCCATGGCTTGATTTCAGTTGTTATAAGCATTTATCAATCTGAGAAAAAAGATATTATCTTCAGCCATGGCTTGATTTCAGTTGTTATAAGCATTTATCAATCTGAGAAAAAAGATATTATCTTCAGCCATGGCTTGATTTCAGTTGCTACAAGAATTTATCAAACTGAGAAAAAAGATATTATCTTCAGCCATGGCTTGATTTCAGTTGTTATAAGCATTTATCAACCTGAGAAAAAAGATATTATCTTCAGCCATGGCTTGATTTCAGTTGTTATAAGCATTTATCAACCTGAGAAAAAAGATATTATCTTCAGCCATGGCTTGATTTCAGTTGTTATAAGCATTTATCAACCTGAGAAAAAAGATATTATCTTCAGCCATGGCTTGATTTCAGTTGTTATAAGCATTTATCAATCTGAGAAAAAAGATATTATCTTCAGCCATGGCTTGATTTCAGTTGTTATAAGCATTTATCAACCTGAGAAAAAAGATATTATCTTCAGCCATGGCTTGATTTCAGTTGTTATAAGCATTTATCAACCTGAGAAAAAAGATATTATCTTCAGCCATGGCTTGATTTCATTTGCTACAAGAATTTATCAACCTGAGAAAAAAGATATTACCATAAGCTCATCACTTGATCTCATTTGGTTAAAGGGTTTATCTGAGTGAGATAAAAAAGTACTACCCTCACTTATGACTTGATTTCAGTTCCTACAATGTTTATTAACCTCAGAAAGATGATTTTCCCTGATGCTGCAGGCTGAGGTGAATACTGTTGATGGAAAGTTGATAAATTCTGTGATTGTGTAGTGGCCAGTAGATTAGGGTCTATGTAGCTGTTTTACTGATGTTTTCAAGCAAACAGACCCTGCATAACAAGCAGATCATGTTATGACAGATATTGTATGAGTCTGTAAATACTGAATTTGCTGATTGCACATTATACTTGCCCATGGATAAATGTGGTAATCCAACTCATGATGATTGCTCTGAAATTCACATTGGCAATGCTTTTGTAATCATGTAACAAGTTTCACTTTTCAACCAACAATAGCTCTTATTTTTTTGTACAAAGGTTCATTGTTTATAGTGAGGAAATAAACAATTATAAATCTTTTCTATACAATGTGATCAATTTGCATTGATAAAATCAGCAAGACATGGGTCATGTGTCCTACTTTCATGTCCCAAAACAGGTTTTTTTTTTTTTTGTCTGCAGTACATATATTGATTGATTAATAAGCATAAATTTAGTTCCCATTGAAAGTCAAATGTGGAGTGTTTTTGTACTAGACTGGTTTTGAATCATCTATATATGTACATGTAAATTCTATTTTCATTGTTCTTATTAGGTTATTTTGAATAGTTTATGACTCATTGCATTTTAAAGGCGAAACTCTCACATAAGATGGCACAGGCATTACATGCCCATGATGTTTGCATTTTAAAGGAGAAACTCTCATAAAAGATTGCACAGGCATTACATGCCCATGATGTTTGCATAACCATGGCAAATAACCTGACTAATGAGAAGATTGTAGTCTTGGGTATTCTCTAGACTATAATATCTACATTACTGAGGTCAAGTAATGACCATTGTTCTTGGGTATTCTCTAGACTATAATATCTACATTACTGAGGTCAAGTAATGACCATTGTTCTTGGGTATTCTCTAGACTATAATATCTACATTACTGAGGTCAAGTAATGACCATTGTTCTTGGGTATTCTCTAGACTATAATATCTACATTACTGAGGTCAAGTAATGACCATTGTTCTTGGGTATTCTCTAGACTATAATATCTACATTACTGAGGTCAAGTAATGACCATTGTTCTTGGGTATTCTCTAGACTATAATATCTACATTACAGAGGTCAAGTAATGACCATTGTTCTTGGGTATTCTCTAGACTATAATATCTACATTACTGAGGTCAAGTAATGACCATTGTTCTTGGGTATTCTCTAGACTATAATATCTACATTACTGAGGTCAAGTAATGACCATTGTTCTTGTGGATATTTAACAGCTACAAAGGCTATGCATACACCTAGTATGAGTGTTGATAGTGAGAAAAAGAAAATGAAAATTCTGAATCTTATCAAGAAGAATTATAAAATTACTAATCAGCAATGAAATCTCTGTTGTTTTTTGGGGGTTGGGGTATTTATTTTCTGAATGTCACAATGTAAAAGTCACAAGAGAAAATAAATTAATCAGATATTGATTTATGATTGGTGTTATGAACTCTTCAGAATTGAACTGCAGTTCTTTTATATGGTAAATTCCCACCCACCCACTTACATGTTACTCCTTATTGCCTCACTTCTTTTGCTATGATCTGTTTGACAAATGTAGTTTTTATTCTTCCTTCATTAAGCAGTAAAGCGAAGGTTACTATGAAGAATAGAACCGCTGTACTACCTGAAAGGAACAGCTTATTTTTCAGTATTCTTTGTCTGCTCTCAAAGGTTTCTTGATGATTATGTAAATTTTGTTTTAATCTTTTATTCCACATGTTGAAGGATTTTTGATAATTTTAATATGCTTGAAGAAAACATCAGTGTGCATATAATACTTTCTTATCTGACATATTATAATTGGTAGATACATACTTTCTCACTCCTATAAAATATTAAAGAAAAGAAAATAGTTGCCTTTTTCTTCTGTTTTTGATAACACCTTGTGACCACAGGATGCAAAAAAATGTTCTTTTGATTCAAATGAAGCCTAGTATTCAATTTTTATTTTATTTTTGAAACATTATTATTAAACAAAATTAAATGCACAAATTCATAAAGTGAAAAATATATTTAATTTTCATAAACTAAAATTATTGTTTTACATTTGACTGGCATTTAGTTTTTATCTCTACTGGTCATTGACCTCTTGAGCTTAATTGGTCATCTATTGTCCATCATCTTTTCACCTGTACAATACATTGTCCCACTGTTAGCACAAGTTTGTTATCCCCGCTTCTCTGAAACTACTTAGAGGATTGCCAAGAAACTTTACCTGTTCATCCAAAAGGTCTAGTTGTTCCCATATTTGAAATGGTGCTACGAAACATTCAGTATGGCATCCACAACAGCCTACTTGAAAATCTTGCTATCGCTACTCCTCCTTAATATATGGTCTTGTCAGGAGGGAGTTTTCATTAAAGATTGTTCATGATGTCTAGTTTACTCCAGAGTTAAAATTATGCCAATGTGACATCCAGTATTGTCACCACAGCAGACATCTTGAAAATATTTATTTGCTACTCCTTCTGAATGGTTAGTCATATTGACATGGGGTTTTCACCAGTAGACTTTGAATCATGTATAGTTGGTCCTAAATGAAAATGGTGCTGATCTGATGTCCAGGATGGTTTCCCCAATGGACCTCCTGATAATCTTTTAATCTCTACTCCTCCTGGTTGAATTGTCATATCAGCATTGGGGTTTCACTGAGATCTTAAGAAGAACTGTAGTTGGTCCTATTAAAATGATTTTCTGATGTCTAATATGGCTGCCACAGTGGCCATCTTGAAAATTGTGTTATTGCTTCGTAACAGAAAGTAATATTTTAGGAGACCTTAGGATGTCTAGTGGCTTGTAAATGAAAATAGTGTTATATGCACATCCTGTATGCTGGCTACATTGGGCATTTTGAAAATCTTGTTATCACTGCTTCTCCTAAATGGATGGTTGTAAATGAAAATGTTGCAGATCTGATTTCCAATAGGGTCACCACAATGGCTGTCTTGAAATCTTGATATTGTAATTTTTCCTAGTTGGTTTATCATATCAACATTGTGCCCTCAGCAAAAGACTTAGGGTATTTAGTTGGTCTTAAATGGAATTGGTACCAGTCTGATATCCATTATAGCACCATTTCAGCCATTTTGAAAATCTTGTTATCATTACTCCTATGAAATGGAAAATCAGTATGTTGTTTCCACCAAGACATCATATAATGTCATTTCCTAAATGAAAATGGTGCCAATTTGACAGCCATTCTGTACATCAAAGGAGCTAATTTGAAATTCTTTTATTGCTGAAGAATATCAGAGATGTTTTCAACACTCAAAGGTTTAAAAGGAGGAAATGGTCTTATCTTGAATTGTTTGAAATTTGTTTCAGGCAGTAAAGTGTCAATTACTTTATGGGACGTTTGTTTTTCCCCTGTCAGAGATACATGCAAGCATAGAATGTTTTCTATATAATTCTTGCTATTCAGTGTTTTTCTAAGAGTGTGGTTGGTAGTTATGGATGCCAATGATGACATTTTTGATGATTCTCATATTATGGTTTAGTGCAGTGTCCATAGATGCCCGTTAAGCAAGATTGATATTTTTCACCTGAAATATTAAAAATTAATCAATCTTGACTTGTGCATATATTGTATCAGAGACATGTTCATTTATCTTCTGTATATTATACTAGGTTCAAAGTTTAAGGCCATGAGAAAGAAGTTTTTACCATATGTACTAGTATACAGATATTTGAATACTCAAACATATAAGAAAATAATTTATTGCCAGATTTGATACGTTGGAGTTTCTTTTTATATATCTGAGGTGGTTTTCATACTCAACAGATAAAAAGGATGAAAGGATGGATGAAAAAACAGACTTATTTTGGATTTATGGAAGTTTACGGGGGGGGGGGGGCAGTAGAGTTTCAGTACCTTCAGAAAAAAAAAACTGGTTTTTAGTGCTTTTAAATTTGGTGAGATAATCTATCTTCCTAAGTATTGTTGTCATTATTGGTTTAAAGCCATTCTTCAGCACATTTTAGACTATACCTTGCAGCCAGTATAACTGGCATAGGAAGAATCCAGGAAAACCCCAGGAAGAACCACTGACACAAGGGAAGCTACTGGCAAACTTTCTTACATACCCATATTGGCCAAGCCTGAAACTTGTACCCACATCAATAGAGGTTAGATGGCAGTGATCGCTTAAGGCAAGTGCTTTAGACCACACAGACACCTGGGGCCCCTGTAATCATTGCACAGATTGGTCACTGTGACCCATATTTCATATTTACTTGGTTTAACTCTCAGTTTAACTTTGCAGTACGAGTACTGTGCATGACTGAGTAATTTAACTTTGGTGTTAGATGCATTGATGTATATGAGAGATGTACTCTCTTCCCTCTTATCTATCATGCTTCACAGATTTTATATGAATTTGTTTTGTAGTTCACCAGGTTAAACTTCAAGAAGAAAAATGGAACATGTCGGTCTCTTTGACATTTGTAAGTTGAAGGGTCTGGCTTTGCTCCAATCATGGTACATGATGGAGTTTTGGAACTTGGGTAGAAGGTACACACCATATTTATCAATGTGAACCTAAGACATCTGAACTTTTCCCAGAGGTCAATGAATGGTACATATACAGGCTTTTGCAAGATCAGTTGCTTTTTTGGGGGCATTTGAAATTTCCTTTGTAACATCTTTTCTTTCTTCATTCTTGCTTATGATGCATGTAGTTTCATATATCCAGAACGTTAAACCACCCGTAACTTAGTTATACCATATGCATAAAAGTCAACAATATTAACCTTGACACATTTTCAGATACCACTATGTAAGAGCTGATAAAGTGATGAAACTACGCCAGCTTCTCGATAAACTTGGAAATATTAAAGGAATGATGAATGAAGAGAAAGGTAAGTGATACATGATCAGTATCTATTCCTCGTTAGTTTTTTTTTGTATGGGAATTGAAATTGATTTGAGCATCAGAAAGTTGCTTGTGAATATAGACAAAAAGCTTGATAAAAGAAATGAGATTTTACTTTCTAACATTGAAAGTATGGATTCTGAATTTAATAGTGGCTTCATGATCCAAACTCAGAGCTTGATTCTGTATGGAGGGAAATACAGCATGTTGAAGGAGAGAATGAAAGAAGTAAAGACCAGAATGCAGTTTAGGAATTTTGAATAGAACAATTTAAAAGAATGGAGAGCCATAGAGAATCGGTGAAGGAAATCGTGTTAAACAGTCAAAGCAAAGATTGTAAAGATGTGAAGGAGCTGGAAAAGAGGCTTCTGAAGAACACTTTGGTGTATGTCATGAAGGATGTACGGAAAAAATCCATCAGGTTGTTAGAAGCTGTCAGAAAGAGACAGTTGGATTGGGTCCAGAACATGTGAAAAGTGTGGTTTTCTAATGCACACAGGTTCCCTAGTGACTGATCTGGAACCAAACTAATTGATCATATGATTTATCATTATTGAGGATAGAGAGGAAGTACTGAGTGTGGGTTAATCAAGGGTCTGAGAATTGCAATAGATGTACATCTGGTGATGAAGAAAAAGAAGAATGAATTTGTTCTTGCTTAAAAGTAATGACACTCCGCTGAGTACTGGCAGCAGAAACTGTTTTGAAGTTTGACTAGAGCTGCAATTTATATTGTGATTCAAATGCCCTGCACTATGTATTGTATTAATTCAGGAAAATTTGCCTGTGGGTTAATTCCCAGTGAATCAAGCTGACAATGAAGTCAAAATAAATTGAAATGAAAAAGGAAAGAAAAAGAATTTCATAAAATATAGTGGAGTTTGTTCTTATATTTAATAGTACTATCTGTTAAAGCATATAATTATTGAGGATAACTGTGAGCTTTTCTGTTTGAGTATGTTGTTTTGCTTGAATACCATTAATTTTCCTTTATAAATATGCACCCAATTTAATTAAGATTTTATTTTATTTGCAGATAAAAGTCATTACCTTAGATTTCGCATTAATTTGTTTCCTCAGTCTGGTTTAGTTCAGCCTGGCTTCTGTACATTTTCTTCTCAACAGGCACCCATTTCTTTTTTCCATCCCCTTGCATTACGTTGAACCAAAATTGTATGCAATAGATTATCATTTTTGTTATCTGTTTTCATTTACTCCTTGTTTAGTATTCTATTAATATTTGACAGGAGTAGATGGCTTAGATTTTGTTGGTGCAGTTTTAGCTAAATACTTTTATTCCAATGCAGCATGCTGTTTTTCAATATTAGGCAGTGGTATTTGGTCTTCTGGAAGGCTTACTAAAGGTAGTATACTTTTTTGTTCCCTGTGTTGGACCTGTTGGTATAAAAGGTTATTATTTAAGTAGTTGTGTACTTGTTTGTATGTGTATGTTATTTTTTTGCCATTTTTATCTCATTATGCTCTCCATACCTTGCTCTTCTCTTTCTTTTCTGTATGAATTCTCAGGGGAGATCCATTTATGTGAATGAGATAATATAAGCATACAACTTCCATAGAAATTTTTTTCAAAATATCAGCTCAGGAAAACAACATTTCTCATTAAATCAACAAGTAAATTGTGTTTACCTGTTAACACTTCCTGATCTCAGCAATATTATGATCAGTAAATTGTCAGTGTTTATGGGATTACCATACTTAAAAAGATGTAATGTCAGTAAATTGTCACGGTTGAGGGGATTACGGTACTTACAAAAGTGTAATGTCAGTAAATTGTCACGGTTTAGGGGATTACGGTACTTACAAAAGTGTAATGTCAGTAAATTGTCATGGTTGAGGGGATTATGGTACTTAAAAAAGTGTAATGTCAGTAAATTGTCACGGTTTAGGGGATTACGGTACTTACAAAAGTGTAATGTCAGTAAATTGTCAAGGTTTAGGAGATTACTGTACTTAAAAAGGTGTAATGTCAGTAAATTGTCAAGGTTTATGGGATTACCGTACTTAAAAAGGTGTAGTGTCAGTAAATTGTCATGGTTTATGGGATTACCATACTTAAGAAGGTGTAATGTTAGTAAATTGTCAAGGTTTATGGGATTACCATACTTAAAAAGGTGTACCGTCAGTAAATTGTCAAGGTTTAAGGGATTACCATACCTAAAAAGGTGTAGTGTTCTGACTTCTAATGGCAAAAAAAGCACTGTATATTTTTCCACCAGATACACATCTCAAAACAGAAGAGGAGAAAACAGTTTGTACCATATGGGAATACAGTTGTTTCTTTTAGTCCTTTACTGTCCAGTCTAGTGGTGTTTTAGTCTTATTCTTCAGTAAGTTAGAATACAGTTGAAATAATTTGATAATAGATACAAAATGGAAATGGATTAAGTTTAGATGTAATAATATAAGACAAACAATTTTTACTGGTTAATATATGTATTTAGCTTGTAGTTTGAATTACCCAAACTTAAGTTGAATGTACAGAATTGATTTTAGTGATAATTTAACTAACAAAATGAACTGCTGAAAGAGCATTCAGCTGGGTTTGGATGATACATAGGGATATGGGCTGGTTGCCTACCACTAACAGGTGGTGACTGATCAACACCTTCGGCCTGTTATCAAGAGGGTGTGCCAAGATATTTTTCGTTGCCAAGCCTAGCACTCAATTTTAAAAAAAAAACAGTTTCCCAGAAAAATTCTTTAAATTGATTTGTGCATCAAATTGAGCTGGTTTAGTTCAGTACATCAAGTGCTTGATACTATATATATATATATATATATATATATATATATATATATATATATATATATATATATATATAATGTTTATTTAAAAAAATTAAAGATTCAGAAATTAAATTGAGAAACTGTGTAGTCAAAATATTTGTATAGATAATGGTTATTTAAAAAAAATTAAAGATTCAGAAGTTGATTTTTGCATCTAATTGAGAAACTGTATAAACAAAATATGTGTATGCCATTACTCCCACCACCCCCAAAAAGAAACAAAAGAAAAGAAAGAAGAAAAAACCTCTGTAGATATAAGCATGGAATATAAACCACATACACAAACATTTTTGGGCTATGTTAATACAGTATACATGTATATTTAAAGTTTATGCCTTACTTTCAAGTAGAAAATTAGAACAATTTTTAACAAATTTTAAATTTCAAACAAACTAAATTGAAAAATAAACTATATTATGTTAAACATTTTAAATTTCATTTCAGATCCAGAGGAATTTCTTAGCTTATTGCTGAGCAACATTACCAAAGCAGAACCATTTTTGCATATCAGGTATGTTGATGTGACATAGAGTAACTCAGTTATTGTAATGTTTGTCCGCATGCTTCACTGCTAATTGCAGAGTCCAATCTATGTACAGTTGTAAGATTCACACTCATTTCAAGATAATTGTGCCAAAAAGTGAACAAAATACATACAAATCATACACCAGATTTAGAATCTTTACCTTTGTTTACTTAAATCTCCCCATCTTACAAAATTTTCCCCTTTTTAACTCTCTTTGTCTCTCTCTCATTACAAGTGTATGTAGCCTCAAAGTCATCTATTGTAACAGTTTACAGTCTTGATTCTAAGTTAGTCATGCAGCATATATACATAATATGCTATAGGAACATAAAAGAAGTTTCCATGGTAGAGTGATTTATGAACTTTTATTTTAATCTGTATGCTTTCTTTATTTCTGATGTTATACATTGTCTTCTCATCAGACGATCTCTAAAGCTAATTATCTCTCCATTATTTCCACACCAGTAAGCAGATTTGTATAAGATTTGGTTGTTTACATACTGATTGAAAAAGGTGTGGTAGAGGTTTATTGTTTTTTGCTGTGGTGGAGGAGGTGGCTTGAAAGGTTAACAGGAATTTTAGTACCAGAAAAAATGGGTACAGGAATGTATATACATTGGGAAGGAAAGACATAAAATATGTGTACTGGACATTAGCCTTTGGTCATGGTTGTAGTGCATGCTGGTAGGATCACTTGGTTGTATGGAGTGTAAACATAATCATTTCAAAACCTCAACAAAAAAAGCTTGGCCAAGTGACACTTCAGTTTCACTTTTGCCAACTGTACAAATGTTTATAATTTTTTTATAGATGTATTGTTGAAAAAATCTGTTTATTAATAAAGTGTGTAAATGTATGGCTAAAGAGTCTGTTTATTAAGAAAGCATGTAAATGTATGGCTAAAAGGTCTGTTTAATAATAAAGTGTGTAAATGTATGGCTAAAGAGTATGTTTATTAATAAAGTGTGTAAATGTATGGCTAAAGAGTGTTTAATAATAAAGTGTGTAAATGTATGGCAAAAGAGTGTTTAATAATAAAGTGTGTAAATGTATGGCTAAAGAGTGTGTTTATTAATAAAGTGTGTAAATGTATGGCTAAAGAGTCTGTTTATTAAAAAAGTGTGTAAATGTATGGCTAAAGAGTGTTTAATAATAAAGTGTGTAAGTGTATGGCTAAAGATTCTGTTTATTAATAAAGTGTGTAAGTGTATGGCTAAAGATTCTGTTTATTAATAAATTGTGTATGTGTATGGCTAAAGAGTCTGTTTATTAATAAAGTGTGTAAAAAGTCTGTTTAACAACCTGCATCTATTTGCTTTCAGCTCTGCAAGCAACCATACAACACATTCATACTTTTACCAGATGATTATGGAGAAAGATGAACGCCTTGTGCTGCCTACAACACAGCAGCTGTTTGAGCTGTCTTTCCTGCAGATGGGAATTAAACTTGTGGAGGTGAGGCAATAGCATATAATTTTCTTCTTCAGGGATCTTTCATACAGGCTGAATACATCATGCCTGCTTCTGTTCATATACAACTCGTCAGCCTTCTTGAACACTCATCATCATTCAAAATTAATGCATGCCTGGTGGCCTCAACCAGACTACAGTTTATATGTCTCCTTTATATACCACACAGTGAAAGACAGAAATTCTCACAAATTACAGCTCCTCTCCACTGATAGCTGGCCACCTGTATACCAGAGGTGTATCCAGTTTATGCTTTTGATGTATTATGAGTAACATCAAACTTTGACATCGGTCTAGATTTTCCTACCCATCAACATTTAAAACTTGGTAATGTAATATCAGTTAACATTTTATTTTGAATATTTGTTGGATATTTGTGCATATTTTGTGCAATTTGTGAAGATTGTTTTTCTGACATAGATACTCATTTTTTGTACATTTACTTGTATACATGAGTGGTACTGCTCATTTGTTTTAGTTGGGAGTTAGATTATTGATACAGTTTATGCTTTAGGTTTGTTGTTTACTTTGTCTTTTATTCATAGTTACACTGAAAATCAAGTGTTTCAAATGTCAGAAGTTTAAGGTCAGAGGACATCTATGAGATGTGAACCAAATGCTTGTCAGTTTGATCATGCTTTGTGTACACAAGTGGTCATAAGGAATTTGGTTGACTGTGCTGTGGAAAAAAGTTAATGGCAGATATACCCACATGAAGTTCAGATCACTAAATAGTGACATCATGAACCTTGCACACAAAGGCATCATCCATAATTAGCATAGTTTGGAATTCATGTCTTTTGCAAAGATTCTTTGATGCATGACATCAGCAACCAGTAACGTCTAATCAGCTAGCAGTGGAAGATCAGTGTGTCTTGGAGTTATCCATACTACACTTACTGCAGGGATGGCATGGGTTGCATGACATCAGCAACCAGTAACGTCTAATCAGCTAGCAGTGGAAGATCAGTGTGTCTTGGAGTTATCCATACTACACTAACTGTATGGACAGCTTGGGTTGCATGACATCAGCAACCAGTAATGTCTGATCAGCTAGCAGTGGAAGATCAGTGTGTCTTGGAGTTACCCATACTACACTTACTGCAGGGATGGCATGGGTTGCATGACATCAGCAACCAGTAACGTCTAATCAGCTAGCAGTGGAAGATCAGTGTGTCTTAGAGTTATCCATACTAAACTTACTGCAGGGACAGCTTAGGTTGCATGACATCAGCAACCAGTAACGTCTAATCAGCTAGCAGTGGAAGATCAGTGTGTCTTGGAGTTATCCATACTACACTTGCTGTAGGGACAGCTTGGGTTGCATATGAGGAGCAAGATTTAGACAGGAGATGATGATCATGCAGTTGCTGCCTTAGGTGGGAGTTTCTATCCTTTCATTCAGCATATCACTTTAGTCTTGGAGTTAAAGAGAGATTATCCTAACACTTTTGGCAGCTCATTGGGCATAGGTCCTCCTGCATGTCTGAGCATGGCATTCAGTCCTGTAAATCCAGGTGCATGGAGTATTACTACAACCTCTGCCTGTCAGGTTGATGACTGACCATTTCAGCCATATGTCAGCGATTACAAATCAACATAGATGAGTTATGCTGTTTACTGGCCAACTGACCCAATATATATGGAATAATACAGGGACCAATTTGGCCAGCTGTCGAGTTATATAGTCAATGATACTGGGACCTGTATAACAAGTCTGTTTATTTCACAGCCATGCCATCTGTCCAGTTGGCCAACAAGCAGACCATTCAGTGATCCTTACGGCACAAATTGTGTCGTTGTCCTCATTGTCAGTCCAGCTGGTGGTCTGATGTTTATGGCATTAACCAATGGAAAATTACTTTGTTATACCTGGAAATTACGGTACTTCCATGTCATCGGCAATGATTTACATCGACATGGAAACTATGCCTTATGATGACAAAATACACAGTGATCAGCTGGTTTACTCCAATTCCACAGTGGAACAGACAGTTCAGCTTGAAGGTAGTGGTTGAGATGAAACACCCCACCTGACTAATGCCACAGTCAGCAAAGATCTACAATCAACACCCCTGTCCTTGTAGTCTTGAGAAATCTCTACCAAGATATAATAGTTCCTTTATCAGGTGAAAGACAGACAATGGCTTACTGAAGGAATTCCAGTGGAGATTACAGTATGTACCAACACCAGTCACACGTTTGGGAGCCTGTTGCCCCATTTCACCAAGGTCATTGGTCAAAGTAGAAGGTTCTTCACATCAACTGTCTTGAAATCAATTCTGTAATCAATGGTTTTCTTTTCTGGATGGACCAACTTTGTGGAAGGGTAATTACATCAGACAGATCTGTGGTGGTGATTGACTTCAAACAGGGGTGAACAAAGTAACTTGACCTTTGCATTCTGGCCTGGAACTTCCTGGTAGGCTCAAAGTTCTTGATGATTTGTTCTTAGGGAGGGGCCAGGCTCTTTACACTGAGTGATCATTTTTTAACCATTGAGATTTCATTGAATTTGTGTATTTTGGAGGTGTTTAATGATAGATCACTTTGTGATGAGGTGGAACCATAAACCACCCACCATCATCTCTCCAGTCCCAGACCCAGAAGCCTGCACTTTGGATGTTCAGGCAGTCAGTTGGGACAGATTTTGGGACTATGCCTTCTGATCAACTCTTCTGATGCCAAGTGTTATCCAGAAAAAAAGGGGCGAGACATGCTGTGTGGTTCTGATAGCTCTTTTGTGATGGAACAGATCTTGTGGGATTGATGTACTTGATCTAGCAGTAGAAATCCCCAGAAAAATCCAAGCAATAGCTCAGTCTGCTCAAGCAGCCCTGGTCACAGGTGATTCATTCCTGCCTGAACAGGTTCTTGTCCAAAGATCATTTTACGGAAAAGACTTTTGCCTTTGGATCGTGGGAAAGATCTCATCAGCTATAGAACTGTCCACTTTCAAGTTATATGAGAGAAGTGGCACATTTTCAGGGACATTTGCAAGAGCAACAATATAATCCACTAGCAGGCCCCAGTCTCTCAACTGACTAACTTTTCTGCCTTTTTCAAGGAAATTTTGGTTCCTATCATTTGCAGGGGTTACCATTCAT
This sequence comes from Sinohyriopsis cumingii, assembly GCA_028554795.2. Lineage (NCBI taxonomy): Eukaryota > Metazoa > Mollusca > Bivalvia > Unionida > Unionidae > Sinohyriopsis > Sinohyriopsis cumingii. The sequence goes on along the minus strand of CM068835.1, from coordinate 117,848,177 downwards.
TGGTTTCCTGCTACATTCAGACATAGAGTAGATATATTGGCCAAGACAAAAAGGACAAGTTAGATTTGTTGGTTAATTTTGATCTGAATCAGCCTTGGTCACTCAGAATCTTTCATGTGTTCTGACATGGCTCAGCACAGACAAGTTCAAACCCATGGCATGCAGGGTGAGTGCATAGCCATTTGATGGACCTGTTCTGATCAGATGGTTTCACTTTTTTAATGATTCAGTTGGGTTTCATCACAAACAAGAGGTTGCTGCCTGGGGGCAATCAGAGGTTTAATTCACTCACCATCCTTGATCAGTATATTGATATGATATGACAATGCAAGGTGCAGAAGGAAATGTCATTTGTTTCACATTACCATTATATTGACATGTCACATGACCATTGGTTGTGGCTGCATTCTCATTATGGGAGTGATTTATCCTTTATATAATGACTCTAGCCACATCTCCTTCAGAGAATACTTGTTAATGGTTGGGTGGGTATGCATTTTCCCTGTCTTCCTATTGTCTTAATGTTGTTTTAACTTGGCAATATATGCTATGAAGAAGGTCAATTTTTAGTAAATTATCTTTCACCAAGAACACTTACACAATGACATTACTATGAAGTCCTTCAATGCTACACAGCAAATGCTGACATAGTTGTTTGCTCAAGCTGAAACTTATAAAAACAGATGGTTTTAGCCACCTAGTGGTTGAAAGTGAGGCAATTTATGAGAGCTTGTCGCTTCATATAAATGGGAAAGACGAAATGTTGTCTTTACAGGAGGGCTGGAGTCATAAAAGTAGCACTTGTTGCATAGTATAGTTTGTTTCAATAACTGTGATGAGTAACTGCAGGCCCAAAGTCAAACAGGTCCTCAGTGTTAATGAAATATAAATTCAGGATTTTTATTTGAATGTCTTTTTTTTGGACATTTTGCTGAAAAATTGATATTGTCTTGTTTAGCAAAAGCCTCATGTAAGCCCACTAGAAAAATATGAGGGTCTAGTTAAAAGCTAGAAAATTTTCACAATGTGAAAACAAGTCATTTCATTGATTGATGGGATATTGTGATGCTTCACATCAGAATATTGATGAGATGACATTTAAACCTTGCATATACTTAATTTGGTTTTATGGGAATTGATAGGGACATATACGTTTCCATGGTAATAGTTGACAGTTTAAAACTTTGACATCTCTTGAAATGCTTAATTTAATTTTGACAGAAGTTTTTGCACAATGTGTCTTTACAAACCGATCAATTTGTAGACATACCCTCCACATTCAGCTTACAATTAATCACTGACCGTTTTACCAATTTAATGAACAGGTTAATCAAGGCCTTGTTCATGCATTAGAGTTGTACAATAGTTCTTTTGAACGAGATTAAAATGAAGAGTAATAAATGTTAAAGTTGTGTGAATAACATTTATGTTTAACTTTGAATATTTTTCATAAGTCTAAAAGGCATGAGTTTTAATTCATTGTTATCAATTCCTCATTTGGTCATGCTGAAAACTTTTAAGCATGTCTTTTTTGAGACTGCAATTAATATATATCAAGGTTAAGGTTATATGACTTAGATCAATATTTTTCATCACTGCTTGAAATAGGATTGATAGGAAGACCAAGCCATTCATAGTTTATATCTGAGTGAACAAAACTAAAAAAGACAGCTTATTAATTCATTATATAAAAGATTATAAATATGGAAGCCAAGAATCTTATACTAAAATCAACAGAAGATTTGTCATGAAACTTGGAATGGCATGTTACACACTGTTTTTCAACCCATACATGAAGTTTAATATTTTTGGAAGTTTCTCCTTTCAAAGATCGATACTTAGTACATAGAAACTGAATGTCACAGAAACTTGCATTTTTTCCACAATAACCTCTTAATTTCAGATTGGACCCCAAAAAAGCATTGGAGTTGCATTTTGTATGTAAGGTGTAGCATATGTAGTTATGAGGTTGTCTGTCAATCCTTCTGACTCTGTTATGTTTCCAAACAGACATTTGATTTGTCCACCATCAATAGTTACCAGACTTATTGGATGGTTTGCACTTTGAGGAAGGAAGAAGTCAAAAGGTCTGAGTCACTATGAAAGAACAAAAATGTTTTCCACGTAATGGGAAGAAGAGCCCTGTAGAGTTTTGGGTCAGAATCTCAAAGATCTGTGATCACTATGATTGGGAAAAGAGAAAATATGGTTTCTACCTGATAACTTGAGTTCTCCACCATCTACAGTCAGGAAGAAACTTTGTAGAAGTAAGGAAGAACAATGCCAGATTTGGGGTCAAAGGTTGAAAATGGTTTCTGCACAATTGTTGGAGGTTTATCATGCACAGTTGTCAAACTGGATGGCTTGCACATGGTGTAAGGAAAAACCATGTCAGTTTCAGGCTCAAAAGGTCAGAAATCAAGGTCTCTGACTGAAAGCAGTTATATGGTTTTTGTGTAATAACACAAGTCCTCCATCATCAGTGGTTATCAATCTGATTAAAACCAGGTCTCCACAGTCCTACATGGAGATCTAAAGGACACTGATAACCAGATCTCCACAGTCCTACATGGAGATCTGAAGGACACTGATAACCAGATCTCCACAGTCCTACATGGAGATCTAAAGGACACTGATAACCAGATCTCCACAGTCCTACATGGAGATCTGAAGGACACTGATAACCAGATCTCCACAGTCCTACATGGAGATCTAAAGGACACTGATAACAGTTCATGTTTTGATGATCTTTGGAATTCCCTGACCAATCACTACTTTTTTTCAGATAAAGCATTAACAATTTGTGTTAGGGACAGTTATTGTTGGTAACAACATGTTTCAAGGATATCAGTTATCTACATTTAGGACTATTATAGACAAGGTATGCATATAGTGTGATCACTGTACTCTTATTATTTAGTAGTATTTTTTTAATCTGCATTGTGTCACATTTCAACATTATGTAATTGTGTTTCCTTGCACTTTCTTCTTTCAGGAACCATCATGTCTAATAATCCAAATGCCAAGATTTGGAAAAGACTACAAAATGTATAGAAGAATTATTCCCAGTCTAGAACTGGATATTACGGATGTTCTGGAAAATGGTATTATATTTGTTTTGATAAGATCTCCAGTCTAACCAAACTTCAAGGCTTTATATCATGTAGAAATAAGGATAAATCATGTACTGGCAATTGAAAATGGCAGACATGTTCCAGTTGAGAGGTCTAATTATTTGCAACTGAAGGGATTGGGCTAGCTTGAGTAAATTCCTACATGTTTTGGCAGTTTTGAAGTCAAGTAGTTTGTTTTGTATTTTTAAATCGGTTTTGGTTTACTGTGTGTGACTATCATATCAGTAGTCACAAAATAGATGCTACGTGTCAGGTTGATAATTCTAAAAGTTAACATTGAGGTAAATTATCTTATATGATGTAATGAAGATTACATCAGCAGCGTGTCATCCCATCGTTATTTCCCAGTGTAAAGAATATGCATTCCTGTGACACAAACATTAGATTACAAATCATTTACCTTTTACTGTCATCCCAAAAGTTATGAAAACCCTTGGTTTTACTGACACTGTGTAAAATCCCAAGATTTCTCTTCACTTATAAAATCTCCCAGACCTGGGAAAATTTAAGACTTGTTTACTTGCATGGAATTGAGATTTTTATGAAATCTCATAAAAATGTCATTGTATGTGAGTTTGTGGTATGGCCTTGTGTCTATCACCTATCCATCTGCCATCTTTAACATTTGTTTTTTTCTTCAACTTCTCAAAAAAATCCTGCTGGGCACAGTGTGATAGAAAGCATTCTGGCGTGACGGCCTTTCAGTTTTACACAAATGACTAGTCTACCATCAGACTTGGCCACCATTTTTAAAAAATAGAAATACCTTTGACTTGATCCTTCTTTTAAAACTACTAAACAGAATTTGACGAAATGTGACAGAAGGCATCTTTTCATATATTCCTTTTTAATTTACATAAATGATGCTAATCAGTCAAAAAGTATGACCACTGTTACTAACAACTTATTTAAAAAAACCCAGATGAATAGAATTTGACTAGGTTTAATTGAATAATCCTATCTTAAGGGCTTTTAATTTTGTGCAAATAAAAATGAATCTGGATTATCATTATTGAAACTGGAAAAACTTGAAAGAACTTTTCAAAACCCACTGAAGTAAATTTGACTCAATTTCACATTAAATATACTGTCAAGAGGGCTACAAATTACCCCAGTCTCCCATCAGACATGGCCACTATTGCTAAAATTAGAAAAACTTCAAACACCAAATGATGATGATCTACCATCAGAAAAGGCTTCTCTTGTGAAAAAATTAGGAAAACATTAGAATATCTTCTGCTGTTACTAAATGTATAAAAACCTTCAAATGACTTCTTACAAACCTGAGCAGAATTTAACCAAATTTTGACAGTATATCTTGAAATGTTATATGGACTATGCCACTTTGCTATCAGATATGAAAAAAATTACTACAAACAGAAAAAAACTTTTAAACAACACCTAAAAAACACTTAATAGAGTTTGACCTAATACAACAGAGAATATTCTGGCATGGCATCCTGTTTAATTTGTACAAATGAGGTTGTTCTGCTGTTACATAAGGACACTTGTACTAAAATTAGCAAAAGAAATTGTAATGTCTTTTTTCCAAAAAACACTGAACAGGATAGGATAATAACCAGTCAACAGAATTTAACCAAATTTGACTGAAGGTGTTCTGGCCTGAAGTGCTTTCAAATTTTATACAAATGATGCAAATCCACCATAAAATTTGATTGCCATTACAAAAAATAGAAAAACCTTTAATTGAGCTCTTCACAGAAAAAGCAGAACATAATTTGAACAAGTGTGATAGAAAGCATCCTTATCTGAAAAACGTTTAGGTTTGTAGAGATAATGCAGACTTGCCATCAAATATCACCACGCAATACAAACAAAAACCACAACAGAATTTGACCAAATTTAACAGAAAGGACTCATGCATGGACGACATTACATCTTTTTTATACAAATAATGCTGATTTGCTATCAATATGGCAAAAAGTGTTCTAGATTAAAGTCATTTCATATTTACACATACGATGCTAGTCCACCTTTGGCCACCTTTACTAAAAATAGAAAAACCCTTTGAATAAATCTATCTCAGAGACTACTCAACAGAATCGAATCAATTTTAACAGAAGCATTCTTTCACTATTGGACAGATGATGCTGGTATTCTTTCAAATACAAAAGAAGATTAAAAAAAAGAGAAACTTTCAAAACAGTTGTTTTCAGAACAATCGATAGAAATTGAAGGCAGTTGTATAGAAAGCATTTTACTGAATTAGATTTCTTGGCCAGCTGCTCGTGCAGTTTGGCTGTTAGGCAGATGTCAGAGAAGTGAGTGATTTCAGGCTCATTTGGCACTTTTGTTGGGTACCTATATTCATCGTTTTTTAGCTTTTAGACAGTCTTTTTAGAATATGTTTATTAAGAACCCTTCCAAGATGATGATTGAACTTAGATTTTATGATGGAAATATAAGAGATTAAGTGAACTGTCTTAAAATAATCTCATTAAGCTGTCAGTTATAAGAACTTCTAATTTTATATATTTCAGCTCCACGAGAGTGTATTATTTGTGGTGACCTGGCATTCTTTGAATGTACAGAGTGCTACCAGGTTCATGGTGCAGGTTTGAATACCATTGCCTTCTGTGAAGGTTGCAAAAGGATGGTAAGTCATCATGTCATTCCGCATCTTATCCTGATATACTAGTCACATTGACATGGAAATCTTTTAAAAATTATAGATTTTGAATTTACTAAGGTTTGCTGTTTTTTCCAAAGGAAAATATGTTCTGCATGTTAAACCTGTTAAGTAATTCCTTCATGAAGATTGAGCTCACCTGGCAATAAGACCAAATGAGCCTTTGGAATGGCGCTGTATCCTCCACGTGTCAGTCATTATCCATTAACATCACAAAGTAAACTTCTCAAGAACTGTTGGGTCAGTTGTAATAAAAAATGATGGGTGTGATGGTATTAGCAACCAAATTGAAAACCTGTTTTAAACTTCTTCGGAACAGTCAAGCTAACATTGATCAAACTTGGTGGTATTGCTTTTTATGACATGCTCTGTCATAAATGTGTCTTGTGCGGCTCCATTAGCAATGGTGTGACTTCATTCTAATCAGGTGGAAATCCTACAGATGATAATCGTCTCCAGTTAAATATAGAAATTGGCTACCAGTTTATAAAAACTATTATAGAACTCTTTTCTCCAAAACTATTTGACCATATCAGATCAAATTTGATAGGTGTGGTCATAGCATGAATACCTTTTAGATTGATACAACTCATGGCAACATACCATCTTGTACAGCTCAAATAGAAACACAATTCAACTACATGTAAAATAGCACCAGTATCAACCAAGATACCTGCCTCATTGCCATTACTTTTTAGTTTTAAGATATATGTAGATCAGATGAATGTCAGGCAAACTTGAGTCTCATGTTTGTACCAACTAATGCTTTTGTTTTTCTGAACCTTTGTGTCCTTCATATAAGTACTCTTAATCTACAGGTTAGTGTGTTTTCTGTTGGTTTTTTTTTACAACTTGCAACAGCTGCAGAATAAATCAAATTTCACTAAAATTGCTTTGATTGGTCTTTGTTGGCAAAATTAAAAAAAGTGTGGCTGCAGCCTCATTTGAAGCCCAGCGGGCTTGGGGATGTAGAATAGGCCTGATGCATCCTCCTGCATGCTATATAAAGTGAGACTAATGCAGGCAGAAGTCATGGTGGCTCATTGGTACCAGAGAATCAAAACTATATTGGTCAAGTAAACCACAAAATTAACTAAAATCCTGCAAGAGGTACAAGATACAAGTATATTTTATTGAGCAAGAGATAAGGACTGGTAGACAGATGGAGCTGCTAGAGGTCATGAGTGGAGGTAAGGGACAGGGTTGGGAAGAGTTTCTTCCCTTCATCTATATTGAATATAGATGGGAATAGGTTTCCATCATTGCTGAATTCAATAGGTAGTGGAGCGTTTTGCTAATGTTAATGTGATTGGGGAAAGTATTCAAAGGAGAAAGGAACTACATGACCAGAAATTACAGAATTTAGCTAGCAAATGGCCTGGATGAAGAATATATTAAAACAAGAGAACCTGAGCCTGTATATCAACCCTACAACTGAAGCACTGTTTTAAAACATGTGATGCACACCTCATTATCAGATAGCTGAGCAAATGCAAAATGAAGAGTCCAGCTTTATGATGATTTATCCAACATATGAACAGAAGTGATTAAGAGATTTAAAGAATATACTCAAATAACAAGAGTACCCTGAATGGTCTGATGCTCTACTGGGAGAAAAGAATTTCCAAGAATTCAAGATATGACAATTTCTTCCTTTTAACTGTTGAGTGTTGACACCATCTCTGATATTCTTCACCGATAATAAGATTTTCAGATTTGTTGCTGTGGTACACATACTGGATGTTAGCTTAGCACCATTTTTATTTAGGACAAAGTAGATATTGTTAAAGTCTTTTGATGAAGATCCTATGTCATAATGATCTTCTACTGAAGAGGGAGTAATGACAACAAGATTTTAAGTCAGTTATCATGGAAGCCACGTGGGATGTATGACTGGCACCATTTTTATCTAGGACCAACTAGGTATCCTAAGAAATCTATGACTGAAAAACCCCATGTTGATATAGCCGTCCATTTGGAAAAAAGCATATATATATTTTCAGGATATTTTCAAATTCAAAATGAATAGACTTGTTTTATGATGATTTATCCAACATATGAACAGAAACGATTAAGAGATTTAAAGAATATAATCAAATAACAAGAGTACCTTGAAAGTCTGATGCTGTACTGGGAGAAAAGAATTTCCAGTAATTCAAGATGTCATAATGATCATCCACTCAAGAGGGAGTAGTGACAATAAGATTTTTAAGACAGTTATTGTGGAAGCCACGTGGTATGTATGACTGTCACGATTTTCATCTAGGACCAACTAGGTGTCCTAAGAAATCTACAAAAGAAAAACTCCATGTTGATATAGCCATGCATTTGGTAAAAAAGCAGAGATAATATTTCAGAATATGACTTTCAATTCAGGAGGAGTAGCAGAAACAAGATTTTCAAGATGGCCACTTTGGTGATCATATTGGACATCAGAGAGGCACAATTTTCATTTAGGACATACTAAATATCATAATAAGTTTTTTAGTGAACATCCCTTGTTGATATAGCCATCCTTTTTGGAGTAGAAATAACAATATTTCAAGATAGCAACAGTGGTGGCCATATTACAGGTTAGTCATTTTAATTTAGGACCAATTAGACACCATAAGAACTCTTTTGATAAAAACACCTTGATGACTTTCCCCTTAAGAGGAGTAGCTAAAACAAGATTTTCAAGATGGCCAATTTGGCAGCCAAATTATACATCAGATCAGCACCATTTTGAACTTGAGATAAGTAGACATCAGACCAGGCCGTTGATGCAACTGCGTCACCTTTCTGTTGTGGTCACCCTCATCTGTAGCAGTAGATGCATATTTTGATGAAATCATCCAAAAACGTCGAAAGTTCATCATTTATCAAGGATAGAAGTGATCTTTTTCTAGTTTGAATCAGGGTTTCTGGTTAGTTGGGACAAGTCAGACCTCACTCCATCCCAGAATTTTATCCATCTTGGCATACATTTTTTTTACAGACCTTAACCTTGTTTGCCTCTGTAATTGCATGAAACAAGGATTATCAAGCATACAGTTGATTTCCAAATTGGAGTGGATTTCATTAAGTTTTTTTGTGCGTCTCAATTTGCCTAAGGAGAGCCTTGCTAAGGCAAGAAGTTAAGATTTCTACCATGGAGATAATGTCATGAGCTAGATGGCCCTCCACTTTGAGGATGTATGAGGGGAAGTGGCAGGATTTCAGAGACTGGTTCAACATCAGCATTGTTGTCCCACTCAGTGCTTTACATCCCCCATTTTTTCAAGGAGACAATGTTAGCCTCCACCTATTCTCCTAACATTAATTTGATTGGGGAATGTATTCACAGGAGGAAACACATTTTTTTAGTAAAAGGAAAGGATGGGAAAGTGATTCTTCTCTTGATTTATATAGTACAGAAATGGAAATAATGAAAATTTTCATCTTTCTGTGATTGGTGGATTTGAGAAGTAGTAGAATCACTTCATGATGTTGATGTGATCCTGTAAGCATTCTCAGAGAAACATAATTTACTAGAAATTTGCTTTTTCCAGAACTACAAAATTTGGTTCCCACAGATATCAATGAACCAGTGGTAGCCTATAGCAGAAGTCATTATATTGTTGCCAGTCATGTTATAGGTATTATTGGTACTTCAAGATATATATGTTTGCAGATAGATGACAGCCATATCAGTTTATCAAATTATAATGTAACATTTAAGTGGTAAAAAAATATATATTTTAACATACTTCAAGAAGCAAGCAAATGCATAAATTGGTATGTGAATAAATGACTGAATAATCAGTGCATAAATTGGTATATGAATAAATGACTGAATAATCAATATTTTGGTATATGAATAATGACTGAATAATCAGTGCATACATTGGTATATTAATAAATGACTGAATAATCAATGCATAAATTGGTATATGAATAAATGACTGAATATTTTGATCTTTTCACAGAGCCATCATCATAAACAACGACAGCACCACAAACCCAGGAAAATTAACGTACCAGAAGCTTTTGCCCATGAGAAAGCAAGAGTAAGAATGGACGGTGGCACTTTGACAATTCCTAGGGCCAAGATGGAGTTATTTGCCGTGATATGTATACAAACAAGTCATTATGTATCATTTGTAAAATGTGGCAAAGGTCTGGGTGCACCTTGGATATTCTTCGATTCCATGGCTGATCGCATGGGTAGGATTTCACAATTTTATTTATGCAACCTGGCCATAAAGCTAAGGGAACTTATTGTAAAGTCCTTATTCCATTGTGCATTGTATTTCATATGTTCACAGTAGTTAAGTAAAGCTTCTTAAAAACCAGTCCGTAGAAGCTGACCAGCTTTGACAGAAAGCATCCACGCATGAAGTTCTTTCAAATCTGTTAAAGTGATATAAATCTGCCATTAAATATGGCTGCCAGTAATTAGGAATAGGACAGCCTTTAAACAAAACCAGTGGATTCAGTTTGAGCTATCTTGACAGAAAGCATCCCCGCATGAAGTTCTTTCAGATTTGTTAAAGTGATGTAAATCTGCCATTAAATATGGCTGCCAATAATTAGGTATAGGACAGCCTTTAAACAATCTCTTCTTTATAACCAGTGGATTCAGTTTGAGCTATCTTGACAGAAAGCATCCCCGCATGAAGTTCTTTCAGATTTGTTAAAGTGATGTAAATCTGCCATTAAATATGGCTGCCAATAATTAGGTATAGGACAGCCTTTAAACAATCTCTTCTTTATAACCAGTGGATTCAGTTTGAGCTATCTTGACAGAAAGCATCCCCGCATGAAGTTCTTTCAGATTTGTTAAAGTGATGTAAATCTGCCATTAAATATGGGCTGCCAGTAATTAGGAATAGGACAGCCTTTAAACAAAACCAGTGGATTCAGTTTGAGCTACCATGACAGAAAGCATCCCCACATGAAGTTCTTTCAGATTTGTTAAAGTGATGTAAATCTGCCATTAATTATGGCTGCCAGTAATTAGGAATAGGACAGCCTTTAAACAAAACCAGTGGATTCAGTTTGAGCTATCTTGACAGAAAGCATCCACGCATGAAGTTCTTTCAAATTTGTTAAAGTGATGTAAATCTGCCATTAAATATGGGCTGCCAGTAATTAGGAATAGGACAGCCTTTAAACAAAACCAGTGGATTCAGTTTGAGCTACCTTGACAGAAAGCATCCCCACATGAAGTTCTTTCAAATTTGTTAAAGTGATGTAAATCTGCCATTAATTATGGCTGCCAGTAATTAGGAATAGGACAGCCTTTAAACAAAACCAGTGGATTCAGTTTGAACTATCTTGACAAAAAGCATCCACGCATGAAGTTCTTTCAAATTTGTTAAAGTGATGTAAATTTGTCATTAAATATGGCTGCCAGTAATTAGGTATAGGACAGCCTTTAAACAATCTCTTCTTTATAACCAGTGGATTCAATTTGAGCTATCTTGACAGAAAGCATCCCCACATGAAGTTCTTTCAGATTTATTAAAGTGATGTAAATCTGCCATTAAATATGGCTGCCAGTAATTAGGAATATGACAGCCTTTAAACAAAACCAGTGGATTCAGTTTGAACTATCTTGACAAAAAGCATCCACGCATGAAGTTCTTTCAAATTTGTTAAAGTGATGTAAATTTGTCATTAAATATGGCTGCCAGTAATTAGGTATAGGACAGCCTTTAAACAATCTCTTCTTTATAACCAGTGGATTCAGTTTGAGCTATCTTGACAGAAAGCATCCCCACATGAAGTTCTTTCAGATTTATTAAAGTGATGTAAATCTGCCATTAAATATGGCTGCCAGTAATTAGGAATAGGACAGCCTTTAAACAAAACCAGTGGATTCAGTTTGAGCTATCTTGACAGAAAGCATCCACGCATGAAGTTCTTTCAAATTTGTTAAAGTGATGTAAATTTGTCATTAAATATGGCTGTCAGTAATTAGGAATAGGACAGCCTTTAAACAATCTCTTCTTCATAACCAGTGGATTCAGTTTGAGCTATCTTGACAGAAAGCATCCATGCATGAAGTTATTTCAGATTTGTTAAAGTGATGTAAATCTGCCATTAAATATGGCTGCCAGTAATTAGGTTTAGGACAGCCTTTAAACAATCTCTTCTTCATAACCAGTGGATTCAGTTTGAGCTATCTTGACAGAAAGCCATTTCAGATTTGTACAGGAGGCCCCGAGTGGTCTAAAGCGCTGTCTGTTACGGATCACTGCCATCTCACCTCTGTCTGCGTGGGTTCGAGTCTTGGATTCAGCCAATGTGGGTATGTGAGAAAGCTTGCCAGTAGCTTCTCGTGGGTCGGTGGTTCTTTCCATGGTTTTCCCGGGTTCTTCCTCCACCATTAATACTGGCCGCCATGCATAGCCTATTGTGTGCTGAAAAATGGCGTTAAACCCTACTACAACTACAGATTTGTACATATGATGCCAGTCTGCAATCAAACATGGCCTTCTTTACTAAAATCGGACAAATTAATTAAGTGGCTTTTTCTTAAAGGCCACATTTTGATTGACAGCATCATGGCATAAGGGGCTTTCAGATTTTGTACAGAATAATGCCAATCTGCTTTTAAATATGTCTGCCTTTACTAAAACCAGAAGAAATGAAAACAGCACATTTGACTGAAAGTAGGCTGGTAATAAGGGCTGTCCGATTTATACAAATGATGACCACTATTAAATATGACCACTGTCCTTTAAATGACTTTCCAAAACCCACCCAAGTAATTTGACAATCTGCCATTAAATATGGCTGCTGTTACAAAAAATTTAAAACCTTTGATAAGTTCTTCTAAAATACTACTCAACTGACTTACATCAAATTCAACAGAGTGTGACCTCAGATTTATTCAGATGATGCTCTGCTTGCTGGTAATAAAACAAGAACAACTACCTGCTGCCCAGAAGCATCCAGGCATAGGGACTTTCACTGTTGGACATTAAATATAAATGAAGATATGAAAACTAGTTAAGCCTTTGTTTTAATAACAGTAATACAATATATGCTATTGTCGCTAGACCTTTCCGTGGTGCCCAGTCTGAGGAGATTATTCCCTCATCCAGTTAGTAATTAAAGGTTTAGAATCCAAACAAAATGATCTCAGTATGGTAACTTAGTCAACTTCTAACATTTGTAATATTGTCTTTTTTCATGCATTTCATGTGGTTATATCTGTGTTCATCAGCTGGGTTATCTTTTGGCATTTCTTCTATCAATTATGTGTTGTATTTCATATTTTCTTTCCAATCGGTGTATTATTTTGTGCATATTTGTGTCTTTATTCATTGAATTTGAGGGTTTTGAGTACCTTTCTATCAATTCTGTGTTGCTTCTCGGCTCAGTAACTGGCGCCAGGGTAAGTATTACCCATCTTGTTGTTCTGGTTTATTATTTAATGCTTGTATTTCCTTGAAGCATTTGGTGTGCTTGGCAGTACTTATTCTTCATCATGTGACAGAACAGGTCACCATGCATAGGGCTCCAGGTGCCAATTACCAGCCACCAGGTCACCAGACACACAGGTCACCATGCATAGGGCACCAGCTGCCAATTACCAGCCACCAGGTCACCAGGCACGAGGCAGTTTATCAGTTGACAATTACCATGTGTTTGTGACCATACACCAATCATCCAGCACTGCTCATGGTAATTAGTACTGATCTCCTGTTTTGTGCCTTAGGTCACCAGTCACTAAATGCCGAGTTGAGACATCTGGCACCAGTCTTTGAACTGGGCACCCTGTTTCGACCACCAGACTTTGCAAAGAGATTTGGGTTGATACCATATCCCTCCCTATTCTACACAGTATAACATTTGTATTTAATTGTTAATCATCAAAGTGATTGTTGCCAGCAGAGGTCTCGTCGTGTTTGTTCCAGAATGTGTATTTTCAGATAGACAACTCTTTACACAGCTGGAAACTAACTTTGATTGGCACAGTGGGCCCTGGAACAAGCATTTTTTCATAGTTTGAACTTTGCATCAAAGCAGTTTTTCAAATGCTTGTTGAAATACGAGCTACCTAGAAAACTAAAAATGGCTGGTTCCCAACATGGTTTATCTTAAGATGTTGACTTAATTTGGCAAATAATGGCTGATAATAATGATGATGATAATTTTTTTTATAGTGTGAAGTTTATCAGATTATTGGAGCTGGGAAAGTGTTGCTGGAAATACCAGTGAGTGATATTGTGCCTGAAAATGATGGGAAGTACGAATCCAGTCAACCCATAATTCAGTGGTACTTTAAAATTAATGTTTTCTATAGAATGCCTAGCCTAATCAAAATGCAGGCAATTTAATAGCAGATCAGGAATTTCATTTCTTTTCTCAAACAATTTAACCCTGAGGTATCTTGTGCTATAGTACTGTATTGCCCTCTGAATATTAAGATAAATCAATAAGAATCTAAAAAGAAATTGGAAGAAAGGAATATTTGTTTAATAAACAATACCTGTTTCTGAACAAGCAGACTGGCATTGATGGAATTAAAAAACCTAATGATGATAAATCAGGCATAGTAGTCAACAAAGCACTGATTCAAGAATTCATTCTTTGGCAGAGCTGATTTTAGTGAGCAGAGATACCCAAAGAGACTATACCTATAAGCTGTGGAACATTGTACATAATAGCTATGAGGAACAGTTTTACAACTTGTTCAAGCAGGCTAAGTTTGTTGTGCATATGCCAATTTAGACAGCAGGCTGTGAATGAGGGTTCTCAGAAACAGTCAGTATTCATATACAGATAAGGAATAAATTCAGCTCAGAAAACTCAAAAGAATAATGCTTATACAACTAGAGGCAACATCTAAGGAGTTTTCTTTCAGTAGAATTCTAACAGAATGGAACAGGATGAAATAGAGAAGGATATTGAAGTGTTAGATAAATATTACATTATAGCTGTTTCCTGGCAGCTCTGCCTTAGATCATACCAACCTTAATATTGAGGTAAAGGAATGGGGACTGCCACTTGCCTCCTTCAGCACTGAAAGAAAATCATGGATCCGTTTCTTAAGGAGAGAGAAGCAACGGTCCCATCCCTTCTTTCCATGATTGTCCCACCCAGTGGGTCAGGTGATGGTGGAGGAAGAAGTCTGGACCTTTGGTAAGGCAGTAAACAGGTTTTACTGCTTCCTTCTCCTAGATCTTTGTCCAAAATCTTATGAATGTTTGGGTGAAAGGGTCCTCACTAGTTTGGAGAGGCTTTTCAGGTCACTGTCAAAACTGGTCGTGCTGTGGTTCCCTCACTCAGCAATGGTGAGGAGCTAACTTAGAATTTGTCTAGAAGCCAAGATGTGGCCAGACAGCAATAGGGATGGTCTGTCCCTTCTTCTATGCTTCAGCCCTGGTTTCAGCCTACACTAGCATATCCATTTGCCTGCTTGGCTCCTTAAGCCACCTGATCTGAACTCGGGTGCTTCCAAAGTGATTTTAGCAAATACTTGGGCCTGTCTCCCTATTAAGTCTCTTAGACCTCGGATTTAGGGTCAAATGCTAATTAATATGGTCTCCCATGCTGAATTTTCTTAGCCGCCTCCTTCACTCCGTTGAAGGAGTAACTGTTGTCTCTGGCTTTGTTATAGAAATTGTTGGAGGCTGTTACCAAGACACGTGTTGTAGATGCCCATGGCACTCTCTGCAGAGCTTCACATCTGTATGGATACCATCTTGGAGACATGAAAGGTTTTTGCTCGAGCACATCAGAAGTCTTTGTGAGCTGTTCTTCCTGATTTGGATGCATCACAAGGACTGATCCTTGCAATGGCATTGCAAGACTTGATGGATTAACAGCTCCTGACCATGGTAATGGGTGCAGCAAAATTTTTAAAATACGACTCCCATCCCAGGAGGTTCACAGCTTTACTTTCCTAAACATTTTAATGAGGGGAACAAACAGAACTGTCAGACCCAGTTTAAAACTCTTTTCTGCCCATCTTTATGATGTTGACATGACCAGGGCTGCCAAGGAGAGGAAGTCTGTGGATCAGTTCCCTTCCCTAAGGAGAGACGTAATTTTCCTTTGGTGTTGCATTCTCTGCAGCCATGTCCCCATCTTAACATTCTAGTAGGTCCTAAATTTTCAGAGGCTTGGTCAGACCTCATGGATGCCTTTTGGGTCCTTTCAACAATAAAGGTTCTATCAGCTTTGATTCCAGGTCCTGATGGTTCCACCAGTCTCAGCTGGTATCTTGAAAGGAAGAGGTGTAGAGAGTTTGACAGATGCCCAAAGTCAGAGTTTTTATTCCCAGATCTTTCTTGTGCCCCGAAAGTGGAAGAAAGTTTTGATTCAGTATTAATCTTTTCTCATTGAACAAGTGTCTTCTGGAAGAGTATTGATATCTGCCTCAGTCAGGAATATCATCCCCATTATCTTTGCCCACAGGAAGTGTATGCAGTTTTGTCTAGAACAAGAGATATTTCTGTTGGGTTGTTCCTTTCGGTTGAGATTCCACTCTTGGTTCTTCACCACTGTGATGGATTTAAAGCCAGTTCATTTTAAGTCCTTAGTGGTCCCCTTCCTCTGGTATTTTCATAACTGGTTGATGCAAAGCATTCTTAGACATGCTGTTCAGAAGAATCTCTTGCTCTGTCTGGAGGCAGTGATTCATCTAGGTGTGATCCACAACCAGAAGTAAAAACTGATCCCTTTTTAGAATTATGTCTGCTCAAGAAGGAATTTTCTAACCTGTCAGGGGACAGTCCATATTCTTGTTTCTAGCAACCTGAGACCTAGCCAGGATCTCTGACCACTCATTCTACTGGGATCCAAATTTCATCACAACCTAAGTTGGTGAAAAAATCAGGACAGGTTTCTGCCAGTTCCAGTTTAGGAACCAGAATCTCACTCCTTCCTTTACACCATTACCTCAGATTTAGGCTAGGGTGCTTACCTACAGCCCGGGGGTGGGGGGAACCTGCTGGAGCAGTGGCCTTTGGAAGACTTTTCCATTTGCATCAACAATCTAGAAATGCAAGGTGTTTTTCTAGCACTTAAAGGACACATGAAACACATAAGATATTGCTGTGTCAATGTCTATGAGGTTGAACAATAAGCTCCTTCTTTATGTCTTTCAACTGCCCAACTAGAAGGCATGGAAGATGGATGCATTCAGTCAATGGTGGGATAAACTGTGTGCCAACACCTTGCCCCTCTTGCATAACACTCCTTAAATTACCAACTTTATGCCTGGCTTATATTAAACAATCTATCCACCCTGACCATTTTTAAGCAAGGTTTCCAAATAATTAACTCAGTTTTGAAGGCAATCTGCTTCCAAGGTTTACAACACAAAGTGGAGAATTTTGGGTAGTTGATTCAATAGGAAATGTGATTTTAGTATCTGCCGCTATAACTGCAGCTGCAGGTTTTTTCTTTTTCTCTTTATAGGTTGCTCACGAGCCACCATTATGGAATGTAGTTCAGTCTTCTCCAGTACTCTCTTAGTTCTCAGTGGATTCCACTGTAGGGTCAGACCCACATCTTCCATAACTGATCAGGTGCTTTGAAGTTCAGAGACCAGGTGGAACCTTTTGTGTGCTATATTTAAATCTCCTTATGAGCATTTGAGTAAAGCATTCTTTGAGAACCTTACTCTTAAAACAGTCTTCCATCATTGCCTAATGTCAGTAAAGACAAGGAGTGAATTTGTGTCTTGTCAGTGGGAAAGGGTTTTTTATGGTTCATTGGTAACTATGATTCAGTTCCAGCTGGCTTTTCTGGCCAAGAATCAGCTACCATCAGTCCTTTTGATATACAAATTCCTGGTCTCATTTGTATGTGTCAGGGATGGTCAATTTAGACTCATTTTCTCAGCTAGAACATCACCAAAATAAAAACAGAGAAAGTGTCATAACCATCTTTATCTCCCTTACCAAAACATCTCTTATATTTTGTCAGCTACCATTTTGAGGTGGATCATTTGAAGTATTAGAAAAATGTATCAGTGCCTTACAGAGAGAGAGCTTTCTTTCATTCATGTCAAACTCCAGGAGATCAGGGTCATTGCTGCATCTTTTGACTTTTCTAAGCATCCTTTGGATGATATCACGAAAGCCATTGTGTCTGGCAGTCTCACTCAACCTCTGTGTTATTTTACCATGGATCAGTGTTGCACCAGACTGCGCGGAGTTGAGGCCCAATCGTATCATCCCATCAAGATGTGAAGCCATTCTCCAGTAGAGCACCCTACTGACAGCAATAGTAAGGTTAACTTTGATGGCCTATAGCAGGCCTTAAGCCACCAATTGGGTGGGGAACTAAAAGCTGGTAAAGTATTACTGCTATTAAATTGTGGATTTTAGGGGGGTAAAACTAATTTTAATAGAGTAATACTTTACCTGTTGTTATTGTCCTATTCCCACCTCCCTGACTGCTCTGATGTCTTTCAATCTCGATCTAAGTCAAGCATAAATTATACCCATTTGTCAGAAAGGTGACTGAGGTATCATACTGTGATTACGAGTTTTATTCTAGATATCAGGTAATAATTCAAAGTAGGGGATAATTTCCTTGGACTGGGGACTACCACCATGAATGATCTAGCAATGCAATAATAGCAGGTAAGTGTGATGTAGTTAAAATTATATTGACCATAAAACGTACATTTTCAATAATACTTACCTGACGATAATTCAGGCATGTCCTCCCAAGCCGTCCTAGCACTTACCCTTCTGCTGCAGTAGTGCTTGATAATTGGTTGATTTGGTACCACTCTCCAATGTAAAACAGACCACTCCTTACTTCCATCTTGGCACACAGATGATATTTTTGTAATTTTATTGTTCAAACAGTTGTAAGATATGGTGAACATTTTCTTAGATTTAAAGGGATGGATTTATGATGCATTATGATCAGACAAATATTTTTGAAGAAACTTATTTTGCTCCAAAAATTGGTTTCGTAAAAATCATTTAGTATTTATCAAAAGGTATGAATTAATTTTCAATAATCTGAAGAACATTTACTCCTGATTATTATCTGATCTTAGATCATCTAGATTTTATCTCTTATCCTATGTGAGTTATACAATTTTCAGATTAAGAAAATTGACATGTTTTAGCAAGTCTATCCACTGTGAGACATAAAAGGTCCTGTAAACTGGATGTAAAGAAGGAAAGCATATGTATGAGCTAATATTGTAAATCTCACCACAGCAAAATGGTGACAATTTGGTGCCATCTAATATTGTAAATCTCACCACAGCAAAATGGTGACAATTTGGTGCCATCTAATATTGTAAATCTCACCACAGCAAAGTGGTGGCAATTTGGTGCCATCTAATATTGTCAATCTCACCACAGCAAAGTGGTGGCAGTTTGGTGCCATCTAATGTTGTAAATCTCACCACAGCAAAGTGGTCGCAGTTTGGTACCATCTAATATTGTAAATCTCACCACAGCAAAGTGGTGGCAGTTTGGTGCCATCTAATATTGTAAATCTCACCACAGCAAAGTGGTGGCAGTTTGATGCCATCTAATATTGTAAATCTCACCACAGCAAAGTGGTGGCAATTTGGTGCCATCTAATATTGTCAATCTCACCACAGCAAATGGTGGCAGTTTGGTGCCATCTAGTATTGTAAATCTCACCACAGCAAAGTGGTGACAATTTGGTGCCATCTAATATTGTCAATCTCACCACAGCAAAGTGGTGGCTGTTTGGTGCCATCTAATATTGTAAATCTCACCACAGCAAAGTGGTGGCAGTTTGGTGCCATCTAATATTGTAAATCTCACGACAGCAAAGTGGTGGCAGTTTGATGCCATCTAATATTGTAAATCTCACCACAGCAAAGTGGTGGCAGTTTGGTGCCATCCAATATTGTCAATCTCACCACAGCAAAGTGGTGGCATATTGGTGCCATCTAATACTGTAAATCTCACCACAGCAAAGTGGTGGCAAGTTGGTGCCATCTAATATTGTAAATCTCACCACAGCAAAGTGGTGGCAATTTGGTGCCATCTAATATTGTCAATCTCACCACAGCAAATGGTGGCAGTTTGGTGCCATCTAGTATTGTAAATCTCACCACAGCAAAGTGGTGACAATTTGGTGCCATCTAATATTGTCAATCTCACCACAGCAAAGTGGTGGCAGTTTGGTGCCGTTTAATATTGTAAATCTCACCACAGCAAAGTGGTGGCAATTTGATGCCACCTAATATTGTAAATCTCACCACAGCAAAGTGGTGGCTGTTTGGTGCCATCTAATATTGTAAATCTCACCACAGCAAAGTGGTGGCAGTTTGGTGCCATCTAATATTGTAAATCTCACGACAGCAAAGTGGTGGCAGTTTGATGCCATCTAATATTGTAAATCTCACGACAGCAAAGTGGTGGCAATTTGATGCCATCTAGTATTGTAAATCTCACCACAGCAAAATTGTTGGCAGTTTAGTGTCATCTAATATTGCAAACCTCACCACAGCAAAGTGGTGGCAGTTTGGTGCCATCTAATCTTGTAAATCTCACCACAGCAAAGTGGTGGCAGTTTGGTGCCAGCTGATATTGTAAATCTCACCACAGCAAAGTGGTGGCAGTTTGGTGCCATCTAATATTGTAAATCTCATCACAGTGGCAAAGTGGTGGTAATTTGGTGCCAACTAAGGGCATTGCTTGAAAAGTGTCAAATGAATTGCACACAAATTTAGGAAGATAAAACTTCCAAATAAATCTAAGCATGAAGAACAAAAAGATATAAAGCATGAAGATGTTAAAATTCTGTACATAATATGCAAGATAAACAATTTATACAACATATGGTAAGGAAGGAAAATAATTCCAGATAGGTAAGTCCAAAAATTCCCTTGTGACAAGTACAGTTTGCTATGAACAAATCAACATTTACTGTTCTTATCTACTGATGTGAAGATATACAAAAAGAGTTATCAAAAATAATTTGGTATCAAAGTCATTAGGTTCTTTCTCTGAAGATGCAAGTCAACCTTGTAGATTTAATATTCACGATTTATTCTAATATTCCTACAGGAGAACAGTCAGGCTATAATATCCCAGAAGTGACACCCTGTGAAGACCTTCCTTCATGGTTAACACAAGAAAAGTCTAGTGAGATCATGAGAGTGGAAGATGATAAAGCTTTGCCAGAACATATGCGGCGATTGGTCTGTGATGCCTACATCTGTATGTACCAGAGTCCAGATGTGATGATGTTCAAGTGAAGGACATGATCTTGCAACATAAAGGGACAGAAATACAGCTTATATCATCATTACATACGCAGTCAGGAATTGACGTCAAGTTCCTTCCATATCACCAGTATATGTCTTTGTTTTCCCCACCCCAACCCCATCTTCTTAATGTTGGAAGTGTGCCCCAACTCTTCCAATCATGCAAGCTGTGAATGTTGCTAAGCCCAAATTGTTTCTGGATGATTGTGGTTGAACCAGAATCATCGTCCAGATATATTCAGAAGCTAGACACATCTTTGATTTTATCATCAAGTTTATAAGACTCTCAAATATAACCTATCTGCAGTAATGACTGTAAAATATTGTGCTAGCATGATCATTGCTCAAGTTTATTTGTGCAATGACTCTTGAGTCTCACAGAAATATGGCTTTGGGATATTTCAAAAGCAGTTGCTTTATAATTAAAAGTTTCAGCAGTACAAAAAAATGTACAAGTTAACTCACTTCAATATTGTTTTCTAATGTCACAATTCAAATTTAATCAATATAATTTTGTAATTGTGTGATTTCACAAGACGGTTGTTGCATTATAGTCTGTCTGTGAGTGAATGCGTGAATAAAAAGTCATTAAAATCAGCGAATCAAGAGTACTTTCTGATTCTTTTATCCCAGCTTTGCAAAGTCTTTTTTTTTATTATTGTAGCCAAAATTTTATTCTAAGGTTCATTATGCTTTGATAATTAACATGTGAGGAAGGTTTGTAGAATATCAGATTTTGAAATATGACAAACTTTTCTTGGTATAGAACATTCAGAAAAGGGTTAAAACTAAGATAAAACTGACATTAAGCTCACTTGACCTTTTCCCTGCATCCATCATGTATTTAAGTGTTCAGTTTTGTACTTCGCTGAAAACAAATCACCTATTATGCCTGTCTGAGGTGGAACTTAGAGAGTTTAAGATAAAAAATTAGAAACTTTAGACTTTCTCAGTCCTAAATTAAGAAAATTCAACTCTCATTTGGCAATAAAGAAAAAAGCTCAAATTTTTTTTACAATACAAAATGTTAATGTGATTTTTACATATTCTAGGCTTTATTCACAACAAATTACCAACTATAAAGAAAATTATTATTGTTCAAGATGTAAACTTGTTTGGGGATGTTAAATTACAGACTTGTTGGATAAATTCTCAGCAAATTAGGCAGTTCATCCTCAAAACTTATGCCCAATAAAGGGTTAAATCTACCTAGGGTAGGGGAACACATTTGTCTGTGTGCTGTAAGGTCTGAATCTGATTTCTTTTTTGTATAACTTGAATTTTTTCCATTGGCCAAGTATGCCATTATCAGATCAGCATTTCAGCTAGGATGTGTCCTTGCAACAGTTGTGCAAAAGAGACACCAAGTCCTGAAAAATAAATGTAATATGCCAAAAGCGGCACCATAACAATGAACAAGGCACAGGGGATATTTTTACTTTCAGTATGATACAGTGGTCCAACAGATTTATAAATGTCCGGATTGCTCAGTAATTGTTTTATGAAAATTAACAAAATTCATAAGTGATTATTTTAAATTGCACTGATTGCTATATGCTGAAACTATTTTTCGCCGATTCTCCTGATCCCATATTTGGCAAAATTTGGGATTGTCTTGAAATAGTCATGTACTCACTATATCCCTTAATATTTCTTGGTTGAAATGTTAAGAGTAAGCTTGGCATGTTACCAAATTGTAACAGTCTCCATGAAAAAAAAAATAAAAATAATGTATTCAGGCAACATCCACTTCTGTTTTATTAACATTTTTGACTAAAACAAAATTTTCGTAAGCATGTGCTTCCAGTCACATGAATGATCTTGATTTATTGACATTTGTCATTTTTAAAAGGAATGAAGTTTTGCTAAGAGGTAGGTATGGAAAAGTAGAAATATTATTTTACAGAAGTGTTGTACTCAGATCATGTAAGTGATAAAATTGCATACGTGATGCTAGTGGGAAAAAAACCCTGGTAAAACATGAAGAAAGTCAGAAAGTAAAACCCCAAAAAACAGGAAGAAAGTCAGAAAGTAAAACCCACAAAAACAGGAAAAAGTCAGAAAGTAAAACCCACAAAAACAGGAAAAAGTCAGAAAGTAAAACCTACAAAAACATGAAGAAAGTCAGAAAGTAAAACCCACAAAAACAGGAAGAAAGTCAGAGAGAAACTGTTACTTCCGATGAAGAATTCAATTCCAAAAGGTGGAACAAAAAGAGAAAATATGCTATCGCACCATCAAGAAATTGTTTGAAAGCTGAAACGTTGCAAAGACTGATGAATGTAATGATGGAGCAGCATATAGTCTTTAGCTTCTCCTGTGCATGTTACAATATGGTCAGTGGCATCATGGAGGAGAATCCAAAAATTAAATGTTATTTGTTGGGTTTTTCATGCAAGTAACATGTAAAATACACTGTGTAAATTATATATCATTTTATCACAAGGTTGGCCCATTAATGATCCACCACTTTTTCAAATAAAGGACTGCAATTGGTCCCTTTTTGATCAAACCTGGCAAATATACTGTTTTAGATCCCCTCATCTGTTCACCTTAGCACATCTGTTATATCACTCTGTTTAGTGAGTTGATCCATTGATGTTGTTGCTGACAAGATTTTGTATTTGGACAGTAAATAAATGTATGTGTTGTAATAGCTGACTTTACAATTTATGGACAGGACAAGTAATTAATTTTATAGTTTGTAATTTATATCCATTATTTCCAAAAGATTATATGTGAACTTGAAATAAAAAGTTATATTGTTTATTATCAATGTATTGTTTAATTTAATTTTTTTATATCTGAATGCATGTTTTATTTAACAAGAATGATGAATAAAAAACAAAATGTATATGTTCAATAATTATGAGTATTTTTCCTTCATAAACCTAGTTGAATTTGGATCTAGAAAACTGGCCCCATGTTTTAAGAGACCACTTGCCTCAAGTGGTCACTTTTTGTAGGTCAGAAAGGATGCTCTCTTGAGACAGGTTTTACTGTACCCCTAACAAAAGTGGCATTCCTGATTCCTATCCAGAATTAAAGGAGGTAGCCCAAAGTTGTGTTTTCAACCATGACCATTTTTTTTGTTTTTGCACAGTGGGAAATTGGAGTTTAATAATAGTAATACAATACTTCTTATTATAGCATTGCTATATCTTTTACTGGCACTAGTCTACTTTCCAAGGACATTATTCCCACCAGTTTATAATTGGAGGTCAAGGATGATTCCACTTTTGACAATCCGAATAATTTCCATATTATCCTTGGACTTTATGCATGTATACATCTTTTTCATCAGTGCTAAGCATATCTATTTAGCCATCTTTTGACACTCTGTTGTTAATCATATCCTTTTTTGTGTTGTATTTGTTTTTTTTTCATCCCAGTCCTTTGTTTTATTTTCATGTATCTTAAAGAATCGTGTACTTAAAACAGTATTTCTCTCACTAGCATGGGCAAGGAGAAGGAGTTAAATTTGTCCTACATCAGCAGAAAAGAGTTATTTATGTTTCAATAGAAACTATATTTCTGTCTTTGCAAATTGGAATTTTCTGGCCAAGCATCAGCTACCTTTGATGGTTCCTGCTTTTATGTAAATTCTATGTCCATCTTATCTATGCTTGGGAGGATCAAAATGGACTCCTTGGCCCTGTTGGAGTTTTACAGTTCTGTGCAGCTAAATCAGTATGAAAAAGAAAAGGCTGCAACCCTTTTTCTTCCTTTAAAAGGTATTGCTGATATTTAGGCAGCAACCATCTTGAGGTGGATTGTTTTAACTATTAAAAGTGGACAGTCTCTCTGACACAGAGATCTCTCTTATCTTGAAAATCAAATCCATGAGGTAAGGGTTATTACTGCGTATTGGACATTTTATTTAATCTAATTGAAGAAGGAAATAACGTCCTTGGACTGGGGACTGGTTTGTTTGTTTTGAGAGTTTAATGTCATTTTTTGGGGTATGTGATCAGTAGTTATGCATGACAGCCAGTATATTTGGTGTAGGAACATCTACAGACCCATGGGAAGCTACTGGCAAGCTTTCTCACATATATGGCTGAGCTGAGACTCGCAGACAGGTGAGATGTGAGTGACCTGTCAAGGCAAGAGATCGGACCACTCGGCCACTTGAGCCCCAACTGTGGAGTGCCAGGAAAAGATATAGCAGTCCAGTAATAATAGGTGTGTAATATATAACTAAAATCAATTTTGAGCTGCAAAAAAATTATTTTTTACTCTGAAGTCTGTCATGAGCAAATCAATTTTAGTAATGTGAAGTAAGGATATAGGATGGTTTATTTTATCCAGGTTTATTTTTGTGAGAATTAGTACACATTTCTCAAAACTTTAAGTTCATGTTTTCATGTATTCTAGCTTTGTCCTGTACAGATCGATAATTTTTATAAATGAAATAGGATAAAGACAAAGATTTGATCATTTTGAAAACTATTTCTTTATTTTAATGGCACATCACAAGTCTGTTAATATTGTATTTATTAAGAATGTGACTTCTCAATTTTTAAAGAGATGTGTGGAAAATATCTAGTTTATTTTCCACATTTACCATTTACTTCTAAGGCACTTGAGTTTTTGATAGGTAAATTTTTCCACTGATTCAGATTTATCTATAATTACATAATGTTAATAAAAGTTCCTAACTTTAGCAAGCAGTTTTCAGGAAAGGACTTTACTAAGGATGGAAAATACTGATTCTTTGTTCCTAGTGAAGTATCTGCAAATACCAGTTTTGCTCTCTTTTTTAATCAAAAGGATTGAAATCAACATGTATTTTTGTAATCAGTACAGTAGAAAAAATAAGTAATGGATTATGTATATAATTATTACTTTAATGCATTGCTGTTAATAGTGGCCAATTTGTGTGCTCAAGTACCTGACAGTATTGACAAGTTGCATTTCCTGAAATGGATCGCTAAATATCAAAATGAGGCTATTACTGCTGGGTGAATGTTCTTTAAAGATCATGACATCGAGTACATGTACATGTAATGTTGATAAACAAATATGATCATTTGGAATATATAGTTCTACACAATAATAATAATAATAAACCTATTACCCAATATGTTTATAAACAAATAAATAACACACACAGCCAAGCAAATGAAAAATATCTTGTAGAAATTGGTTTTGTACCAAGAGTTTGTTTTAGAATGTGTTTTATCTTCTTTTGCATCAAATATTTTTTATCAAGTTCTTTTTAAGTTTTAATAATATTTGTCAGATCATGTTTAGAGGTATATACAGTTTAGCTATCAAAACATGTTCAGGGATGTGTAGTTTAAATTAAAACTAAAATCAGTGGAAAAACAATCACTATCCTTGCAGATTTAGAAGGCAGTAGCCACCACCCCACCCCACCCCACCCCACCCCACCCCACTCCACCCTTTCTGCTAGATGTTAATTTGAAATAAACTTTCCTTAATCCCATTAGAATAATGCCAATTTTAGTCTGTTGTGAAAGCAACTTGTCTCTGACCAACAGACTAGGATTAGTTTCAACCCCGAAAATGCCTACATAGACTGATTTTCAGAATCCTGGATCTAAGTCTGACAATTGTCTAAACCATTTTAATTTAAAATAACATTATTCTTTAGTTTTGGTATTTTAATTAAATAAAACCATTATTCTGTAGTTTTGGTATTGTAATTTAAAATAACATTATGCTAAAGTTTTTTTAATTTAATTTAACATTATTATTGTATTATTTGAATTAAAATAAGATTATTTCTTTAACTGCAAGGCATACTTTTTCCTGCAAATTAGAGCATGGCTGTTTATCCACAGACACCAATAAGATTTAAGTTTTCCTTTATGTTTTTTTTATGGTTTTACATTGTAAATCCTCTAGACTTATAATTGATGCACTTCTCACATTCTGACATTTTGATTGTAATTCTCCCAGCATTGAGCACATCATTTTTGGAAGTTTGAGATTTTGCAAGACAATCCAAGTGTGTGTGTGTGTGTGTGTGATTTGAATTTTTAATGTAGCTTTTAAAAAATTTCAGTCATATTGCTTCAGTGTCTGCAGTGTGGCAGTTTATAGTGATGTCTATCACTGGGGCATCATGCCACAGACGTATCATGATGTCCCACCCAGTGACATTATCCTGACACCAAGCTGACCAGTCCTAACACTAACCTCTTGATGCTGAGTGCCAAGCGAGGCAGCTGTTAGTACCATTATTGTAAGTCTTTGGTATGACTCGGCCGGGGATCGAACCCATGACCTCCTGCATCCAAGGCAGACGCTCTAACCACTAGGCCACCAGAGAGGTTAAATGGTGGTAAAAATAATAGTCTAATAGTAGCTTTAGATTGAAATTTTGTTGAATCTCTGTAGGTTAAACACCCATGAGTTATAAACACACAGTTTGAAAGATATACAGATAAATTTAAATATAATAATAAAGATTCTCTTGGGTCCTGTAAACAAAATTGAGTGTTCCTTTGTATTCAGTTCAACTTTGTTCAAGCCATTAGAATTTTTTGTATGTATATAACTGATGTGATATCACAGTAAAACTTATTTTATATTTTTTTAAAATGTACATATCCTGCACCATATGTTTTATGCAACATCCTATATTATAATACCTGTATTATACGTATGTATATATCCAGCACCATGTGTTTTTTGTTTGGTTGGTCTGTTCATGACATCATTTTCATTGTAAATGCTTCCATTTCTAATTTATTAACATATGGCTTATTTTCAAAAAGAATATTTTTAAATTCAAATATTTTTATTTAGTGCCTAGCTTGTTCTGTCTCATGGTTTGTAGTTATTTACAGAGCCTATACTATGATAGGTTTAAAGGTTACCTGTATAAAATGTAGATAACCATAAATAAGTTAAAATGGTAG
The DNA here is from genome assembly GCA_028554795.2 of Sinohyriopsis cumingii. Taxonomy (NCBI): domain Eukaryota; kingdom Metazoa; phylum Mollusca; class Bivalvia; order Unionida; family Unionidae; genus Sinohyriopsis; species Sinohyriopsis cumingii. Next base: position 117,820,301 of record CM068835.1, on the reverse strand, counting down.
CATAAATACTACTAGTCCAACTAGTAATAATTCTTGATTTAGAGAGGGTTGTTGTATTAGAATACAAATGTATTCAGTTTTCATTAACTAATCTGTGTACAAGAAAGTTCAAATTCAGGAACAGAATATTGCATAATGATGAGCAGTGTGTCTTGCATAGGAAAACACATCAACATATTGAAAAATAAGAGATGGTGATATGCACTGTACATTTACAAAGGTGAAGCAAATGAAAATAACAGGAAGTCTAGTCTGATTAAAACTGGTCACCAACAGATCAGATGGACATTGATATAATTCATGTTTTATTAATCTTTTGATTCACCAATTAAGTTGCAGCTTTCACATTTGTGTAAGTAAAGGTCATTCAGAACATATGATTTTTAACAACAATGTTCCCAAACATATAACACTTAATATGATAGGCTGCTAAAATTAGGTGGACTGGGAATTGCAAAAGGTGGCCCGACACACATTAGCAGAATGTTGACCCTAATCAGTGTTGGTCAGATTATTATAAATAGATATAGATTTTAATCACCCTGATAGGAAGTTATTCCTATAATTATTAAATCAGAAGTATTATTATTTTGGACATAATATTCCTAATTCTGATATAAAAGAAATTGGATAACCCAACACCCCAGGGCCCTTCCAATTCTAAATCAGGTACCTGACAATTCTAAATGCGTTGATAGTCCAGTTTGTCAAAAATACAAGCAGCATCATGTTGATGTAATTTATCTGCCAAAACCTTGAGCAATGAAATTAGGTATGTTTATTTTGTACCTTTGAAAAAAAAACACAGGTAGATTAGCAGCATTCAGTTCCCTACATAGGGTCCCCCCCCCTTATTTCTGTATGATAAAACTATTACCTTTGTGTACAAAATTAATCACATGAACAGGAAGCAATAGTTTCTATTCTCCATATATCACAGGTTACCTGTAATAATGAGCACTATAATGTTTTCCCAGAATAATAATGAGCCATTTCACTGTTTCATGTCCCCTTCTTGTGTTGGTTTAATGCATAAACAGCTAACCATAATGACCATTAACCAAGCAAATGTTTGACAATTTAGTCGAGAAATAGAAGGGAATATGTGACTTCATCTTGATTGAAAAGTTCTTCCTTTTTTAATCATTATTTTACAGAGTTGCTTTGCACTGATTCTACTGAAATATAATGAGCATTCTACATGTCCACTGTTCTGTGACATTAACAGTAAATAATTATGCAGCCTAAAGGTTTTCTTTCTTAAAGTGAATCAGATACTGGCTGATATAACATTTCTTTCATTGAAACGAATCAGGTACTGGCTGATATAACAACATTTCTTTGAGTGAAGTGAATCAGGTACTGGCTGATATAACATTTCTTTCAGCAAAATGAATCGGGTACTGGCTGATATAACAACATTTCTTTCAGTGAAGTGAATCAGGTACTTTCTTTCAGCAAAATGAATCAGGTACTGGCTGATATAACAACATTTCTTTCAGCGAAGTGAATCAGGTACTGGCTGATACAACAACATTTCTTTCTGTGAAGTGAATCGGGTACTGGCTGATATAACAACATTTCTTTCAGTGAAGTGAATCAGGTACTTTCTTTCAGAAAAATGAATCAGGTACTGGCTGATATAACAACATTTCTTTCAGCAAAGTGAATCAGGTACTGGCTGATATAACAACATTTCTTTCAATGAAGTGAATCAGGTACTTTCAGCAAAATGAATCAGGTACTGGCTGATATAACAACATTTCTTTCAGCGAAGTGAATCAGGTACTGGCTGATATAACAACATTTCTTTCAGTGAAGTGAATCAGGTACTGGCTGATATAACAACATTTCTTTCAGTGAAGTGAATCAGGTACTGGCTGATATAACAACATTTCTTTCAGTGAAGTGAATCGGGTACTTTCTTTCAGCAAAATGAATCAGGTACTGGCTGATATAACAACATTTCTTTCAATGAAGTGAATCTAAATTTAAGTGAACAATGTCATAATAGTAGGTAACTTCAAAAGCAGTACCATCTATACTTGCTTATAAGTTGACTCAAACTACAAACGACAAAGATCCTGGTCTGCAATAGCATGATGCACCTGCAGATCATGGTCTATGTTGTTTGTTCTACTGATTACTTTTAACTAACTGTACAGACCCAGATCTGCTGGCTCTTTATGTGATGGTGGATCTGGATCTGTGCAGTTGGATTCGACATGGTAACTAATTTAGTACTAGTACTGGTTGACATCAGTCATGAGAAAACATTGTTTTAAAATATAAAATAATTGAGTTTGTTTGTAAAGAAAGTCATATAATTTATGTTTATGTACATAAATTATTTTTTGAGAGATAAACAACATATTATTCCATAAAAAACAACAATCCTTTTGTATTTGTTTCCTTAAAATTATAGCAATGTGTTGCAACATCTTAAAGTAAAACTTAAGAAAACGCCTTTTTGAACAAGTGGAATGTAAGACAGAATAAATGATTATTTTAAAGCCACTTACTGCTGGTGTCAGAAGAGAACAAAGAGCCATAACATAGTTTAATTGTACATTATGGTTTGATCATTTTTAATACTGTCAGATTTATTGACGTAGATGTACAGATTTCAAATTGTGTACAAGACCTTAGTGTAAACAGGTCTATATAGAGTGTTGTATTTTGATTTAGGTTACTGTTTATGAAGATATTTGAGGAATAGTTTTTAAGTAGGAAACTTTACCTTGTATAATATTTCAACACATACACATTCATCACTATTAGACTAAATGGAACTAATATTTCAGCAAAGGTATAAAACTGATGCTTTAACACTGGGTAAAGGCCTATTTACAATTTTACATTCAGTTCCAATGGTGACTGTGCTGCATTGCATTCGACTGAGATGGTACATGCTGTATTACATTAGACTGATCAGCAGTAATATACGTACATGGTATTCTGCAGGACCAGTCAGCTGAATGCAGATAGCACATACTGCTGACTGGTTTAATGCAATACTGTGAGTCTGTACATATAGCACATACTGCTGACTGGTTTAATGCAGTACTGTGAGTCTGTACATATAGCACATACTGCTGACTGGTTTAATGCAATGCTGTGAGTCTGTACATATAGCACATACTGCTGACTGGTTTAATGCAATACTGTGAGTCTGTACAGTCTTAATTAAGTGCAATGTAGCCATTATCATTTTGGTTGAATGTAAAAGTCACAGATTTGTACTTACTTTGTATATAATCCATCAAAATAATATAACTTTTGAATGGGATGTAGAACTTTAGCATTTTATCATGTATATATATATATATATATATATATATATATATATATATATATATATATATATATATGAAAACAAAGTCATATGGACAGTGTTCTTTTGCATACCAGGGCCCAGCAATGTGGAATGAATTGCCCACTGAACTTAGACACAAAGACACAGTGATCACATTCAAGAGTGCTCTCAAAACTCACTTATTTCAACTGTAAGAACAAACTTAAAGACCTAATAATGTTTCCTACCTTAAAGATTCTCACCATGTTTTTTCTATGTTTTCTAATTTCATGGTGTTTGTAATCATATCATTATATGTTTATTATCTTATAGGTGTTGTCTAATGTTGTAAAGCGCTTAGAGTTTCTAAAGATTAGGCGCTATACAAAGTCCTCATTATTATATATATAATATTATTATATTACAGCTTGACAATGAAACTAGCTCCTGCTTGTATGTACTAATGCATACAGTAATGAGATTTATTGTTTATGCCACTCTTTCAGATGTAATGTTTCCTCTTAGATTTACTCAAGATTCTGAAAGTGATGATTCTTGTTTCAGACACTACTAATTTTTTATTTGGGGCGGGGAGGTAGGGAGTGTTGTATCCAAGAGTAGATGTGATATTTAATGGATATCTATTACTGAGCACACAATGGTAAATTTATACTAGTTTTTCTGGAGTCAAGTTAGATCAATACCAGCCATGAAAAGTGAATGCAATCAGGTTTACCTTTGTCTTCTAGATCATGATGCATACATAGCTTGTGATGGGCTACTCGTGTAAGAACTGTGGTTTTTAAAAAATCTCCCTATATTTTGATGATACTGATGTTGCCATTAACAGAGACTAGAAGAAGGGAGAAAAGTAATGCTCAACACTGATAAAAAGTTTGCACTAAATAATGCTCTAAAATCAAATGTAAAATGAATTAGATCTACACTAGAGTATATTGTATCGAGGAACTTCGTCTATACATAAATTATTAACCATATCTATATTTTAAAAAATCATGTAACTTCCTGACAATCAAATTTTTGCAAAGTTTTTATATAATATAAAATTGCAATAGAAATTCACTTGAGATTTAGTGTTTACTGGTACTGCATGGGTGCATAAACCAAAGTTGAAAAAATGGGCTACCACCAATAATCATTTTAATATCCTTACTAATATTTCAGAGGAAGTAAATGTCTGAAAATTAAACTTGTATAAGGTCTCATCAGTATGTGAAATTCGTATCAGAAACTGAATTGACATCCAACATTCATAGGTAAAGTTCTGCTATGGAATTCATTGTATGGGGATAAGAATACTGGTTTAAGAATATAGTAAGTTGGAAATGGTCTGGGGTCTCGTAAATATATAGTACATAGTAATTTTGTCTAAAATAGAACAAGCCTTGTGCTGAAGAACCAGGGTTTAGATGGGTGGGTAATCAGGGACCATAACTCATCTTAATAATGCACTTGAACACTTGTTGCTGTTGTTGCTGTGGGGTTTAACGCTATTTTTCAGCACATGATAGGCTATGCATGGTGGCCAGTATTAATGGTGGAGGAAGAACCTGGGAAAACCCCGGAAAGAACCACCGACCCACGAGAAGCTACTGGCAAGCATTCTCACATGCCCACATTGGTCGAATCCTAGACTCGAACCCATGCAGACAGAGGTGAGATGGCAGTGATCCATAACGGAGAGCACTTTAGACCATTTGGCCACTCTGGGCCCCCAGTTGAACACAAGAAATCAAACTCTTTCAGGGTCTGATAAATAAGTAGAAATTTAACCTTAAAAGACAGGGTTGGAGTATTAAAGGAGGATTAACTATCATTTGGCTTTGGCTGAGGCAATGGAGGAATCTGGGTTGGCTCCCCAATTGGTGATCACGTGCATTGATTTCATAGCTAGGTTTGGCCTCACAACATACATATATATCAGATGAGCCCAAATGCAAACAACATAGATCCTGATCTGCCATTGCATAATGCACCTGTAGATCAGAGTCTTTGATGTTTGTTCTGCTGATAATTCATTTCAAATTGCACAAACCCAGATATGCCGGTGCATTATGCGCCTTATCTTATAAGTGAGAATATACATATTTGACTGCTTTGAAAATGCTATGGGCGTGATGGATGGATGGACAGGGTTAACAATTATTTCCCTACCCCCCCCCCAAACACACACTACTCATTTTAACCCAGTCATCATTTCTAGCTTTCACTGAGCGATCTGAAAGTGTACTCCACTTATGAGAATCAAACTTTGCCACAACTGCCCTCTCCCAGACCCAATATGATTACAGGCAAGCTTTCTCCATGTTCATTCTGATTGGTTCTGGGAGAGGACAGGTTCTAGCAGGTAAGGTTCTCACAAAGGGCAGCTGCTGATGGATACTGGATATGGTTTCAAATTGAAGAAACCAATCTGTTTTCATGGAAATGTGTTATATACAGCTGTTATAAATAGAAAATAGGAAAGTACCCATAGGTCTATGATTGACAAATGTACGCTTACACCATTGGGGCCCTGAGTGGCCAAGTGGTCTAAAGTGCTCTTGGTTACAGATCACTGCCATCTCACCTGTCTGCGGCAGTTCGAGTCTCAGATTCAGCCAATGTGGGTAATTGAGAAAGCTTGCCAGTAGCTTCTTGTGGGTCGGTTTTTATTTCCAGGGTTTTCCCAGGTTCTTCCTCCACCATTAATACTGGCCGCCATGTATAGCCTATCGTGTGCTGAAAAATGGCATCAAACCCCACAACAGCAGCAACAACAACTTACACCGTTCTTAAGCAGCAGTCTTATTTTAATAGTCTCAGATTGATCAGGGATTAAAGAGATGATAATTAAAAGCAACAAACAACTTTATAACATGGCAAAGAAGCATAATCTATGTACAGGCAAGTGTATGAGTAAGACATAAATTGGAGAAGAAATGCATAACGACAATTCTGAAAAGCAACGAGTTTTGTCTAGTGTCCAGATATGTTTGAAAACCAATGCTGTTCTGAAAATTTATTGTCGAGCATCAGTTACTTTCATTAAAATTAACAATTAAACAATTACAATTTTTGGGATCAGCAATAGTGATATTTAGTTCGGAACCATTCTAACATGAAACATTTGAACTAGAATTGTGTTTGTAGAAATCCTAGGAATCCTATGACTATGTTTCACTATTGTGACCTCACTCATGAAGTTTTAGCCTTTTGGGTAAGTAATATCTCAAGGTCAAATATCTATTTTTTCATGCTTTATTAGTATGCATGTGTTTATATGGTGGGAATCTTAACTGTATATACTTGCATACAAGTATATACAATAAACAATAAACAACATAGACCCTGATCTGATATCACATATGCTTCAGCATATCAGGGTGTAGGTTGTTCTACTGATCAATTCCAACTAACAGCATGAATCCAGATTTGCTGACACAGGAGCTGGAATTTAGTATTTTAATACTAAACATGTTAAAATACACAGTAATTATTGCTATCTTCATATAATGTGCATTGTCATACTCTCCTTAAGAGGGCCTCAAGGGAGAATAGTCCTTGACTAATGAGTCGCCCTCTATAAATAAAGCATTATTATTTTTATTATTATTTTATTATTATTATTATTATTATTTTTATCTGGGTATGAAGTTTTTAGTTGGATTCTTATAAGCAAGTATATACGGTAGTTTCTAAGTAATATACCAAGTTCACAGTGATCCATCAAAAACTGTAACTGCTTTTGTGTTATTCCGTCTTAGATTTCATTCATCTGCAAATAACTCTTTAATAAATAGTCATGGACAGTAATTTATTTGTGCATCTTGACCATATTGTGTGGTTTTATTCAAGTTAGGAATGGCTCTAACAAAAATCATAGGTGTACAGTGATCTGTCAGTGTGTACAAGTAAAGATGATGACTACATTTTTCAGCTTTCATTATACTCTGTGAGACTAGACATGTTTGCAGGATTTTATCTTTACCGAAGCAGAGCAATACAGATATTAAATGTGGAAAATGCTAACTATCAAAAGGTACCTGTACTGCTTGACACAGTCAATTATCTTAACAGTTTGAGAGTTGTGCTTCAGAAACAAATATGTTAATAGATGGATATTGTGATAATGTCCCCCTCCAAATATTACATACCCAGGGAGATAAAAAAAAGATTTGGAGTAATTGTAGTGCATGGTACAGAAATGATAAACACACTTGTAGGTCTGTCATGATCAATAGAAAATTAAACTTACATTTTTGCCTCTAAGAAAATATATGGAACCTGCATTCCCAGGACTTGGTTTTGGAGATTTATGGAAACTGTTCTCGTGTCACATTTCAGTAAGTAATCCATTGTGAAACTACATTCTTTTCACTGAAGTAAATTACTCCAGAGTAACTAATTTTTAACATCGATACATGCAGAATCAATGCCAACAGTTGGTGTTAATGAGGCATACGGTAAGGGTACTTAAAATTTAAGTGAACTCTGTAATTTGTCGCATATTGTGCACTCATAGCATATCATTTCTATTTTAAAACAAGTGTTTATATTCTCTTTAAAGGTTAGTTAACCATTTTCATGTACTTATTGTAGTATGTTTGACTGCAAGTCTTAATTGTTGAATTTTCTCTGTGATATTACTACATGTATATGTTTACCCGAGGCTTTAAATTTTATTCAGTAAAATATATTGTGTAACCTGAATGCTTTACTTTACAATCTGTCACTGATTTTGCCACTTTTAGCAAGCAACAAATGTTAATAGGTTTGCAAAAAACCAATTTCAGAGATCTATATCGTGCCATCAATTATTGGAATGTTTTCCCCATGTTCAGAGTCTTTCTTGTTGCAATATTTTCATTGCTTATAATTCAAACATTTCATATATAGTAGTTACTAGTGTCTAAAAAAATCACCAACCCGTTTAAATTTATAATGTGCCCATTTGTAATAAAAACTATTTAAATCTTGATATGACATCATCCTTTAGTATGTTCTATTTATCTTTTTTGCACAATTTTAATGAAAGGTCAGAAAGGTCAATATTTCAGACCTTATATTACATAAATATTTTGCGTTTATTTCCTGGCAAATGGATGCATATTACGTCTTTAATATATACATCTTTTTTTAACAAGTTAATTTTCCCATCTGCTGGATATTGTTTTGTGTGAAGTTTACTGCATTAAAAATGTAAAGCTTTTCACCATTTTTATGTGCCCATCTCAAATCTGGCATATTGTGGTAAAGTCCATTTCACTGTCCTTTTTGTCTTCTTCAGTTGGTGATCTAACAGAAAGTGGCTTTCCTTCCCTTCTACTTTTTAAAATTATTTTAAAATCTGAAATTTCTCTTCGCTAGAATTTCATGAACATAACATTTATTAGGACTGGTATAGTTCCATATAAAATCGACTTGTACCTGATTTATTTTTTTTTTCAGTGCAATTTGTTTAGCTCTGATGTCAAGGTCTTTCATCCTTATGTCTCCTGGTACATGTTTGTTACTTCTCCTGAACTACTTAGAGGATTGCTACGAAACTTGACACACACATTCATCATATGGTTTAGTTGGTCCTAAATGAAATTGGTGCTGCTTGGACATCCAATACGGCAACCAAAATGGCCACCTCAGAAATCTTAATGTTAATTGTCCTGAATGGTCATATCAACATGGATTCTCAGTAAACAACTTGTATCGTGCCTAGCTGGTCCTAGATACAAATGGGCAGATCTGAGATCCAATATGGCCACAAAGACAGCCATCTTGACAATCTTTTCACAACTTTCATCTGAATAGAAAGTAATACTGACATGGGGGTTTTCACAAAAAAAGGCTTTTGATGTCCTGTTGGTCTTAAATGAAAATAGTACCAATCTGATCTCTAACATAGCCACCAGTGGGCAACCATATTGAAAATTGTGTTATTGCTACTCCTCTTGAATGGATGGCTTTATTGACAGTTATTTTTACATAGTGTTTTCACCAAAAAATTTAGTTATTCATAAATGAAAATGGCGCCGATCAGATACCTGATATGCCTTGTAGACTGGTCAGCTTGAAAATCTTGTGCCTACTTCTCCTAAATGAATGCTCACATCAGCATAGGGTTGATGGCAGTTGTACATCTAGTATTGACTGCCATTACGACATGTTTTTTTTTTCCAAAAGGCTTATAATGATATCTACCTTGTTCTAAATGAAAATGGCACGAAGCTGACATACAGTATGTGTACCACAACAGATAATATGAAAATCTTATTACTGCTGAAGAATAAAAGATGGTCTCAACACACTGCACTTTAAGGAAGAAAGTCTTATTTTGAATTTGTGGAAATTCTTTTAGCCCAGTAGAGCATGAATCTCATTTGTTTAAATTGGTATTCACTACTCTGTATGTGGAACAGACCTTTAACTCCTAACAAAAAGTGATTTTCCCTCCCTCCGCAATTTCTTTTGGTGTTGGAAATGAATTCCATTTAAAAGGAAAATGTGTTTTAAACTGCCTGACCATGATGTATGTTCAGAAATATGAGAAGTTACAACAGAAAGCAAATAAGAAACATACAACTTTAATAACATTGTTCATGATTCATGCAAAATTCAATACAAATTATGTACATCAAATGAGTAATGGTAATGAGAAGAAAGAATGGAAAAAGGAAGAAGAGATATTTTGGATCTGTCTCCAGGAGAAAATAGCTTGCATTTATGTCAGAGATATTTGTTTTTAAAAGCAGCTGATCATAAATACCCAATTGGAAACATCATTAACTTAGATCTGGTATACTGTTCACCTTCATGGTCTTTACAATTGATACTTTGGAGAAAATAAAACATCTCTGCTCATTCATTAACATACCTAAATCTTTAAAACTTGTGTTGGTCTTTTTAAAAAAATTATCCGGTGATTGAAATGGTTTTTACAAGTTTATTATGAAAATCTCGTAAAAACAAGAAAAAAACACAACAAAACAACATTAATATTACATGGAGTTAAATATGTACATGTTATAAAATAAATTCTATCCAGGTGCCTTAGTAGAGTGAGTTTTTGTCCAACTACCCAATTACATAATCCTGTTTGGCTGCTTCTTGTATGAGGCAAATACTAATGGAGGCCTTGGGATGCATCCTGTAGTGAAGTTCCAACTTTATCTTTTAATCAGAGAGTGTGTGTATGACCTTGTATTTTAAGGATTTTACCATTTTCTGCCTTTATATCTTTTGTGCATGCCTTTATTTTTGCTTAAATTTCACTTGGCACTATATAACCAAAACTCTGCCAATGTGTCATTAAACTTTGTGCAAACATACTATACAAGCTTCTATTTCTTCTCTAGCCATCAAACTCCCCACATGGATTGCCATGGAAACAATTCATGAAACTCATGACTGGTTGATATAAAGTTCACAATGATATCACACCTTTCATTTTCTTCTCTGGAAACTTTCCTGACATTTCCTTTTCTTTAAAAATTGTATGAGAAATGTTTCAAGATGTTTGTTCTTTAAAACAGCCATACTAGCATAGTGTACTCTATAATTTCCTTTCCTAATGCTGCATATACTGAAGGGAATTTTTCTCCTTAACAAAGAAAGAATTGTACATGTGAATAAATGAAACTACATGATAAAATCTTCAAAGTTATTTAAATTCTACATGTCTTGTTTAAAAATTAGTGAAAAGATTTTAACTTAATACATCTACATTTCTTGTTTAAAAATGAGTGAAAGGATTTTAACTTAATACACAATCAAACTGCAAAGAAAAAAAAGAACAGATGTGTGGTAAGTACCATAAATATAATATGGCATATATAGAAACAAATTTACTATATATCCTACCCAACAGAATTTTCACAAACCATAAAAAAAATTCTTTAATCTTGTCCTCACACAAAAAAAAACAGTTACACCTATATATATATATATATATATATATATATATATATATATATATATATATATATATAAAGTACATAGTATTGAAAGTATACTGGTTTACCATGGTATTTTTTTCCAGTGGCTTGTTACAAATTTAATATTTTAACTTTTAATTTTTCATGGAAAAATGACTTTTATTAATGCTCTTACAAACAGTTCTATATGTCACAAATTAATTCTGACTATACAATTATATCTATATACCTTTAGTCACATATATCACATATGCCATCAGGGTGGCTGAATACAATGTTGTAGAAGATATTTTGACCCAAAAAAATCAAATTCTGAAATTTAAAAAACGTTATTTTTAAAGTTATTTGTTAGTGTATGTATGTGGTGAGTACATATATGCAATCTGTAAGGCAGAGAATCATTCTATGATTTTCAGGAGACCAGTTTTTTAGTTTTTGTTTTCAAATTTTGCAGAATTTCTCTAATCCACAAAACATTTTCTCATTTGTCAAGTCAGTGTGCTTCTGGTCCTCTCTGAGATATTAACCTGGTGTTGACATAAAACTCAATATTTCCCTTTTTATTTTATTTTAATAAAGTAGCTTGTAAATTATAGGCTTCATTTTCAATATTTTGTATTTTTACCAATAAGCCATATCATATTGATGTTTTACTGTTACAGTTTGTCAGCTTTAGATATAGTTTTAAGAAGAAAGAAGACAACTTAAACTGCAATTAACAAGCACATGGCAATTTGCCTACTATAAGGTACTATTTAATGCGGGGGGGGGGAGGGGCACTGCAATTTTCTTTCAAACTGAGATATTTTATTTTTAATCTCGTATCAGTTCATTGTTTTTTCAAATAATGTTATAAAATATGTTGTTATTTTGCTGTAAATTAGAGCAAGATATTTTTCAGCTATGTGAGGGCTAGAAATACAGGCAGTCAATAAATCAGGGTATATATTGTTTTCTTAAATTCCCTAATAGAATGAACTGCATAGATCCTGAACTGCATGTGTATTATGTGATGGCTGATATGGATCTATTCTGTTTATAGTAAAATGCAAAAATATTCATGAATAATACTGACTGTTATTCTAAGTTGCCTAGAAAGCAAAAGTACAACATGATCATTTTGTTTCCAGAACACACAAAGAAAACATGAAGAAATCAATATTTCAAGTTGAGTGGATAAAAGGCAACAAAAGAAATATTTTATTCATATCCTGTAACAAAGTCAAATACTGTTGTTGGGTTAATTTTAATATATTACAGAGGGAAAAAGACAGACACCAGTCTATCATTTCTAGTATGTGATGGCAGAGGCAATGATTTCAATATAGCTTCTAATTAAAAAAAAAAAAGGTCCCTAAAAACTTTTGATGGCAAATTAATTATATAGCACTACAAATCTGCCCTAAAATAAACATGTCCAATACTTATGTCCTGGTACATTACAAACTGATGCAATAAAAAAATAAAGATATAACAAATAAAATGAAGATGAAGACATGTACAGACAATGATAAATAACAAATAAATCATATGTGTAACATACAAACAATATGACCCATCATCTGTGAATATTAATTCTAATTCCAAAATGTAAAGCTTCAACCCCATTTCCTCCTTCATACTAGCCATTTTGGGATCTACAGGTTTCCTTTCCACCACACAAGGCAGAACACTTACTTTTCACACTGTGCCACTGTGTATGCTTGCTTGTTTCAGCAAGAACTGCTAGCCATAACTAAACACTTGTATTAAGAGTCCTGTCTGATTACATGGTACTGTTCCTGATCATTTCACAAACAAAATTACACTATATGAATCAGACAGTATGTTCCCATGTAGTGACATTTCAGCAGTAACAGCCAATATATATATACACATGCCAATTATTGTAACAATAAGGCATTGGCCACTCCTTCCAGCATTGAAATCACTTGCTGACTTTGAGATTTCTGCTCCGTATGTAAATTACATTAAAGTCCAAGGGTGAGCAGTGAATATCCTAAGTTGTATATTTCACATCCAAAAAGTGCAGCTGGTTCTACAGTCAATTCAAATCAACAAGAAATCCTTTCTTTGTAATCTGCCTTTCAGTGTTATGGTTATTTCGACATATTTAGTAGTCTGATGAATAAAGTCATACAAAAAGAAATCAAGAATAAAAAACTACAATAAATTCAATCATATATAAATTTATGTCACCCTGAAGAAACATTTATCCTGCAAAACAAAAACAAAACAGTTGCTCAAAATGTCATGTAGTTTAAATGATTTTAACATGAACTCAAAAAACAAATTTATTCATAATTTTGCATGAAAAAATTACTATTTTTGGATGAAAAATACCAGAGTTAATCATTTAAAATGGTTTGTACAACCATGAGACTTAAGAATCCATGAATTTGGTTCTACATTTTTTTTTAAATTACAATTTTTTAACAAATTCCTTAAACCCACTCAAAACTGCCTTGAATTTATATGAGGGAATACAAACATTAAAGTGAATAAAATGTATTGCATTTTAAATTAAGATTTTTTTTAATTAAGCATTTTCCTTAAATAACAAATGTAATATACATAAAATGGATAACAATGTATGGATAAAATGACAAAACAGTGGTAGCTAACAAAGCAATGTGGAGATATTAAATTTCTTTAATACAAAATACTCCTTGTCAAACTACTGGAAATCCATTACAAGCTTTTGAAACTCCAGAGCTGTACAAACCCTTAAGAATCTGACCACACAGCAACGAGGCAAAAGGTACTGTATAAAGTTTCAATCCATACATCAACATACCAACTTGAAAACATTTTGATGTATATGTTTCTTTTATTGAGGTACTCAAACATACCATTGTTTTCCACTGCAATCATGATGTAATGAGTAAATATTTACACTGTCATTTGTTAATGATGATAAAATTTAGATGTTTAAAACCAGATGCAACTATTTATTTTCAGAATTTGTGCAATAAAATTGACATTTTTGAAGGTACATATACTCAGAATTACCGTATATTTTCATTTATTTGTGGGGAATCAATTTTTGGGGGAATGTGTGCTTGCTCCAAACCACAACTAGACTAACAAAAGTGGGTCCTCATGTGAAGTAAACAGGACTCCTAACCAAATCCATTTTAGTTAATAGGACTCTTTACCATAACCATGAATTATGACTCTTGACTAAATAAGTGAAATAAACAGGACTCCTTACTGAATCAATGATGTGAATCAGACTCTTTACCATGCCAGTGATGTAAAACTGAGTCTACCACACCAGTGAAGTAAACAGGACTCCATACCACATTAATTAAGTAAATATGACTCCTTACCACATCAATTAAGTAAATAAGACTCCTTACCACATTAATTAAGTAAACAGGACTCCTTACCACATCAATTAAGTAAATACGACTCCTTACCACATCAATCAAGTAAATAAGACTCCTTACCACATTAATTAAGTAAACAGGACTACATACCACATCAATTAAGTAAACAGGACTCCTCACCACATCTGTGACACATTCATGATTTAAGTTCCAATGAAAATAGCACTTTCAGGTAAGCCATAAAAACTGACAATGAGGAAATTAAATGAATTCACAGTATCTCCTTCTACACTTAAAGAAAAATAGAAATAAAGCACACGTTTTTTTTTACTGTCTGATTATATCATATACTGTATTAACACTGCCATTTTTTATTGATATGTAAATGTGTGAGAAATACGCATTTTATTTTCAGTTAACATTAATATATTTCACATCAGATAAATGTTCACTTGAATTAAGAAATATTGTTGAGCACATTTTTTTGTCTTTAACAATGGTTAGATATAAATGTAACTTGTCAATAATACAAAAAAAAAATCATTCTCGAGCAAGTAGTATTGTACAGTATGCATCAAGAAGAATAAAGTGCATATAAACTGCAACATATGAACAGAAAACATAACATTCCCCATACTTATTATCCTTCCACCTTTCATGAAAAGATATAGAACTACCCCCCATCTGTCTGTATGTAATCACATTTCTTCCTAAAACACTGGATAGGAATTCACATAATTTTTATTTAAAAAAACATGATACAAAGATTGTCCATGTGGTGAAAATCTGAGAGGGATTTGATTTTTCAGCTACTGCTGAAAAATTGTAACTAAGGGACGGTTGAAATATTTTTTTAACATTGTACATAGATGTGAAGAAGTATAACCCATGATATATGTAACAGATTTTGCATTACAAACACGGTCATGTCTGGGTTGGGGGGGGGGGGATATGATTTTGATTTAAGTGCCACTTATTTTTGAACCAAAACCACAATTTAAAAAAAAAAATTGAAAAATCAACGTAAAGTGATTCATACAAACTAATGACTTCAAAGTAATTTAATGCAGAATGTATATTAAATACAAAAAAGCCAGCAAATATGCCTGGAAAACTAGTTTAAACCAAAATATGTACTTTAGTTATTGTAATTAAGAATTTTACTTATATTTCTCTTTAGTCAAACTTACATACTACTTTGGATATACTGAATAGTTCTCAGATCTTGTAAATTAGATAAGATCCCAGTTTAACACTGCTAGTAAAATGTATGTAGTGCTAAAACGAGCTACAATTGCCAGGTTGGTTTTTCTCCTTTCAATGCCTTGTTCTTTTTATTTGATGCCTACATTATTAATCAGAATATTCAGTGATATAGTTACATCAGAGAATCCAAAATTATTTTGCACAACCACCTCACTTCAAACTTTCAAGTAAACTTTGGACAAAAATAGCTTTACCTCTTGTCCTTAAGAGTTCTCTAAATACTGTAAACCAAGAACTTTAAGACTTAAAAAACAAACAAATCAACTTATTATGAAAGAAGCTGTCCCCTCCCAGTCGACTAATTTATATGTTATGAAATTGTCACACATACCCCCCTCAACGACCATTACACAGAACATAGACACCAACAAAAAACAATTCAGTGTCATGCTATGACTATCACAAGACAATGTTAATTTTTACTTTAAATCTATATCATGTTTAATGGTGAGATCCTTTACAAACATTTTACAAATTCCCACATAGCAATCCCATCTATATTTTGAACCAAAACCGGGTATGTGCAACTCTGCTTTCAATTCAGTCTCTTGAAAGATTTAACCCCTACTGTAGGAATGACACATATGCCAACAAACTTGAAACAGGAAGTCTATGAAGATCTACAAGCAATACAGTGTATTAGGGCATTTGACCTTGCACACCAATGCAACAAATTAATTTAAAACAAAAAGCAAATGATTATTAAAAACATTCGACTTGTAAAAAAAAGCATATACTGAATACATATTATACAGATATAATTAACAATTATGCCATGATAAAATTCTCTATTCAGCTTATTAGTAAACAGAAATCATAACCCTGATGGTCAAAGCTGGACAACACCCCTAACAAAATTATTTTTTAAACAGAAAAGATACTTCTAAGATGAATGCAATGGTCATTTTGATCATCAGCTGATTCTGATTACTTGATTTCTTTCCAAAAAAACCAACTGGTACATCTTGATAAGAAAATTGACAGGGAACATAATGGAAAATATACAAATATGTAAAAAAATTCAATGGATAAAACAAGAAAGAGAATTTAAAGAACTGAGAAAATACCTCAGTATTATTCCACACGTTAGGATCCCATTAATGAAACCAAGTGGTAAGACAATCCAAACCTATTTTTCTCTTACTTCAATAGGTCTTTTATCCTGTTAAAAATTATGTGTATAATACACATGAAAGACCATGTAAAAAACAAATTCTTCAATATGCAAATGAAAATTACAATGTTTCCTGTAAAATTATGGGTTTGATAGCTGCCTTGAATGACAAATGATGTGAAATTTAAATCAATTAAACAAGGTATAAGTTTTAATGTAGATCTCTATATCAGCTGAAGGCTTCAGAAAATATTTTATTAAATTGTACTCAAAATCCAGATCAGCTGCTAGGTTATTCCCCTGAATATGCCCTTTTCATCATTTTTGTCATTTAAGACAGGCAAAAATATTTCATGATAGTGAAGTAGCAAATACATGTAATTTGTTTGGGTTGGGGTCTGATCTCACCTATGCATAAAATATTTAAATCTACTGCAGACATACTTGTCCACAACAAAATGTGCACATCTTTATCATTTGCATATACCAGTATTTTCTGTGGGTCTTTTGTTACTGTCAGCTGAAATGGTGCTTCGGTGACCTGTACTGCATATTTCCACATCAAATCTGATGTTTGACAACTTGAAAATCCAAGTGAAAAAAAACGAAAAATGAAGTCCACCCTCCTGTCAACATTTTGATATACTGGACTCTGCAGATAACCAGCTGCTTAATCAATATCTAGAACCAATCAGGTGCAACTTTCTCACTCGAAATGGTTATTTTGGCCATGTAACTGAAGCATATGTGTTGTGTGTTTATCATGTTATGAGTATCTTGTCATATGACTATCACTTTTCAACATCACAAACCATAAAACAGATGGAAACAATTTTTCACCGTAACCTAAATTCCTTAGAATACTGTAAATTATTCCATCCATTTTGTAACCTGATGTGTTATTGAACCATGATAATAGTCATATGACAAGAAATATGTTTATATGACAAATTTACAGTTGCTGCAGTCACATGACCAAATCAGCCAATTTAAATGAGCAAAGCTGCATCTAAAAAGCTGCATCCTTGATATTAATGGAACAACTGATTATCTGCTGATGAAGCTTGGTAAATTGAAAGACAAAACGAGTTTGTGTTACAATGGATTTGATACAGAAGTATGCTGTAAAGATTGCTGAAAGGCCCCTTCAACCAAAAGTGTCTCAAGAGCCACAATAAATACCAGTGTCTTGAAAAACAATTTAAATTTGCACTCAAGTGTTGCAGACAAATCTGTATGCAATAAATTGCAATATTTCATGAATGGGTGAGATCAGACTCCAAACCATACAACATACCAATACAGGTTTGGGGGCTGATTTATTTGACTAATGGATAATGTCAAGAAATGAGAAGACATTAGTTTCAGAATAAAATTTTCTTATAGCAGAATTTGGGAAAGATTTTGTCACAAAAGACAAAGACCACAATCCTTTTAAGCAGGTAACAAATCAGGACACAAAATGAAAGCACTTTTATGCATGTATGATTAAAATATGTATAAAAAAGAACAATCAAGACAGGCAAAGTAAAAATATATAATAGGTTATATGGTTATAACAAAGTAAAACAATTTTCCATCACTCAGTTACTTTTTGTAATCAACATAAGAGTATTTTCAAGACATTATTTTTTTTAGTCTGCTTTATTAATAAGATCAGACGGAGAAATCTTATATAAAAACTAAATTGAGATCTTAAATTTCAACTTATAAGAAGTAATTTCAAATACTATATATTCTGAAAGAGTTTCAAGCAATTCTTATTTCTATGTATTAGAAAAATGAATTACAAATTAATTTTTAAAAATTCACTCTCCAAGTATCAACAAATTTGTTTGAATATAACAAAGATCAACAAAAAAGGATTTAAAATTTCAATTTCAGTGAGAAAGAAGTATTTACACCATTATGAAGTTATGATTACTGCAGTCTCAAAACAGACTGTGAACTACTTATTTTTCATGGAGTAGCAATTTTCTTGAATTTCACAGTTGCTACACATCGCAACTTTGAAGACCCCAACCCCTAAAATAATGATTCTTGTGAAAACGAAAGGGCCCCTTTCCTAATGCATGATTTTAAGTACAGACAAAAATATTGTTTTTCTAAAAGTTCATGAAAATTGATACCAACAAAATAAATGAATTCACAATAACTTGTTGCTGATGGTTGTCTCAAATTCAGTGATGTGGAGAACAGTTATCACAACAAAGAATTTGCATTTCATAAGAGTTTATTGGAATTAACTGCATGCAACTTTACCAACATTTGCCATTTCTACATCAGCATGTCATTTTCCCTGCAAGATAAAAAAAAAGAATGTTAAATATATGAAGCTGCCCAAATAACCAGGGCTTCTGAATTCAAAACTGCTTCTTTGAGAATACCTGACCTGAAAGGATATAACCCTAATGTCTCTGTAAAAAAAAAAAAAACACCATTTCTTCGAAGCCACACAAGAGATGTCGAAGTCATCTTCCTCTAGTTACAATATTCCAAATAGTGTTTTATCCATACCCTACCACATAAGGTAACTCTAGTTTTAATATATTTTCCACCTGATCAGCAGTGTCCTCTTCCATTTTGAAATTCCATTCAAGCTAGCTACATATATATCACATGAAAAATAGTCCCTCGAGGGGATTAAAACTTTACTGGCTGAAAAAGAACTTTGAGGAATTAAAAAATGATAATTTCATCTCTTTATCTGTTGAGTGCTGAAACCACTTCTGATTTTCATGGATGATATTATTTTATAAGTAGCCACTGTGGCAGCCATTTTGGATGGAAGATCAGTACCATTTTCATACAGGAAAAACATCACTAGAAGACTTTCGATGGGAACCCAATGCTGATATGACCATTTCATTTGGGATATTAGTGACAAGATTTTCAGTATGTTCATTGTGGCAGCAATATATGGCCAGACTGACACCATTTAAATTCAGTGGCAACCAGATATTAATGATTAGTTTGCTGGTGAAAACCTCAAGTCAATCTGACTTTCCATTTAGGGGAAGATATTCAAGATTTTCAAGATGTCCACCATGATGGTCATAGTGATGTCAGATCAACACAATATTCATTTAGTACTGACAAGATATTACAAGAAGTGTTCCAGTGAAATCCAATGTTTGTATGATTATTGGGTATCCACTCAGAAGAAGTAGCTTTATGATTTTCAAGATATCTTCTGTGGTGGCCATCTTGGATATTAGATTGGCACAGTTTTTATTTAAAGCCAACCTGAAACTATAAAAAGTCTTCCAGTGAAACCCCCATGCTGTTATGACTGTTCATGAGGAGTACCAATAAAAAGATTTTAAAGATGGCTGCTGTGGTGGCTTGTTTGTCAGTTTTACATCATTTTAATTTAGGATCATCTAGACATCATAAGTTTTTAGTGAAATCCCTATGCTGATATAACCATTCATTCAGGTGGCACCATATCAAAAGAAAACCTTTAGTGAAACTACCAATGTTTATCTGACTTTCTGTTCTGGAGAAAAAGCCATAACAAGATTTTCAAGATGGCTGTCATAGCAGCCATATTGGGCATCAGATTGGCACAATTTTTTTAACCAGGGCCAACTGGACATCACCAAGAGGCTTTAACCCCATGTTGATACGAACATCCATTAAGGAGGAGAAACCATGATGATTTTGAAGATGACCTGTGGCAACCATATTGAATGCACAAGTGGATCCCTTTTTACTCTGGACCAACTAGACATCAATAGACATTTTCTGGTGAAAACCCTGTGTCAATATGACTTTCTTTCCTTCAGAAGAAGCTATAAAAATGATTTTCAATACGGCTGCTGTGGTGGCTATAACAAATTTCAAACCTGCACTATTTTCACAGGACCAACCAGACTTCAAAAAGAGTTTGAAAGTGACCATATATGACCATTCATTTAAAAGAATCCATAACAAGATTTTCAAGATGGCCATTGTGATGACCATAGTGAGTGTCTGGGCTGCACCACTTTCATTAAGGACCAACTAGACCTTCTAGATGAATGTGTTCATAGTTTCATCTCAATCTTTCATGCTAAATATGATAAAGTTCTACAATCAAACATGTACTGATGGTCACCTCCAAATAAAGGTTACCTGCCCATAAAATTGGGATTTTCCTTGCCCCATAACAAACCAAGGCTAAGGTTCTTGCCAACAATAATGCTATTTTATTTCATGTAATTTCTTATTTTAAATCAACTTTGTAATCAATCACATTCCAGTTTTCCATCATTCCTCTCAGCTTTCTATAAATTCTTCATCTCTTAGTTGCTTCATAAGGTGACTCTCCATCTAAATGGGGGCACCAGGTGGCCAAGTGGTACATAGTGCTCACCTGTACACATCACTCACACATCTCACCTCTGTCCAAACAAGTTAAATTTTTGGCTCAACCATTATGGGTATGGCCATTATGGGTATATAAGAGAACATGCTAGTAGCTTCCTGTATGTTTGTGGTTCTTAATGGGATGTTCCACACATCACTCACACATCTTGCTTATGTCCACACAAGTTCAATTTTTGGCTCAGCCATTATGGGTATGTAAGAGAACATGCCAGTAGCTTCCTGAATGTCTTTTGTTTTTCATGGGGTCTTCCTCTACCAAATACACTGATTGCCATATATAGACTATCATGTGCTAAAAATGGCATTATGCCCACACAAAACAAAACCAATGCTTATAAAGGCCACCTCCTTGTAAAGGCCAATTTTTGCCAGTCCCCAAGGTGACCACACTATAGAAGTCTGAATGTATCTACAGCTTTAAATAGTGAATGAAATTCTTACCAGTCCCTTGGCACATTTTTCTGCATAGAAGTTCATTTCAAATCTTACATTCTTTGCAAATGTCTAACATTAGTTTTTTTCTGCTTCAATGATGAAAATTTTAAGCTCAAGAAATGATGGTGCAAAAAATGAACAAGTATATTAGAACATTATAGAAGTAAGTACATGAAAATGTTCTTATAAAATTACATACCGTTCTTAGGTGAGTATGAAATTATATGAAGTCTTAATGACTGATGCAAGCCGGAGTCAATATTGTAGTTTTTTCCAGATCATAAATGTCCATAATTATCACATGACTCGGAACAAATATTGAACCTTGTTTCGGAATAGTGAACAAGCAATTCATTTACATGATACCACAAAATATACTGACCTAGCACAGAAGTCCATTAAATTACGACAGTGCAATTAAAATGACGTGACCATGTGTTATTCAATATAAAACATGAATCATGTACTAATACTTAATGGGCAGATATTATTTTAAAAGCAATGCTGCATGGAAAGACAATATATGTTAAAGTACTAAATTAGCTGATGCTAGGAAATGAAAAATACATCAACAATGCTAAGTTAATGGTGAATTAGGCAAAGTTTAAAAGCCTTTGAAGTATAATTATATAGTACAAGACAAAGTGTCATGGATGGTAGAAACATGACGAAAGATTGATGTTAAAGATGTGATAGTACTCAACATGATCTTCTCAGTACACACGGATACAAGGCTTTCTCATCATATCTAAGATAATATATTTCACTTGTTCCATTAAACAGTATCTACTTTCTACATCTGTATGGTTCATGCATCTACTCACTGGCTAGTGTCATACACATCATCCGTAACATCCATGTCAAACTCTTGCCCAATGCCCGAATCTGAGTACTCTGGTGAAGATACGCTAGAGACAAATGGAAAATCACACACAGTTAACAATAACACCACACCACAGCAAAGAAATACAAAGTTTAGTCTGATAACTCTGACTCCAGGTTGTAAACCATTTTATACTGAAATCGAACAAGTCAAAATTCTCATGTCTGAATTGTGAAACCAATGGAATAACTAATTTTATCATAACCTTCACATTTATTAGGGTCATAACATTATGTACTGAAGATCTGTCAAACTATATTGTAACAGTTTTATGCAAGTCAGAAGGTAATGCAAAAACCTTTCCATTATGTGATCTTTCAAATGAATTAGCTCAACTGTTTAACCTATACAGTACTCACAAAATCCGACAGCTCGACACCTGGGGCCCCTCTAATTTTAGTTTGGACCCGTCCTCTATACTAAGTTCGGTGCCCATTGGGAAAAAATTGTAATTTACATGAGGAAAATTTAATCACACTGATGAAATGTGAAAATGTAGTTTCAAGATGTTGACATATCTGCCATAACATGGCACAATCTAAATCAGATCACCACTGTCCGATGTGAAATTAATTTTAATTAATTGAAGCATGGCATGTCATGCTAGAAATACTAATTTGTACTCCCAACCCCCTTGACATGGTTGAATTTCAAGAAAAAGTTTTCCGTAATCTTCCATAATGGCAAAAACAAAAACAAAAATACCACTTTCAGTATATCCACATTACATGTAGCATGTACAAACGGTAAACAGTCATGAATGGAGGTGATGTAAAACTATCCCTTGGGCAGTTTAAATAGCAGCAATTATATAAACAACCACCTTAGATATTACTTAACTGGCTGACAACAGCTAATGAGATGTGTTTGAAGGCTGAGCCCATTGTGCTAATTTGCATAGGTAGAATCAGGATGTGGAATAACCCATGATACATAAACCAAAGAAATGCTGGATGCATGTAAAAGACAAAACTTTTTACATATCATTGCCGTGAATGAGAATGTTTAAGCCATATGTATTATATTTTTGACAAGTTTTTGAACAGCAGCAACATTTCTTTGATTTTGAATTTTACTGCAAATACAGAATGCAAAGCATGATCAGTTTAATTGTCAGAATAGTGTTAAAGTGTAATTCATTTTTTAAGACAATTTAGGAAGCGATTAGCTATCAGTGAAGCCCAACAAAAATAAATTTTTTACTTTCTGAAGCATGCCAGCAACACAAAAAAAAATAAGGAGGGGTGGTGCTATTAATTCTTTGCACATAATGCAAATGACACATCGACATATGTCAACCAAGTTCTAACCAGGATTCACTCAGATAATCCTGCAGAAAAGTTTCAACACCAGGACCATCCAGTCTCTAGTGAGTGTAGTGATGAACACTAATGACGCATGCATTACCTTCAATTCCCTTTAAGCCCTATTCAGTTAATATTTGAAGTGTAGCTATTGCAACATTGTGTGACAATATTAAAAAAGGGGAAAAGTTTGGCCATGTGGAAAATGGAGTCCAGCCTTGTGGAATGTCTGTCAGGGCATGTAAGTTTATCTAAGTCACCATATTGGGGCCTCTGTCTAAAATTAATCTGTGAGCACTGCTATATTAGAAATAAATTATAAAACCTGTCGAGTACAGAATATGCTGCATATGGGTCATGTCAGGGGTGGGGGGAAAAGGAATATGTACAATTTGTGATGGCAAACAATCAATGTTGCACAATTTCAAGTTTGTTTCATAATGTACTCATTTACTGAAACCTTAAAAAATCTTTTATTTAGATATGATTAAATGAAAATTCTTCCAATCATGGCTTGGTATCAGAAAAATGGTTCAAAAGTTATGAGCTTACAAAAATGAACATTGGCTTACCAAAAACCTTAGATGCCAATGACATCAGGATTGCTATATCATATTTTGTCCACATTAAAAGGTAGACAAAAAGTCAGATAAATGGAGGTCTGGTTATCTAGACTAGACTTGTATGGAATAAGAAAACCACCAAAGGTAGCATGGCTGGACTAAAATAAACATGGTCTGAAATGAATGTTTTGACAGGTATTTGCTGCTTAACTCATTAACCCCTGGCACTGCATTTATGTGACAGGAGGTAGTATCCTACTGCCAAGCTCTGTAGCGTCAAGGTCATGTATAATACACTTAAGTGGGCGGTATTATAGAAAGGTAGACAAATGTAGCTCTACACTGATACCAAATATTCTGGAAGTTCTAGTTGCACTACAAAATACAGAAGGAAAAACTTAATTTTTTATCCAATTTTTTCACCCAATATTCGCTTGCAGTCGAAATCCGATTTTGTGTCTGGATTTTAGACTTTTTGGCCTCAGATCTAAGGCAGACTGGTCTGAACTGCACACAGACAGATGAACCTTTGCAAAAAGTAGGATAAGATGGGCATTTGGAATAAAGAGTGGTCTCAATATGAAAAGTATGGGTCCGTTAAGCAAAATGAAAACCCCCCAAAAACAAACTTGTTCTTTTACCCTTCCGCTCATGCGCAATTGAAACTGCCAATGAAAAACTATGTTTCCATCACAACTACGCATTAGGTTAATGGAAAATCACTTGGAAGTCAATGAATTTGGATTTATTCACAAACAGCCCACAAAATGTGTTTCCTACTCAAATTTCAGGCGAAAATGACAAAAACCGCCAGGGGTTAATGAGTTAACTAAAGATAACTAGCAAAATAACCTAAAGTGGCAGATTTTTCAGAATTACTTGCAATATCTAAACCCTTCCTTTCATTAAGATGTTAGAGGGACTTAATTATCTGTGCAAATTATAAAAGAAATTGCTGCCTTCATACAGCTTCTGTTAATCATCATCATCCATATACCACAAGTCATAGACTGAATTTAAAAATCATCCCTGTATCATAAGTTCTGGTTGGCAACAGAATCTTTAAGTAGAAAATTCCCTACCTGTTACAGGCTACTGTTTATTAGCACATAAGAAATATTTTTGTCTCATTACTGAAGTACTCTTCATAAAAAACTTCAAATTACATGTATATTACTCTCCAACTAAAAATGTCTGACAAACTAAATTCTGAATTATAACAGAAAGCAAATTTTAACTAAATTGCATTTCTCTGAGAATACTTACCTAATCACATTAATGTCAAGGCTATAAGCCTGCTACCTCATGAATCCAGCCCTACCAAAGGATGAACATTGTCTCTGCCTACCTCATACATACAAAGTTCAATAACTCTTGCCCATTACCTCCCCTTGCCACTGCCAGGTATAAGGTGAGCAATATACTAATGAGGATGCTCGCATGGAAGGGTGGCTGTGAGGGCTTTTAAGTACAGGCTGATTGTTTCAAAACACCTATGTGGGTTGAGCAGCATCTTCTTCAATTTTCCCTCCTTATAATAATGGTGACCCAAATGGCATCATCCATAAGGCCAGGGTATGAGGAGGCATGAGTGATGTGGACTGCATACATGCATCACATTGTGTCAGATCAAAGTTGTCCAAAGCAGTCAACACATTGGCCATGGAATGGTGAGCTGCCAAGTCAATGACTCTAGCAATCCTGACTGTTGCCTTCCAAACATGGTCATTGCTGGATTTCTCCACGAGTCAAAAAACTGTCAGTGAGGCCAAATCTAACAATGACGATGTGGCGACTATGTTATGGAGTAGCTTTGATGTGGCATGGAACACATTTTTGTCCACTTTATAAAACAGTGAAGTGGAAATGTGAACTGCTGCAAGATTTTTGCCAAGGGTCAGGAGATATTTGAGTTTTGTACCAGTTGGATGAGAATGTCTTTGGTGCTTGGCTTTCTGAAAAGAAAGACTTAGAATTCCCTGTGTCACCAATTATACCCAACAGTAGGTCACTGATCTTGTTAATTTTATCTGATTGGGGAATGAGCCCAAAAGACAGCATCTCTTTCACTGCCTTGAAATCTCCTAATGCTTTAACTTTTTATAGCGGTGTGTGGTGGTAAAAGTGGAGCACATTCTGAAGTTGCCAACACTATATAAATTTACTCAACAGTGGCTTTGAAGCAAATTCAGTCCGTTTCATGGTCGGATCTGAGTACAGCTGATTTGTAGGAGATATTGAGTCCTGATCTGGTTCCACTTGCAGCTCTAGATAAACCACAGCAGGTGGCATCAACTCCATCCTCTTTGAAAATGTCACTCACCCTACCATGTGGATAAGCAATGAACACATGGAAGTCAGGTAATGCAGGAATGGTTGGCTGGTTTGCCTGGATGTTAACAATATAGAAAGATGGTCCAGCTATCACCAGTACTGGCCACTCCAAAGGTCTGGCAGGACTGACAGATTTCCCACTGAAATTTCCATTGTATCTTGCCAACAGCATGGCTAACAGATGGATCTGTCACTATCATCCTCATAATCCTAGTTGGTCGGACTGTTTTATAAAAAGGTCCCCATTCCTGGACAGCAGGACTGCCAGTGATGGTAAGGCTGTATAATTAAATGGACACAATGGATCCAGAACAAACCCAATGCATTGGAACTTACTGGTCCAAAGGCCAAGCTTGGAAATGCGAGGGGTACTTATGCCCACCAGGCAGCCTAAAACGGAGAAAATACAATACTCCCTGAGTTGGAAAAAGGCGTGGAGGGGAGGAAAATAAAGGTGATATCTGGTCTGATGTCAGTAATTGCATCATTGTTTCCTGGACCACATGGTACATCTGTTTGATGGTGGATGGTTGTACCATGTCAACATTATTCTCCTCCACTACCTCTGATGTTACTGTGGCTGATGGTTGCGGGCAACAAACTGTAGGGGACCCAAAGTCCCCACAGGACCAGCAATGGAGGTTGACACTGGATAAGGACATCAACTTATATTTCCTAAACTTATTCTGTCTTTCCTTCCCTTTTGATGCCTTCTGGACTACTGTAGACCTGACTTCCTCTATCCATGTATTACACACACAGAATGGCATATGTGATGTACACTTAGTACATAAGATACAAGAGTTATGGTTGTCTTCCTTTGCTTTGAATTCTTTGCATTTCATGTATTTAGTAGACATTTCTACTGAAATGACACAAGAAGAGATAACAAAGCACAAATCAGCATTCAGCATGTTACTAACTCACTAATCCCACACCTGTTACTCATGTAGTAAGTGAAAATAGTGTTATGCTAACCAGTAAATGACTACATGAGTTCAACAATAGTGTGTTGTAACATGGTCTGACATAGATAAGTAACAATAATAAGTAACTCAAATTTGGAAAATTGTAAAAATAATGAACACAACCTGTAGAAGAATGATTGTCTAACACAATCAATCCAAATTTAAAGTTGGATGGTCCAATTTTAACATTAAGATGGCATGGACTATTTAAGGTATAATATATGTGTTATAAGTACAGCAGTGAAGTTTAAAAACTAGTGACACCTGCTGGTACTAAGGGGAGGTGATGGGCAAGAGTTATTTTCCTTTGTCTATATGACATAGGAAAACTATTTTTGTCTTTATTAGGGCTAGATTCACAAGGTAGCAGGCTTATATCTCTAATGTTGATGTGGTTGGGGAATGTAGTTGAAGGAGAAGTCATTGAGATAACAAATGTAAGTCATAACAGCTCATTTTTTTCCTAAAAGTTGTAAAAAAATCTCATAACTCACCTAAACTTCAAGTTATAAATTTAGCAGGAAAATGTCTCAGAAACAGCTATATACAAAATTAACCTTGATCCTTTAAGCATGAAATATGTCAGTAACATTCTTTTGTTTTAACTGGCTGACAATCCTCATGACCCAAATACACATCCAGGTACACAATTCTGACAGCAACATTGTTTTAGAAAAAGCTAAACTCAAAGAGTTAATGAAAATTTGATGCTAGATGAATGGATAAGCATCATCAATCCAGAGGCCAAAGTTGCCCTACAATGCAAACAACAAAATACGATGTCCCAACAGGATGTAAAAAGTCTTCTGTCAGCATGATGACAGTATATTGGAAAATCTAAATGATCGACAGTTGCCAACAGTAGCTACAACAAATGACTGGCTATATCAAGCAGAGATGGAAATTAAGCGCTGTTCCCAGTGACACACCAAAGTTCATAGTGGTGGCCCTAATAAATGAGTTTGGCACCGTTTTCATTTAGGACAAACTAGGCAGCATTATAGGTCTTTTGGTGAAACCCCTATGTCATTATGACCACCATGATAGGCATACTGGTTGTTAAGTTAAATATCATTTTCACTTAGGACCAACCAGACACTTTAAGAAATCTTATGGTGAACATCTCACGTCAAAATGTCTTTTTGCCTAGGAGTACCTATAACAAGATTATCATGATGGCTGCCATGACAACCATACTGCATGTTGGCACCTTTTTCATCCAGGACCAACAAAAATTCATAAGAAATCTTCTGGTGGAACCCCATGTTGATATGACTTTCCATTAAGGAGGTGTAGCATTATGAATATTTCAAGATTACTACCATGACAGCCATTTTGGATGTCAGTTTGGCACGATTGTTTTTTTCATCGCCAACTAGACCTCTTTCTGTGAAAACCTCAAATCAATACGACTTTCTGTTCAGGTGGAGTTTTCCAAGTACCACCATTTTCATTTAGGACCAACTAGATATGACACGAAATTTTGTGGTGCAAACTCATGTCAAAGACCTTGAATTCAGGAGCAATAAGATTTTCAACAGGTTAACTGCGGTGCCAATAATGAAAGTCCAAGCAGAACCAGTTTGATTCAGGACCAACCAAGCATCAAAGACATCTTGCAGTGAAAATCCCATGACAATATGATTTTCTGTTCAGGAGAAGTAGTTATAAGAATTAAAATAATGAACTGTGGTGGCCATAATGATGTTCAAGCAATACCAGTTTCATGTAGGACCAATGAGACCATGGTATGAATGTGGATTTCAGGTTTCATGGCAATCCTTGAAGTTGTTGAGGAGGAGTAGCAATTACAAAACTTGCACTAGCTAATGGATTGGTGACTGACAAATGCAGTCACTTCAGATATTCTGGTCAAGTTAAGCCGAGTCAAAATCAGCAAAAGCAGTTGCAGTAATGAGATTGTATCGTCATGTCCAATGCATTACAAAACAAAAGGGTGGATAACTCTTATCAAGAATTCTGCAAGCAATGTGACTTGTTGCCATGTGCTTCTTCAGGCAATAATCATAATCCTTCCCAAATTTCAAGGCAACAATCGAAAACTGTCAGACCAGTTATACTAACAAGACTGTGGTGTACAATGCAAGGTACAAGACAAAAATGGCATAAACTCCTCCAAATTTTGTGGAAGCAGTGTAATTTATCAATACAAATATTCAGGTAATGACCTTATGCACCAAGTTTCATGAAAATCCATCAAAACGGGTGGGTAGGCTAATAAAATTGTGTCCTGCCACAAGACAAAAAGGGAATTATAAAAAATTGCAGGAGCAAAGTGATTGTTGATATTGCAACTTCAGGTAATGACTATAGTATTTACCATGTTTCATGACGTTCCATAAAAAAGTGTGGGACTATTTGTGCTAACAATGTGCAGGAATGAAGGCTTGGAAGAAACACAGATGAATGACTGGGAAGATTACCAAATACCAAATTAGTAGTTCAGGTATACATATTACAAATTTAACCATAAAATTTAGAAAGTTGAACATTTGATCAAAATTAAGCTTAGTTTTATAAAAGCATAACATGTATGCGTGATGAAATGTGATCAGACTTAATGCCAATTACAAAGAAGCAATTAATACTGTAATAATAAACAGTCAATGTAGTGAGCATCACATATGATTATGACATTTGTACATTTACCTGACACTGACATTTGTACATTTACCTGACACTAACATTTGTAAATTTACCTGACACTAACATTTGTAAATTTACCTGACACTGACATTTGTATATTTACCTGACACTGACATTTGTATATTTACCTGACACTTGTGGCTCACTGACTCCTAATGAAGAATAAAAAGTAAAAGCAAAATCTCATCACCCCCCTCACCCCCCCCCATAATGATGTACATATGAAAATGGTAATTCAAACTATGATCTTAATCTTATCAATGATGAGTTTAGTGTCAGAATATAAATGGGCATTTTCTTCCCTGTGGAAATTTGAATGGACATTTTCTTCCCTATGGAAACTTAAATGGACATTTTCTTCCCTATGGAAACTTATGGAAATTTAAATGGACATTTTCTTCCCTATGGAAACTCAAATGGACACCCTATGGAAACTTAAATGGGCATTTTCTTCCCTATAGAAACACTTGCTTTCATATACCTTGTGGCACTGCAGGTGAAAAAGACAATCCTCTTCATCTTCTTGTTGTAAAAGAAGAAATTGAAGGACCAGATGGAACCTTCTTCCCCATATGGATCAGAGGAGAGATCTGGATTATAACTGAAGATGTCACACTCATTGAGGCTGATTTCATTATCCACTGCTTCCCACAACATTTGCTTCAGTACAGAATAGTTTTCCTTCATCACTGCCCCAAGCTGATTATCAACAGTGTCGACAGCCCACTGAAAATGCAATATGTAATAAGTGTTGTAGGATTTTTAAAAATATTTTCAATTCACACTTTCCTTTTAATCTTGTGCTATAAACAGCTTAAACTTCATTTACAAAATACATGTATAAATCACCCATGCACATCCAAACTGATTAAGCACCTTAATTTAAACCATTTCCCCAAACAGACTACAACTAAAGTTTAATATAATCACTATTCTGTACAATGTGCTACCAATGCAGGATGCAACCAATATGGCTTACTGGGAAAAACTGCATTATGATATAAGTGTATTTAAACCATTCAAAATTAAACATTATTTCCTTCTTTAGTATAAAATGACAAACAGCAACATTTTTGCTTACTGATAAATCAAGCTGAGTCTAAGGATAGTGTACCCTATAAACAGATTCCACTCAAAGCTGGACTTCAAAATTGGTAATCACTGTCATTGTTGTGGGTGCTATGTGGGTTTGTTTTGTTTTCTTTTGTGTATACAATGTAAAGGTGGGTGGGTATGGAGGGTAAATTAATTTTAATCATGTATTATTTTCCTGCTAATATTACATTGTTTTCCTTTACTGGGACTCATTGTCCCTCATCCATACAAATTATCTTTCTCCCATTAGGATTAAAAAGTTAAACGATCTAGAACTGAAGAGAAAACATCCCAGTCCGACTCCTGTGTCACTGCCAACACACAAAATACTAATCCTCTTTGATTTGGAGCTAGAGTACAGAGCATCAGAACAAGGTGGAATTAGCAAAAGTAGCAGGTAAGTATGACTCAATTAAACTTAATTTTTACACACACCCTAAAAAATAAACTACATTTTAACCACAGTAATAAATTATCTGCTACTATTACACTGCTGACTTTCCCAATTAGGAGGGTGGCTGATGGCCTCAACAAATCTGGTACAAAACTATTGTATTGATCCTTATGGTGAGAGTATTTGCTACTGTAAGCTGGCAGAAGGTTGAGCCACTTGCTATGCCATTACCACCAGACCCAGTAAAAAAAATACCATTGCTCTGGTACATAATGACCAAAGGTAGAAGATGTCTGAGATGGCCAAAACAAGCACTGTCTGAGATGGCCAAAAATAGCACTCTTAAAATTATCCAAAGGTGAGTGATTCAAGTAGGCCTAAGAAGTAGTAATATGCATAACATCATGGTATTTAATTCTCAAGAATGAAAGGTTCCTCTGACAGATAAGCTTGCTTTATAATGAGGTCTAGAAATAGTGGATGCTTTAATATCTGAGGAACCCTTACTAGGTAGAAAGTGATACTTAAAACCTTTCTCTCTCCTTTGAGATAAAGTCCAATAAAATACTAAGGTCCTAACTGGGCAATGAAGTCTATCTTCGTGATTCCCAGCAATAATACAACTGAGACGGGGGATCTCAATAGGAAGTAGAGCTACCGAAGGTAGTTGATTCTAAGCCAGAAATACTGATGGAAAAGAAAAGAAACCGACTCATTATATAATCCATTGAACCATATACAGCCATTTTCTTCAGACTGAGCAAGATGCTGCATCAATCTCCTTGCAGACAAGGGAAAGCAGGAAAACAGTGCTTTTCAAACAAAGATTCAGTTTTTGTTTCATAAAAATACACAATTCCATCTAGGCATTAGTGAGTGAGAAACTGGTCTCTGAAGCTCAAAATACCTAATAAGATCACAAAGATGAGGTCCAACTCTATGACATGGCCCTTGGAGAACTTGAGAGTGTCTGAAAGGACTGTGCTATAGCCCTTAATCGTGGACACTGGACATTTCTTCAAAAAGAGAAGAAAATTGTCTACTGTGCTCAATGTTGATCACAAAATATCAATGTTTACTACTGTACCATTCCCATTTCCATACGCTTTATAAACCTTTATCTACACTTTTCATGTCATGGTCTCTCTCAACAACTTGGGACGCACTTCTTTCTATTGCCATCAGTTTCCATTACACGAAGATTCAATTGATGAATATAAACCTTTGACCAATCAGAATACTCTTTATGAGAGTCGTGTGCCAACTAATATATGGAACAAATAATTTACAAGAGTCATTGCGGAATGGGACAAAAGAGACTGCTTTTAAAAAACCGGATCGGACATGATGTAAAAAAAGGACTATATCATGAAAAATCTGATTCAAGTTAGAAGAAAAGCGGAATTCCGCTTTAAAATGGAGAAAAATCATGTCTGGGTAGCCGAGATATTTCCATCAGGTGACAATATGAACTGACCATGCAAATGATCATTGTTTACTAGTGATGTCCATGACAGCTTGCTTAGAGATATGGCAGGGGCATTTAAATGCACTTACAATGAAATGCTGTAGTGACATCAAAACATGCTTGCAATGCAATATCCTGATGTATTTGTACTCTGTAAAGAGCTAAGCAAACAAAATAAACTGAATTTCAAAGAAATAAATGAATGAGTGTTTTGCATGCACAAAGACATTTTGTCTTACCATGATTATATAAGTATTACTTATATTAGTTATGATACTAATTTTATCACTCTTATGAACAAAGTATAAAATACTGATACAAAATACATGATACATTATACTTTGTTCTTGATATGACATGTAGATTAAATCAAACCTTTAAGCTGGGTTCTCTACTGAACTCCTCACTCTTAGCATTGCTGAAGTCATAGTCTGGCTGAAATGATGCATTTAAGGTGGAGATTAAATAGAACAAGGTTTTCGTTGAGATGGTATCACACAGGTATCCTTCTCCTTGTCTGAAACAAAAGAAGAATTCCCAGAACAAGTTAACAAAAAATATTTCAAGTGTAAATTACGCAGACACCACAATAAAGAAAAATTCAATTAAATGAATTGAAATAAGGAGTCAAAATATACTAAATCAAAAGGACAAATCTAATGTTACTGAACACACATTGTGATATCAGTTAGTTCCTGCTGGAAAGAAGTAGGGAATGCTTCCAGAATCTTAATTTATGAGCACCTACTGCTGATTAGGAAAAGTCAAACTGGTCACTTTTAAGTAGTTTGTATTAATACATAACACATAAATGTATCAAAAAATGTTAATAGCACATAATCATTAGTAAGAACACAATGCCAATTTTCTGTATAAACAGCAATCCCAATACTATAAGTCTGCAGTAATGAAGTATTATCCTCAAATTCTTCATAGTTATCCAACCCAACCAACAATTATGAACATGCATGCAAGACATGGATTGAATTGCTGATATCTGCAGGCAATCCCAAATATGTACCATTTTTTTCTGCTTGTATTCAGATGCTGCATGTTTTCAGGCACAAATTCTTTTTGCCAATGTAACTTTTTTGTGTCTTACAATATTGGAACATCACTGTAAAAGAATTTTATTTATGCACTTATTCTTTGGAATGTAGATCTCCAATTGTAATAAACATACAAGAGACTAATACCATTTTTAAAATGGAGAAATGGCTTGCTTATCATCAGAAATAGCCATTAGTTGCTAATATTGATACACCACTCCTTCGATAACTCGTGCCATGATAACTCACAAAACTGCTTATAATGCAGGGTCAGGCATTTTTAAAACCAGAAAATTCAAAGCAAGGATCCCTATTTCTTAAAACTTCAAGAAAATTGCAATCAAAACTGGTAAATGAAATGTTGATATATCCTACAAACTTAAAATCTAGTGGCCCCGGTCATATGTCGGGTTAACTCACTTCATGGATCAATCGAACACTGTTAAAAATATTATTGTGTATATAACATAAACTAGCTTAAATTAACTGAAACATTCATACCTATGATCAAAGATAGCAAGGCAACCAAGCTAAAAGAATAATACTTCGTAAACTAAAGAGCTTGTTTTCAGATATGGACCATTGTGGGCAAGTGAGTTTCAGAGAATTCCTGAACTGGTACAAAGATATAACCTCAAGGACAATAAGAAGTTTCACTGTTACTGCCAATGAAATCACGACATCAATAATGTACTAATTGAACAAATCAAAATTTTAGTTATGACGTAACCATTTGTCTCACGAAATAAATATTACATGTTTAAAAAAACTAATAATCTTGTTTAGTGGTTTATCAACAGTTAGTCTAGTTCCCTGCTAATAGACTCCTGATTTGGCAGGATACTATTATATACCAATCCAGGAACCAGACTAATCAACAAACAAAAAGCAGTGATGTAATACACAGATGCTTTTGCCTACACATGATGGTTGTTGAAACCATTTGGAACGATCTTTCACATGTTGGATATTTTTAAACTGAATGTTATTTATACAGAATAATGAAAAACTTCATTAGAAAAAGCGTGTTATTAACAATCATTATCGATGTGATTGTAAAATGAGGATTCAGTCATTAAACAGCCCATTCCCCTACATTCCTCCCTCGCGGTTTTCTTGATATATGAGCAGATTTTTTTTCAAGTTTTGGAGGTCCCTCTGTAACTTGCACCCTCGCTTATAGTGCAGTCAATGTTTGTGGATGCCGTTGTGCGCAAGTTATTGAGGGAGAGGTGTATAAAGAATACAATTTGTTTATCCTCAGATTTTGATGCATGGGATTTAAATTTTACCCATTTCTGATGCACTGAAATTCCAACCTGTGCATTTTTATGATGCACATTGATTTCAGCTGGAGCATCCGTCTTAATTACCCTTGATTTGCTTTGGTATGATTTCCTACCAAGTGTACACTGTTCATAACAGACTGACTGTATGCACCAGTGACTGGCATTTGCTAGAGTACTATTTTCCCCTTATCAGCCCCTTTGCATATCAAAATGAACTGGGCTGAGTCAACAGATCACTGATTTCACACTTAGGTGGACATAACTCAATTAAGGTTAAATATTTTCTAGATTATCATTTATGATAGTGGAAGAGAGAATCAATTACAACTTGACTGGATTAACTTTTAAATCAAATATCAGTATTTGTTTGATTGCCGATCAACATTAATGTGATTCTACCTGTGGTAGGACAAAAATACAATTGTAAAGGCTGTTTAGTGTACATACCATTTTAAAGTCCAAATCTATCACTTTTGAAAAACAAAAATAAATTTTTTTAACATAAATAATCAATAAATTTGTGCATCTTCTCCCAGTTTTACAGTAACCAGTGGGAACCAATCTACTGAAGACAGGAAATGTAATACCGGTACAATGATGTGTGGTAATCAGGTTATGAATGTTGACATGTGTACTCAAAAAGCTGTTAATTGATTACATTACTTGTAATCTGGAGAAATAAAAGCCAAATGTGGGATGTTTTATGGGGTGTTATAAGTAATAAAGGGATCAAAGGTGTTCATGATGGTTTTCAAGTCTTTTAATAAAAACTGAATGACCTTTGATCTTTTATTGTTGACTTGTTCTTGCATTGCTCAAGACAGAAGTATATTTAAGGGAAGTTGATACATATTTTAGTTCAGTTTGTCTAAAAATGTTGAAACGTAAGCTTTCTCCTAACACTTAAAGAAAAGCAAAACCAAAACAACAAAAGGACACTGGCAAAGAATGAAATTCTTGAGTACGTCTCATGTCCAACTTTCTCCTTAGGATGAACTGGACGAGTACTGGAGAGCAATCAGTAACTTTAAAACACGGCCACTGAAAAAATGAAGTTTGATATTTTTTGCATTCTGAGAGTGGTTGTTTTGTCACTGTCACATTTGAATGCTGATAGAGAGAATACATTCTCCATTGTTCTCAAAAATAAAATTATTCATGAGGAAATCTGGACCAGAAAACCATTGTGGGCCTGTTCAGTGTGAAACTTAATAATCACAATTCATGCTATTAGAGATCACCATCAAAGGTCTTGTGAATGAAACTAGAAGTTTGTGGGTTTTATTTTTTACAAACTATGAGAAATACATCTCTTCCTTCTTCATCAAACTGTCTTACACTGGCTCATAATAATTAATCCTAACGGCTCAAGATTTTCTTTCTTGTCTCAGTCTCAGAAATTACCTGCCAGTGATTATCATTCCAATCCTCAGACTCCAAAAGGAACAGAAAGTTAGTAAGAACTGAGGAGAAGGTGAATAAATCTCCTAAAGTTGTAAGAAATCTTAAGCATAAGTTACATAAGACAGTACAGTGTTTCCTTTTATGCAACATGAGACAAGAAGTCTTGAAAGTCAGTTTGCTCCAGAAATAACAGTCCCAGCTACAAGGACATGACTAAAAAACAAATGACTCATGAGATTTTCATCTTGAATCTCGAGATTTTGGTGTCAAGGGTCAAATGACTTTTCAATTTTTAAATCCATTGTGAACCCTGACATAGTATGTACATGCAGAAGAAAAAATCTTGATCATAAAAATATTTGAAGGATATGTTATCTTTAATCAAAAGAGAAAATAGTTGATGTCAAAAGCTACATTTCAAAACTTTTATTCTCCTTTGTGGATCAAACTGAAAACTGCATGTAGCAGTTTTGTATCCAGGAAATATTTTCAGTGTATTATAAATGTCTGAGAAAAAAAAATCATAAATACACAACAAATATTTGTTCATTAGGTTTTATATATCGTTTTGAATTTGTAAGTATTGGAATGTAATCAGCTTTGTGATAAGCTTTTGTAAGTTTGGTCACCAGTCACACAAACCATGATCAGTTTCATTGGTTCCATTAGCAATATTTAAAACTCTCCCACCCACAACCAAAATACACTATTGCTTTAACTATCTGGAAAATTAAAATCTAGACATGTCCTATCATATAAAAGTGTTTGGTTTTAACTGATGATGAAAAACAAGACCAATCTGAGTTATATCTATACAGATTTTTATGGATGGTAGATTATGGTGCTGGTGCAGATTTCTTGTAAAAATTTGTGTTTTCTAATATGCATCCATTTTCTTGTGGATTGAAATAACTTTAAGAAACTAAGTAATTTCTGTTTTTATTCATTAATATACACTTATAGTGATTAATCTGCATTTAGTTAAGCAGTAGCTGATATTGCGTGGATATGACTGTTTGGGATTGGGACATTTTTTAGGTCATTTGTTTTTGGACACTGGCATTAATATTTGTACATACATTTTTTTACTGAAAAAGTTATCTGTTGTCATCTAAAAACAAACCAACAATTGGTAAAGGGTGTCGGAGTTGTGCAACATTAATCCACAAACACATGTACATATCGATCCGAAAGATAACATTATCTCCATCTTTATTTCAATAAGCATGGAGATGTTAAATTCTGAAAGCCATCATTATGCTTATTATTTTGGTGTATGATATTACTGATATTATTATAGGACGGGACAAGGTTTTAAGATCTAGTAGAGGAGTGCCACCTTTCAAATTCGATATTTGCATGCGTGTGTGTGATTTACATTTTTAATGAAGCTTTAACAATTTTTCAGTCCTAATGCTACAATATCTACAGTTGTGGCAGTTTATTGTGATGCCTGGCACTGGGGCATCATGCCACAGACATGTAGCATAATGTCCCTACCCAGTCACATTATTCTGACACCAGGTCAACCAGTCCTAACATTGACCTCTTAATGCTGAGTGCCAAGCGAAGCAGTTGCTAGTACCATTTTATAAGTCTTTGGTATGACTTGGCCAGGGTTTGAACCCTTGACCTCCAGCATCCGAGATGGATGCTCAAAACCCTTAGGCCACAGGAGTGGTAACTCAATGTTTGCAACAATGTCATTATATGCATGTACTGCACTACTCACCTGTTAGGACTCTGATCAATGGCTGTCTGAGGTGGGGACAAGGCTTGAAGATCTGGTACAGGAACACCACCTTGTGCACTGAGAGACTTGAACAGTCTCTTGTCGTTACCTGCCATCTTACAGGAATAACTTTCAATCCTTGAGAAGGAACAAAAGATAGTTTAGTCAACCTCAATACAGTCTGATATATTTACCTGTATGCTACGTGAAACAAACTAAATGAGCAGTGTATTTAGACATTTTATGCAAATAAACTGATAACAACATACACCAGTATGTGAGGCAGTCTGGGTGAATGTCACAAGGACCCTTCTTGTGGCCACACTTTCACACAGACTGTCCCGATATTGTTCTTGGAAATATGTTATCTTAATGAGAACAATAATAGCAGTACTGTATCATTTTCACATATAAAACTCGCCTGTTTGTCTGTACTGTGTGCAACATTTACCCCACTGTGTTTGCACAAAATAAACAATGATTCATTCATGATGAACTTATGTATTTTCACACTCCGATTTTTTTATAATAAAGAAGACATTCAGTTGTTAACTTTTACTGCTCAGCAGAAGCAATTCAGACACACACAATAGCAATGTGACATCACACTTCATAGAAAGAAAATAAACCCACTGAATTGATGTTCAATAATTTAGGGAGATAAATTTCTATTAATTATGGCAGGGGTTAGGTTGTGTTTTTCACAAACAAGACTTACCTATGAATTAATTATACTTGGAAAATAAGGAATGTACCCAAACCCAAGAGGACCTTGCTAGCAATAATTACTGAAAAGGAGCAGGGGTTTCTGGCATAAAACCAGAAGATGAGAGATGAATGTAAAACTAGATGAAATACTGAAGGGAAAACCAAATTTACTTTTAACTTGGAAAAAGCAATTTATCTCTGACCACATGGTCACACAAGGTGCAATGTGTCTTAGTGACAATTCTCCACTTTGGGAGGATGTATCGACATTCAACAGAAGAGATTTTTCAACACGAATAAATTGCAATGGGTATATTACTGCTGCTATCAAAATATATTTTACTATATTTCCTTTGAAATAAAAATATTAATTCACTTTAAAGAATAACATGCAATGACATCTCAATCAATTAAAATCATGATAATGCCAAATGATGACAACTCTAAGAAGGATATACCTAATAAAAAATTTTTTTAAGTGACATTTGTATTTCAGTTTTTTTTTAAAGTTTGGTTTCAGTGTAATCATAATAAATGTGATATGCCTGTTGTGCACAAGTTACCAAGGGAAAGGTGTACTTTTCAATTTGCCTGTACTAAAATTGGCTTTTTGTACCTGGGACAATTCATACCTGGATATTTGCCCAATAATGTTGTAAGCCATTCTATTAACCTCAGGGGCTATTCCAACCAAAACAACTTCACAATAACTCATAGGGCTCAAAATTAGTGCAAATTCAAAATCAGTTAATTTTCATACACACCAGTAAAACTCCAGTTCTCACTAATCTAAAAAATCTGTCAATCTTTGTTAGTCACTATCATAACACCTGAACAAGAGGTGTTGGTCACTATCATAGTACCTGTACAAGAGGTGTTGGTCACTATCATAGCACATGAACAAGAGGTATTGGTCACTATCATAGCACCTGTACAAGAGGTGTTGTTCACTATCATAGCACCAGTACAACAGGTGTTGGTCACTATCATAGCACATGAACAAGAGGTATTGGTCACTATCATAGCACCAGTACAAGAGGTGTTGTTCACTATCATAGCACCTGTACAAGAGGTGTTGTCACTATCATAGCACATGAACAAGAGGTATTGGTCACTATCATAGCACCTGTACAAGAGGTGTTGTTCACTATCATAGCACCAGTACAAGAGGTGTTGTCACTATCATAGCACATGAACAAGAGGTATTGGTCACTATCATAGCACCTGTACAAGAGGTGTTGTTCACTATCATAGCACCAGTACAAGAGGTGTTGTTCACTATCATAGCACATGGACAAGAGGTATTGGTCACTATCATAGCACCTGTACAAGAGGTGTTGTTCACTATCATAGCACATGGACAAGAGGTGTTGTCACTATCATAGCACCTGTACAAGAGGTGTTGTCACTATCATAGCACATGAACAAGAGGTGTTGTTCACTATCATAGCACCTGTACAAGAGGTGTTGTCACTATCATAGCACATGAACAAGAGGTATTGGTCACTATCATAGCACCTGTACAAGAGGTGTTGTTCACTATCATACCACATGAACAAGAGGTATTGGTCACTATCATAGCACCAGTACAAGAGGTGTTGTTCACTATCATAGCACATGAACAAGAGGTATTGGTCACTATCATAGCACCTGTACAAGAGGTGTTGTTCACTATCATAGCACCAGTACAAGAGGTGTTGTCACTATCATAGCACATGAACAAGAGGTATTGGTCACTATCATAGCACCTGTACAAGAGGTGTTGTTCACTATCATAGCACCAGTACAAGAGGTGTTGTCACTATCATAGCACATGAACAAGAGGTATTGGTCACTATCATAGCACCTGTACAAGAGGTGTTGTTCACTATCATAGCACCTGTACAAGAGGTGTTGGTCACTATCATAGCACCTATACAAGAGGTATTTAAGAAAACAGTTCAATCCTATCCATGTTTAATTGAATTGATGATTATATTTAACTGTTGACCCACTAAGACTCTGTGATTAAAGAGGTATTGTGAATGTCAGATATGTGGAATTTTTTTATTATTAAAACTTGGCAAGCCTACCGCTATTTAGCATGGCACTTTGCCAACTGATTGCTTTTCTGTTGTAAAACCTACTGTTTCTAATAAAAGTGTCTAAGTCTTACTTATCATCAGCTTATTTATCTATCTTTTTTATTACTTCCTTTTAGTTGAATCTCAACAAGGCCATTCTTTATCTGCAAACATATCACATCATCATGGAACACATCTGTACATATTTGAAGGTGATTCCAGGCTGTACAGTGAGGTGTAAAATAGAAAGGTGATTCCAGGCTGTACAGTGAGGTATAAAATAGAAAGGTGATTCCAGGCTGTACAGTGAGGTATAAAATAGAAAGGTGATTCCAGGCTGTACAGTGAGGTATAAAATGGAAAGGTGATTCCAGGCTGTACAGTGAGGTATAAAATAGAAACAGAGATACACAGAAGTGGCATGATACAGGAAACAAGGTGAGGTGTCAATCATGCAAATGACTCTGGGCATGGGTCTTCATTCTGCTCAGTTAGTGAACTAAATACACAATTCACAAAATGCATGGATCAGAAAAACTTCTCTTCTGTTGATCATGTAGATCAATGGAAACAAATTCTGATTGGTATATATGTCAATATTACCATTATTTCTTACCAACAGAATATTGCAAAGTATACTGAATACATTAAACATGTATGTGGTCGCTACATTATAAATATAACTTGAACAATATACCAGTACAATAAACAATCTGATTGTTGACACGCAGTCCTCTCTAACTTCAGATCAGGCCCATCCAGTATTCTAAAAGAGGTGCCCATTGGACTTGTAAAACAAAAAACCAAATTTGTCAGAGAAAATGTTGATCATGATGATGAAATGTGGAAATGTATTTTCAGAATGCTGACATACCTGCCATAACACAGTACAATCTGACCATCTGTAACTGTCCTATGTGAAGTGCAGCTCTCATTTCAATCAAATTGTTCCATGGCATGTCATGCTAAAAGCATGATTTTTACTCTCAAATCCCCTTATACAATCATGTTTCAAGAAAACAAGTTTCAGTAATCTTCAAAAATAGAAAATAAAAACCACCATTAGTATATGCATGTTACATACAACCAGAGGTCTTGCTAGGATTTTAAAACTAGGAGTCCAGGACTCCTATTTTCATAAAAATAGGAGTCCAACCAGAAAAAGTTGCAATCCTAATATGCATACTGGGCATGTCTAAAGTGGCTAAATGTCCAGGTGAGAAGAACCAGTGGTTGTTATAGTTTAATTTTCCAAATTCTGTACACCACCTATATATAGCTCTTGTTTGTCCATTAGCGTCAGGGTGAATTTTGTCAATTCAATGAAAGGCTTTTTTCCTAATACTAAGCCAGACATCACACACTTTCTGAATTAGATTTATCCTAGCATTATTCTATATTCATATGCATGCATCCAAGAATTATATATATATATATATATATATATATATATATATATATATATATATATATATATATATATATATATATATATAGTCTGGTGAATCAATAAAGCGAAACCGGTCACAACATTCTTCATGTTGGTGGTGTTTATCATTTATATATTTTATATGTATATATATATATAGCTGTGTGTGGATCATCACAGTCTATATTTTTTATTAGGAGAAATAAACATTAAATAACTAAAAGGAAAAATCTGACTACATAAAGGCCAGTCCAGACACAGAAACTACATAGTAAACAAAGCATTATACATGTAGCATATACATAGCAAACATGGATGGT
Organism: Sinohyriopsis cumingii; assembly: GCA_028554795.2. Classification (NCBI taxonomy): domain Eukaryota; kingdom Metazoa; phylum Mollusca; class Bivalvia; order Unionida; family Unionidae; genus Sinohyriopsis; species Sinohyriopsis cumingii. The sequence continues at coordinate 117,776,887 of CM068835.1, read as the reverse complement.
AGGAAGATCATTGGCCACAATCACTGGAAATTGGGATTATCTTATGTAATTATCCACAGACATATATGTCAATGGGTGATAGTACAAAACATAACAAGTTATTAATTTTATAGAATAAAGCTATCAAGTATCGGGAAAGGAGGAAATAAGGGACCTGTATATACAGGAACCTCAGAGAATGATTCAGCTAAGAAAGTAGCAAATTAGGAGAAACCACTGCAACAAAAACGATCATATAAATACATTTTCTTTTCAAACTTCTTTTTGATTCCTTACAGAAAAAACCCCATAAATATCAGAGGATGGGAACATGAACACATCAAAGCCTTTGAATGTTTTGAACAAAGAGCCATGTGGGTGTGTGGCAACACTCAAGGCCAATAGCTAATTATATCTAAATGTCGAAGATGTGCCCAGAAATAAAAATTAACATTATTCTAGAATACAGATATCTGCAATTAAGTATGCAAATTAGGAACATATATGTCGTGCTGGACTCTGTCGATAATTTCTGAGCAAATGGTAATTGGAGATGTTCATTACGTTTCGTACAAAGAATTTCCAATTGCTTTATTAACATATTTCATTTTTACCCAGTACTTAACTTTGCAATGGATTTAAAAATCTCTTTAGTTGTAATTACATGCTTGTTTCTGTATAGTATTTGGACAGGAATAGCGGAGAACTCGCCCCATGGAGAACTCACCCTGGGAGAACACGCCCCATGGAGAACTCGCCCTGGGAGAATTCATCCCAGGTGTCAGAAGTCGCCCCATGGTGGTCGGCGAAGTCACTCCACTTCGCTTGGAGAAGTCGCCCCAATGATCTTGTATAGTAATTCTGAGATGTCGCCACATGGTTGTTAAGCCTTTATTTATTGTTGTTTTCTTCAACTTAATAACTTATTAAATCTATAAAATTGGCAATTTTTCAACTTTTCCACTTCTGTACTTAACGAAAAATAAGTGTTATCTGTCTCTTTTGCTTGCTCTTCAAATCATTTGATGCATTTTATTTGTAAAAATAGAGAGGGTGTAAGCATGATGTGATGTCTGCAGTTTTATATATGAAAGGGTTCCAACCTATTAACCTAAGTCCTGAAGGATTAGATTGTATTGTAGCTCTCTCTATTTTATATTCTGCTGTGTTTAAAGCCTCATGTTGAGTAAGATTCCAGGCTTTGTTCACCACAGAAACAATTATATATGAAGGATAATTTCTATTTTGTAAATATGTTTGTAATTTAGTCAACGAATTTTGTAATTGACATTCATCTAAAATAATGTGTCTGTATCTTTTGGACTGGCTATATGGTATACAGTTTTTACATGACATGGGATGACAAAGAATATCCCACATATTGGTGGATATTAGTTTCCTTGATATGAATATTTGTAGAGATAGTGTTACCGATATTTTTTATTACATTTACATCTAAAAATGAAACATGCGTACTAGATGCAGTATAAGTAAATTTAATAGTCAGGTGAAAATGATTTAGGCGATCAATAAATTTTTTCAGTTCTTCAGCTGAAAGCTTCCAGATCATAAATATGTCATCTAAAGATCTGAACCAAAGAGATGGATTAAACTTTTCATTTTGAAGAAAATCCTCTTCTAATTTACCCATGAAAGGGAAGAGTATGAAGGAGCCATATTAATACCCATTGACGTACCAATTATTTGTATGTAATTCGTACTATTAAATTGAAAATAATTATTTTCCAAGATAAGTTTTATTATTTTACAAATATCTTCACTAGATAGTGTGCTATTATTAGGATTGTTATCAATAAAATATTTACACGCTTCAATACCATCTGCATGCAGAATGTTGGTATATGATGTTAACTTACATCTAATGATACCAGGATTGAAATTATCAGATAGCTGTGGAATAGACTTCAGCTTTTTAATGAAAGTAGTTGTATCTTTAATGTATGAAGTGATTTCATTAAAGGTTGTAAAACACTATCAATGAATTTGGAGAGGTTTTCAGTATATGAATTACAACATGATATAATGGGTAATCCTGGAAAATATAAAGGTAAATTATGGTTAGGATTTTTATGAGTTTTGGGTAATATGTAGAATAGAGGTGTACATATGTTAAGAGGGAAAGTATCAAATTCCTCATATACGGAATTATTATTTTTAGCGATCTCATTAATGCATGTTGAAATTTTTATCTAATTTCTGTTGATGGGTCTTCGATAATATGTTTGTAGTATTTTTCATCATTTAATTGACGTTCAACTTCTTTAACATAATCATCTTGATTCATAATAATAATAGTGTTTGACTTATCATCATTTTTAATCACTATACTGTCATCATTCATTAAATTATATAACGACTTAATTTCATCCTTATAAATATTACTATGATATTGCTTTTTATGATTACCAGTTAATATCTCTTTTGTGATCGCATATATATAAAAATCTAAATATGAATCAAGTAAAAGATTATTTAATTCTGTTATAAAAACGTTATCTGGGTGACAAGTTTTGGGGTGACATCAACCAATTGGGGTGACTTCTCCAAGCACTCTGGGGCGACTTCTCCAGATAAGCTGGGGTGAGTTCTCTGCATACCTTTGGACAGTATCTGTGTATATTTGGGCAGTATTTGGGTGCATTTTGAGTAAATCCTGCCGCCGACGTGATTTTAAACAGGAAACAAGCACTTGTCGTGGACTATCACTTTGGAAAATTTTATGTACGACTTCAAAAATGTGAATAGTCCTGGACACTGGGCTATTGAATTTGATCTGCCATGAAATATACAAATAATGAATGACTAACTAACACATCAACTTCCAATAAAGTGGCGAATGCTTTTTATTATAACTTTACCTTCCATTGATTTTGCAATTCTCTAGCTCCACTGACAACTCAGAATTGATCGCTTCAAAACGAGCATTCTCCAATAGCTTCATTGTTATTATACTGCTGAAGCACAGCTATATTCAAATTTACAGTTATCAAAAAAAAGAAAAAGAAACCACTTCAAATCCTGATAATAAACGAAAATGAAACAGGAATTTTTGTTTTACTAAAACTTTTAGATTTATAAAGTAACTTTCTGCTCAATCGCACACGAACTCGGGCAAATAATCAAAGATCGCCGAGGATTTAGAAGTTTTTTTCTCCAAGAAAATCTGTGGGCACATTGAAAATATTCAAATACTGCATCACTCGTTATAAAGTCAAATTTTGCTGTGAAATCTTCTTTCTTGTGATACATTTTGATCAGCTACCACTGGGAAAAAATTCCAAATGTCAAATCTGTCAACAAACTTGTATCAAAATAATTCCTTTATCTCGATTTGATCGGTGGTATCTTCCAACTAATTGATTAAAGAAATCTTAACTGCATACAATAATGCAAAAATTATGCCTTAAATGAGTTAATAAAAGTCTAAATGATTGGTACAATCTCACTAGCTCTAGAACTGCTTCCTTGTTTGTTTGACCTCCATTATCCGTATAAACTCTAAAATTAGCGCGGTCCCAGGATGCAATATTTTCTGACTAAACATATTATCCTTTGTGTATATTCTCGAAATGGTTTGAAAACCAGTCAAAGGAATTGTTATAAACGTGTATTTGCAATTACAGGGGGCGAATCGGTCGTGGATAATGGCTTTAAATTAAGATAATAATAATAATAATAATAATAATACGACCTTTCTAAAAACAACATGAATTGGTTTCATGCTAAGTTTTTATTTCCAGATTTACTTTATGAGGCACTCACAATGTAATCGAAATGAACGTTACAATGACACAGTGAGCCCAATTGTTGTCTTTGTTTTATTGATGGATGGAGAGTGAAAGAGAAGAATACAATTAAAAGATGACTGACCCGGACAGTTGTAAAAATATTGCAAGTAATGAAGGAAGACGACATAGCGTCAGTGGAAGATACAATACAGACGCCCCTCCCTTGGGACTGTATGGAATCAAGATTTATAGCGTCAGTGGGAAAATACATGTTACAACACTTGCCTTCTACTCACAAAATAGACGCTACAAGTCCAGTATTTGTTATAAAATGGGGTTTTACTGTGCATGAGGTTGATAAGTGGAGATAGATACATTTCTCCTGCTTTGTTACACCCTGCAAATACAAACAAAAAAAAATACAAAAAAAATAAAAAATTACTACAACGATAAGTAATACCGTCATCAGTGCATTATTGGTCTGCATGATTACATTGATTCTGTTTACAGTACATTCAATACGAATATCTTACTACACCATATATTGATTATCCATCTAGAGATAGTGGACCAAAAAAGCCTAAACACAACAATCAGTGTGTAGAGCAAAAGTAGAGAGCAGACAGACAGACAATCGTATGGAGAGAATGATAGGCTCATAAAAGAATATGCAGGTTGATAATCTATTAAAGGTACTAAAATACATCAACATATATTCTAGAGAAATATACAGAGTACATATTAAAATAAACTGTTACATTAACCATATTATAAATCTATTTACCTTATCATATGGGACAAAGGTCAAGTCACATTTACCTTCATGCAAAAGAATAATCAGGCACTTTTCTTAATGCAATGCCATGACCAGCACCCTTCAGAAGCTCCAATGGAATGACCACCACTAATATGCTGTTCATACTATGTTGTTTATACAGACAAGTAGCAAACTAACCAATCAGAAAGTTACTTACCACTTGTCATACAGTAGAACAACCCAGCATGAACAGTAATCAGGGTAGCTTCATTGCTCAGTGAACAAATGCCACAATCTTCACAAGAACCCTATGCCCAGGATGAAGAGTTGCAGCTCTTGCTTTCATGTCATATACACTCTTCTGTTTTTCTTGAGATTGTTTCGCAAGACATGTTGCTAGTTTTACGATTCTTCCAATCGGTTTCGAAGAGATTTAATATAAATGCACAAATTGCCCGATCCACTTCTCTTATCTAATCCAAATGCGAGGTCAATAGGTAGACGTGGCTCTCTTCCAAACATCAGAAAGAATGGAGTCTGGCCTGTGGACTCATGGCGCGTACAATTATAGGCATGAACTAATGGTCCTAAATAGCTCTTCCGATCCCTTTTCTGATCTGGGTTGAGAGTTCCCAACATATCTAGCAGTGTCCTATTCCATCGCTCATACATACCATAACCCATTGGATGATAGGGTGTCGTGCGAGATTTCTTTATTTCAGTAATTTTACAGAATTCTTTGATAACCTTACTTTTAAAGTTTGCACCCTGTTCTGAATGTAAACGCTGGGGCATACCATAATGCACTATAAAACTATTAAACAGAGCCTCAGCTTTAGTCCTGGCTGTCTGGTTTCTTCTCGGAATTGCCTGTGCATACCTGGTAAAGGGATCTGTAATAACCAGTATATTTTGGTAGCCTCCTTTGGACCTCTCGAGAGCCAGAAAATCGATGAAAACGAGTTCCAATGGCTGTGTGGTCACTATGTTGACGAGTGGTGCTCGAACATCCGTTAACGATTTTCTAAGCATGCAACGACGGCATTTTTGGATCCATATTTCCACATCTTTTGCCACGAGCGGCAAAATAGAATATATTCCTTAGGAGAGAAAGTGTCTTGTCTCGGCCTAAATGACCGCAATCATCATGTAAGTAGTGTATATCATCCTTAAGGTGAGACTTGGGAAGTACCAGCTGTAGTTTGTCATGATCATCAGCACTTGTCCTCTTCGCAGGCATAAATTGTCAAAAGTCCGAAATAATGCTAAATGATCTCTTCCAGTAGGTAGGGACTGTCGATTAGGCTTTCCTTTGTCTCGTACATGCTTTACCCATTCCCTTATAAGTAGTTAAGGGGGGCACATTACGTACAATGGGAATTAGCATTACAGACCCCCCTGGGTTAGATTACGTACAAGGGAAATTTAACATGGCGAAAAATCGTGGGTCAGATTACGTACAAGGGGAATTAACATGGCGATAAATCGTGGGTCACTCTACGTACAAGGGGAATTTAACATGGTGATAAATCGTGGGTCACTCTACGTACAAGGGGAATTTAACATGGCGATAAATCGTGGGTTACTCTACGTACAAGGGGAATTTAACATGGGGAATAGAGTTTGGGCTTGTTTAGGGACAAGGGGAATGGAACATGGGATTTTTTTTCTTTTTTTTAAAAAAAGGGGTAGGCAATTCAAAGACTATCTCTTTTCGAGAAATATGGCTGGCCCTGAAAAGGGCCTTTGGGTTTTCTTCTTCTTCTTCTTCTAATTTCTTCTTTTCCTCCACCAACTTCTTATTTTCTCACCTACACTCTTCTTCTCTTTCTTCTTTTTTTTCTCCTCCTCTTCTTTCTTCTCTTCCTCCTTTTCTTCTTTCTTCCTCTTCTCATTTTCTTCTTCTTTTTCAATTTTTTCATTCCATGCTCTCATCCTTGTCCTTTCCTCTTCATCCTCCTTCTCCTCCTTTATTTCCTTCATCACACCACTTATCATATCCTTTGCTTTTCTTAAATTATTAATTTCCATTTTTACTCTATGCGGACTATAAGAATAGTGATCTTCAACTAGTCGTACGAGCATTTGTTCTATCATTCCCAAATTGTCAAAGACGTCTTGCAATGACTGAAATTTATCCAGGTGGTTTGAAGCCATCTTCTATGAAGAATGGTTTGAACGACGAATACTGTGGGTTATTATAGTGAAAGCGCGGACGTGATGGAAAACATCCCCTAAAAAACATAAAATTCATCTTACCTAGATCATGACCCAACAACGCGCGGACGTGAAGGAAAACATCCCCTACTTTTTCATTTCATATAATATAACCCCAACTATACTCTCCACATACGCTAAGAAACACTAAAAAACCTATAATCTACTATTCACAGAAACATACCTTAGCTCTTACAAACACTAACACCCTAACACACAAATACATACCCTCACATTTTAATGAAAAGAGTTAGTGTTTATAATCACACTACTCTACCTACACACATTGGCAAATGGATTGTTATTTCTTTTCTAGAGTATTGGGTAGCCCTGAAAAGGACTGTTTTTGGAACTTCAGAGGCACCTGGCTAATGGTGGCACCTTCCGGGTCTGGCACCACAGACACAACGCCTACTCCAGTCATTGGTCCAATTGACTGAAGTTGTTGGAAGAGCTGACGGGGGGTGAGTGGCTTCACTATCCCACTCCTCCGTTTGCGGAATAGTGAACACTTCTTCTTCCCTTTGTCTTCTTTCTCTTCTATTCCTCATTCGAGGATGAACAATTGGTCTCCTTACCTCTTGTTGTGGTTGTAACTGTGGTGCAGTCATTGCCTGTGGAGGTTCCATCACCCAGGGCTTCACCTCACATTTCTCTATCATGAACACGTGAGACCTTATCCCTCTCTTTTTTTCTTCATCTTCTTTCAGTTTTCTTTCTTCTTCCTCTTGTTCTATCCTGGATTCTTCCACAAGGGCCTCTGCAGCCAGCTCATTCAGGAGGCATCTGGCATACTCCAGATGCATCTGAAGTTCCATCAATTTACTCAGTCTGCTGCTCATTTTTCTAGTGTTGAACAATCAACAAGGGTAGCTAGACTGTCGAGCGAGTTTCAATTTATACTGAAAGCGCGGACGTGAAGGAAAACATCCCCCTAATAACATAAAATTCATCTTACCTAGATCATGACCAAAATCAACAACAACGCGCGGACCTAAAAGAAACACTCACTCACTTTTTATGCTACCCATCACTATTGTAAAATTTTTTTATAAATCACTTCAATAGACTATCCACATACTCAAATCAATCCAATCTAACCCCTATTATACACCTCAAACACTAAGAAAAGATATCATTTTAATCTACTATCTCCACCAACTTACTTGAGCTCTTACAAACACAAACACACCAACACATACACTTCCACTATTAATAAAGAGTTAGTGTTTATTTTCACACTACTCTACCTACACATACACACACACACACACACTCACACACACACACATTGGCAAAGTAATAGTTATTTCTTTTCTAGAGTATTGGGTAGCCCTGAAAAGGGCTGTTTTTTTGTTTGCTATGGCATTCTTTCTTTAGTTTCTAAGAATGCGTTGTCCTCTGATTATAGACTTTCTGGCAATAGGTCTGCTTCTTCGGAAAGAGAAGAAGAACTCTTTGGTGTCGATACGGCAATCGACAAAGCCTCTGTCAGCTTCAGGTTGCTGTTGCTGTTGTTGTTCTTGTTGCTGTTGTTGCTGCTGTTGCTGCTGTCTTTGAAGTCTGTACTTCTCTGTCCATTCTTCTTTTTCCCTGTTCACTTCTTCTCTGAAGAGCTCTTCTATTAGGTCTTCAGTGATTTTTAACATTCTCACATTTTCTATTTCTTCTGGCTTCGGTATCAGACTGTGTCTGACCCTATGCAAATTCACGTAGGCTTCGTTGAGCTTAGCTAGTTTGGAGCACATCTTCGTAGGAGGATGAGTCGACAATGGATGGTTAGACTGGGAACAAACCGGTTCTTAAAGTGAAAGCGCGGACGTGAAGGAAAACATCCCCCACACGGTTTTCGAGCCGCAACGTTCATGAGAGGGATAGTAAGAAATGAAAGAGCATCAATCCAACATTCTTATAGCTAAACAAAAGACAAAGGCATTTTTTTCAAAACACAACATTTTTTATTCAAAAATCACTTAACACTAAACAACAACATTTTTTAACAATAATCCAACACTATAACATCAAACAATTTTTTCAAATCACAAACATTTTTTTCTCAATGCACAATCTACTTTAAACAGGGCTGACAACGTTGTGAATGAAATTGTGATTTCCACTGTTGGAAATCATTAGGCCATTGATGGACACTACGTTTCCTAGCTTGAGACAAAAGATAAGCATAATGGTCACAAAACCATCTATCTACTTTCACATCGCTTCTAGCAGAAGAACGAGGATCGAAATGAGTCACTAAATGTTCTAAGGAATAGCCCAGGCTGCGATGATGCAGAAAATACACACAATATTGTCCACACACCAAGGAATCTGTGCCTTGTAATTTCACGTTATTGAATCGGGTGGTTTGAGCATTTCTTCTCATAAAGTCAATGATATCGTCTTCCAAAGGGGGCAATCCGTACGAATCGAAATATTCCACACATCCTTCTTGAGGAAAGTAGACGGCTACCCAGTGGGTTCCTGGGAGATGACTTTCGTCCGTGTTGATCACGTAAGCTTGATGGTCTTTAGGTTTGCGATGAGGGAGTTCATCTTTAGCACAGACGACAGGATTCCAAGAAGCCGTATACGAACTGTGGTTCAAAAGGTAATAAAGTTCCCAGGTATCCATTGTTTTCTGTGTGTGTGTGTGTGTGTTTTTTTTTTCTTCTTCTTCACAGGTAATAATAAGTCGTCAATTCGATCCTGACTTTTTGCTTGAAAATGTCTGACGAATAAACGGTTATTCGTTCTGTTTCTTCACTCTGATTCAGGAGAGCTTCGATACGATGGATCTCTTGAGTGGTTAATGGTGGACAAGAATGTTCACGCAAGTCTTTATACCACTGGTACAACACGTCTTTGTTCGAGATGAGACTCCAAGCTTCGTCCAGATACTCGTCCAATTTTTCTTCTTGACTTAACATCAGGCATTTATCGTGTTGAATTTGACTGGGATGATCGTTTTGACATCCATAGCAATTTTTCTTGATCAATTCCGTCATTTTGTCGGCCAAGTGTTTGGCAAAACAGGAGACTAAATGGGCTTCTTGTTCTGGCCATCTTGACTTCATCATGATCACTTCTTCTTCCACAGTCTCCTCACATTTCATGTCCAAAGTTTCTCCACTAGGTAAAGAGGGATAACAGTCTTCCATGGTTTCTAGTAATCTAGAATGACTTCTCTCAAACTGTTGATTTCTATGGTATTGTCGAATTCTGCATACAGAATGACGTTCACCGTTTCATCAGGGATTCGGTCTTTAAACTGAATTTCCACACGAATCTGGCCAGATTTTATAGGGTGGAAATGTCCCTCGTCGCTGCCTTGGTCAGGAGTGAAATCGAAAGCCCACAAAGCATAGCCTCCTACGTAATCCTCGTACGTAATACCGTGACTGGTGTTGGTTCCTAACTGGCCGGTGGCTTCGTACAGGGACAAGTACGATCTCAAGTAATTCTTCTTCTCAAAGTCAGGTTCGAAAGGTCGGGTACACAAGGTCTTGCCATCGCGACTGACTTCGATCTTGGACACGCCAAAGTGTTGAAAGTTGAAAGGATTTTTACCCAAATCTCCGTTGAAGGCTGTATTTTCGACGATACCAACGATCAAACGTTTGGGTAGCTGTCCTTGAAACAGATGATCTTCGATCATGGATCGTTGTCCCTTGGGAATGGTGAAGGTTTTCACTTCCACGCGTCGGATCGGATACTTAGCGGTCGTTCTGCTCAACGTCTGACTGATGTCGTTACCCACTTTAGGTAACACTTCTACGCGTCGTACGTAGAGCCTGGCTTCCTCGATGACAGTTTTGCAAGCAGTTTTACCTATCAAATGGAAAGCGGTACTGCTACGATTCAGTCTCAGGCGGACATTCACCCCGTTCAGCAAATACTTCTCTTGCAACCACATGTCCAAATGCAAACGATCCATCAGTTCTAAACTATCTCCACTTTTGATTCTGTTTCTTCGTTCTATAAATCCATCATTTGTTGATTTAGTTTTATCCTTTGTATCAATTTCGAATTCTTCAAACTGGCCTGCTTCGTCAGCTTCCCATAGCACACAGGCATTGAGATGAGTGTTCTTGGCATCTATTCCGTACGTCAAGAGATTTTCCAGGTACGCTCGATAAGGGTAAGTATCCATGCTGCTGCTGACCAGTTTGTTGTTCAAGTACAAGTCCACTCCGCTAAACAAGGAATGCATGAAATTGTTGACGGGAGCTATTACCTCATCGCCATCTAGAGTCGAATTGTCCTCATCGACAACTTTAACTTTCAAGTACAAGTAACTGCTATTCAGATCGATGTAATCTTCGGGCTGTCCTTTGATTTCAAACTCGATGGGAGCTGAGGCTGTCAATGAGGAGACGGGATGAAATTCCACCCATTGGGATTCTTGCATCGTCATCATGGTGGGGGGCATGGCAAACAGATCCAGTTCCGTCTTGGAACAAGCGCAAGATTCTCGGTGCATCATTTTTTTGTCTCTTTTCTCAATAATCGAAAACGTCTAAGTCTCGAACGGTTCTTCTTTTCTTGGCCTTTCTCGCTTGAAGTCTGGTGAAAGGGTGTTTTCTTCGTCGTCGTCTTTTTCTGCCTTGTCCTTGCTGAATGCCTGATTCGGTAGCGTGCAGGGCATTTATAGGTGTGTCTCGTCGACCCAAAATGTCTTTGCCCGTTTGCAGCAAGACATTTTTGCCTGCCCTCATGAAGGCTTCTTTAGGGTTTTGTTTGTCGATGATGACATTTTGGAGAAATTCTTTGCCTTGCGTCAGTGCCGCATCTTTCAAGGCGTGCAATCCGCGTGTCACCATCGGTTTCAACACCGGGACCACCGAACGAAAGGCCGATTTTAACATGTCTCCTAAACCGTGTCCTCGCTGTCGAGCAACCCCTTGGTACACTGGATACATGACTTACTTACGAGTCGTGAGAGAACCGTTTTCGAAAATGGAGTTTCACCGTGACTTTTCCTTTGGTGAATGGAATATTTTGTCCCAAATCTCCTTTTATAGCAATGTTGACCGTGTCCAAATACGACTTGCTGACAGGCAAATAATGAGGATGGACAAATTCGCGGTGGACGTGGTAAGTGTTTCCACCTTCCTGGTCACTGACCGTGGTATTATCCACTTTGAAAGGAATGACACGCAGTAACGGTACAGAGGTGTGTCCCACCACGTTATACTCCACCACATCGGAGTACACGAACATTAAATTCAGTCCTTGATTCAGTTCTATAGGGAATCGAAAAAACTTGTAAAATTCCGTATTGCTGTTGATCTTCGGATTAAAATTTGGAGCCATGTTTGTGTCTCCACCTAAAATATCAAACAAGTCACGATTGAAACTGATGGACATCGTTTGGGTATCCTGAAATTTCATCAGTAAGCGACGAGCCACTTTATGGTACTCCAGGGTGACACTTTTTTTGGTTCTGTTCAGGGCTTTGGCAAAGGCGAACTCGAACCTGTCCGCAATAGTGTCCACCAAATGTTGGCCGCTAAAATAAAACCCTGGTGGAATTTTCACGGTGTAGATTTTGAAGGCTGGATTGCTGGTGGATGTTGTTGTGATCCCTGAAAACCCGATGTCAGTCATGGCTTCTTGTAATTGTTGGTTCAGGATTTCGACCTCAAAAAAGTTTTGAGTTTCAGTGATGTTTTTGATTTGTGTAGGGTGAATCATTTCTACTAAAGCCACTTCCCAATGGGCTTCGTGATCTAAGGGGATGGCTTGAGGTAATTTGGCCGTGTAACAGCACAACGTGTTATTGGGAAACACCTCCATGGAACTGTCACTGGGTAAGGTTAAGTAAAATTGGTTTTGGTGACTCATAATTCCAGAGTTCTGTGGCTGTCCGAGGGGTTATTAATGGATGTCAGAGGCGTGTCTCCGCCCAAAATGGGGTTCTGATTGTGGTTGTTGTTGGAGTGGTGACTGGCACTGGCACTGGCACTGGACACAACGTTCCCGTTCGAGGAGAATTTCAGGGAGGGATTGGGAAGCAGGTAACCGATGCAACTGCTCAATAAAATGGTCCACAATTGTTTGTCTCCTTGTTGCAAACTCAAATTGGCGATGGCTGCCCCGATGACACAATACACCACGAAGATTTGGCAGAAAAAGACGATTTGTGTTTTAGGCACACGTTCTCCACACCACACCCACAAGGGTTGTTTTTGTAAATCTTGCACAGAAGAACTAGGGGAAGAAGGAGTGGTCGACGTAGCTGCGTCTGCTGCTGTGTGAAAGGGCATGATGGTCACTTCTTCTTTTTATAGTCGATGACTTGCGAAGCGTCGATCCAAGAATCGAAACTGGGTGGATATCCTTTCCAACGTACTTTGACTTCTTTGACACGTCGTTTGCCCACTTTACGGGTTCTGCGTTCGAGAATGCTTTCGATGTCGTACACGTCGTCTTCTTTTTTGGTGACACGTTGTAACTCGGGCAAATAAAACGTTCCTTTGAGTACTTCTCCGTTCATGTCTTCCAATTTATAGACGGCAGGATGACGGCCATGCACTCGTCCAGTGACGCGAAACAATTCGGTCGTCCAGTTAGGTAAGTAACCTTTGTCGAAAGTGCGTTTGGTTTTGCCAATGCGCACCCAATCTCCTACGGTCAACTCTCCACTTTTCTTGGGGACAGCCCTCGTCGGGGACGTACCGAACAGGCGCTCGAACACCAGCACTTCGTTGTCGGGAGTCACGTCTTGCGGGGCACGTCCGATGCTTCGATGGTAAGATTGGTTGTACGCTTGCACCAGGTGCGGTAAGATGTCGATGTACTTCAGAGTGTGGTGATGCGTAAAATATTTCCACATGCGTTCTTTCAAAGTGCGTTGAAAACGTTCCACGATGCTGGCTTTGGTTTCGGGATTCTCGGTGGTAAAAAAATGAATGTCACGTTTCTTTAATTCTTTTTGGAAAGCTTGGTTCAGAAATTCGGTGCCTTTGTCCGTTTGCCATCGAAGAGGGCGACGACCGCTTTGTTTCAACACCCGTTGCAGGGCTCGCACTAACTCGCTGCTCGATTTGGAAGTCAAGGGCACGACCCAGGCAAATTTGGAAAAGACGTCGATGACACAAAACAGATATTTGTAGCCACGATTGTAGCTGGCCAAATGAGAGACATCGGCTAAATCGGCTTGCCATTGATGATCGATGCCTTCCACTCGGGTGCGACTTCTGGCAAACTTGCGTCGAATGGGTTTGTGTAAAGTGTAGGTAGCTTGTTCTTGTAACCATCGTTGCACTTGAGGTAAACGGAGACTTTTCAGTCGCGTTTTGGCAGCACGATACAATTTTTGAACTCCTGCGTAACCTGCAGGATGCGAGGGATCGTAGTAAATGCTGGCTAAGACTTTTTCCATTTTTTTATTTTGTGTTGGTGTGTTAATAAGTCACCCACTCTTCGGTGATGCTACTTTGGGTGGGACGAAAGGGTGGTTTGGAAACAGATTTACGTGTCCGATGGGCTACGGGAGTAGAAGTCGAAGGTAGTGGTGGTGGTGGAGGTGGCAATGGAATGGCTTTGGTTTTCTTTTCTTTTTTCACTTCTGGTTTCCCTTCTTTCTTTTTCACTTCTGTCGAAGGAGGCGTGGACATCATCTTTTTAACCCAAGCTTTCATTTCTTCTCGTTGGGGTGTGGGGGACGGGGTCAACAAGGATGCTGCAATCTTACTCGAAATGGGAGCTGCTGACGGTGTTTGAAACACTTCGCGCATCTCTTCTTCCTCAGGTCTTTGTGGGGTAGCATCTCTGGTGACCCTTGGGGATGGTAGTGGTGGTGGTAATGATGATGATGATGATGCTGGACTTTTCAACAAGGTCTTAAAATCTTTCAGAGTGGGTAAAGCTGTTTCGTCTAAAGCTTTCTGGTGAAAGAGTTGCAGTCGTTGCAAGAGTTGACCGTACTTTTGCGATTTTTCTGTTTCGGACAAATCTTGGCGATCCATCAAGGACTGCAATTCGTGTTGTAACTGGGACATCTCGCTCAAATTGGGATTGGGAGGTAAATGCGGGGTGCGTTGTTCTTGCCACCGATGGTATTCCATCCATCGTTTGTAAGGCACTAAAGCTAGTTTTCGTCCTTCCATGGGGTTGTCAGGGGTCGATTCTGAGATCTTGGGACTTTCGAAGGCCTTTTTATCTTGCTCCCATCAGTCCTCCCAACATGGTTCCCAAGACTCCTTTCAGTATGGGGCCTAACAAGAGAGGTAAAATACCTCCACGTTGAACCAACATCTTCTTTTTTTGACGAATGGGAATTTTCTTTTGAACCATTTGGCGAAGAACGTGACGATGTTTGCCTAAGCATTGTTTCTGGTGTTTGGACAAAGGGATCGTGCCTTTCAAAACGTTCAAACAACATTCGCACACGGTATCGATGACCTCTTTGGAGGCCGTTTGAATGAGTTTTTTTCGTAGGGGTGGAGAAGCTTTGGACAGGACAGATAACAGGTCCCCATGTTTGGCTAAACGTGGTGGCAGTCCTTTCCTTTTCTTTCCTTGGGGTTTTCTGGAGGGTGACATCTTTGAGTCTTTAGGAGCACCAAAAGAACACTGATACCCTACTTGGTCACAGGCCTTTTTTATACTGGAACGCGTCGCCACTGATTGTCTTTACGGCGTATCAACTTCATGACAGGCATGACACGTCGTGCAGGGGTACGTAACGGACTAAATCGAGTCAGTTCTTGCTTGGACAAATCCAGTAAACTTTGTAACATGCCCGATCTTTCTTGGACTTTGATTTTGGGAGAAGGTACTTTGTGAGCAGCAGCCACTGCCACTAAATTGGAGGGTCCTGCCACTGGGGAAGTTCTTTTGGGGGTCATCAACGGAGATGTTCTTGGTGTGATCAACGTCTCCAAGTACTCTTCAGTTCTGGGTGACATTAACGGAGAAGTGGATGAACGTGAGGATGCCGGAGACGCAGTCACTGCTGTGGCAGGTCGTGGTTTGCGAGTGTAAGGTTGCGTCCTGGCCGCAGTGCCTCTCTTGCGACTAGTTTTCTTCTGTGGACTTTTCTTTTTCTGAGGACTTTTTCTCTGTTTCTTTTTCTGGGGGCTTCTTTTCTTTTTTCGGGGTGGTGTCTGGTAAGAGGAGGGTCCCGCCACTGGAGAAGTTCTTCTCTTTGGGGACCTGGTCTTTTTCTTCTTGGGGCTTCGTTGAACTTTTGTCTTAGGGATAACTTTGGGGGCATTAGGATCCCATCTTAAGAGTGAGCGAATGATGACCCCTCCTAGAGTACCGCTCCCTCCAGGTTTCAAAATGATTTGTTTTTTGGTTTGAGTGTCGATGCGGGGATCGGCCAGTTGGACCAAAGCGACTTTGTTTCGATCGAAAAAGCGTTGGGTTTGATGAGGAATCTGAATGATCCCTTGTAGTAATTGACGTGCCGTCACCGTGAACCATCGTAAGACTTCTTTGAGACTAGCTTCTAAGACACGAGCTCGTGTTTGTGGATCTTTTTCTCGACTGATGCCATACAAGGCACGAATCAATTTGACGGGAAGATGCGACTGAAGGGACGTCATGTTCGCACTGAGTGTGAGACAGACGAAAAAGGGTCTGAGGTTTTTATAGATTTTTTGATGGGGAGTGAAATGAAGTCGAGGACGGAGACGTGTACAGGACAGGCCCTCCGTCTTGGCACCAGTGGTGAAACAAGTGGGTACGAAATCGCAAATCCTCGGGGGTCGTAGGTTTCAAATCGACGAGTAAATAGGCGTGTGGCGTTTGAGTGGCATCGTCGTACGCCTGAGTCAGCCAAGGCGTTCCTAACTGTTTGGCTAAGACTTGCACTTGCGATTTATCTCGAGGGCTTTTAAACAAGACCACGTAATGCGCATTGAGACTGATGGTGCGATGGGCTTTACTTTGTTGAAACAAATTTTGGGTGATGTAAATGACACTGGCATTACGGTGATGCCCTTTGCGCGTGAACCACAATTTAATTTCTTCTTCGTCTTCTCCTAACATGTCGTCGAAAACGACCAAATGGGTTTGACGGGAGTCAGAGACGATGCCGTCGTCTTCTTTAGGAATGCCTTCCACAAACACGATGGAATCGCCTTGACTTTCTCGCAAGAGGCTGTACGCCGATTGCCACTCTTTGTAACACCACACGATCCGTTGAGGGGGCCGATCGATCAAATGATGTTTATGTTCGATCAAACGTTTGACGAATTCGGTTTTGCCTGAACCGCTAGGTCCAGCAATGAGCATGTTAAAGGGATGGCGAAGATACAAAGCCTCCCAACTGGCACGATCTAAGTGTTCGTCGATGACTTTGACAGTAGAGGAAGAGGGAGCAGAGACAGTAGAGGTAGCCATGGTGTGAGAAATGTCACTTGTGACACGAAAACGAACAAGACAAGAGTTTATATACTTTTTCAGAACACGTTTATTGAATGTTTCAAATATGAACACGAAAGACAAAAATACATAAAAGCCAAAGGCTTAAGTACAAGGATAAAAGGCACATGATAACGATGAACGTGGAATAAACACAAGTGTCTGTACAACAATCACATCTTTTGGGTAATGTTCTAACCAGTTCAACAGGGGGTAAGGTCACACAAGTGTCCTCCCGAAAGGGTCTTTCAGGTCTGTCCACGACAGTCCTGTCCTGGGTGACGGGTTCTTCTGGCACCGTCACTAACACGGGTTGAAAAGTAACTTTTTTCCTTGAACAACTCTCGTGCATACTGGGCCACTTCTTGGGTCCAAGCCTCAAAATCCCATTCTTTCCAGGCACGGACATCTGTCCAATGGGGATGTAAGTCACAAGCTACACACACATCGTCATACACGTCTTGGGTAGCTAAAAGTTGACGAATCTTTTGTTCCCGTAGAGGTCGAGAAGTATCCAGATGAAAACGCAAGGCTTTGAGCAAAAGGAGTTTTTCGTGACCATTTAAGGCCATGGAGGTGATAAGTACTGATCGTAAAGAGTCCACAAAGAATCGGCTGGTAAACGAAATCCCAAAAAACAAGTCACTAAGACACACACCACTTGTCGTCCCAAATTGAATGGATACAGTTCTTGTAATAATCGATGGTAATGATCCACGGTTTGAATATGGTCATTGAGTTCCTTCCACGGAATCTGTTGGATGACACGTGACATAAGTCGTGGCATGGCAGCCTGTTTTTATAGTGTCTTTGTTTCGGAAACAATACACGTACTTTCTAGCCAGAGATCTTCGTTCTCCAGTAGGGAATCTAAATCTTGCATACTGTAACCGAAACTTCAGAGTTCGTTTAGAAGTTTCCTCTTCCTCTAAGTAGATTCCACGTAAAATATGTTGATAATCCTTTAACTTGTCTTCCTCAATGTATTGCTGTAGGTGAATCTCGAAGTAACCAAAATAATGAACATTTCGATCATTCACTAACTCAAAGTGTTGAACAAGGTCTGACCACTGAAACAATTTCTGACGAATCAGTTCTCTTATACCATTCAGGTACCAGTGGTTAAAGATCTGGTGACGTAACGGATGCAATTGTTCTTTACGTTTCACTTGTATTTTGACCAGCTCTCGGTAAATGCGTTCTCTCAACTCCACAGGCAAAGCACGAATGTTCTCTTGTAAAGTATCCATGAACAGATTATTATTATGGTAAGAAGTTACTTCAATGTCTCGGTCCCACTAAGGGTAAGTAATGACAATTCGGTGACCATCGAGCATGTTCTACGTAGGCCGAATCTTGCGGTTCCCAGTGGTGAAGTGTCACATCGCAACTGAAGCACCTGACTTTATCTCCTTCGCCCAAGTAGAAAAATCCGGCTCTGGCTAATTCTTCGGGGGTCGGTCCTCCCAGATACTTTGGCCATTTTCCTTTGAACGATTGAAGACGATTTTCAAAGTCGCAGTATTCCGACAAACGCACAGGAAACGAATATTCGTTTTTCACAGGTTCGTTTCGATGAGGGTTGAGTGACATGGGTAGGAGTTTGCTCAAGGCTGGATGACATCCGTAGGGGGGTAGACGTGAAGGTGAACATTCCCCTTTAAACCCGGTAAAATGTCTAAGAGGACGAGCGGCATCACTTTCGCATCCCTCAGGTTTGACACGCACAGCATCACTTTCCATGACAGGGGCAGTGAGAACAAAGTTCCCATGATGCTTTACGGCATCGCTCAGGTCACAACGTACAGCATCGTATCCATCGCAAGGCTCACAATCGCACTCGTCTGCAAACTCCGTTACGCAATTACAATGGTAACCACATGGACAATCGCAGTTTCCTTCTGGACATTTTCCATCGCAATGCATGGGTCTTATCCATCCAATATTAGTCACACTAGAGGAAGATGCAACTTTTTTACAATCCCCAAACTGGAACGATGCCTCTTTCAAAGTATTCATCTTGTTCGCTCGGTCTTGGTAGTCACGATGAACTATCGATCTTGCCTAGGGTTCCTTTTTATATACAGACCAATACCGACGTGACCGTACGGTAAGGTGAAATGATTGGGAAGTCGAACTCGCTTCTGGTACACGATTTGATAGACTTTTTCCAAGGGTCGACTGACGATGTGGTGAGTGGGTAAACGTACAATCTTGTTCGGTTGATAGGTGGTCACTTTAAAGTTTCCATCCTCTCCCGATTGCAAGGCTTCTTTCAATACCCCAAAGTTGACCACTCGACTGGTACGATAATTCAGAGTCAGTCCTTTCACTTTGCACGTCGTGTGCACTTCTCCTTGTTTGTCCCGGTATTCGTAGCCGTAATTTTTGGGACCACCACTGACGAAACTTAGAATCTTGTCGTCGGGATGCTCGTCTGTCCAGGCTCCTAAACGGTCTCCTTCGATGTTAGGGTGTTGCTGACCCAGTCGATCGATGTAGATGCAACTGTCCGTGTCAAAGTACAGGACGCGATCCCCTAACAGTTCTAAAGCTTCGTACAATTTTAAGCGAGCATGAGCTGTCACGTAAGCCGCAATGATGACATTTCCAAAAGGGTCGTCTTGTACAAAGTCCAGATCTTCTTCGTAATTGACCAAGATTAAATCCTCTCGAACGACGTCCACGTGTTTCATGTATTTGGTTTTGTCGTGAATCATCTGAAAGTAGCGGGAAGGTTCTGTCAAATATTCCGTCTTGGGTAAACACGGTCGTTGTGCCATTTTACCCCACAAGCAATTTAACATCACTTTGGCAAACGATCGCCTGCCTTCGTTTTTCTCGATGTGGTCTAAAGTGATGCTCTCTTGTTCCCGGTATTTCTCTTTGAATTTTATTTGGTCTTCGGGAGTGTGACACCAGGAAGGATAGCCGCTGGCTTCTTGCTTCAGTTTCAAAAAGGCATCCACGTAGTCTGCAAAAATGCCTTTCTGAGTAGGGTCACCCTTGTGGTATTGTTGTGTCTTGGGAAAGTGGCAAATTTCGTACACTTCTAACAGTTGGTATCCCATGTCCATAGCTTTGAACAATTCTACGCTGACCCAGGTTCCCGTCAAGGCCCGTTCTTCCTGGGTGTGCTGACAAGGCTGATCTTGGTTGCACGTTTCGGCACAAGTACGGCACAAAGGAAACATCAGTCTGCCTTGACAATGGTGAGGTAAGACGGGATGGTATAGGTTCGTGGGAGGCAAAACTTTGCACTTGATCAAGCCTTCGTATTGTCGAATGTTTTTCAGGTCGATGTGTTCCGTCAGCAATCGCGGGTGCCCTGTAGGAAAGTGACAATATTTGCACACGTAGGGATACAGCGAACACACGTCCAAGTATTTGATTTCTTCTCCTTTCTCTTCGTCGGCTTGGTACAGCAAACAGGTGGCATTGGTTCTTCCTCCGTACAAACTATCCCTCGGGTTCAGCGGGTCCATCAGCTTGTAACTTTCCACGAGGCGTTTAAACTCAGGATCGGTTTTCATACGGTGATCGTACTCGTGTTCCCACATTTCCACCACTTGGTATCCTTCCTGTTCTAACTTCAAGCGTCGCTGACAAGTGTCCTGGTACAAGCCTTCCATGGTTCGTTGCAAAAACTGATTCTTGGTGACACGGTCAGGGTAACAGACGGGACATCCGTGAAATAAGCAACCGTTAAACTCGTACACGATCTTGGGGTTTTCTAAGTCCCAGCCATCGACCGAATACGTTCCGATGGTCTTTTCGCCCCCTCCGTTGCGGGCATGTTGAATCCACTTGTCTTCCTTGTCGCACAAGTAATGTAACCAACGTAGGGCTTTGACTGAGTATTGACGTTTGACAAAGTGGGTCGTTTGAGGACTGATGACAGCCACGGTGTTTTCAGGCATGAATCGTTGTCGATACACTAAGGAACACGCTTTGGCAATGGTGCAAGCTTCTTTCAAAGGATCGACCCCTCCGTGTTCCATGAACAGTTCTCGAAATTTTCCACAGCAACGCCGTAAAATGTCCACGTCGGAACGACAATACTTTAGCATTTCTTCCTGAAAGTCGAAAGGGTCCGAGGCGTGAGCCTGGTACCAAGCGTAGAAAGCTTCTCGTTGTTCGGTACGCATGTTGTCGGGGTCGTAATAGTGAGCCTCAGGCAAATGGGGTAGAACGGCATGTTGATTGGCTTCCGTATTGAAAAAGTGTGGAAAGTACCCTTTAGCCATTTCTGTCATTCCAAACGTTTTAGGCATTCGACTCAAAGGCATGGCCAAGTAACTCATCGAATCTTTAAACTGTACTTGTCCCACTTGCATGAAAATGATTTTGGCTCCGTTCAAAGTCACTTTAGGACGCTCGGTGCCTTGTTCCGCATAGTACCTCAAAAGAAACTGTCCATCGTATCCGGAGAAATTGTGAGCCATCACCGTGGCATGACGATGACAATCTCCGTAACGTTCGATATCCTCTTGGCTCCACGTCTTGTCGACGGGGTCTAAGACCCATTGGGCAAAATCGGCTAACGTGTTTGGCCCCCGAAAGATTTTTTCACGTCCTCCGGGAATCTTGCTGCAGTGAGGGCAATGACTGAAGATAGGTTCTTGAATGCACTTCTCGCACGCTCGATGAGCCACGCAGAAATTAGGAATGTGAATGCCGGTCTCTTGCATGCATTCGAAATCGAAAAAGATGAAATTGCCTTTTTTATTCTTGTGACCGTCCTCTTTCTCTGGTGGGGGTTGGTATTTTTGCACGTAACATTGGTGTTCCAAGTCCACGATGTGGTGACAAATGTGACATTTTTTCTTTCCTGAACATACGTGTGCCTTGGTATTATTGGTACGTATGACTTGTTCACACGTAGGGCACAATCTCAGCAGTTGACAAGCGCATTTCTTCTGTGAACCTTGCGTCTTCAAATGTTGTTGGTAACAAGTAGGGCTAACAAACGTGCGCAGACAAGTCGAACAAGGCACTGGTTCTTCGCTCAGACAGGGTGGAGAGGCCAAACATCCTGAGCATTTCAATCCACAATGCTTGTGTTGCTCTCGATTATTATAACCATGGTCACATTTCTCACAGTAATAACTGTATCCCAGGAATCCGGTGATACTGGTAATGGTATCGAAATGTTCATCGTGATAATAAACGTGAATGTATTTTCCGTCCTTAAAATGTTGGCCTCGAAACAACAGAGGCCCGCGCATTTCTTGAGGGTGCACTTTTAAGGTGTAGCGTGGAGCTAGGGCATCTTGCAATTTTTGCATCTCAGGAATGCCACAGGGTGTGTCTTTGGACAGACCAGCTTGTTGCAACAGGAGTTCTGCTTCGTTTCGTTGTTTGGCTCGATGGGAACGTTGAATAGTGTTCCAGGTTCTTTTCCATTCTACCGTGTCGTTCTTGTTGGCATAGGTTCGTCCCACCACGATGGCACGGGCTAAACACATCTGGTCATGAGAGTTGTTAATTCGGACGAGACTCTTTTTGGTGTTGCGAAGGTCGTCCACCAATAACATCTTTTTGCGTCCAGTTCCTTGAGGAGGAGAGACGTGGGTCATGTCCAATGTGGCTTTACCATCGGTGATGTCAAACTGGTCATTAGATTGTTGCACGTGTTGAATCTTGTCCATGACTTTGGAAGCAGTCAATTCTGCCGGGGTGCTAAACTCGATCCAAACAGGGGATTTCAAACCGTCGTGTTGTATGGAAAGTCTCAAGCGATCGTCTTCTTTGGGTTGACATTGTTGCTTGAGTGAAGTGAGCAAAGAATCCCACACCCCAGTGATGAACACTTCTGCTTTCTCCAACGGTACGTCGGACTTGAAATCTTTAAACTTCACCGTGTATTTGTAAGCCGTGGTTCTAAATTTTCTAGAGGAGCGCTTTTCCGTCTCTCGAATGGAATAGTATTTTTCAGGATTGACTAAGGGTGGTGAACTTAGTTTAGAGGTTTCAAATTCTGGTTCACTCATGTCCTCTTCAAAATCACTGGCATGAATTTGTGCCAAGATTTCAGCCCTGGTACGAGGCGATAGATCACGTTTCTGCCTCTTACTTTCTTTTTCTTCTTTCTTCTCGAATGAATTAGATCGTTTCATCTTGAAAGCAAAAAGTCAAATGACTCAAGTTCAAACACCATAAACTACTTTATAGTCATGGCAGACCAGCGTATATAAAAGGGTGCGTGTCTTGTCCTTTCACTATTCATTTCACTCTCAAGCCGAGTACAACGATGGAAGAGACTAACCAGATGGAACGTTTCGTCAGAGCTTTGCGAGGGGTCATTAGAAAATTCTCTTCAGACCAGCCTACGGACTACTCTCCTTCCTTTAGAGATAAAAGTCAAGATACTTGCTATATCTGTCAGAAGAAAGGGCATTGGTCTTCAGAGTGTCCAGACCGTCAAAAACGAACAAAAACAGGGACTAAAAAAGACAAAAGTCAAGATACCTGTTATTATTGTCAAGAAAAAGGACATTGGTCTCCAGATTGCCCAAAAAAGAAACAAGAGGAGTCAGAAGAAAAGAGGGATTCTTCACAAGAAGAGAGGGATTCTTCAGAGAAAGAAGAGGAAGAAAAAAGACAATTCTGTTTACAAGAGGCAAAGAAAGAGGAGAAGAAGAAAAGAAGAAGGGAAGAAAATGAGGAAAAGACGGTGAAGAAATTCAAAAAAGAGAGAGACTAAACAAGGAGAAAGAAGAAGTCAATGAACTTTTTATTAAAGTGTTGTGTTGTGAATTGTGAATTGGATTGTAAAAAAGGGAGAAAAGAATAAATGAATGATATAAGGTAAGTGTCTTTGAGTTTTGATTTTAAAATAAGAACGTACACTCACGCACTCATACACAGACACGTACTATAAGGGTAAAATGGGTGGTTTTTTTTTTTTTGAGTTATTGGCAAATTGAAATTGTATTTCTTTTCGAGAAATGTGGGTGGCCCTGAAAAGGGCCTTTTTTCTTCATGGTGAAGGGGTGAGTTTAAGCAATCAACTTTAACTGCCTTATGCCTTTGCCACGGCCAAGGCCTACTTCTGGACTGCGTAATGTTGATGATGATGATAATGATTGGGTTGAAATCACTAAGGGTGGTACGGTAGGCTTAGTCACAGGGTTGACGTGTTTAGCTCGGGAAGGTCGTATTCTCTTCGGTCGTGATAAAGAAGTCTGATACATTTGTTTCAGACTTCTTAACTCCGCTAAAATGTCCAACAGTACCGTGACCGTTTGATTCTCACCCTCTATTTTCTTTGCTGTAACTTCTTCTTGCTGTTGTTTTTGTCTTACCTCTTCTTCTTGTTGCTGTTGCTGTAGGAGAAAAGCCTGTTCCGCTTCCTTTTGTCGTTGTATAAATTTCTCCAATTCTTCTTTCTGTCTCTGTCTAAAATTCTCCACTTGCGGTAATGAAGAAGGTAACGAAGGTTCCGGAACAAATTCTTGCGAGGAGAGAAAATCCACAAAATCCCAATTCACCTCTTCTGAAAGTAAGTCCGGGTTCCCTTGGGCGGTCTCCGCTGCTGGTGCACCCCATTGGATCGTTTTCTGAGTTTCCGTCATGTTGAATCACTGTCGCATAGATTGACTGCACACAAGCGCTAGCAGATCTATATTGACTAAGTGACGTCACAGACTGCTCTCTTCGGATTGGATGCGGGCTGACTGAATTCTGTAACGCGTGTTCGGATTGGTGAATGAACTCAATCCGTTTCAATCCCTCCTGTCCCTATAAATAAGCGCCGTTCACTGCATTGATTCACCTATTCTCGTCGCTTCAAGATGTGGACTACAGTTGAGTCATCCACCCTTGTGTCTTCCATGATGTTTCGGACAGACTTGCTTATGTATGTCCGGTCCAAGTGGACTGTTGTTGATAGGACAGATACAAGTCTATGGATGAGGAGAGTTTATATAGAAAGACAAGGATGTCTCAAGAGGGTACTTGTGTATGGACCGGCAGTTAGAAGGAGTTTAAGAAGAAGAAGAAGATGTGACAGATGCCATCTATGTTAATATTAATATTAACATAAACCCAAAGGCCCTTTTCAGGGCCAGCCATATTTCTCGAAAAGAGATAGTCTTTGAATTGCCTACCCCTTTTTTTAAAAAAAAGAAAAAAAATCCCATGTTCCATTCCCCTTGTCCCTAAACAAGCCCAAACTCTATTCCCCATGTTAAATTCCCCTTGTACGTAGAGTAACCCACGATTTATCGCCATGTTAAATTCCCCTTGTACGTAGAGTGACCCACGATTTATCACCATGTTAAATTCCCCTTGTACGTAGAGTGACCCACGATTTATCGCCATGTTAATTCCCCTTGTACGTAATCTGACCCACGATTTTTCGCCATGTTAAATTTCCCTTGTACGTAATCTAACCCAGGGGGGTCTGTAATGCTAATTCCCATTGTACGTAATGTGCCCCCCTTAACTACTCTTATAACACGATCCTTGGATTGAACAACTCTCCAATCTCTATATGTCATTGCGGAAATTCAAGAACCAGAATCAATGTCGTCAACAACATATGCAGACAGACAAAGACTTTCAAAAAATGGTTGGACACTAGCTAAATTACAGAGAGCGTGTTAGGTCTCTTTGGTAATAGTTTTCATATCCTTGGTGCTGCTCCTGCTCTCAACACAAGACAGCCGAGATAGACAGTCCGCGTCCGAATTCCTCGATCCGGCTCTGTAAATGATGTCAAAGTTGTAAGCAACTAGAGCAACAAACCATAGATGCCCAGTGGCATCAAGTTTGGCTGATGTAAGAATAGAAGTGATCGGATTGTTGTCAGTGTACACAGTAAAGTACTGTCCATAAAGGTAATAACTGCATTTTCAGTGATTGCCCATTTTAATGCTAGGAATGCCAGTCGATGCGCTGCATACTTTCGCTCCCTTTTCTTAATCCTCAGCTGACAAGCTGATTACTCGTTTGAATCTGATTCAGAACCGCTCCAAGGCCATGTTGACTGGCATCTGTGTGGAGCTCGAAAGGTTGCCCAATGTCAACGTAGTCTAGAATATGTGGTGAAGAAACAGCATCCTTCCGGTCCCCACTTCCATTTTCTTCTGACACTTACCCGCTTTATTCCGAGCGCTTGGCATTAATCTGATAATGGTCTAGCTTTCTTCGAGATGTTCTTCACAATCTTTCGGTAATAGTCAGCAAATCTAAGAAATTGTCTCAATTCCTCAGGGCTGTGTGGAGCTGGCCAGTTTATGATCTTGTCAATCTTGGCTGGATCTGCCTCAACACCTGCCTCTGATACAGCATGGCCGACATATATGACCCTTTCCTTGAAGAATTGGCACTTCTTTGGGGACTACTTCAAACAGAACTCCATAAGCCTTGTTAGGACCTTTTCCAGATTTTTCAAATGTTCTTCACAGGTTTTACCAAAAATGACGAAATATTATAGATAGATCACGCAGCTGGTCAGATGCATATCTCCGAGGCACTCTTCCATCAATCTCTGATACGTAGCTGGTGCATTGCAAAGCCCCATGGGTAGTTTCTCAAACTTGTAGAAACCTAATGTACCTACTGTAAAGGCTGTCCTCTCCTTATGAGATTCATCTAATTCAATTTGATGATACCCAGACTTCATATCCAGCACAGTAAAATATTTAGATCAAGCCAAACAGTCCAAGATATTTTCAATCCTGGGCAAGGCATAGGAATCCTTGATTGTCATCTTTTTCAACTGCCGAAAATCAACGCACAGGCGAAGTTTTCCATCCTCCTTCCTCACTAAAACAACATTGCTGGCACAAGGACTATGTGATTTACGAATCACACCGCTAGCAAGTAACTGGTGAAGGTGATCTTTCACCTCGCTGTACATGGAAGTGGGTATCCAACGGTATCTTTGTTTAAGCGGTGTTTCGTCGATCAGATTGATGAGATGCTTTACAGCTGCCTTAAATCCCAAATCTGTTTCACTTTTGGAAAAGATGTCTTCGAATTTCTTTATAAATTCTATTCCTTTTTATAGATCATCTTTGGATAGTTTATCCGAAGTGATGTCCATAAGACTGAGAAAGTCATCTACTCGCTCCCTTCCAACCACATCTGCTGAGATATCAGCCACAAACACTGGTTGCAACTCACACAAAATAGCTCTAGGCGGAATACTTATTGACCGGGCAGTCACGTTTGACACATGAACTTCTATCAGACCATTGCTCGTGTAGTTGTAAGTCACCAGACCTGGAGAAATATCTAAGTCTTCATTTACTGAGGACATCACTTAATTATGAAGCAGAGCACATGTTGAATGATAAGGTACTTCTTTATCAACGAAGGTTCCCAATATCTCATTGCTTTCTACAATAATATCACGTGACTCTGCGCTCTTCTAAACACCTAGACAAAATTTTCTCTTTGCTAACTCCTTTTCTCGCAAGGTCAAACATCTGAATGTTAAATACCACGAAGTTGGCAATCGAGCTGTCTGTAGAAATCTTGCTCCATGCTCACTTTTGCATTCCTCTAGAACACGCATTAAGTGGTTTGTTTCTAGCAACAAAGGAACGCGACTACTGTAGCTGCTGTCTGGCACGACTAGCATTAGACAACGTTGTCTTTTCACATTTGGCAGAATGTTACTTTCTATTTCAACTTCTATGTAGCCATTATATGGTAACCTCTCTCCATTTACACATCCAGCATTCAAAAAGTCTGTAATGGGCTCAATCGGAGTCGTCTACAAATTCTTGTTATAAAATGTCTGGCTAACTGTTGATACTGTCGATTTGGTATCAATCAGTGAATTTACTCTATTACCATCGTTGACAACAGAAACATCATTAACTTGTCCTACTCGCTCTATCGTGTCTGTTCCTTTATGCTTCTAGGGGCAACCCCTTGGAAAGCCTACTGCTTGCCTCCAGCCATAGGCCTCGTGAAGTATAAATCCCAATTCGAATGGTCTGGTCGAACACGACAAGCAGAAGCAATGTGTCCGATTTTCCCGCATCACTAGCATATTCGGTCTCTCATCTCATCAGGATTATCTGTCCTAAAGCTATTGCTATAGTGTTGCTGGTTGTTGGATACGTGGGATGCTGAATGCTCCTTAAGCATCTTCACTTCATTTGACAGCTGCTGAACAAGATCCCTCAATTCACTTAGCTCCTTGTTTTGTGATGTGGTTGAAGCTGATGCCATATTAAGATGGGTAGTTCTCTTGGTGCGTTTTTAGCTCATCTTCCCGTTGCCTGTGTTCAGATTCAATACGACGAAGAGCTACTCTCAATTCGTCAAATGTCTTGAGTGAGTCAAACTTATGGCCAGACACATCCTTAAGTGTCTTTCTAAGTCCTGTCCATAGCATATCCCTTAGCATATCATTTGTCTCACTGGTCTTCACCAACCCTTTTTGGACGGTGTTGTTCAACAAATCTTCCAGCCTACAACTCCATGTAGAAATATCTTCGTCCTCTTTCTGGCGAGCACTGTAGAAGTCAGCTATCTATTAAAGGTACTAAAATACATCAACATATATTCTAGAGAAATATACAGAGTACAAATTAAAATAAACTGTTACATTAACCATATTATAAATCTATCCCTATCATATGGGACAAAGGTCAAGTCACATTTACCTTCATGCAAAAGAATAATCAGGCACTTTTCTTAATGCAATGCCATGACCAGCACCCTTCAGAAGCTCCAATGGAATGACCACCACTAATATGCTGTTCATACTATGTTGTTTATATAGACAAGTAGCAAACTAACCAATCAGAAAGTTACTTACCACTTGTCATACAATAGAACAACCCAGCATGAACAGTAATCAGGGTAGCTTCATTGCTCAGTGAACAAAACTAGGACAGGTAATCCTGGTTCAAGGTTGCCAAATATCTAAATATGTGTAAATTGAGAATAACACAATAATTGCAACTGATGACTTTATTTCACTCATCAATAAACATTAACTACATAAAATAATAAAATGCATAATTCTGTCTAAGTAATACAAGAATATATAAAATTATAAAATATATGCTCCTGCTACATACATTACAGATCCCCCTTGGGACTGTACAGCGTTGTTGTTGTTGAGTTTAATTATAGTAGCGTTCGCACAACTGTGCATGTGCCACTTTTTTCTGACTGCACCGCAGCCTGCTAGTTGTTCCTGGGGAAGGGGATGGTGCCACCTCCCCCAGGCTTTTATGGATTCAAGGAACCCTGATAGTTTGGCCTCAATCTGTGGGTCCCATAAAGGTCCCTACAGTTGAATGGTTGGCTGTCATTAGTGGGAATGAGAGCTCGGGAACGGTCCTGCTTGCTTTACATCGCTGGTTTCTTGTTGCATTTGCCTGGTTTTTTTTTTTTTTGTTTTTAGAGATTTTTTTTTTCTTCAAAATGTTCTAAAAGGAGGGGGATGTTCTATGCTGTTTATAGAGGTTCTTAGTAGATATCATGTATGAAGAGAGATTTTCAAGGTTATTATGGTATTACTAGTCGAGGTGTTTAGGGTGTGTTTCCTACGTTATGTTATTTATAAGTTTTTAGATATTACCTCTTTAAGTTATTTAGTAATTGATGTTTTTAGAGATTGAATGTTATTTATGCTTTATTTAGCAAGAGACCGGAGTCCTAGCCGATTACACGGTTCGTTAAGAACATCTAGGACAGGAATTCTAGCTGATTACTCGGTTCGTTAAGGACATCTAGGACATCCGATTTTGCGGTTTCCTTAGTTTTTTTTATAGGTGTTTCGTAAGTGAATTATTTATTAATACTTTTATAAAATTGAATGATATGTTATGGTTTTTTATGTGGTGGCTTCTAAATTTATTTAGCTAGTTACTGGGTCTTTTGGTTTTGTGGGGATAGTAATTATATTTTGTTCCTAAGTCCTGCTGAGTCTATGAATTGATTTATATTTTTATATGCTGATTGTTTATTTTTATTAGAGTCCATAAGTAACTCTGGGTATGTGTGTGGTGATCCAATCTCTTTTTGTTTTTTCATAAATATTTTCCGAGCGGGTTGATATTTTGGGCATATATTGAATACGTGGTGTAGATCTTCGGTGGTGTGGCAGTTAAAGCAGTTAATGGTTGCTGGTTTGGGTCCTATAAACCTTCCAAAACTGCTTGCTAGTTTAGTTTTTCCAGTTATTATCCTGTTTATGGTTTTCTGTTCTAAATAGGTACCCTTAGGTAGCTGTATGTTCCTATCTACGTTTTTTTGGGTTTCATGGTGCTTTTTACCTTTTGTGGAGGAGTTCCAAAAATCTTGCCATGTTTGGTCTATACATGTTTGTGCGAAGCTTATTGCTTCTGTAGAGCTATAGTTAAGCTTGATAGAGTTTTGATCTCCTAGTTTGGTTTTTGCAACTTTGTCTGCTGTTTCGTTGCCAGAGATTCCAATGTGCGACGGTATCCACATGAGCTCGACTAAATGATGTGCTGTGGTGATATCGTCGATTAATTGGCATGCTCTGTCGAGGAATTGTTCCCTAGAGTGTGTATTGCGATTTTGGATCGATTTGATAACGCTTAGGGAATCGCTTATAATGACTGCTTTAGGTATTTGGTTGTCTTTGATCCATTGTAGCGATTCAAGTATAGCCAAGAATTCAGTGGTGTAAATGGACCAATAGTCAGGTAATCTGGATCCCGTTTGTATATTGAATTCAGGGATGACTATTGCTGCTGCTGTTCTTGGTGGGTTGTTTGTTTTTGATCCATCGGTATATATTTTAACATAGTCCGGGTATTTTTGGTTGATTTCGTTTACCAGTACAGGTTTTAGTAAGTTTTCTTGTCCTTCTTTATTGCCTAATTTGGTAGCTTCAATGTTAATCCTTGGTGGTTTTTGTAACCATGGTGATTTGTTCTGGTCTGTATTGTTTGTTACCTGTTTTTTCCACTAATAGTACGATGTGCTTTACTTTCTTGGAATAAACTTTGAGTAATGTAAATGATATTAACATTACTATGATATCCTTTTGTGTAAGCTGAAGTTGAATTTCTTCTTCGTCTTCTCCTAACATGTCATCGAAGATGACAAGATGCGTTTGACAGAAAATAAACACGATCCAATCATGTAAGGGTTGAATGCCTTCTACAAACGAGATGGATTCTCCTTGACTTCCTTAGAGTAATGTGCCAGCCTATTAACACTCTTTTTAACACCACACGATACGTTGGGGTCGAGGATCAAACAAGTGTAACTTGTTTTCGATCAAACATATAACATATTCAGTTTTTCCTTAACCCACTCCTTCCAGCAATCAACATGTTCAAAGGATGGTGAAGATACAATGCATCCCAACTTTGATAATCTGACTTTTCGTCAATGAATTTGAGCACAGAGGAGGTGGATTTATCCGTTGCTATAGTGTTGAAATTTCGTCGATGACTATCATGCACACAAGACATTTAATACACGTTTAAGGTTTGTTGAACAAGTGTACGTTTCAGTGTACAAGAATTAAAACACATAAACAGATAAACCATAAATGATTACTAGCATCTATAAAGCACAACTGAAACTCACCAAAGCTGCATATAAACAAGTCAGTGTTTAATATTTGCGATCTATGTGTGTCCCATGAATTATATATACACATTCTAATGTTGTTCTTCTAGTCTCTACAAAATTCACTGTCTCTAATGTCATTTCTTCCTCATTCATTTCTATCTGTACGACGGTACTTTAGTGGACCTCTTAATATTTCTTCCTCTATTTCGGGTTCATCTACTACTGTTTCTTACAGTATCTTTAATTTCATGTTCACTTTTCGCACTGGTTCTTAATTCATTTCTTTTCTTGGGTTGGTGACACACAGTGTCTTTGGCACAGCTATTCACTTCTTGCATCCACACATCGAAGCCAAGACTTTTCCAGTCACGTAACTCTTTTCAGTCGTAAATGTGTTGGTTTAACCAACTAGCTATACACACTCCTTGGTAAGTATAAGGTTTGGATTATGTTTGACGAATGTATTCTTCACACGGAAGTACACAACTTGTTTTCGTATTCATTCTCAACACATTTAACACAGTTCGTCTTTCGTACAAGATAAAGCTTGGGTGGTCATGTCTTAACATGTGCTATTCACAAATTTTTCATAACGAATCTGCTTGGAAACGAAATCCGAGACAGGCGGTCACTAACACGCACGCCACACACTGTCCAAAATTCAGTGGAAATGTAATAGGTTGAATCACTTATGTTAACAGTTCTTAGTAATCCACTAAGTCTTGACCACTGTTATTGACTTCCTTCCACGGAATTTGTTGCAACGATGAAGACAAAGTTGTGGCATTGAAAGCTTTATATCCACAAAGAGTTTTGTAACTGTGAGTCTTTCCCAATAATCAGTCATCGTTTCATGTGGATATAAAACTAGTTGAAAAATCGAGAACGGATTCTGGGTTTGCGTTGACAAACTCTCTGAAAATGCGTCCCTATAGCACCAAAGGCAGACTCAATATGTGGACTTCTAAAGGGCTAGTCATTGAAAGGAATGTCATTCTCTTTTTTTTTGTTGGAGATAATAGTGCATCCGTACACAAAAGAAATACGCTGGGAAATCTAGTAAATTCGAAGGAAATATTAATTTCGCAAACTGACGTACAGTCGCACCGATCTTAAAGGTGTGGTCTTCATGCAGCACTCATGATGATTTTGATAATTATGTTGAACGTCTTCCCCGTTTGGAATTCTAAAAAGTATGTGAACATTGTAGGTATAAATTACAAAATTGAAGCACCTTTGAGCTATGGATAGATGATCAATGTCTGACGATATATTAGCGATCAACCCTTTTATAGCATTTATATGCCACTGGTAAGTTAAAAGTCAGGTGTTCTTTCGGATGCGTTTCACTCGAATCTTCATAAACTCAGTAAATGCGTCTCCGCAGATTCAAAGGCAGATTCTGAATGTGCGCTTCGAAGCCAGCCATTGATAGAAATGTCTTTCTTTCTGAGGAAATATTTATACTTCCTGCACAGGGTATCTACTGGTACAGCGTAGAAGAAAAATGTTTTGGTTCTTAACACACACACACACACACACACACGCACACCACGTCTTGAATCTCTTTTTGAAGTAACAAGTCCTCTATACGATAGCTGCAATCCTCCAAGTCTTCATGCTCTACAATAACTCTTTGCAATATTGCAACATTATAGATTAAAGACGTAGCATCAACATTG
Organism: Sinohyriopsis cumingii; assembly: GCA_028554795.2. Lineage (NCBI taxonomy): Eukaryota > Metazoa > Mollusca > Bivalvia > Unionida > Unionidae > Sinohyriopsis > Sinohyriopsis cumingii. The sequence continues at coordinate 117,743,603 of CM068835.1, read as the reverse complement.
TTCTTAGTCGTAGGTAGTTGATCGATGTCTAACCATTTCAATGCATTCAAAGAAATCAACCCTCTTGTAAAATTCAGGTACCAGTTGTTACAACGTCTATGTTCTTAGCGTTTCATGTACATCTGTACAAACTTTCTAAATGTATTCTCTTAGCTCAAGAGGCAAATAATAATATTATTTTTGAACGTACAGATGAAGATAATAATCATGCCACAATAAGGAAGGTAGTGACAGCATAACTCTGTCATTGATTTCCGTATAAAACTAAGCTAAATAGTAAGGGGGGAGGGGATGGGCACGCTCCAGTTGATCTTGCTTTTTGCAAATGGTTCATCAAGGGAATCACGTAGGAAAACCATTTGTCACATTCTTACCAGTAATTGACTTGGACCCGAGTGATGTGTCATTTATCTAATCTTCAATGATCTTCGCTTCAAACAAGGCTAGAAAGAATAATGTGTCACCGGAGATAACCTTTGACCAGCTGCTGTGGTGGAAAGCTCATACTATCACAAGCAATCTGACCCATGGCAGCCCCTTGAAGTCTGTCTTCATACAATTTAATGGACTTCACTCTGAAATGAGTTTTCTAGGTTGTATTGGACACCTGATGGTTGCTTCTGGTCTTTGAGATATACTTGAAATTGTAAATGGCATTTATACACATGATGCCTGGAAAAGCCATAAACAGAGCGAGACTAAGTCACATTCTTTCTGCTGCTTCTAATATTCTTCTTTTGGAACCAACTTTCCAGTTGCCAACATCTTTGAGGCATATAAAAATGTCTAAGGAGAGACCAGTGAATCCTTTAATGAGGAAAGATACTATGAATCTATAAAAGGCCAGAACATCAACTTATATTCTTTCAAGAATAAATCAATAGGCAATCATTGAAGGTAGAAAAATCACTGTTAATGTTGATCAGGAAGCCATCCACGTTGACCCTCAACTTCGCTTTCAGAAATAAAATTGGCATTAGTTGGCAGATACGAAATAAAGACATGTAACACCTATTTAAGAATGAGGATTGCAGCTATCCTGTGACCTTGCTTGAGACATCAGATGTGTTGAAGCAGGCAAGCAAGGCAGTATTTGTTGATGCATTATGGAAGGAAGTACAAGAGAATCAAAATACAATATCGTGGATTTGTCTTCCAGTGTATGTCTTAGATTGGGGTTTTTACTGAGCTGTTTGCCTTCGAATAAGGGCTCGACATTTAAAGACATGTAATTTGTATGTGCACTGCGTGTCACAAAAGTATGGCAGATGTGCAATGGTGTTTGACAGTTACAAAGAGATTGCATCAGTGAAAGATGTGACACATATGAAAAGATCAGCAACAACAGGCACAACTGTATCGTTTCACTGTGAGGCAAGGACAGTGCTCACTGCAAACAGGGATGTGTTCTTAATAAATAGAGAACGAACAACATTTCATATACATGCTGTGAGAATGTCTTGAAAAATTGCATTCTACATAATACATGCACCTGGAGATGCAGATGTTCTTATTGTGCAGAATACAGTTGCTGCAGTCACATAAAGATTTTGTAAATGATGACACTTGTGTTCTTTTCTTATCATGCCAGCAAGGTAAGCATAACAATAATATCAGTAAGCCAAAGAAAAGTCGGAAACTAGAATATCGAACAAACCTAGACTTCCTTAAGCATGGTAACCTGCAAAATCATATCTATATTCATGCGCTGCTCAGTTGTGATAAAACCTCCAAACTGCATGGAGCTGGAAAAGGTGTTGGGCCCATACAGATCAGGAAGCTTGAAGAGTATCCAAGGTCTTCACCAACTCCAACTCTACTGCTGATGAAGTGGTTTTGGCTGGAGAAGAACCCTTGGCTGTCTTATACAGTTGTAAATCAACTGATACCTTACAAGCACATCGTGTTAAAGTTTCTGTGAGAAGGTAAAGAAGACCTCAATATTTGTCCAGTTGAGATCAATGCCTCCAAATCTATTTCAGCCAGGTACCACTCGCTCCGTGTCTGCTTTGAAGTTCAGGTCTGCCAAGGTCATGATAAATTAGAACCCATTCATACGGATGGAAAGAAGACCAAGAAGCTGTTCTTCCTGTGGCCAGTGATACTAAAATTGCACCAAACAGCCAGTTGGGGAAGATCAGATGCAACTGTAAGACTGATTGTATCGCTACAAGATACACATGCCACAAGCATAATCTTGAACTTTCACACGATTCTGTTGAATGTTGAGGTTCTGCTTGTATATTTGCTCCTCCAATAGACGGTGATATGGAGGAGATAGAAGATTACGAGGACTGACATACTGATTTCAACCATTTCATCTAGGACTGTTCCAAGTAATCCTTCACAGTGAATGTTTTCATATTACGTGAGACAATTTGACAATAATTACACCTGACACTACTATCGGCAGTAATAGTATTTGCACAGGTTCCACATTATTGATTTGTTAAAGTTTCCAATAAATGTTATATTCATTTAGCATGCCTTAACGTGGCAAGCATTATATTGATCTTAAGTAATGCTTATGTGCTATTGCAACTTTTTTGAAGACTATTATAAACATTGGATGATAAATTTTGAAGATTATCATTCTAGTACTTAACGTACATCCAGTGAACTTTTAATATTAAAAGTCGCTTCAAATCAATGCATCAGTGACTACTTGTAGAGATTTCTGCTATTGACTGATATTAATATACGTACAAAAGGTACATGTCATCATAATGTAAATTTTCAATATTTCCACCAGACATTTTTTCCTTGACTTTTAGTAAGATGTTTAGGTATCTTGTAGAAAAGAATGGCCCAAAAATATTTTTTTTTCTTCTTCAGTTTTTTGTTTACATTGACGCAAAAAATTGAAACAATATTCCTGGACTGTCATAATGGGTCACTCAATTTCTTGCTGTGTCGAGTTATTCGTTTTCTTTCTAAATCGACACGATGAAGTGTTGATCTTGGAACTTCACACTTTTTGTACTGGAGCTAGGCGTATCCGTGCCGTAAAATTTTGTGGTTTAGATGTCGCACTCGTTTCTGGTACACAATTTCAATGACTTTTTCTAAAGAATGACTGACGATACGGTGAATTTGTAAACGTAAAATTCTATGTGATCCAGTGTTTCAAGTGAAAGTCTTGATCTTGCCCAGACAGTAAATATTTGTTCAAGACATTAAATCTGACTACTTGGCATTATATTTGACTACTTGGCATTATATTTGACTACTTGACATTAAATTTGACTACATGGCTGGATCGATAGTTGCGTCCTTTGGTTTGGCGTTTGATATGAATTTCTCTCTGTCGGTCTTATATTGGAATCCGTAATATTTTGGGCCACCGCTAGCAAAAGTAACGATAATTTCTTTTAGGTGATCGTCCAATCATGCACCTAAACGATCCGTTTATATTTCTCGGTGATGGCAATGACGGTAATGGCTGTACATACAACTGCCGGTGTGAAAGTTAAGGGGTCGATCTCATAAAATTTCTAAGGCACCGCACAATTTGAAACGAGCATTGGCTATCACGTACGCTGCAATGCTATTTTCAAATGCGACGAGATAAGCAAACTCTCTCGCTTCTTCGTAACTGACCAAGATCAAATCTTCACGGACGATCTCCATGAAATGTATGATATTTTCTTTGTCGTGCACCAGTTCAAAGCTGCAACGTAGAACTTCAACGTATTCCGTTCTGGGTGATATCGAACGTTGCGCCAATTTTTCCTGCAAACAATTTAACATGACTATTGACAAATGATCGTCTTTCGTCGTTCTATTCAACGTGTCCCAAACAGTGATGCCTTATAAGAATCCGTACACAATTTGAATTTCTTTGTCTTCTGGAGTCTGACACAAAGATGTTTAGTCTCTAGCTACTTGTTTCAAAATTTCAGAAATTCGTTAACTAGCCTGAAATATTCCCTTATCAGAGTCGTTGTCCTTTTGGTATTATTATTTTGTAGGAAAGTGCCAAATTGGTATACATTTGATATCCGCGATGCAGAAAACGAAACAATGAGACACTCACCCACGTTTCTGTCAAATCGCTTTTCTCGTCATTGTTGAAAAATGGTATGTGTTGATTGCATGTTTCAACACACTTACAGCATAAAGGATACACCAGTTTGCCATGGCAATAGGGTGGTAAGACTTTACATTTGATCAATAGTAGTGAAGGGGGGCACCCTACGGACAATGGGAATTAGCATTACAGGGACCCCTGGGTCACTCTACGGACAAGGGAAATTTAACATGGAGAAAAATCGTGGGTCACTCTACGGACAAGGGGAATTAACATGGAGAAAATCGTGGGTCACTCTACGGACAAGGGGAATTGAACATGGCAATAAATCGTGGGTCACTCTACGGACAAGGGGAATTTAACATGGGATTTTTTTTTAAAAATTTTTTTAAATTTAAATTTAAATTTAGGCAATTCAAAGACTATCTCTTTTCGAGAAATATGGCTGGCCCTGAAAAGGGCCTTTGGGTTTTCTTCTTCTTCTAATTTCTCCTTTTCCTCCACCAACTTCTTATTTTATCTCCAACACTCTTTCTCTTCTTTTTTTTCTCCTTCTCTTCTTTCTTCTCTTCCTCCTCTTCTTTCTTCCTCTTCTCATTTTCCTCTTCTTTTTCAATTTTTTCATTCCATTCTCTCATCCTTATCCTTTCCTCTTCATCCTCCTTTTCCTCCTTTATTTCTTTCAACAGATCACTAATGATTACCTTCATTTTTCGTAAATTGTTTATCTCCATCTTCACTCTATGGGGACTATATGAGTAGTGATCCTCGTTTAGGTTAACCAACATTTGCTCAAACATTCCTAAATTGTCCATCACGTTTTGCAATTTTTCCATTTTGTTAAGGTGGTTTGATGCCATCTTCTTTTTATTCTTTGCAGAATGGTTTGAACAACTAATACTGTGGGTTCTTATACCAAAAGCGCGAACGTGAAGGAAAACATCCCCTAAAAACATAAAATGGATCTTACCTAGATGATGACCGAACATTGCGCGGACGTGAAGGAAAACATCCCCCTACTTTCTCATTTCATATAATATAACCCTAACTATACTCTCCACATTTGCTAAGAAACCCATAATCTACTATTCACACCAACCTACTTCATCATTTACAAACACAAACTCACAAACACATACACTTCCACTATTAATAAAGAGTTAGTGTTTATTTTCACACTACTCTACCTACTTACATTGGCAAATTGATGGTTATTTCTTTTCTTGAGTATTGGGTAGCCCTGAAAAGGGCTGTTTTTTTAAAACTTCAGAGACCCTGGTTAATGGTGGCACCTTCCGGGTCTGGCACCACAGACACAACGTCTACTCCAATCATTAGTCCAATTCACATGACTTGTTTGAAGAGCAGACGGTGGGTGATTGGCTTCACTATCCCACTCCTCCGTTTGTGGAATAGTGAACACTTCTTCTTCCCTCTGTCTTCTTTGTCTTTGTTGTGATTGTGGTTCAGCTCTCTTTCTTTCATTCTCTTCTTTCATTTTTCTCTCCTTCTCCTCTTGTTCTATTCTCACTTCTTCCACAAGGGTCTCCGCAGTCAGCTTGTTCAATAGGTATCTGGCATACTCCAGATGCATCTGAAGTTCCATCAATTTAGTCAGTCTGTTGCTCATTTTTACTGTTGATCAATCAACAAGGGTAGCTGGACTGCCGAACGAGTTTCAATTTATAGTGAAAGCGCGGACGTGATGGAAAACATCCCCTAATAACATAAAATTGATCTTACCTAGATTATGACCAAAAAACAACAACAACGCGCCGACCTAAAAGAAACACTCGCTCACTTTTTTATGCTACCCATCACTTCAATAGACTATCCACATACGCAAAGCAATCCAATCTAACCCAAAATATACATCTCAAACAGCCCAAAAAACAAACATCATTTTAATCTACTATCCACACCAACCTACTTTATCACTTACAAACACAATCACACCAACACATACCCTCACATTTTTAAGAGAGAGTTAGTGTTTATTTTCACACTACTCTACCTACACATTGGCAAATTAATAGTTATTTCTTTTCTAGAGTATTGGGTAGCCCTGAAAAGGGCTGTTTTTTGTTTTGCTATGGCATTCTTTTTTCAGTTTCTAAGAATGCGATGTCCTCTGAGGATAGACTTTCTGGCAATAGGTCTGCTTCTTCGGAACGAGAAGAAGAATTCTTTGGTGTCGATACGACAATCGACAAAGCCCCTGTCAGCTTCAGGTTGCTGCTGCTGCTGCTGTTGCTGTTGTTGCTGCTGTTGCTGCTGTCTCTGAAGTCTGTACTTCTCTGTCCATTCTTCTTTCTCCCTGTTCATTTCTTCTCTGAAGAGCTCTTCTATCAGGTCTTCAGTGATTTTTAACATTCTCACATTCTCTATTTCTTCTGGTTTCGGTATCAGACTGTGTCTGACCCTATGCAGATTCACGTAGGCTTCGTTGAGCTTAGCTAGTTTGGAGCACATCTTCTTAGGAGGATGAGTCGACAATGGATGGCTAGACTGGGAACAACCTGGTTCTTAAAGTGAAAGCGCGGACGTGAAGGAAAACATCCCCCACACGGTTTTCGAGCCGCAACGTTCATGAGAGGGATAGTAAGAAATGAAAGAGCATCAATTCAACATTCTTATAGCTAAACAAACCACAAAGGCATTTTTTCAAAACACAACATTTTTTATTCAAAAATCACTTAACACTAAACAACAACTCTAACATTTTTAACAATAACCCAACACTATAACATCAAACAATTTTTTTCAAAACACAACTTTTTTCTCAATTGACAGTCTACTTTAAGCAAGGCTGACAACGTTGTGAATGAAATTGTGATTTCCACTGTTGGAAATCATTAGGCCATTGATGGACACTACGTTTCCTAGCTTGAGACAAAAGATAAGCATAATGGTCACAAAACCATCGATCTACTTTCACATCGTTTCTAGCAGAAGAACGAGGATCGAAATGAGTCACTAAATGTTCTAAGGAATAGCCCAGGCTGCGATGATGCAGAAAATACACACAGTACTGTCCACACACCAAGGAATCTGTGCCTTGTAATTTCACGTTATTGAATCGGGTGGTTTGAGCATTTCTTCTCATAAAGTCGATGATATCGTCTTCCAAAGGGGGCAATCCGTACGAATCGAAATATTCCACACATCCTTCTTGAGGAAAGTAGACGGCTACCCAGTGGGTTCCTGGGAGATGACTGTCGTCCGTGTTGATCACGTAAGCTTGATGGTCTTTAGGTTTGCGATGAGGGAGTTCATCTTTAGCACAGACGACGGGATTCCAAGAAGCCGTATACGAACTGTGGTTCAAAAGGTAATAAAGTTCCCAGGTATCCATTGATTTGTGTGTTTTTTTTCTTCTTCACAGGTAATAATACGTCGTCAATTCGATCCTGACTTTTTGCTTGAAAATGTCTGACGAATAAACGGTTATTCGTTCTGTTTCCTCACTTTGATTCAGGAGAGCTTCGATACGATGGATCTCTTGAGTGGTTAATGGTGGACAAGAATGTTCACGCAAGTCTTTATACCACTGGTGCAACACGTCTTCGTTCGAGATGAGACTCCAAGCTTCGTCCAGATACTCGTCCAATTTTTCTTCTTGACTCAACATCAGGCATTTATCGTGTTGAATTTGACTGGGATGATCGTTTTGACATCCATAGCAATTTTTCTTGATCAATTCCGTCATTTTGTCCACCAAGTGTTTGGCAAAACAGGAGACTAAATGGGCTTCTTGTTCTGGCCATCTCGACTTCATCAAAACTTCTTCGTCTTTGTCTTGAGATTCTTCTCCTTCCACGGTCTCCTTACATTCCATCTCCAAAGTTTCTCCACTAGGTAAAGAGGGATAACAGTCTTCCATGGCTTTCTAATAATCTAGAATGACTTCTCTCAAACTGTTGATTTCTATGGTATTATCGAATTCTGCATACAGGATGACGTTCACTGTATGGTCCAGTTGCTTTGCAAACTGAAGTTCCACACGAATCTGGCCAGATTTTATAGGGTGGAAATGTCCCTCGTCGCTGCCTTGGTCTGGAGTGAAATCGAAAGCCCACAAAGCATAGCCTCCTGCATAATCGTCATACTCAATGCCGTGACTGGTGTTGGTTCCTAACTGACCGGTGGCTTCGTACAGGGACAAGTACGATCTCAAGTAATTCAGTTTTTTGGGATCAAAGTCAGGTTCGAAAGGTCGGGTACACAAGGTCTTGCCATCACGACTGACTTCGACTTTCTTCACTAAAAAGTGTTGAAAGTTGAAAGGATTTTGATTGAAGGTTCCGTTGAAGGCTGAATTCCAGACCATACCAAGGATTAAACGTTTGGGTAACTGTCCTTGGAACAGATGATCTTCGGTTATGGATTGCAGTCCAGCTGAAATGGTGAACGTTTTCACTTCCACACGTCGGATGGGATACTTGGCGGTCGTTCTGCTCAACGTTTGACTGATGTCGTTTGCCACTTTGGGTAACACTTCTACGCGTCGTACGTAGAGTTTGGCCTCCTGGATTATGCTTTTAGGAGCCTTAGTAAGATCAGCAGCCATCAAATGGAAAGCGGCACTGCTGCGATTCAGTCTCAAGCGGACATTCACCCCGTTCAGCAAATATTTCTCTTGCAACCACATGTCCAAATGCAAACGATCCATCAGTTCTAAACTTTTCTTGTTTATGATTTTGTCTGCTCTTGCCTCCAAGCTGGAATTGGATGTATCTGTTTTTTCTAACTTGCCCGCTTCGTCAGCTACCCACAGCACGCAGGCATTGAGATGACTATCCTTGGCATCTATTCCGTACGTCAAGAGATTTTCCAAGTAGGCACGGTAAGGGTAAGTATCCATGCTGCTGCTGACCAGTTTGTTATTCAAGTACAAATCCACTGAACTGAACAAGGAATGCATGAAATTGTTGACGGGACCTATTTCGTCATCGTCTTTTACTTCATTACCATCCTTATCCAGAACTTGGACTTTCAAGTACAAGTAACTGCTATTCAGATCGATGTAATCTTCGGGCTGCCCCTTGATTTCAAACTCGATGGGAGCGGAATCGGTCAATGAGGAGATGGGATTAAATTCCACCCATTGGGATTCTTGCATGGTCATCATGGTGGGGGGCATGGCAAACAGATCCAGTTCCGTCTTGGAACAAGCGCAAGACTCTCGGTGCATCATTTTTTTTGTTGTTGCTGTGTTTCAATAATCGAAAACGTCTAAGTCTCGAACGGTTCTTCTTTTCTTGGCCTTTCTCGCTTGAAGTCTGGTGAAAGGGTGTTTTCTTCTTCGTCGTCTCTTTCTGCCTTGTCCTTGCTGAATGCTTGACTCGGTAGCCTGCAGGGCATTTATAGGTGTGTCTCGTCGACCCAAAATGTCTTTGCCCGTTTGCAGCAAGACATTTTTACCTGCCCTCATGAAGGCTTCTTTAGGGTTCTGTTTGTCGATGATGACATTTTGGAGAAATTCTTTGCCTTGCGTCAGTGCCGCATCTTTCAAGGCGTGCAATCCGCGTGTCACCATCGGTTTCAACACCGGGGCCACCGAACGAAAGGCCGATTTTAACATGTCTCCTAAACCGTGTCCTCGCTGTCGAGCCACCCCTTGGTACACTGGATACATGACTTACTTACGAGTCGTGAGAGAACCGTTTTCGAAAATGGAGTTTCACCGTGACTTTTCCTTTGGTGAATGGAATATTTTGTCCCAAATCTCCTTTTATAGTAATGTTGACCGTGTCCAAATACGACTTGCTGACCGGCAAATAGTGAGGATGGACAAATTCGCGGTGGACGTGATAAGTGTTTCCACCTTCCTCGTCAGCGTTTGTGGCAGAATCCACTTTGAAAGGAATGACACGCAGTAACGGCACGGAGGTGTGTCCCACCACGTTGTACTCCACCACATCGGAATACACGAAGATCAAATTCAGTCCCTGGTTCAGTTCTACCGGGAAACGAAAATACCTCGCAAAAGAGTCGTTGTCATGAATGACTGCTAATTCGGGGCTTTTTTTTCGTTCTCCTATCTTCCTCATCTCCGTGTCACCACCCAATATGTCAAACAATTCACGACAAAATAAGAAAGACATGAATTTTTTGGACCCCTCAGAAAATTTCATCAGAAAGCGACGAGCTATTTTGTGGTATTCCAGGGTGACACTTTTTTGGACATTACTCAAAGCTTTATGGAACACGCCATTAAACCTGGAGGCTATGGCGCTGACCAAATGATCACCACTGAAATAATAGCCTGGGAGAATGGACAAGTTGTAGGTCCATGTTTTAGTTTTGTCATCATAGGTTTTATTGGTATATGTGCCAATCTTATCCAACTCATCTTGCAATGGTTTGTCATAAACTTCCACCTTAAACCAATTTTGCTGGGCAGTGATATTGTGGACTTGGGTTGGGTGAATCATTTCTACTAAAGCCACTTCCCAATGGGCTTCGTGATCTAAGGGGATGGCTTGAGGTAATTTGGCCGTGTAACAGCACAACGTGTTGTTGGGAAACACCTCCATGGAACTGTCACTGGGTAAGGTTAAGTAAAATTGGTTTTGGTGACTCATAATTCCAGAGTTCTGTGGCTGTCCGAGGGAATATTAGTGGATGTCAGAGGTGTGTCTCCGCCCAAAATGGGGTTCTGATTGTGGTTGGAGTGGTGACTGGCACTGGCACTGGACACAACGTTCCCGTTCGAGGAGAATTTCAGGGAGGGATTGGGAAGCAGGTAACCGATGCAACTGCTCAATAAAATGGTCCACAATTGTTTGTCTCCTTGTTGCAAACTCAAATTGGCGATGGCTGCCCCGATGACACAATACACCACGAAGATTTGGCAGAAAAAGACGATTTGCGTTTTAGGCACACGTTCTCCACACCACACCCACAAGGGTTGTTTTTGTAAATCTTGCACAGAAGAACTAGGGGAAGAAGGACTGGTCGACGTAGCTGCGTCTGTTGCTGTGTGAAAGGGCATGATGGTCACTTCTTCTTTTTATAGTCGATGACTTGCGAAGCGTCGATCCAAGAATCGAAACTGGGTGGATATCCTTTCCAACGTACTTTGACTTCTTTGACACGTCGTTTGCCCACTTTACGGGTTCTGCGTTCGAGAATGCTTTCGATGTCGTACACGTCGTCTTCTTTTTTGGTGACACGTTGTAACTCGGGCAAATAAAACGTTCCTTTGAGTACTTCTCCGTTCATGTCTTCCAATTTATAGACGGCAGGATGACGGCCATGCACTCGTCCAGTGACGCGAAACAGTTCGGTCGTCCAGTTAGGTAAGTAACCTTTGTCGAAAGTGCGTTTGGTTTTGCCAATGCGCACCCAATCTCCTACGGCCAACTCTCCACTTTTCTTGGGGACAGCCCTCGTCGGGGACGTACCAAACAGGCGCTCAAACACCAACACTTCGTTGTCGGGAGTCACGTCTTGCGGGGCACGTCCGATGCTTCGATGGTAAGATTGGTTGTACGCTTGCACCAGGTGCGGTAAGATGTCGATGTACTTCAGAGTGTGGTGATGCGTAAAATATTTCCACATGCGTTCTTTCAAAGTGCGTTGAAAACGTTCCACGATGCTGGCTTTGGTTTCGGGATTCTCGGTGGTAAAAAAATGAATGTCACGTTTCTTTAATTCTTTTTGGAAAGCTTGGTTCAGAAATTCGGTGCCTTTGTCCGTTTGCCATCGAAGAGGGTGACGACCGCTTTGTTTCAACACTCGTTGCAGGGCTCGCACTAACTCGCTGCTCGATTTGGAAGTCAAGGGCACGACCCAGGCAAATTTGGAAAAGACGTCGATGACACAAAACAAATATTTGTAGCCGCGATTGTAGCTGGCCAAATGAGAGACATCGGCTAAATCGGCTTGCCATTGATGATCGATGCCTTCCACTCGGGTGCGACTTCTGGCAAACTTGCGTCGAATGGGTTTGTGTAAAGTGTAGGTAGCTTGTTCTTGTAACCATCGTTGCACTTGAGGTAAACGGAGACTTTTCAGTCGCGTTTTGGCAGCACGATACAATTTTTGAACTCCTGCGTAACCTGCAGGATGCGAGGGATCGTAGTAAATGCTGGCTAAGACTTTTTCCATTTTTGTGTTAATAAGTCACCCACTCTTCGGTGATGCTACTTTGGGTGGGTCGAAAGGGTGGTTTGGAAACGGATTTACGTGTCCGATGGGCTACGGGAGTAGAAGTCGAAGGTAGTGGTGACGGTGGAGGTGGCAATGGAATGGCTTTGGTTTTCTTTTCTTTTTTCGCTTCTGGTTTCCCTTCTTTCTTTTTCACTTCTGTCGAAGGAGGCGTGGACATCATCTTTTTAACCCAAGCTTTCATTTCTTCTCGTTGGGGTGTGGGGGACGGGGTCAATAAGGATGCTGCAATCTTACTCGAAATGGGAGCTGCTGACGGTGTTTGAAACACTTCGCGCATCTCTTCTTCCTCAGGTCTTTGTGGGGTAGCATCTCTGGTGACCCTTGGGGATGGTAGTGGTGGTAATGATGATGATGGTGCTGGACTTTTCATCAAGGTCTTAAAATCTTTTAGAGTGGGTAAAGCTGTTTCGTCTAAAGCTTTCTGGTGAAAGAGTTGCAGTCGTTGCAAGAGTTGACCGTACTTTTGCGATTTTTCTGTTTCGGACAAATCTTGGCGATCCATCAAGGACTGCAATTCGTGTTGTAACTGGGACATCTCGCTCAAATTGGGATTGGGAGGTAAATGCGGGGTGCGTTGTTCTTGCCACCGATGGTATTCCATCCATCGTTTGTAAGGCACTAAAGCTAGTTTTCGTCCTTCCATGGGGTTGTCAGGGGTCAATTCTGAGATCTTGGGACTTTCGAAGCCTTTTTATCTTGCTCCCATCAGTCCTCCCAACATGGTTCCCAAGACTCCTTTCAGTATGGGGCCTAACAAGAGAGGTAAAATGCCTCCACGTTGGACCAACATCTTCTTTTTTTGACGAATGGGAATTTTCTTTTGAACCATTTTCCGAAGAACGTGACGATGTTTGCCTAAGCATTGTTTCTGGTGTTTGGACAAAGGGATCGTGCCTTTCAAAACGTTCAAACAACATTCGCACACGGTATCGATGACCTCTTTGGAGGCCGTTTGAATGAGTTTTTTTCGTAGGGGTGGAGAAGCTTTGGACAGGACAGATAACATGTCCCCATGTTTGGCTAAACGTGGTGGCAGTCCTTTCCTTTTTTTTCCTTGGGGTTTTCTGGAGGGTGACATTTTTTTGCTTGTGGGTTCCGGGACATTCACCGAACAGACACTAACGTCGATGACTTAACGCACACCCTTTTATCTTTTTTTTGGGACTATCGCTTTGTCATAAAGGTAACAATGTTTTTCCGAAAATCGCCAAGGAATCCTCCCCTTTGTTGGCGCCTCTTTTTCTTGGAACGACTGTGTCTTTTTTTAGGGTAACGTCGATGCTTGGCTAAGCGCTTTGTCGGATGACGCGTCTGCCTTTGTCTCTTTCTTTTGTGGCTTTTTGGAGGTGACATCTTTTACAAGTTCACTGATACCCCGACTTGGTCACAGGTCTTTTTATACTGGAACGCGTCGCCACTGATTGTCTTTACGTTTTATCAGTTTGAGGACAGGCATGACACGTCGTGCAGGGGTACGTAACGGACTAAATCGAGCCAGTTCTTGTTTGGACAAATCCAGTAAACTTTGTAACATGCCCGATCTTTCTTGAACTTTGATTTTGGGAGAAGGTACTTTGTGAGCAGCAGCCACTGCCGCTAAATTGGAAGGTCCTGCCACTGGGGAAGTTCTTTTGGGGGTCATCAACGGAGAAGTTCTTGGTGTGATCAACGTCTCCAAGTACTCTTCAGTTCCTGGTGACATCAACGGAGAAGTGGACAAACGTGAGGCTGTCGGAGACGTTGTGGCAGGTCGTGGCTTGCGAGTGTAAGGTTGCGTCCTGGCCGAAGTGCCTCTCTTGCGACTAGTTTTCTTCTTCTTCTGTGGACTTTTCTTTTTCTGGGGACTTTTTCTCTGTTTCTTTTTCTGGGGGCTTCTTTTCTTTTTCCGGGGTGATGGTGGTGGTGTCTGGTAAGAGGAGGGTCCTGCCACTGGAGAAGTTATTCTTCTTGGGGACCTGGTCTTTTTCTTTTTCTTCTTGGGGCTTCGTTGGACTTTTGTCTTGGGGATAACTTTGGGGGCATTAGGATCCCATCTTAAGAGTGAGCGAATGATGACCCCTCCTAGAGTACCGCTCCCTCCAGGTTTCAAAATGATTTGTTTTTTGGTTTGAGTGTCGATGCGGGGATCGGCCAGTTGGACCAAAGCGACTTTGTTTCTATCGAAAAAGCGTTGGGTTTGATGAGGAATCTGAATGATTCCTTGGAGTAATTGACGTGCCGTCACCGTGAACCATCGTAAGACTTCTTTGAGACTAGCTTCTAAGACACGAGCTCGTGTTTGTGGATCTTTTTCTCGGCTGATGCCATACAAGGCACGAATCAATTTGACGGGAAGATGCGACTGAAGGGACGTCATGTTCACACTGTGTGAGACAGACGAAAAAGGGTCTGAGGTTTTTATAGATTTTTTTCATGGGAGGAGTGAAATGAAGTCGAGGACGGAGACGTGTACAGGACAGGCCCTCCGTCTTGGCACCAGTGGTGAAACAAGTGGGTACGAAATCGCAAATCCTCGGGGGTCGTAGGTTTCAAATCGACGAGTAAATAGGCGTGTGGAGTTTGAGTGGCATCGTCGTACACCTGAGTCAGCCAAGGCGTTCCTAACTGTTTGGCTAAGACTTGCACTTGCGATTTATCTCGAGGGCTTTTAAACAAGACCACGTAATGCGCATTGAGACTGATGGTGCGATGGGCTTTACTTTGTTGAAACAAATTTTGGGTGATGTAAACGACACTGGCATTACGGTGATGCCCTTTGCGCGTAAACCACAATTTAATTTCTTCTTCGTCTTCTCCTAACATGTCGTCGAAAATGACCAAATGGGTTAGACGGGAGTCAGAGACGATGCCGTCGTCTTCTTTAGGAATGCCTTCCACAAACACGATGGAATCGCCTTGACTTTCTCGCAAGAGGTTGTACGCCGATTGCCACTCTTTGTAACACCACACGATCCGTTGAGGGGGCCGATCGATCAAATGATGTTTATGTTCGATCAAACGTTTGACGAATTCGGTTTTGCCAGAACCGCTAGGTCCAGCAATGAGCATGTTAAAGGGATGGCGAAGATACAAAGCCTCCCAACTGGCACGATCTAAGTGTTCGTCGATGACTTTGACAGTAGAGGAAGAGGGAGCAGAGACAGCAGAGGTAGCCATGGTATGAGAAATGTCACTTGTGACACGAAAAACAAACAAGACAAGAGTTTATATACTTTTTCAGAACACGTTTATTGAATGTTTTTTTCAAATATGAACACGAAAGACAAAAATACATACAACCCAAATAGTGATGTACAGGAATATAAAACACAGCAAAGCGATCAAAGTGAAATATAAACAAGTGTCTGTACAACATGTTTTGGTTAACCAAGATGTCCTAGGGACAGTGTGTAATGTTCTTACAGTCTCTACATGAGGTATTGTCACACAAGTGTCCTCCCGGAATGACCTTTCAGGCATGTCCATGACAGTCCTGTCCTGAAGCGAGTGGTTGTTCTCGGTGACGGGTTCTTCTGGCACCGTCACTAACACAGGTTGAAAAGTAACTTTTTTCCTTGAACAACTCTTGTGCATACTGAGCCACTTCTTGGGTCCAAACCTCAAAACCCCCCTTTTTCCAATCACGAACATCTGTCCAATGAGGGTGTAAGTCACAAGCTACACACACATCGTCATACACGTCTTGGGTCGCTAAAAGTTGACGAATCTTTTTTTCCTGTTGAGGTCGAGAAGTATCCAGATGAAAACGCAAGGCTTTGAACAAAAGGAGTTTTTCGTGACCATTTAAGGCCATGGAGGTGGTAAGTACTGATCGTAAAGAGTCCACAAAGAATCGGCTGGTAAACGAAATCCCAGAAAACAAGTCACTAAGACACACACCACTTGTCGTCCAAAATTGAATGGATACAGTTCTTGTAATAATTGATGGTAATGATCCACGGTTTGAATATGGTCATTGAGTTCCTTCCACGGAATCTGTTGGATGACATGTGACATAAACCGTGGCATGGCAGCCTCTTTTTATATTCTCTTTTTTTCGGATGCAATAGACGTACTTTCTAGCCAGAGATCTTCGTTCTCCAGTAGGGAATCTAAATCTTGCATACTGTAACCGAAACGTCAGAGTTCGTTTAGGTGTTTCCTCTTCCTCTAAGTAGATTCCACGTAAAATATGTTGGTAATCCTTTAACTTGTCTTCCTCAATGCATTGCACTAGGTGAATCTCGAAGTAACCATAATCATGAACATGTCGATCATTAGCGACCTCAAAGTTTTGAACAATGTCTGACCATTGAAAGAATTTCTGACGAATCAGTTCTTTTATACCATTCAAGTACCAGTGGTTAAAGATCTGGTGACGTATCGGATGCAATTGTTCTTTACGTTTCACTTGTATTTTGACCAGCTCTCGGTAAATCCTTTCTCTCAACTCCACAGGCAAAGCACGAATGTTCTCTTGTAAAGTATCCATGAATAGGTCATACTAAATCCTCTTTGGTCTGACACAAGAAATGTACTCTTTGCACAAACATGGTTTCACTTCAGTGTCGAATTTAAATCGTTGAGTCACTAATCTACACATGACAATTCGTTCAGAAGTTTCCTCTTTCACCAAGTTGACATTGCGTGAAAGATGTTGGTAATTCGTTAACTCTTCCTCTGGAATTCGATGCAGTACGTTTACAATGTAGTAGATAGAATCGTCAATACCAAACCATTCCTTTTTATAACCAGGAGGTCGTTGATCAATGTCTGTCCAATGGAACACTTTCAATTGAATCAGTCCTTGTATAGCCTGAAGGTACCAGTGGTTCAAACACCGGTGACGTATCGGATGCAATTGTTCTTTACGTTTCACTTGTATTTTGACCAGTTCTCGATAAATGCGTTCTCTCAACTCCACAGGCAAAGCACGAATGTTCTCTTGTAAAGTATCCATGAACAGATGATTATGGTAAAAAGTTTCTTCAATGTCTCGGTCCCACTAAGGGTAAGTAATGACAATTCGGTGACCATCGAGCATGTTCAACGTAGGCCGAATCTTGCGGTTCCCAGTGGTGAAGTGACACACCGCAACTGAAGCACTTGACTTTATCTCCTTCGCCCAAGTAGAAAAATCCGGCTCTGGCTAATTCTTCGGGGGTCGGTCCTCCCAGATACTTTGGCCATTTTCCTTTGAACGATTGAAGACGATTTTCAAAGTCGCAGTATTCCGACAAACGCACAGGAAACGAATATTCGTCTTTCACAGGTTCGTTTCGATAAGGGTTGGGTGACATGAACAGGAGTTTGCTCAGGGCTGGATGACATCCGTAGGGGGGTAGACGTGAAGGTGAACATTCCCCTTTAAACCCGGTAAAATGTCTAAGAGGACGAGCGGCATCGCTTTCGCATCCCTCAGGTTTGACACGCACAGCATCACTTTCCATGACAGGGGCAGTGAAAACAAAGTTCCCATGATGCTTTACGGCATCACTCAGGTCACAACGTGCAGCATCGGTCCCATCGCAAGGCTCACAATCGCACTCGTCTGCAAACTCCGTGACGCAATTACAATGGTAACCACATGGACAATCGCAGTTTCCTTCCGGACATTTTCCGTCGCAATGCATGGGTCTTATCCATCCAGTATTAGTCACACTAGAGGAAGATACAACTTTTTTACAATCCCCAAACTGGAACGATGTCTTTTTCAAAGTATTCATCTTGTTCGCTCGGTCTTGGTAGTCACAATGAACTATCGATCTTGACCATAGCCCTTTTTTATACTAGTCTCAATGCAGTCTCCAACTTGTACATCTTTCCTTTTTTACGTTTTTTATGTCCTGTTCTGGAAGGTACCGTCTCTAAGGTACCGTCAACATTGTACCGTAGTGTGATGGATGGAAAGGCCATAGAAAGGTAAGGGCAATTCGGAGACCATCGAGTATGCTCCAGAATAGCTGAATCTTTATAGATACATAGATCCATTCGTAACTTCAGTCCGCAAGCGAAACACTGTACCTCGTATCCCAATCCTGACTCAGGTCCCAAGTAGACAAATCCTGTTCTAGCTAAAACATGCGAAGAAGGTAATCCTTCCCTATCCGTAGGCCATTTCTGAAACGTGTCCAATCGACGGGCACAATCACAATAGTCAGGTAAGAAGACTGGAAAATGGTAGGGTTTGAACTTGGAGTTCTCATCGGGTTTCTCACTCGATTCTTGCTGTGGCGAAGTCATCTTTCTGGTGGGTGGCTATCCTCTTACAACCAATGTTTTATACCAACGTGTCCATACGGTAAGGTGAAATGATTGGGAAGTCGAACTCGCTTCTGGTATACAATTTGATAGACTTTTTCCAAGGGTCGACTGACGATGTGGTGAGTGGGTAAACGTACAATCTTGTTAGGTTGATAGGTGGTCACTTTAAAGTTTCCATCCTCTCCCGATTGCAAGGCTTCTTTCATTACCCCAAAGTTGACCACTCGACTGGTACGATAATTCAGAGTCAGTCCTTTCACTTTGCACGTCGTGTGCACTTCTCCTTGTTTGTCACGGTATTCGTAGCCGTAATTTTTGGGACCGCCACTGACAAAACTTAGAATCTTGTCGTCGGGATGCTCGTCTGTCCAGGCTCCTAAACGGTCTCCTTCGATGCTAGGGTGATGTTGAATCGGGTGATGGATGTAGATGCAACTGTCCGTGTCAAAGTACAGGACGCGTTCTTCTAACAGTTCTAAAGCTTCGTACAATTTTAAGCGAGCATGGGCTGTCACGTAAGCCGCAATGATGACATTTCCAAAAGGGTCGTCTTGTACAAAGTCCAGATCTTCTTCGTAATTGACCAAGATCAAATTCTCTCGAACGACGTCCACGTGTTTCATGTATTTGGTTTTGTCGTGAATCATCTGGAAGTAGCGGGAAGGTTCTGTCAAATATTCCGTCTTGGGTAAACACGGCCGTTGTGCCATTTTACCCCACAAGCAATTTAACATCACTTTGGCAAACGATCGCCTGCCTTCGTTTTTCTCGATGTGGTCTAAAGTGATGCCTTCTTGTTCGTAATATTTCTCTTTGAATTGTATTTGGTCTTGGGGAGTGTGACACCAGGAAGGATAGCCGCTAGCTTCTTGCTTCAGTTTCAAAAAGGCATCCACGTAGTCGGCGAAAATGCCTTTCTGAGTGGGGTCACCCTTGCGATACTGTTGTGTCTTGGGAAAGTGGCAAATTTCGTACACTTCTAACAGTTGGTATCCCATGTCCAGAGCTTTGAACAATTCCACGCTGACCCAGGTTCCCGTCAAGGCCCGTTCTTCCTGGCTGTGCTGACAAGGCTGGTCTTGGTTGCACGTTTCGGCACAAGTACGGCACAAGGGAAACATCAGTTTGCCTTGACAATGGTGAGGTAAGACGGGATGGTATAGGTTCGTGGGAGGCAAAACTTTGCACTTGATCAAGCCTTCGTATTGTCGAATGTTTTTCAGGTCGATGTGTTCCGTCAGCAATTGCGGGTGCCCTACGGGAAAGCGACAATATTTGCACACGTAGGGATACAGCGAACACACGTCCAAGTATTTGATTTCTTCTCCTTTCTCTTCGTCGGCTTGGTACAGCAAACAGGTGGCATTGGTCCTTCCTCCGTACAAACTATCCCTCGGATTCAGCGGGTCCACGAACTGGTAACTTTCCACGGCACGTTTAAACTTGGGATCGGTTTTCATACGGTGATCGTACTCGTGTTCCCACATTTCCACCACTTGGTATCCTTGCTGTTCTAACTTTAGGCGTCGCTGACAAGTGTCCTGGTACAAGTCTTCCATGGTTCGTTGCAAAAACTGATTTTTAGTGCCACGGTCAGGGTAACAGACGGGACATCCGTGAAATAAGCAACCGTTAAACTCGTACACGATCTTGGGGTTTTCTAAGTCCCAGCCATCGACCGAATACGTTCCGATGGTCTTTTCACCCCCTCCGTTGCGGGCATGCTGAATCCACTTGTCTTCCTTGTCGCACAAGTAATGTAACCAACGTAGGGCTTTGACCGAGTATTGACGTTTGACAAAGTGGGTCGTTTGAGGACTGATGACAGCCACGGTCTTTTCAGGCATGAATCGTTGTCGATACACTAAGGAACACGCTTTGGCAATGGTGCAAGCTTCTTTCAAAGGATCGACCCCTCCGTGTTCCATGAACAGTTCTCGAAATTTTCCACAGCAACGCCGTAAAATGTCCACGTCGGAACGACAATACTTCAGCATTTCTTCCTGAAAGTCGAAAGGGTCCGAGGCGTGAGCCTGGTACCAAGCGTAGAAAGCTTCTCGTTGTTCGGTACGCATGTTGTCGGGGTCGTAATAGTGAGCCTCAGGTAAATGGGGTAGAACGGCATGTTGATTGGCTTCCGTATTGAAAAAGTGTGGAAAGTACCCTTTAGCCATTTCTGTCATTCCAAACGTTTTAGGCATTCGACTCAAAGGCATGGCCAAATAGCTCATCGAATCTTTAAACTGTACTTGTCCCACTTGCATGAAAATGATTTTGGCCCCGTTCAAAGTCACTTTAGGACGTTCGGTGCCTTGTTCCGTATAGTACCTCAAAAGAAACTGTCCATCGTATCCGGAGAAATTGTGAGCCATCACCGTGGCATGACGATGACAATCTCCGTAACGTTCGATGTCCTCTTGGCTCCACGTCTTGTCGACGGGGTCTAAGACCCATTGGGCAAAATCGGCTAACGTGTTTGGTCCCCGAAAGATTTTTTCACGCCCTCCAGGAATCTTGCTGCAGTGAGGGCAATGACTGAAGATAGGTTCTTGAATGCACTTCTCGCACGCTCGATGAGACACGCAGAAATTAGGAATGTGAATGCCAGTCTCTTGCATGCATTCGAAATCGAAAAAGATGAAATTGCCTTTCTTCTTGTGACCGTCCTCTTTCTCTGGTGGGGGTTGGTATTTTTGCACGTAACATTGGTGTTCCAAGTCGACGATGTGGTGACAAATGTGACATTTTTTCTTTCCTGAACATACGTGTGCCTTGGTATTATTGGTACGTATGACTTGTTCACACGTAGAGCACAATCTCAGCAGTTGACAAGCACATTTCTGCTGTGAACCTTGCGTCTTCAAATGTTGTTGGTAACATTTAGGGCTGACAAACGTGCGCAGACAAGTGGAACAAGGCACTGGTTCTTCGCTCAGACAGGGTGGAGAGGCCAAACATCCTGAGCATTTCCATCCACAATGTTTGTGTTGCTCTCGATTATTATAACCATGGTCACATTTCTCACAATAATAAACATATCTCAGGAATCCAGTGATACTGGTAATGGTATCGAAATGGTCATCGTGATGATAAAGGTGAATGTATTTTCCGTCCTTAAAGTCTTGGCCTCGAAACAACAGAGGTCCGCGCACTTCTTGAGGGTGCACTTTCAAGGTGTAGCGTGGAGCTAGGGCATCTTGCAATTTTTGCATCTCAGGAATGCCACAGGGTGTGTCTTTGGGCAGTCCGGCTTGTTGTAACAGGAGTTCTGCTTCGTTTCGTTGTTTGGCTCGGTCGGAACGTTGAATAGTGTCCCAGGTTCTTTTCCATTCTACCGTGTCGTTCTTGTTGGCATAGGTTCGTCCCACCACGATGGCACGGGCTAAACACATCTGGTCATGAGGGTTGTTAATTCGGACGAGACTCGTTTTGGTGTTGCGAAGGTCGTCCACCAATAACATCTTTTTGCGTCCTGTCCCTTGAGGAGGAGAGACGTGGGTCATGTCCAGTGTGGCTTTACCATCGGTGATGTCAAACTGATCGTTAGATTGTTGTACGTGTTGAATCTTGTCCATGACTTTGGAAGCAGTCAATTCTGCAGGGGTGCTAAACTCGATCCAAACAGGGGATTTCAAACCGTCGTGTTGTATGGAAAGTCTCAAGCGATCGTCTTCTTTGGGTTGACATTGCTGCTTGAGTGAAGTGAGCAAAGAATCCCACACCTCGGTGATGAACCCTTCTGCTTTCTCTAACGGCACTTCAGCCTTGAAATCTTTAAACTTCACCGTGTATTTGTAAGCCGTGGTTCTAAATTTTCTAGAGGAGCGCTTTTCCGTCTCTCGAATGGAATAGTACTTTTCAGGGTTGACTAAGGGTGGTGAACTTGGTTTAGAGGGTTCTGATTCTGGTTCACTCATGTCCTCTTCAAAATCACTGGCATGAATTTGTGCCAAGATTTCAGCCCTGGTACGAGGCGATAGATCACGTTTCTGCCTCTTACTTTCTTCTTCTTCTTTCTTCTCGAATGAATGGGATCGTTTCATCTTGAAAGCAAAAAGTCAAATGACTCAAGTTCAAACACCATAAACTACTTTATAGTCATAGCAAACCAGCGTATATAAAAGGGTGTGTGTCTTGTCCTTTCACTATTCATTTCACTCTCAAACCAAGCACAACGATGGAAGAGACTGACCAGATGGAACGTTTCGTCAGAGCTTTGCGAGGGGTCATTAGAAAATTCTCTTCAGACCAGCCTACGGACTACTCTCCTTCCTTTAGAGATAAAAGTCAAGATACTTGCTATATCTGTCAGAAGAAAGGGCATTGGTCTTCAGAGTGTCCAGACCGTCAAAAAAGAAAAAAAACAGGGGATAAAAAAGACAAAAGTCAAGATACCTGTTATTATTGTAAAGAAAAAGGACATTGGTCTCCAGATTGCCCAAAAAAGAAACAAGAGGAGTCAGAAGAAAAGAGGAATTCTTCAGAGGAAGAGAGGGATTCTTCTGAGGAAGAAAGAAGACAGGTGAAGAAACAGGAGAAAAAAAGAAGAAGGGAAGAAAGCGAGGAGGAAGAAGAAGAAGAAGAGGAAAAGAGTGTGACGGTGAAGAAATTCAAAAAACAGAGAGACTAAAAAAGGAGAAAAGAAGAAATTAATGAACTTTTCATTAAAGTGCTGTGTTATAAATTGTGAATTGGATTGTAAAAAATGGAGAAAAGAATAAATGAATGATATAAGGTAAGTGTCTTTGAGTTGTGATTTTAAAATAAGAAGCTACACTCACGCACTCATACACAGACACGTACTAAAAGGGTAACATGGGTGAGTTTTTTTGAGTTATTGGCAAATTGAAATTGTATTTCTTTTCGAGAAATGTGGGTGGCCCTGAAAAGGGCCTTTTTTCTTCATGGTGTAGGGGTGAGTTTAAGCAATCAATTTTAACTGCCTTAAGCCTTTGCCACGGCCAAGGCCTACTTCTGGACTGCGT
This sequence comes from Sinohyriopsis cumingii, assembly GCA_028554795.2. Classification (NCBI taxonomy): domain Eukaryota; kingdom Metazoa; phylum Mollusca; class Bivalvia; order Unionida; family Unionidae; genus Sinohyriopsis; species Sinohyriopsis cumingii. The sequence continues at coordinate 117,720,167 of CM068835.1, read as the reverse complement.
AATGTTGATGATGATGATAATGATTGGGTTGAAATCACTAAGGGTGGTACGGTAGGCTTAGTCACAGGGTTGACGTGTTTAGCTCGGGAAGGTCGTATTCTCTTCGGTCGTGATAAAGAAGTCTGATACATTTGTTTCAGACTTCTTAACTCCGCTAAAATGTCCAACAGTACCGTGACCGTTTGATTTTCACCCTCTTGTTTCTTTGCTGCTACTTCTTCTTGCTGTTGTTGCTGTTGTTTTTTTCTTACCTCTTCTTCTTGTTGCTGTTGCTGTAGGAGAAAAGTCTGTTCCGCTTCCTTTTGTCGTTGTATAAATTTCTCCAATTCTTCTTTCTGTCTCTGTCTAAAATTCTCCACTTGCGGTAATGAAGAAAGTAACGAAGGTTCCGGAACAAATTCTTGCGAGGAGAGAAAATCCACAAAATCCCAATTCACCTCTTCTGAAAGTAAGTCCGGGTTCCCTTGGGCAGTCTCCCCTGCTGGTGCACCCCACTGGATCGTTTTCTGAGTTTCCGTCATGTTGAATCACTGTCGCATAGATTGACTGCACACAAGCGCTAGCGAATCTATATTGACTACGTGACGTCACAGACTGCTCTCTTCGGATTGGATGCGGCTGGCTGAATTTTGTAACGCGTGTTCGGATTGGTAAATGAACTCAATCCGTTTCAATCCTTCCTCCGCCTATAAATAAGCGCCGTTGACTGCATTGATTCACCTGTTCTCGTCGCTTCAAGATGTGGACTACAGTTGAGTCATCCACCCTTGTGTCTTCCATGATGTTTCGGACAGACTTGCTCATGTATGTCCGATCGAAGTGGACCGTTGTCCACAGGACCAACACCAGCCTGTGGATACGTAGGATCTACGTTGAAAGACAAGGATGCCTAAAAAGAGTGCTGATGTACGGACCAACAGTGAGACGTAGCCTAAGAACAAGAAGAAGACCAATGCGGTGCCATTTATGTTAATGAATACATTAACATAAAACCCAAAGGCCCTTTTCAGGGCCAGCCATATTTCTCGAAAAGAGATAGTCTTTTGAATTGCCTACCCCTTTTTTAAAAAAATTTTTAAAAAAAAATCCCATGTTAAATTTCCCTTGTCCGTAGAGTGACCCACGATTTATTGCCATGTTCAATTCCCCTTGTCCGTAGAGTGACCCACGATTTTCTCCATGTTAATTCCCCTTGTCCGTAGAGTGACCCACGATTTTTCTCCATGTTAAATTTCCCTTGTCCGTAGAGTGACCCAGGGGTCCCTGTAATGCTAATTCCCATTGTCCGTAGGGTGCCCCCCTTCACTACTATCAATATTTCATTCTGATAAAATGTGTTCCACTTTGATATGTTATGTCAACATTTCAAGTGGTTCAAACGTTTGACCCACGGTGATGGCACAGGCTTAGCACAGCTAGTCTTGTGAGTTGTGAAGTTGGACGATACCTCGTTTGGAAGAAGTAATCCCAAAAATCTGTAACAAAACCTGCTGATTTGTCGGATGTCATTTCAGAGTTGAACTTTTTGAATTTCACCCTGTAGGTTGTAAACCGTCGTAATAAATTTTCTGCAAGTGACGTTTTGCTTCTCTCAAATTTTCGGGAGATAGTAAACAGCCTGCATTTTTGGTGGAAATGGACTATCTTTGTCTTATGGCAGAAGTTGAGGATGTTGGTACATGTCATCTTCAAAATCCTGGCATATACTTGAGTTAAAGTCATCGTCATAGTCGCCTTTTGGCATTTTCTTCTAATTATTTCTTAGAATGGTGTGATCATTTAATTTTTATTCAAAACTTTGATTTGACTAAGTATATATATATATATATATATATATATATATATATATATATATATATATATATATATATATATATATATGTATATATATATGTATGTATGTGTATGTATAAATATATATATATATATATATATATATATATATATATATATATATATATATATATATATATATATATATATATGTACACATACACTTAACATAAAGGGCATCTGCGACATCTTCTTGTCCTCAAGCTGCGTCTTACTCGAGGGCCATAAATCAGTGTCCTCTTGAGGCAACCTTGTCTTTCTACGTACACTCTTCTTATCCACAGACTGGTGTCTGACTTGTCGACAACGGTCCACTTGGACCGGACATACATGAGCATGTCCGTCCTAAACATCATTGAAGACACAAGGGTGGATGATTCGACTGTGGTCCACATCTTGAAGCGACGAGAACAGGTGAATCAATGCAGTGAACTGCGCTTATTTATAGGTAGAGGAAGGATTGAAACGGATTGAGTTCATTCACCAATCCGAACACGCGTTACAAAATTCAGTCAGCCCGCATCCAATCCGAAGAGAGCAGTTTGTGACGTCACGTGGTCTATATAGATTCGCTAGCGCCTGTGTGCAGTCAATCTATGCGAGAGTGATTCAACATGACGGAAACTCAGAAAACGATTCATTGGGGTGCACCAGCAGTGGAGACCGCCCAAGGGAACCCGGACTTACTTTCAGAAGAGGTACATTGGGATTTTGTGGATTTTCTTACCTCGCAAGAATTTGTTCCGGAACCTTCGTTACCTTCTTCATTACCGCAAGTGGAGAATTTTAGACAGAGACAGAAAGAAAAATTGGAGAAATTTATACAACGACAAAAGGAAGCGGAACAAGCTTTTCTCCTACAGCAACAGCAGCAAGAAGAAGAAGAGGTAAGAAAAAAACAACAACAAGAAGAAGGAGCGGCAAAGAAACAAGAGGGTGAAAATCAAACGGTCACGGTACTGTTGGACATTTTAGCGGAGTTAAGAAGTCTGAAACAAATGTATCAGACTTCTTTATTACGACCGAAGAGAATACGACCTTCCGAGCTAAACACGTTAACCCTGTGACTAAGCCTACCGTACCACCCTTAGTGATTTCAACCAAATCATCATCATCATCAACAGTACGCAGTCCAGAAGTAGGCCTTGGCCGTGGCAAAGGCTTAAGGCAGTTAAAGTTGATTGCTTAAACTCACCCTACACCAAAAAAGGCCCTTTTCAGGGCCACCCACGTCTCTCGAAAAGAAATACAATTTCAATTGCCAATAACTAAAAAAAAAACATTTTACCCCTATAGTACGTGTATATGAGTGCGTGAGTGTACGTTCTTATCTTAAAATCAAAACTCAAAGACACTTACCTTATATAATTAATTTATTCTTTTATCCATAGTTACAATCCAATTCACAATTCACAACAGAGCACTTTAAAAAGTCCATAGACTTCTTCTGTCTCCTTGTTTAGTCTCTCTGTTTTTTTGAATTTCTTCACCGTCACAGGCTTTTCCTCTTCTTCCTCCTCACTTTCTTCCTCCTCACTTTCTTCCCTTCTTCTTTTCTTCTCCTGTTTCTTTTCCTTCACCTGTCTGCTTTCTTCCTCTGAAGAATCCCTCTCTTCTTCCGAAGAATCCCTCTTTTCTTCTGAAGAATCCCTCTTTTCTTCTGACTCCTCTTGTTTCTTTTTTGGGCAATCTGGAGACCAATGTCCTTTTTCTTGACAATAATAACAGGTATCTTGACTTTTGTCTTTTTTAGCCCCTGTTTTGTTTTCTTTTTTGACGGTCTGGACACTCTGAAGACCAATGCCCTTTCTTCTGACAGATATAGCAAGTATCTTGACTTTTATCTCGAAAGGAAGGAGAGTAGTCCGTGGGGTGGTCTGAAGAGAATTTTCTAATGACCCCTCGCAAAGCTCTGATGAAACGTTCGATTTGGCTAGTCTCTTCCATCGTTGTGCTCAGTTAGAGAGTGAAATGAATAGTGAAAGGACAAGACACACACCCTTTTATATACGCTGGTCTGCCATGACTATAAATTAGTCTATGGTGTTTAAACTTGAGTCATTTGACGTTTTTTACTCAAGATGAAACGATCCTATTCATTCGAGAAGAAAGAAGAAGAAGAAAGTAAGAGGCAGAAACGTGATTTATCGCCTCGTACCAGGGCTGAAATCTTGGCACAAATTCATGCCAGTGATTTTGAAGAGGACATGAGTGAACCAGAATCCGAACCCTCTAAACCAAGTTCGTCACCCTTAGTCAACCCTGAAAAATACTATTCCATTCGAGAGACGGAAAAGCGCTCCTCTAGAAAATTTAGAACCACGGCATACAAATACACGGTGAAGTTTAAAGATTTCAAGGCTGAAGTACCGTTAGAGAAAGCAGAAGTGTTCATCACTGGGGTGTGGGATTCCTTGCTCACCACACTCAAGCAACAATGTCAACCCAAAGAAGACGATCGCTTGAGACTTTCCATACAACACGACGGTTTGAAATCCCCTGCTTGGATCGAGTTTAGCACCCCGGCAGAATTGACCGCTTCGAAAGTCATGGACAAGATTCAACACGTGCAACAATCTAATGACCAGTTTGACATCACCGATGGAAAAGCCACACTGGACATGACCCACGTCTCTCCTCCTCAAGGGACTGGACGCAAAAAGATGTTATTGGTGAGCGAGCTTCGCAGCTATAAGCGCAGCCTCGTCCAAATTCACAATTCTCAAGACCAGATGTGTTTAGCCCGAGCCATCGTGGTGGGACGAACCTATGCCAACAAGAACGACACGGCAGAATGGAAAAGAGCCTGGAAAACTATTCGACAATCGGACCGAGCCAAACAACGAAACGAAGCAGAATTCCTGTTGCAACAAGCCGACTTGCCCAAAGACAAACCCTGTGGCATTCCTGAGATGCAAAAATTGCAAGATGTCCTAGCTCCACGATACACCTTGAAAGTGTACACTCAAGAAATGCGTGGGCCTCTGTTGTTTCGAGGCCAAGATTTTAAGGACGGAAAATACATTCACGATGACCATTTCGATACCATTACCAGTATCACTGCATTCCTGGGATACGGTTGTTACTGTGAGAAATGTGACTATGGTTATAATAATCGAGAGCAACACATGCATTGCGGATTGAAATGCTCAGGATGTTTGGCCTCTCCACCCTGTCTGAGCGAAGGACCAGTGCCTTGTTCAACTTGTCTGCGCACGTTTGTCAGCCCTACCTGTTACCAACAACATCTGAAGACGTAAGGTTCACAGCAGAAATGTGCTTGTCAACTGCTGAGATTGTGCCCTACGTGTGGACAAGGCATACTTACCAATAATGTCAAGGCACACGTATGTCGAGGAAAGAAAAAATGTCACATTTGTCACCACATCCTGGACTTGGAACACCAATGCTACGTGCAAAAATACCAACCCCCACCAGAGAAAGAGGACGGTCACAAGAAGAAAGGCAATTTCATCTTTTTCGATTTCGAATGCATGCAAGAGACCGGCATTCACATTCCTAATTTCTGCGTGGCTCATCGAGCGTGCGAGAAGTGCATTCAGGAACCTATCTTCAGTCATTGCCCTCACTGCAGCAAGATTCCCGGAGGGCGTGAAAAAATCTTTCGGGGACCGAACACGTTAGCCGATTTTGCCGAATGGGTTTTAGACCCCATCGACAAGACGTGGAGCCAAGAGGACATCGAACGTTACGGAGACTGTCATCGTCATGCCACGGTGATGGCTCACAATTTCTCCGGATACGATGGACAGTTTCTTTTGAGATACTATACGGAACATGGCACCGAACGTCCTAAAGTGACTTTGAACGGAGCCAAAATCATTTTCATGCAAGTGGGACAAGTACAGTTTAAAGATTCGATGAGCTATTTGGCCATGCCTTTGAGTCGAATGCCTAAAACGTTTGGAATGACAGAAATGGCTAAAGGGTACTTTCCACACTTTTTCAATACGGAAGCCTATCAACACGCCGTTCTACCCCATTTACCTGAGGCTCACTATAACGACCCCGACAACATGCGTACCGAACAACGACAAGATTTCTACGCTTGGTACCAGGCTCATGCATCCGACCCTTTCGACTTTCAGGAAGAAATGTTAAAGTATTGTCGTTCCGACGTGGACATTTTACTACGTTGCTGTGGAAAATTTCGAGAACTGTTCATGGAACACGGAGGGGTCGATCCTTTGAAAGAAGCTTGCACCATTGCCAAAGCGTGTTCCTTAGTGTATCGAGAACGATTCATGCCTGAAAACACCGTGGCTGTCATCAGTCCTCAAACGACCCACTTTGTCAAACGTCAATACTCGGTCAAAGCCCTACGTTGGTTACATTACTTGTGCGACAAGGAAGACAAGTGGATTCAGCATGCCCGCAACGGAGGGGGTGAAAAGACCATCGGAACGTATTCGGTCGATGGCTGGGACTTAGAAAACCCAAAGATCGTGTACGAGTTTAACGGTTGCTTATTTCACGGATGTCCCGTCTGTTACCCTGATCGCAGCACTAAAAATCAGTTTTTAAAACGAACCATGGAAGACTTGTACCAGGACACTTGTCAGCGGCGCCTAAAGTTGGAACAGGAAGGATACCAAGTGGTGGAAATGTGGGAACACGAGTACGATCACCGTATGAAAACCGATCCCGAGTTTAAACGCCTCGTGGAAAGTTACCAGTTCATGGACCCGCTGAACCCGAGGGATAGTTTGTACGGAGGAAGGACCAATACCACCTGTTTGCTGTACCAAGCCGACGAAGAGAAAGGAGAAGAAATCAAATACTTGGACGTGTGTTCGCTGTATCCTTACGTGTGCAAATATTGTCGCTTTCCTACAGGGCACCCACAATTGTTGACGGAACACATCGACCTGAAAAACATTCGACAATATGAAGGTCTGATCAAGTGCAAAGTTTTGCCTCCCACGAACCTATACCATCCCGTCTTACCTCACCATTGTCAAGGCAAACTGATGTTTCCATTGTGCCGTACTTGTGCCGAAACGTGAAACCAAGATCAGCCTTGTCAGCACACCCAGGAAGAACGGGCCTTGACAGGGACGTGGGTCAGCGTGGAATTGTTCAAAGCTATGGACATGGGATACCAACTGTTAGAAGTGTACGAAATTTGTCACTTTCCCAAGACACAACAATACCACAAGGGTGACCCCACGCAGAAAGGCATTTTCGCTGACTACGTGGATGCCTTTTTGAAACTGAAGCAAGAAGCCAGCGGCTATCCTTCCTGGTGTCACACTCCCGAAGACCAAATACAATTCAAAGAGAAATACAATGAACAAGAAGGCATCGCTTTAGACCACATCGAGAAAAACGAAGGCAGGCGATCGTTTGCCAAAGTGATGTTAAATTGCTTGTGGGGTAAAATGGCACAACGACCGTGTTTACCCAAGACGGAATATTTGACAGAACCTTCCCGCTACTTCCAGATGATTCACGACAAAACCAAATACATGAAACACGTGGACGTCGTTCGCGAGGATTTCATCTTGGTCAATTACGAAGAAGATCTGGACTTTGTACAAGACGACCCTTTTGGAAATGTCATCATTGCGGCTTACGTGACAGCCCATGCTCGCTTAAAATTGTACGAAGCTTTAGAACTGTTAGGGGAACGCGTCCTGTACTTTGACACGGACAGTTGCATCTACATTCATCACTCGAGTCAACAGCACCCTGACATCGAAGGAGACCGTTTAGGAGCCTGGACAGACGAGCATCCCGACGACAAGATTCTAAGTTTCGTCAGTGGCGGTCCCAAAAATTACGGCTACGAATACCGGGACAAACAAGAAGTGCACACGACGTGCAAAGTGAAAGGACTGACTCTGAATTATCGTACCAGTCGAGTGGTGAACTTTGGGGTACTGAAAGAAGTCTTGCAATCGGGAGAGAATGGAAACTTTAAAGTGACCACTCACCAACCCAACAAGATTGTACGTTTACCCACTCACCACATCGTCAGTCGGCCCTTGGAAAAAGTCTATCAAATCGTGTACCAGAAGCGAGTTCGACTTCCCAATCATTTCACCTTACCGTATGGACACGTCGGTATTGGTCTGTATATAAAAAGGAACTCTAGGCAAGATCGATAGTTCATTGTGACTACCAAGACCGAGCGAACAAGATGAATACTTTCAGAAAAATGCAAAACAAGTTTAGAAAGGCACAATTCAAGTGTGGGGCTTCTGAAGTGGAATGCGATTGTGAGCCTTGCGATGGGTATGATGCTGTACGTTGTGACCTTAGCGATGCCGTAAAGCATCATGGGAACTTTGTTCTCACTACCCCTGTCATGGAAAGTGATGCTGTGCGTGTCAAACCTGAGGGATGCGAAAGCGATGCCACTCGTCCTCTTGGACACTTTACTGGGTTTCGTTTTAAAGGGGAATGTTCACCTTCACGTCTACCCCCCCCCTACGGATGTCATCCAGCCCTGAGCAAACTCCTACCCATGTCACTCAACCCTCATCGAAACGAACCTGTGAAAGACGAATATTCGTTCCCTGTGCGTTTGTCGGAATAATGCGACTTTGAAAATCGTCTTCAGTCGTTCAAAGGAGAATGGCCTAAGTATCTGGGAGGACCGACCCCCGAAGAATTAGCCAGAGCCGGATTTTTCTACTTGGGCGAAGGAGATAAAGTCCAGTGCTTCAATTGCGGTGTGTCACTTCACCACTGGGAACCGCAAGATTCGGCCTACGTAGAACATGCTCGATGGTCACCGAATTGTTATTACTTATCCTTAGTCGGACCGAGACATTGAAGTAACTTACCATAATCTGTTCATGGATACTTTACACGAGAACATTCGTGCTTTCCCTGTGGAGTTGAGAGAACGCATTTACCGAGAGCTGGTCAAAATACAAGTCAAACGTAAAGAACAATTGCATCTGTTACGTCACCGGTGTTTGAACCACTGGTACCTGAATGCTATAAAAGGACTGATTCAGTTGAAAGTGTTCCATTGGACAGACATTGATCAACAACCCCCTGGTTTTAAAAAGGATTGGTTTGCTATGGATAATTCTATCTTCTACAATGTAAACGTACTGCATCGAATTCCAGAGGAAGAGTTAACGAATTACCGACATCTTTTACACAATGTCAACTTAGTGAAAGAGGAAACTTCTGAACGAATTGTAATGTGTAAATTAGTGACTAAACGATTTCGATTCGACAATGAATTAAAACTATGTCTGTGCAAACAGTACATTTCTTGTGTCAGACCAAAGAGGATTTAGCATGACCTATTCATGGATACTTTGCTAGAGAACATTCGTGCTTTACCTGTGGAGTTGAGAGAACGCATTTACCGAGAGCTGGTCAAAATACAAGTCAAACGTAAAGAACAGTTGCATCCGTTACGTCACCAGATCTTTAACCACTGGTACCTGAATGGTATAAAAGAACTGATTCGTCAGAAATTGTTTCAGTGGCCAGACCTTGTTCAATACTTCCATGACCCCGATGATCCACGTGTTGATTATTTTGGTTACTTCGAGATTCACCTACAGCAATACATTGAGGAAGACAAGGTAAAGGATTACCGACATATTTTACGTGGAATCTACTTAGCGGAAGAGGAAACTTCTAAACGAAGTCTGACGTTTCGGTTACAGTATGCAACATTAAATTTCCCACTGGAAAACGAAGATCTCTGGCTGGAAAGTACGTGTATTGTTTCCGAAACAAAGAGACTATTAAAACAGGCTGCCATGCCAAGACTTTTATCACATGTAATCCAACAGATTCCGTGGAAGGAACTCAATGACCATATTCAAACCGTAGATCATTACCATCGTTTATTACAAGAACTGTATCCATTCAATTTGGGTCGACAAGTGGTGTGTGTCTTAGTGACTTGTTTTCTGGGATTTCGTTTACCAGCCGATTCTTTGTGGACTCTTTACGAACAGTACTTACCATACCCCCATGGCCTTAAATGGTCACGAAAAACTCCTTTTGCTCAAAGCCTTGCGGTTTTATCTGGATACTTCTCGACCTCTACGGGAAAAAAAGATTCGTCAACTTTTAGCTACCCAAGACGTGTATGACGATGTGTGTGTGTAGCTTGTGACTTACATCCCCATTGGACAGATGTCCGTGCCTGGAAAGAATGGGATTTTGAGGCTTGGACCCAAGAAGTGGCCCAGTATGCACGAGAGTTGTTCAAGGAAAAAAGTTACTTTTCAACCTGTGTTAGTGACGGTGCCAGAAGAACCCGTCACCCAGGACGGGACTGTCGTGGACAGACCTGAAAGACCCTTTCGGGAGGACACTTGTGTGACCTTACCCCCTACTATAGAACTGGTCAGAACTTTACCCAAAACATGTTGTACAGACACTTGTGTTTATTCCACGTTAATGGTTATCATGTGCCTTTTGTCCTTGTACTTAAGCCTTTGGCTTTTATGTATTTTTATCTTTCGTATTCATGTTTAAAACATTCAATAAACGTGTTCTGAAAAAAGTATATAAACTCTTGTCTTGTTTGTTTTCGTGTCACAAGTGACATTTCTGACACTATGGCTACCTCTGCTGTCTCTGCTCCCTCTTCCTCCACTGTCAAAGTCATCGACGAACACTTAAATCGTGCCAGTTGGGAGGCTTTGTGTCTTCGTCATCCCTTTAACATGCTCATTGCTGGACCTAGCGGTTCAGGCAAAACCGAATTCGTCAAACGTTTGATCGAACATAAACATCATTTGATCGATCGGCCACCTCAGCGGATCGTGTGGTGTTACAAAGAGTGGCAATCGGCGTACAGCCTCTTGCGAGAAAGTCAAGGCGATTCCATCGTGTTTGTGGAAGGCATTCCTAAAGAAGACGACGGCATCGTCTCTGACTCCCGTCAAACCCATTTGGTAATTTTCGACGACATGTTAGGAGAAGACGAAGAAGAAATTAAACTGTGGTTCACGCGCAAAGGGCATCACCGTAATGCCAGTGTCGTTTACATCACCCAAAATTTGTTTCAACAAAGTAAAGCCCATCGCACCATTAGTCTCAATGCGCATTACGTGGTCTTGTTTAAAAGCCCTCGAGATAAATCGCAAGTGCAAGTCTTAGCCAAACAGTTAGGAACGCCTTGGCTGACGATGCCACTCAAACTCCACACGCCTATTTACTCGTCGATTTGAAACCTACGACCTCCGAGGATTTGCGATTTCGTACCCGCTTGTTTCACCACTGGTGCCAAGACGGAGGGCCTGTCCTGTACACGTCTCCGTCCTCGACTTAATTTCACTCCACATAAAAAAATCTATAAAAACCTCAGACCTTTTCGTCTGTCTCACACAACGTCAACATAACGCCCCTTCAGTCGCATCTTCCCGTCAAATTGATTCGTGCCTTGTATGGCATCAGTCGAGAAAAAAATCCACAAACACGAGCTCGTGTCTTAGAAGCTAGTCTCAAAGAAGTCTTACGATGGTTCACGGTGACGGCACGTCAATTACTACAAGGGATCATTCATATTCCTCATCAAACCAAACGCTTTTTTGATCGAAACAAAGTCGCTTTGACCCAACTGGCTGATCCCCGCATCGACACTCAAACCAAAAAACAAATCATTTTGAAACCTGGAGGGAGCGGTACTCTAGGAGGGGTCATCATTCGCTCTCTCTTAAGATGGGATCCTAATGCCCCCAAAGTTCTCCCCAAGAAAAAAGTCAAACGAAGCCCCAAGATGAAGAAAAAGACCAGGTCCCCAAGGAGAACTTCTCCAGTGGCGGGACCCTCCTCTTACCAGACACCACCCCGGAAAAAGAAAAGAAGCCCCCAGGAAAAGAAACAGAGAAAAAGTCCCCAGAAAAAGAAAAGTCCACAGAAGAAAACTAGTCGCAAGAGAGGCACTTTGGCCAGGACGCAACCTTACACTCGCAGACCACGACCTGCAAAGGTGGTGACCGCGTCTCCGGCAGCCTCAGGTTCATTCACTTCTCCGTTGATGTCACCAAGAACTGAAGAGTACTTGGAGACGTTGATCACACCAAGAACGTCTCCGTTGATGACCCCAAGAAGAACTTCCCCAGTGGCAGGACCCTCCAATTTAGTGGCAGTGGCTGCTGCTCACAAAGTACCTTCTCCCAAAATCAAAGTTCAAGAAAGATCGGGCATGTTACAAAGTTTACTGGATTTGTCCAAGCAAGAACTGACTCGATTTAGTCCGTTACGTACCCCTGCCCGACGTGTCATGCCTGTCCTCAAGTTGACACGACGTAAAGACAATCAGTGGAGACGCGCTCCAGTATAAAAAAGGTGTGTGACCAAGTCGTGTATCAGTGTTTTTGGTGTTGAAGACTCAAAGATGTCACCCTCCAGAAAACATCCCTCTTCTAAACAACCCCAAGGAAAGAAAAGGAAAGGACTGCCTCCTCGTTTAGTCAAACATGGGGACATGTTATCTGTCCTGTCCAAAGCTTCTCCACCCCTACGAAAAAAACTCATTCAATCAGCCTCCAAAGAGGTCATCGATACCGTGTGCGAATGTTGTTTGAACGTCTTGAAAGGCACGATCCCTTTGTCCAAACACCAGAAACAATGCTTAGGCAAACATGGTCACGTTCTGCGTCAAATGGTTCAAAAGAAAATCCCCCTCCGACAAAAGAAGAAGATGTTGGTCCAACGTGGAGGCATTTTACCCCTCTTGCTAGTCCCCTTACTGAAAGGAGTCTTGGGAACCATGTTGGGAGGACCGATGGGAGCAAGATAAAAAGGCCCTCTGGAGTCCGAAGATCTCAGAATCGACCCTTGACATCCCATGGAAGGACGAAAACTAGCTTTAGTGCCTTACAAACGATGGATGGAATACCATCGTTGGCAAGAACAACGCACCCCGCATTTACCTCCCAATCACCATTTGAGCGAAATGTCCCAGTTACAACACGAATTGCAGTCCTTGATGGATCGCCAAGATTTGTCCGAAACAGAAAAATCGCAAAAGTACGGTAAACTCTTGCAACGACTGCAACTCTTTCACCAAAAAGCTTTAGACGAAACAGGTCTTCCCACTCTGAAAGATTTTAAGGCCTTGATGAAAAGTCCAGCACCATCACTACCACCACCACCACCACTACTACTATCAGTGACCAAGACAGATAAAAGAGAAGGAGAAGAGGAAGGGTTTCAAACTCCACCAGAAAAAGTACGCAAGTTAACAACACCACCTACCTCCAGAATTGGATGGATTAAAAAGATGATGACCACCCCTTCTTCATCAGAAGAGAAAAAGAAGGTGAAGACAGAAGTGAAACAAGAAAAAATATCCCCTGTTCAGGCATTCTCCTCCTCCTCCTCCTCCTCCTCGACACCTATTGCCGGTCGCACACGCAAAGCATTACAATCCAAAAAAATACCCCAAGAGAAAAAGAGTAGCATCTTCCAAGAGTGGGTGCCTTATTAACACACAAACACAAAAAATGGAAAAAGTCTTAGCCAGCATTTACTACGATCCCTCCCATCCTGCAGGTTACGCAGGAGTTCAAAAATTGTATCGTGCTGCCAAAACTCGACTGAAAAGTCTCCGTTTACCTCAAGTGCAACGATGGTTACAAGAACAAGCTACCTACACTTTACACAAACCCATTCGACGCAAGTTTGCCAGAAGTCGCACCCGAGTGGAAGGCATCGATCATCAATGGCAAGCCGATTTAGCCGATGTCTCTCATTTGGCCAGCTACAATCGTGGCTACAAATATTTGTTTTGTGTCATCGACGTCTTTTCCAAATTTGCCTGGGTCGTGCCCTTGACTTCCAAATCGAGCAGCGAGTTAGTGCGAGCCCTGCAACGGGTGTTGAAACAAAGCGGTCGTCACCCTTTTCGATGGCAAACGGACAAAGGTACCGAATTTCTGAACCAAGCTTTCCAAAAAGAATTAAAGAAACGTGACATTCATTTTTTTGCCACCAAGAATCCCGAAACCAAAGCCAGCATCGTGGAACGTTTTCAACGTACTTTGAAAGAACGCATGTGGAAATATTTTACGCATCAGAACACTCTGAAGTACATCGACATCTTACCGCACCTGGTGCAAGCGTACAACCAATCTTACCATCGAAGCATCGGACGTGCCGCGCAAGAAGTGACTCCCGACAACAAAGTGTTGGTGTTTGAGCGCCTGTTTGTTACATCCCCAACGAGGGCTGTCCCCAAGAAAAGTGGAGTGTTGGCCGTAGGAGATTGGGTGCGCATTGGCAAAACCAAACGCACTTTCGACAAAGGTTACTTACCTAACTGGACGACCGAATTGTTTCGCGTCACTGGACGAGTGCATGGCCGTCATCCTGCCGTCTATAAATTGGAAGACATGAACGGAGAAGTGCTCAAAGGAACGTTTTATTTGCCCGAGTTACAACGTGTCACCAAAAAAGAAGACGACGTGTACGACATCGAAAGCATTCTCGAACGCAGAACCCGTAAAGTGGGCAAACGACGTGTCAAAGAAGTCAAAGTACTTTGAAAAGGATATCCACCCAGTTTTGATTCTTGGATCGACGCTTCGCAAGTCATCGACTATAAAAAGAAGTGACCATCATGCCTTTTCACACAGACGCAGCTACGTCGACCATTCCTCCTTCACCTAGTTCTTCTGTGCAAGATTTACAAAAACAACCCTTGTGGGTGTGGTGTGGAGAACGTGTGCCTAAAACGCAAATCGTCTTTTTCTGCCAAATCTTCGTGGTGTATTGTGTCATCGGGGCAGCCATCGCCAATTTGAGTTTGCAACAAGGAGACAAACAATTGTGGACCATTTTATTGAGCAGTTGCATCGGTTACCTGCTTCCCAATCCCTCCCTGAAATTCTCCTCGAACGGGAACCACGGGAACCTTGTGTCCAGTGCCAGTGCCAGTCACCACTCCAACCACAATAACAACCCCATTTTGGGCGGAGACACGCCTCTGACGTCCAGTAACCCCTCGGACAGCCACAGAACTCTGGAATTATGAGTCACGAAAACCAATTTTACTTAACCTTACCCAGTGACAGTTCCATGGAGGTGTTTCCCCACAACACGTTGTGCTGTTACACGGCCAAATTACCTCAGGCCATCCCATTAGATCACGAAGCCCATTGGGAAGTGGCTTTGGTAGAAATCATTCACCCGACTCAAGTCCTCAATGTCCTTCCCAATCAAAATTTTTTTTCAGTGGAAGTTCATGACGAGCAAATGCAACAGTACTTGAATACCCACGTCAAATATGATCACAAAATATATAACCCAGAAACTCAAAAGACGACCTATCGCTTGATCATTCCCCCAGGCTATTATTTTAGTGGTCAAGATTTGGTCAGCACCATAAGCTCTAGGTTTAATTTCGTGTTTCTGAAAGTTTTGGAGAGTGTCAGAAAAAGTGTCACCCTGGAGTACCACAAAGTAGCTCGCCGCTTCCTGATGAAATTTCCTGAGGGGCACAAAATGTTGTCTTTCTTATTTTGTCCTGAATTGTTTGACATGTTGGGCGGGGACATGGACATGAGGATGGCCATGATGAAGAAAAACGAATTGCCAGTCATTTCCGACAACGATTCTTTTAGCAAGTTCTTTCGTACCCCAGTAGAACTGAACCAAGGACTGAATTTGATGTTTGTGTACTCCGATGTGGTGGAGTACAACGTGGTGGGATACACCTCCGTGCCGTTACTGCGAGTCATTCCTTTCAAAGTGGATTCTGCCACGCTCGCTGACGAGGAAGGTGGAAACACTTATCACGTCCACCGCGAATTTGTACATCCTCACTATTTACCCGTCAGCAAATCTTATTTGGACACGGTCAACATTGCTATAAAAGGAGATCTGGGACAAAATATTTCATTCACCAAAGGGAAAGTCACAGTGAAACTCCATTTTCGAAAACGATTCTCTCACGATTCGTAAGTCATGTATCCAGTGTACCGAGGGGTTGCTCGACAGCGAGGACACGGTTTAGGAGATATGTTAAAATCAGCCTTTCGTTCGGTGGCCCCAGTGTTGAAACCGATGGTGACACGCGGATTGCACGCCTTGAAAGATGCGGCATTGACACACGGCAAAGAATTTCTCCAAAATGTCATCATCGACAAACAAAACCCTAAAGAAGCCTTCTTGAGGGCAGGCAAAAATGTCTTCTTGCAAACCGGCGGAGACCTTTTGAGCCTACGAGAAACACCTATAAATGCCCTGCACGCTACCGAGTCAGGCATTCAGCAAGGACAAGGCAGAAAGAGACGACGAAGAAAACACCCTTTCACCAGACTTCACACGTCTAAAGCTAGAAAGGCAAAGAAAAGAAAAACCGTTCGAGACTTAGACGTTTTCGATTATTGAGACACAAAAAAATGATGCACCGAGAGTCTTGCGCCTGTTCCAAGTCGGAACTGGATCTGTTTGCCATGCCACCCACTATGATGACCATGCAAGAATCCCAATGGGTGGAATTTCACCCTGTCTCCTCTTTGACGGATTCCGCTCCCATCGAGTTTGAAATCAAAGGTCAGCCCGAAGATTACATCGATTTGAACAGCAGTTACTTGTACCTGAAAGTCAAAGTTCTTGATAAAACAGGCGGTGTAATAGATAACGAGCCAGTAGCTCCCGTCAACAATTTCATGCATTCCTTGTTTAGCGGAGTGGACTTGTACTTGAATAACAAACTAGTCAGTAGCAGCATGGATACTTACCCTTACCGTGCCTACCTGGAAAATCTCTTGACGTACGGAACAGACGCCAAAAACACTCATCTCAATGCTTGTGTGTTATGGGAAGCTGACGATGCAGGCGAGTTTGACAAATTGGAAATTGATACAAAAAAAGACTACAATGAGGGATTTGTAGAACGAAGAGACAAAATCAAAAATGGCCAGAGTTTAGAACTGATGGATCGTTTGCATTTGGACATGTGGTTGCAAGAAAAGTATTTGCTGAACGGGGTGAATGTTCGCCTGAGACTGAATCGTAGCAGCGTCACTTTCCATTTAGTGGCTGATAGTGACAATTACAAAACCATCATCCAAGAAGCCAGACTCTACATATGTCGTGTGGAAGTGTTACCTAAAGTGGGAAACGACATTAGTCAGACGTTGAGCAGAACGACTGCCAAGTATCCCATACGACGCGTGGAAGTGAAAACCTTCACCATTCCTGCTGGATAGCGATCCATGATCGGAGATCATCTGTTCCAAGGGCAGTTACCCAAACGTTTAATCCTTGGTATGGTCGAGAATAGAGCCTTCAACGGAGTCCACGATCAAAATCCTTTTGAGTTTAAACATTACAAAGTGTCCAAGATTGAAGTCAGTCGCGATGGCAAAACCTTGTGTACCCGACCTTTCGAACCTGACTTTGAGAAGAAGAATTACTTGAGGTCGTACTTGTCCCTGTACGAAGCCACGGGGCAGTTAGGAACCAACACCACTCACGGTATTACGTACGAGGATTATGCAGGAGGCTATGCTTTGTGGGCTTTTGATTTCACTCCACACCAAGGCAGCGACGAGGGACATTTCCACCCTATAAAATCTAGTCAGATTCGTGTGGAACTTCAGTTTGCAGAAGCTCTAACTGAGACGGTGAACGTCATCCTGTATGCAGAATTTGACAATACGATAGAAATCAACAGTTTGAGAGAAGTCATTCTAGACTATTAGAAGCCATGGAAGACTGTTATCCCTCTTTACCTAGTGGAGAAACTTTAGAGATGAAATGTGAGGAGACTGTGGAAGAAGTGATCATGATGAAGTCAAGATGGCCAGAACAAGAAGCCCATTTAGTCTCCTCTTTTCCCAAACACTTGGTCGAAAAAATGACGGAATTGATCAAGAAAAATTGCTATGGATGTCAAAACGATCATCCCAGTCAAATTCAACACGATAAATGCCTGATGTTGAGTCAAGAAGAAAAATTGGACGAGTATCTGGACGAGGCTTGGAGTCTCATCTCGGACGAAGACGTGTTGCACCAGTGGTATAAAGACTTGCGTGAACATTCTTGTCCACCATTAACCACTCAAGAGATCCATCGTATCGAAGCTCTCCTGAATCAAAGTGAGGAGACGAAACGAAGAAACGGTTATTTGTCAGACATTTTCAAGCAAAAAGTCAGGATCGAATTGATGACATATTATTACCTGTGAAGAAGAAGAAAAAAACACACAAATCAATGGATACCTGGGAACTTTATTACCTTTTGAACCACAGTTCGTATACGTCTTCTTGGAATCCTGTCGTCTGTGCTAAAGATGAACTCCCTCATCGCAAACCTCAAAACCATCTAGCTTATGTGATCAACACGGACGAAAGTCATCTCCCAGGAACCCACTGGGTAGCCGTCTACTTTCCTCAAGAAGGATGTGTGGAATATTTTGATTCGTATGGATTGCCCCCTTTGGAAGACGATATCATCGACTTTATGAGAAGAAATGCTCAGACCACCCGATTCAATAATGTGAAATTACAAGTCACAGATTCCTTGGTGTGTGGACAATATTGTGTGTATTTTCTGCATCATCGCAGCCTGGGCTATTCCTTAGAACATTTAGTGACTCATTTTGATCCTCGTTCTTCTTCTAGAAACGATGTGAAAGTAGATCGATGGTTCTGTGACCATTATGCTTATCTTTTGTCTCAAGGTAGGAAACGTAGTGTCCATCAATGGCCTAATGACTTCCAACAATGGAAATCACAATTTCATTCACAACGTTGTCAGCCCTGTTTAAAGTAGACTGTAAATTGAAAAAATGTTTGTCATTTGAAAAAAATGTTTGATGTTATAATGTTGGATTATTGTTAAAAATGTTAGAGTTGTTGTTGATTAGTGTTAAGTGATTTTGAATAAAAAATGTTGTGTTTTGAAAAAAATGTCTTTGTCTTTTGTTTGGCTATGAGAATGTTGATTCATGCTCTTTGACTTCTTTCTATCTCTCTCATGTCACTCATTGAACGTTCCGGCTCGAAAACCGTGGAGGGATGTTTTCCTTCACGTCCGCGCTTTGACTTTAAGAACCGGGGCAGTTTTCCAGTCTAACCATCCATTGTCGACTCATCCTCCTACGAAGATGTGCTCCAAACTAGCTAAGCTCAACGAAGCCTACGTGAATTTGCATAGGGTCAGACACAGTCTGATACCGAAAGCTGAAGAGATAGAGAATGTGAGAATGCTAAAAGTCACTGAAGACCTGATAGAAGAGCTCTTCAGAGAAGAAGTGAACAGGGAGAAAGAAGAATGGACAGAGAAGTACAGACTTCAGAGACAGCAGCAACAGCAACAACAACAACAGCAGCAGCAGCAGGAACCTGAACCTGACAGAGGCTTTGTCGATTGTCGTATCGACACCAAAGAGTTCTTCTTCTCCTTCAGAAGAAGCAGACCTATCGTCAGAAAGTCTATCTCAGAGGACGACGCATTCTTAGAAACTAAAAGATTGCCATAGCAAACAAAAAAAAAACAAAAAAAAACAGCCCTTTTCAGGGCTACCCCAATACTCTAGAAAAGAAATAACCATCGATTTGCCAATGTGTGTAGGTAGAGTAGTGTGAATATAAACACTAACTCTTTATAATAGTGTGAGTGTATGTGTTTGTGTATAGGATTGTGTGTTTGTAAGTGATCACGTAAGTTGGTGTGGATAGTAGATTAAGATCAGGTTAGATTGGATTGCTTTGCGTATGTGAATAGTATATTGAAGTGATTAATGAAAAATCTTTTAGAATAGGAATGGGTAGTATAAAAAAGTGAGTGAGTGTTTCTTTTAGGTCCGCACGTTGTTTGGTCATGATCTAGGTAAGATCAATTTTATGTTTTAGGGGGATGTTTTCCATCACGTCCGCGCTTTCACTATAAATTGAAACTCGCTGGGCAGTCTAGCTACCCTTGTTGATTGATCAACACCAGAATGAATACCAGAATAAGCAAACTTCTTGAACTCCAGATTCATCTGGAATATGTCAGGCGCCTGTTAAATGAACTGGACGCGGAGGCTATAGTAGAAGAGGAAAGAATAAAGAAGGAAGAGAAGGAGAGAAGACAGAGGGAAGAGGAGGAAAAGAAAATAGGAGAGAGGATGGCTTACAAGATACCAGAGACAGAGGATTGGGGTGATGAAGCTAATCATCCTCCCTCTGCGCTCCCAGTCAAACGAGTCAACTGGAAAGATTGGAGTAGAAGATGCGTGTGTGGTGCCAGGCCAGGAAGGTGCCAACATTAGATAGGTGCATCTGGAGTTCAAAAACAAACAGCCCTTTTCAGGGCTACCCAATACTCTAGAAAAGAAATAACCATCAATTTGCCAATGTATGTAGGTAGAGTAGTGTGAATATAAACACTGACTCTTTTTTGTGTGAGGGTATGTGTTTGTGTGTTTGAGTTTGTAAGCGCTCACGTACGTTTGTGTGAATAGTAGATTATGGGTTTGTTTATTGTTTCTTAGCGTATGTGGAGAGTATAGTTAGGGTTTTGTAAAAGCTCACGTAAGATTGTGTGGATAGTAGATTATGGATTTAGTTATAATGATTTGCGTGTGTAAATAGTAGATTAGGGGTTTCTTTATTGATGGTTCACGTATGTGGATAGTAGATCATATGAAATGAGAAAAGTAGGGGATGTTTTCCTTCACGTCCGCGCGTTGTCTGGTCATGATCTAGGTAAGATCAATTTTATGTCTTAGGGGGATGTTTTCCATCACGTCCGCGCTTTTCGTATAAGAACCCACAGTATTCGTCGTTCAAACCATTCTACAGAGAAGATGGCTTCAAACCACCTGGATAAAATGCAAACATTGCAAGACGTCCTAGACAATTTGGGCATGATGGAACAAATGCTAGTGAGACTAAATGAAGACCACTATTCCTATAGTCCCCATCGAGTAAAGATGGAGATTAATAACTTAAGAAAAGCAAAGGACATGATAAGTGGTGTGATGAAAGAAATAAAGGAGGAGAAGGAGGATGAAGAGGAAAGGATAAAGATAAGAGAATGGAATGAAAAAAATGAAAAAGAAGAAGAAAATGAGAAGAGGAAGAAAGAAGAGGAGGAGAAGAAGAAAGAAGAGGAGGAGAAAAAAAAAGAAAGAAAAGAAGAGAAAGAGTGTAGGAGAGAAAATAAGAAGTTGGTGGAGAAATAGAAAAAATTAGAAGCAGAAGAAAACCAAAGGCCCTTTTCAGGGCCACCCACATTTCTCGAAAAGAGAATGACTTTCGATTGCCTACCCCTTTTTAAAAAAAAATTTAAAAAAAAAAAAAATCCCATGTTCAATTTCCCTTGACGCTATACAGTCCCACCCTGTTTAAATTCCTTTTGACGCTATACAGTCCCATATTCCCATGTTCAATTCCTCTTGAGGCTATATCGTCCCACGATTTTTCTCCATGTTAATTTCCCTTGAGGCTATATCGTCCCACGATTTTTCTCCAGGTTAAATTTCCCTTGAGGCTATATCGTCCCACGATTTTTCTCCAGGTTAATTTCCCTTGAGGCTATACGTTCCCACGATTTTTCAACATGTTAAATTTGCATTGAGGCTATACGTTCCCAGGGGTGTCTGTAATGTTAATTCCCATTGAGGCTACGGTATCCCACCTTACTACTCCTGTTTCTCAAAATCAGTTCGAAAAATGTTCCTAAAAAGTTTCCTTCCGCTGGAACATATCCCTAACTAGCAGCTGTCCAAGAGGTGTTGAAATCAAAATCCTTTAGATCGGGGTATAATTTATACAAAATATTGATAGAATTGATCCAAATTGTACGTGTTTTTCATACTCGGCACCCGTAAGTTGCCCCTTATTTCGCTGATTCTTGTCTTCGAATTTCGTCAAAACTTCTTTAGCATGTTGACAATATCGCTAGAGATAAAAAGTCAACGATGGGGGTCCATGTCGAAACTCTATAAAGTCGATATGTTACGTCTGTTATGTAGCCATAAAGAGATAATCTTCTTAAGGTATACTATACTGCACCCCATATCCTTTATCTAGCCCGAAATTTCTCGAAATCGGCTGTGCGAATTTTTGTTAACTTTGTTTGCTGTTGAAGCAGGTCAAAGAAATTTGAAATCAAAATTTTAAAAGTAGAGGTTCAGGCATCGCAAAATTTTGCAAAGGTCTGTCCAAAGACCGTAACGGTTTTTAATACTGCCGGTATCCGTGACAACCCTCTTATTTCTCCGATTCCTTTTGAAGAACTTCGTCAATAACGCTCTTGGGAGTCTAATATATAACTACGTAAAGCTATCAAAGAATAATCCACGTCAAAATAATTTTAGGTGAACTGTATGGTCCACTTGTTGACAGAAGAGGCAATCTCCTAGTGGGTTTTGTTATATCTACCATATATTGAGCTTTTTATTTCCCGAGATCGGCTAGACGAATTTTCCTTCAGCATTTCCTAGTGTTGGAATATATCTCTAGCTAGAAAGTATTCAAGGGGCGCTAAAACTCAAAATCCTCCAAGAAGGGGTTCAATTAGTACAAAACCTGGATAGAATTGATCAACATTGTAAGTGATTGACATACCCGGTACATGAATGCTTGTCGCCTTATTTCAAAGGACTTAAGACAATCCGATGTCAACAAAATTCTTCCTTAATTCTTAAATACTCCAAATATTTCTCTTCTATGCCATTGTGACCACACCTGAAATCTCACATTTCACACTTGTGTGGTTTTTTGGGTTTTTTTTGTATGAGATTTGCATGAGTCATTAGTAATCTTTTGAAACTGTGTATAAATACTTCGCGCAATTCACAACAAGACACGACCCAAACACCTAACACAACAAATCAATCCTATTTCAAATTACTAAACTTTTTTTTATCCAACAGTATCCTGAACCCTTCCTATATATAATCGGTGAACTATTTGTATTCATTTTTATACAGCTGGTACCAAAATAACATTCGTATTCCTCCAGTCAGGTTAGAATAATAGCGATGAATGCCCAGAAGAGTGTTCACATTTCATGTAGGATTTAATCGGCAATAATTAAGATGTAACCAATTACTTACTGAACCGGGAATAAGGAATTGGTACCCAACTGGATGTGAAAAAGAAATAAGTAGGCAACTGGACGTGAAAAGGTTTGAATCTCTAAGTTAATTATTATACGTGTTTCAGATCTATCTAATGGTTTCAACAGAAAGTAAATTGGTAATTTGTAAAGATTCCTGAATTTATATTCGGCTTACTCATTTATACTAATTACTAGAGTTACTCTAGAGTTAACAAATGATTTCACCAGATTTGCTACCAATTGCCAGACTAGAATAACTTATAACTAAGCGACCATAATTTGAACTCGTGCGACAAGCTATTTCCTTATTCAACTTTTGCACGAAAGAAAGTACATTTACTTCCTTCTCCTTTTCTTCTCATTATTTAACATTAAACTGCTTCTGCAAAACTTATATCTTGCATAACTAAATAACAACTATAAAAAAAATTGATTTATACCAACCAGTCCGTATAAAATACAATGGTTAGCATACAAAACAATATAGCACAAAACACATCGCAAACACCAGACAACACTGGTCCCTGGCACGGATCACTTCTGTAAACAAAACTCTTAAGACTCTTAAGACCAGCCAAGGTCCAAGAGTATCTAAACACTAGTAAAAAAATTCAAATTTATTAAAATTGGGGGAAAAACATAAGCACATAAAAACCTTTGACTTTAGACACTAGGGTGTCTCCTCTATGATGACAGTCTGAGAGGGACCACACCAATAAAATCTAAGTAGTAACAGTAGTAAGGTGGGGCGCATTAGGGACAATGGGACTTACCATTAAAAATAGGGTAACGGCCCTTTGGGGACTATGTAAATTTAACATGGGGAAAACTGGCCCGGCCCTTTGGGGACAATGGGAATTAACATGGGAATCTATTTTGGGTTAGTCTAGGGACAAGGGAAATTTAACATGGGAGAAAAAAGCAATTCTAGGGACAAGGGATATTTAACATGGGTTTTTTTTTGTTTTTCTAAAAAAATAAAAAATAAAAAAATGGGTAGGCAATTGAAAGTCTATCTCTTTTCGAGAGATTGGAGTGGCCCTGAAAAGGGCCTTTGGTTTTCTTCTTCTTCTTCTAATTTCTTCTATTTCTCCACCAGCTTCTTATTTTCTGTCCTACACTTTTTCTATTCTTTTCTTTCTTTTCTTCCTCCTTTTTCTTCTTTTTCTCTTCTTTCTGCTTCTCCTCTTCTTTCTTCCTCTTCTCATTTTCTTCTTCCTTTTCAATTTTTTTGTTCCATACTCTCATCCTTATCCTTTCCTCTTCATCCTCCTTCTCCTCCTTTATTTCTTTCAACAGATCACTAATAATTTCCTTTACTTTTCTTAAATTGTTCATCTCCATCTTCACTCGATGGGGACTATAAGAATAGTGATCCTCGTTTAGGTTAACTAACATTTGCTCCATCATACCCAAATTGTCCAGGACGTCTTGCAATTTTTTCATTTTATCAAGTTGGTTCGAAGCCATCTTCTTTTCTATTCTTTGTAGAATGGTTTGAACGACGAATACTGTGGGTTCTTATACGAAAAGCGCGGACGTGAAGGAAAACATCCCCCTAAAAACCCAAAAGTTATATTACCTAGATCATCACTTAAAACGCGCGGACGTGAAGGAAAACATCCCCTACTTTTCTCATTTCATATTATCTACTATCCACATACGTGAAGCAGCAATAAATAAACCCAAAATCTACTATCCACACACTCAAAGCATTAAAATCAAGCCCAAATCTACTATCCACACAAACATACATGAGTGCTTACAAACACAAATACATACACTCACACTAGGAAAGAAAGAGCCAGTGTTTATATTCACACTACTCTGCATACACACATTGGCAGATAGATTACTATATCTTTTCTAAAGGTTTGGGTAGCCCTGAAAAGGGCTGTTTGTTTTGAACTCCAGGGCACCTGGTTAATGATGGCACCTTCCAGGCCTGGCACCACACACACATCTCCTACTCCAATCTCCTTTCACTCTTTTTTGGGGGAGAGCAGAGGCGGAATGAGTGGCTTCAGAATCCCAATCTTCTGTCTCTGGGATTCTGAAATTTCCTTCTTGTGTCTGTGTTACAGCCATTCCTCTCTCCTTTTCTTCCTCTTCTTTTTTTCTTCTCTCCTCCTCTTCTTTCTTTCTTCTCTCCTCCTCTTTCATCCTTCCCTCTTCGACGATGGCCTCCGCGGCCAGTTCATTTAGTATGAGCCTGGCATATTCCAGGTGCACATGAAGTTCCAACAGTTTCGCTAGCCTTCTGCTCATTCTCTAGTGTTGATCAATCAACAAGGGTAGCTAGGCTGCCGAGCGATTTTCAATTTATAGTTAAAGCGCGGACGTGAAGGAAATCATCCCCTAAGACAAAAGTTAGTTAGTTAGTTAGTTGGATTATAGTGGTTTTCGTTCTTTTGAACATGTACCACTTGTTTATTCACGTACTGCGTGATTTTTAATTACTCCTGGGTGAAGGAAAAGGAGCCTCATCCCCCAGGCTTTTATGTACTCAAAGAGTACTTTTTAATTTAGCCACTCAGGTGTAGGACTAACTAGTCCTTAACAACCTGACTGAAAGGCTAATAAACATGAGTGGGAATAGTCACACCACACACTCGTGTTTCTTAGTAGGATCGAAATGCCCCAGGTGTCAAACTAAGCAGTATGTGACTCCCGCTACGATTGGTCGGCAGCGATGACGTCACATTAGGACACCTGGTCTTGTGGCATTGACGAAGTGGCCCGCTTTTTTGATATCATCAATTGCCTTTCCCAGTCCCATATTCCGGTAGACAGAGCCTTCCTTTTTTCCACTCTGTTTAGGTGGTGCAGGTTCATCAGCTTCATCGCCGCTGGATGATGTTACTTACAGGGCCGCTGCCAGCGTGGAAGTTTCAAATTCTTCAGGGTCGTCTGCCAACATTGCCTGGATTTGGCTGAGTATGTTAGTAGAAATAGCTGTGGAAGCTTGATTTAAAAGTTCAGCCAGATGTTGTTTTAGAGACAAGGAGACGGTTAGGAGTATATTTTTTTTTCTTTTTCTTTTATTTTCTTCATGAAGTCCTTATTTATTTTGATTCCTTATCTTATTGGTTTGGAATGAAAACTTGTTTTATGGTTGTTTGTATATTATTATGGAGTCCTGTTTTAATTAATTCCTATTTTCCTATTTTAATTTTTTTGTGGCCTTAATTGGTTTTTATTATTCGGACTATGAACGGTTGTGTCAGTTTATGAACCTACGAGACCTAGCAGGCCGTCATAATTCCCAAAAGTTATATTACCTAGATCATGACCAAACAACGCGCGGACCTAAAAGAAACACTCACTCACTTTTTTACTACCCATTACTAATTTGAAAATTTTCATTAATCACTTCAATATACTATCCACATACGCAAAGCAATCAAATCAAACCCCAAATCTACTCTCCACGCACGTCAAACAGCATAAAAAACATTATCATTATCTGCTATTCACACAAACACATACACTCACACCACAAAAGAGTCAGTGGTTATATTCACACTATTCTACATACATACATTGGCAAATAAATTGTTATTTCTTTTCTAGAGTATTGGGTAGCCCTGAAAAGGGCTTTTTTTGTGTGCAAAGTTGAAGCTAGGGCAATCTTTTAGTTTCTAAGAATGCGACGTCCTCTGACGATAGACTTTCTGACGATAGGTCTGCTTCTTCGGAAAGAGAAGAACTCTTTGGTGTCGATACGACAGTCGACAAAGCCTCTGTCAGGTTCAGGTTTCTGTTGCTGCTGTTGTTGTTGCTGTTGCTGCTCTCTCTCCTGTTTTTGAAGTCTGTACTTCTCTGTCCATTCTTCTTTCTCCCTGTTCATTTCTTCTCTGAAGAGCTCTTCTATCAGGTCTTCAGTGACTTTTAACATTCTCACATTCTCTATCTCTTCAGGCTTCGGTATCAGACTGTGTCTGACCCTATGCAAATTCACGTAGGCTTCGTTTAGCTTAGCTAGTTTGGAGCACATCTTCGTAGGAGGATGAGTCGACAATGGATGGTTAGACTGGAAACTGCCCCGGTTTTTAAAGTCAAAGCGCGGACGTGAAGGAAAACATCCCTACACGGTTTTCGAGTCGGACCGTTCAATGAGTGTCATGAGAGGGATAGAGAGAAGTCAAAGAGCATGAATCAAGATTCTTATAGCCAAACAAATCACAAAGACACTTTTTTCAAAACACAACATTTTTTATTTAAAATCACTTAACACTAACAAACAACTATAACATTTTTTAACAATAATCCAACAATATAACTTCAAACATTTTTTTCAAATACCAAACTTTTTATCAACTAACACTCTACTTTAAACAGGGCTGACAACGTTGTGAATGAAATTGTGATTTCCACTATTGGAAGTCATTAGGCCATTGATGGACACTACGTTTCCTAGCTTGAGACAAAAGACCAGTATAATGGTCACAAAACCATCGATCTACTTTCACATCGTTTCTAGAAGAAGAACGAGGATCAAATTGAGTGACTAAATGTTCTAAAGAATAGCCCCGACTGCGATGATGCAGAAAATACACACAATATTGTCCACACACCAAGGAATCTGTGCCTTGTAATTTCACATTATTGAATCGGGTGGTCTGAGCATTTCTTCTCATAAAGTCAATGATATCGTCTTCCAAAGGGGGCAATCCATACGAATCGAAATATTCCACACATCCTTCTTGAGGAAAGTAAACGGCTACTCAGTGGGTTCCTGGGAGATGACTGTCGTCCGTGTTAATCACATAAGCTTGATGGTCTTGAGGTTTGCGATGAGGGAGTTCATCTTTAGCACAGACGACAGGATTCCAAGGAGCCGTGTACGAGCTGTGGTTCAAAAGGTAATAAAGTTCCCAGGTATCCATGTTTTCTTCTTCTTCTTCACAGGTAATAATAAGTCATCAATTCGATCCTGACTTTTTGCTTGAAAATGTCTGACAAATAACCGTTTCTTCGCTTCGTCTCCCCACTCTGATTCAGGAGAGCTTCGATACGATGGATCTCTTGAGTGGTTAATGGTGGACAAGAATGTTCACGCAAGTCTTTATACCACTGATGCAACACGACTTCGTCCGAGATGAGACT
Source organism: Sinohyriopsis cumingii (assembly GCA_028554795.2). Classification (NCBI taxonomy): domain Eukaryota; kingdom Metazoa; phylum Mollusca; class Bivalvia; order Unionida; family Unionidae; genus Sinohyriopsis; species Sinohyriopsis cumingii. The sequence continues at coordinate 117,692,207 of CM068835.1, read as the reverse complement.
CCAAGCTTCGTCCAGATACTCGTCCAATTTTTCTTCTTGACTCAGCATCAGGCATTTATCGTGTTGAATTTGACTGGGATGATCGTTTTGACATCCATAGCAATCTTTCTTGATCAATTCTGTCATTTTTTCGACCAAGTGTTTGGCAAAACATGAGACTAAATGGGCTTCTTGTTCTGGCCATCTTGACTTCATCATGATAACTTCTTCTTCCACAGTCTCCTCACATTCCAAAGTTTCTCCACTAGGTAAAGAGGGATAACAGTCTTCCATAGCTTCTAATAATCTAGAATGACTTCTCTCAAACTGTTGATTTCTATCGTATTATCGAATTCTGCATACAGGATGACGTTCACCGTCTTTAATAGATTTGTAGTAAACTGAATTTCCACACGAATCTGGCCCGATTTTATAGGGTGGAAATGTCCCTTGTCACTGCCTTGGTCAGGAGTGAAATCGAAAGCCCACAAAGCATAGCCTCCTGCGTAATCCTGGTACGTAATGCCATGACTGGTGTTGGTTCCTAACTGTCCGGTGGCTTCGTACAAGGACAAGTACGACCTCAAGTAATTCTTCTTGTCAAAGTCAGGTTCAAAAGGTCGGGTACACAAGGTCTTGCCATCGCGACTGACTTCGATCTTGGACACGTCAAAGTGTTGAAAGTAGAAAGGATTTTTAGCGATAACTCCGTTGAAGGCTTCATTCTCGACCATACCAACGATCAAACGTTTGGGTAACTGTCCTTGGAACAGATGATCTTCGATCATGGATCGCTGCCCCGTAGGAATGGTGAAGGTTTTCACTTCCACGCGACGTATCGGATACTTGGCGATCGTTCTGCTCAACGTCTGACTGATTTCGTTACCCACTTTAGGTAACACTTTCACGCGTCGCACGTAGAGCCTGGCTTCCTCGATGACAGTTTTGCAAGCGGAATTACCCATCAAATCGAAAGTGGCACTGCTACGATTCAGTCTCAGGCGAACATTCACCCCATTCAGAAAATATTTCTCTTGCAATCACATGTTTAAATGTAAACGATCCGTCAGTTCTAAACTACGACTTAGTTCAATTCTCTTTCTTCGTTCTACAAATCCCTCATTGTGGTCTTTTTTTGTATCAGTTTCGAATGTTTCAAATTCGCCCACATCGTCAGCTTCCAATACCACACAGGCGTTGAGATTGGTGTTCTTGGCGTCTATTCCGTACGTCAAGAGATTTTCCAGGTAGGCACGATAAGGGTAAGTATCCATGCTGCTACTGACTAGTTTGTTATTCAAGTACAAGTCCACTCCACTGAACAAGGAATGCATGAAATTGTTGACGGGAGCTATTACCTCATCACTTTCTATGGGTGTATTGTCATCATCGACAACTTTGAGTTTCAGGTACAAGTAACTGCTATTCAGATCGATGTAATCTTCGGGCTGTCCTTTGATTTCAAACTCGATGGGAGCGAAGGCTGTCAAAGAGGAGACGGGATGAAATTCCACCCACTGATATTCTTGCATGGTCATCATAGTGGGGGGCATGGCAAACAGATCCAGTTCCGACTTGGAACAAGCGCAAGATTCTCGGTGCATCATTGTTTCTATGTCTCAATAATCGAAAACATCTAAGTCTCGAACGGTTCTTCTTTTCTTTGTCTTTCTAGCTTTAGACGTGTGAAGTCTGGTGAAAGGGTGTTTTCTTCGTCGTCCCATTCTGCCTTGTCCTTGCTGAATGCCTGTCTCGGTAGCGTGCAGGGCATTTATAGGTGTGTCTTGTCGACCCAAAAGGTCTTTACCCGTTTGCAACAAGACATTTTTGCCTGCCCTCATGAAAGCTTCTTTGGGGTGTTGTTTGTCGATGATGACATTTTGGAGAAATTCTTTGCCTTGTGTCAATGCCGCATCTTTCAAGGCGTGCAATCCGCGTGTCACCATCGGTTTCAACACCGGAGCCACCGAACGAAAAGCCGATTTTAGCATATCTCCTAAACCGTGTCCTCGCTGTCGAGCAACGCCACGGTACACTGGATACATGACTTACAACTCGTGAGAGAACCGTTTTCGAAAATGGAGTTTCACCGTGACTTTACCTTTGGTGAATGGAATATTTTGTCCCAGATCTCCTTTTATAGCAATGTTGACCGTGTCCAAATAAGACTTGCTGACAGGTAAATAGTGAGGATGTACAAATTCGCGGTGGACGTGATAAGTGTTTCCACCTTCCTCGTCAGCGGCCGTGGCAGAATCCACTTTGAAAGGAATGACACGCAGTAATGGCACGGAGGTGTGTCCCACCACGTTATACTCCACCACATCGGAGTACACAAACATCAAATTCAGTCCTTGGTTCAGTTCTACCGGGGTACGAAAAAACTTGGCAAAAGTATCGTCGTCGGAAATGACTGGTAATTCGACTTTTTGTTGTTCTACTTTCTTCCTCAGCTCCATGTTCCCGCCCAACATGGCAAACAATTCAGGACAAAATAAGAAAGACATGATTTTACCCCCCTCAGGAAATTTCACGAGGAAGCGACGAGCTGTTTTGTGGTATTCCAGGGTGACACTTTTTTGACACTTTCCAAAGCTTTCAGAAACACGACATTAAACCTGGAGGCTATGGTGCTACCAATTGCCAGACTAGAATAACTTATAACTAAGCGACCATAATTTGAACTCGTGCGACAAGCTATTTCCTTATTCAACTTTTGCACGAAAGAAAGTACATTTACTTCCTTCTCCTTTTCTTCTCATTATTTAACATTAAACTGCTTCTACAAAACTTATATCTTGCATAACTAAATAACAACTATAAAAAAAATTGATTTATACCAGCCAGTCCGTACAAAATACAATGGGTAACATACAAAACAATATAGCACAAAACACATCGCAAACACCCGTCAACACTGATCCCTGGCACGGATCACTTCTGTAAACAAAACTCTTAAGACCAGCCAAGGTCCAAGAGTATCTAAACACTAGTAATAAAATTCAAATTTATTAAAACTGAAACAATAAAAGACATATTGGGGGAAAAACATAAGCACATAAAAACCTTTAACTTTAGACACTAGGGTGTCTCCTCTATGATGAAAATCTGAGAGGGACCACACCAATAAAATCTAAGTAGTAACTAGTTACTTATTCTTTATTGGATCAGTAACTGGTACTTATTCCTTGTTCGTCTTGATGTAAGTGTTCTAATAGGTCATAGGCAATCCTAGCCTATTCGGCCAGTTATTCTGGGTTATGAGCGAACAGAACTTTTAAACCTGGACACTTTTTTTTTTTAAATGCACCTTATGTCTGTGTATTCGGAGTTACTTAAGTTGATACATTTATGTTGTAACTTACTGGATATCAATTTGTGCCCTTGCACTACGAGGAATTTTTGATTCATTCAGGATTCAGAAAATGGTGCTATAATGTTACATTTTGCATATCGGTGGTCTGACAGCAACATACAATATTTTTCGTTTGCAGCATTGTATAAAACTGTTGACATTACTTCACATCAAGTGATATCTTCTAAAAGTCAAAATTAAAATGGAAAATATTATTAAGTTCCAAGATGAGTTATGTATTTAAAAATCTCATAAGATTGTCAGTATTTAACAGCGACCAAGCAAACCTAGTATTGATTTAAGACATGGATCCGTTCTCTGAGCACGTATTTCATTTTGTACTAATATTAATACTTGACCTGTCCAGATTTCCAGTTGTGGCTATCACATCGTAATTAACAAAATATTTTTTTTTTTGGGGGGGGGAGGACAAGATAGTTAGAAATATAAGCATGTAAACCTCAAAAAATTGTACTCCATAAAAATATGCATCTATTGCATTACCAACCTAATCCCACCCAACCTGATTCCATTATCTGTTCCAAATGCATTTTAATATACAAGTATACACGACATGAAAGTCAATATGTTCGAAAATGTTGAAACTTGATGTAAAATAACGGCAAAACTAAATCGGTCAAGCTCTCATTGGAATAAATACCATGAATGGCGTTTGGGGGTGGCATATGGGGCGACCGCCACAGGTCCCGCTTTTGAGGGGGCCCCGCGCTTTAGGCCAAAGGCATTGTCGTCATGTTATTATTTCGATTAAAAAACCCGTTGTCCACAAAGAGGATATTTTTTTACATGAATAATGAAAAAACTAAATTCGTGCGACAAATCGCGAAAGTTGATCTAGTCTAGACATAATCAGCGTTTGCAGTAGCTTACCAATCGAGATATCGATATTCTGGCCCCACGCGGTCATGGTCGGCCCTAGGCCCCGCGTGCTGCAAACGCCGCCTCTGATAAATACATAACGGCTGAAAATTACGTACTCCTTCGGTGGGTATAAAGTGCAAAAAAGGACCGGCGGCACGATTTACCCAAATACACCCAAATACTGCCCAAATATACACAAAAACTGCCCAAATGTACCCAAATACTCTCAAGTGCTGTCCAGAAATAAGCACGTAATACATTTACAACTAAAGAGATTTTGTTGCGATGGTTTCTCTTAATTTGCTACTTTCTTGGATGAGTCGTTCTCTGAGGTTCCTGTATATACAGACCTCTTATTTCATTCTCTCCCAATACTCGATAGCTTTATTCTGTAAAATTAATAACATATATGTATGTGGATATGGGCCCCCGAGTGGCCGACTGGTCTAGAGCGTTCGCCGTTCCGGGTCACTGCCATCTTATCTTTTCTCTGCGTGGGTTCGAGTCCAAGGCTCCTCTAGCGTAGGTACGTGGGAAAGCCTGTCAGTAGCTTCTCGTGGGTCGGTGGTTCTTCCCTGGGTTTTCCAGGGTTCTTCCTCCACCAGTTATACTGGCCACCATGAATAGCGTATCTTGTGCTGAAAAATGGCGTTAAACCCAACAACAGTATGTGGATAATTACATAAGATGATATCTATTTCCAGTGATCGTGGCCAACGATCTTCCATGTTTACTATGTATATGCTGTTTTGTCTGCTATATAGTTTCTGTGTCTGGACTGGCCATTGTGTGGTGAAATTTTGTATTTTAGTTATTTGATACACACACACACACACACACACACACACATAATATTAAATGATAAAATAAAATAAAAACCACCACCACATAGAATGTGTGACCGGTTTCGCTTAATTGCCTCAGCTATATATATATATATATATATATATATATATATATATATATATATATATATATATATATATATATATATATATATATATATATATATATATATATATATATATATATATATATATATATATAATGCTATATATATATATATATATATATATATATTTCATTTAATTGTATCTGATTTAATTTATATTTATTTCAATTTAATTGTCTGTTTGTCAGTTTTATTTTTTTATAAATATTTTTCATTACATTCTATTGCAATGTAAATTTATTCACTAGAGATGATTCTTTTTCCAGAAAATAGTTTGACCATAACTGTTCGTTTTAGTAAACACCGGGTGTTGAACCAGATCCTGACCTTGATTCAAAATTAGTAGCAACCACGTAAATAAGTTCTATTTTTATTTTAAAGTGATTGCTTGTTATCGAGGTCATGATGGGACTAGTGATTTAAGATGAAAACAATTTTTTGTAATTTTATTTTTTAGAGCAAATGATTGGTTTTCGTCAGGGCCACACTGGGTGTACGTGATTTTTAACAAGTAAATAATTTCGCCGAGGTTCTGGAACATGATCACGTGACCCCTCTTTTGCATTTTAGAATATGGTATAACCTTTGGTCTCACTGGATAGTTTCGTATTTTGACACCCCCCTAATTTTTAAGGTAGAAGGCATGAACCTAATTATCACAAGCCTAGCATTTATAAATTCACACATAAGCTAAATCTATAATGTGGTTCAGATTTACTTTGAGTTAGGCTTGGAAATAGGTTGGCTTGTTGGTGACTGCCTGTCACAGTTAGATTTGCATTGGAGATCAAATGCGTAACGTGGGCTGCAAATGAGCTGTTGACTTTGCTTACGTATTTATGTGTGTCTGCTACAGAGGTAAATATCTAAAAATCTAGATGGTTGAGGGGTGATGAAAAGTTTGCTAATTTGTTATAGTACTAGTGAACTTTATTCATGCATAAGGCACATACTGATTCTTTTAGCTGCCTTGTCACAGAAAAATATTCAAAATAGCTATTTCTTGTCAAAAATGAATGTAAAATTTAGGGGTTGGTGGCAGTGTTGGTTCAGTATAAAAACCACCAGTTGCATCAGGAATTAACCTGATTACTGCAGTCAAAATCTCACATGTATGCTTTCTACAAAAATCATTAGTTTGTTTTTATTTGTATCTTCAGTGTAAAATTATTCTCATTTTTCTGTAATTGGTCATCGTCGGATGAAAATTCACCAGATAAACTGTCCAGTGAGACCTTTGTTTTGGGGAAATATTCTCAGCTGGGCTTTCTCTTTACACTGGAAGGTGGTGTGTCGTTTAGAGTTATTTCAAATTACTTGGATTCAAATGGATTAATTTTTTTTCTTCCTGGAAATAGACGTGTGCTCGTACAGAATTCTTGATCAAATACAGCTCTCATCAAAATTTATTTGGATTTCCAAAACTGAAAGATTATTTCTTGTTTCTACAAGGAATTGTAGACTTCAGTACGCTGCAGGTTATAGCATACGTCATCGTCTTCCATCTTGGATTCCTCGTCGGGACTCGAACTTGAAATCATTAGAACATTTTATAATTAGGACTCCTAAAATTTTATTCGTGTATTATTCTTGGATTAGTGTTGGATTTGATTCTATAAACCGTAAGTTCATATGTTTTTTTCATTTTTACAGAATTTTTCCAGGCAAATAAATTATTATATTTTTCAAAGCTAAGCTTGTTGTTTTCACTCTTTCTTGTGTTACTGCTACAAAGAAACGCATAGAAAATTCAAAAATGTTATTGGATAGTATTGTACCGGACTATTTTCTTTAGCATAGCTTGTTAAGAATTTGCTATACATTTGTCTACCCGGGACTAGGTACGTGGACCCTGCTTTTTAAGTCCCACAATTTTGAATTTAATACCTATAGGTTTTACATGCATGAAAATTCTTTTGATTTTCCAATGCATATTATTAAGCTATACATGAATCCACAATTTCAGATGTGTAAGTAAAAAGAGATGACAAATGAATAAATTGATACAAAATATCAAAACTCTTTATTGTTTACATATAAACAAAGTGAGAAAAAGAAGAGATTACAGTCTCTTTAATTCTTTTTTTTTTTAAAAACATTTACACATAGTCCTAACTTGCAAAAAGATAAAGTGATAAGAAAGATATAATAGATTTAGTTTAATTTTCTTTTCGTTGCATCTAAATACGATACATTTACAATTTATATACAAATCAGTCCACAAGTGTGCGCTGCCCCGTCCCAAGAGTTTTATAGTCAACGTGTGTGTGTGTACGTGTTTGTGTGTGTGATTTGGATTTTTAACGTAGCTTTAACAATTTTTCAGTCATATCGCTCTAATGTCTGCCGTGTGGCAGTTTATAGTGACGTCTAGCACTGGGGTATCATGCCGCAGACATGTAGCATGATGTCCCACCCAGTCACATTATCCTGACACCAGGCCGTCCAGTCCTAACACTAACCTCTTAATGCTGAGCGCCAAGCAAGGCAGCTGTTCGTACCTTTTTTGTAAGTCTTTGGTATGACTCGGCCGGAGATCGAACCCACGACCTCCCGCATCCGAGGCGGATGCTCTAACCACTAGGACACCGAAGCGGTTAGGGTCAACAGTGTGGTTTTCAACGAATATATCGGTTAGGCTTTCTCGCAAGACGATTTTGACAAACCAACAGCATGGGACAGCTTCAAGTTTACGTACTTCTTGTTGAAAATCATTTGAACTGTCTTTGTAGTGCCGCTAACTGAGGTAGCGCGTATGTACTCGGCTTCTTGCGATTTTAACACGCGATAACACGTGCCAATCTGATTGCAGTAGCACTTCACTACCCTATAGTATACCTTAAATGTTGCATCAACAGTAAACAGTTTTTATTGATAGAAATTCAATATCTTTGCGTGTCCTATTCATTCTCTCAACATTTAATTAGATTTGTTTAGAATGTTACACGAGGACATTTCATGGTCAATACGAAAAACTGAGAGAAAAGTATTTTCCCCATTTGCAAATATTTAAATAAGTAGAGAAAAGAACTATAACGATCAACATATCGACAAATCGAACATTTTAAAGTCTTAATTTTGTATTAGTTGTACATATTTTTCTAGTATTGTAAGTATTAAACGTCTCTGCGCCGCCTTTGCGCATTTATTTTTTGTAGCATTTATAACATGTACATATAAAATATATACTCACAAGGAACGTTCTGCAGATGTTTAAAATGACAATTTAAAAAGAAATACAAATAATGATGATATTTCATTGTTTTGACAAACTGCTTTATTGAATATGTAACATAATTCATTATAATGTTCGGTGCAAATAGGTAATAATTTCCGAGCAAATGGTAATTGGAGATGTTCGTTACGTTTCGTACAAAGAATTTCTAATTGCTTTAGTAATTTAACGTATTTCATTTTGACCCAGAACTTAACTTTGGAATTAATAAGAAATTTATTTCGTAGTAAATTTATCACATGCTTGTTTCTGGACAGTATTTGAGAGTATTTTGGGCAGTATTTGGGTATATTTGGGTGTATTTGGGTAAATCGTGCCACCCGAAAAGGACAGATTATTTTCGGGAAAAAGACTCCATCGTTATAATATACTTTGTTGCAATAATTCCAGATATAATGCGGTAACACATGAACCAAATTATACCGATGCATAACAATATGTGTTGTTAGTAAAAACATCCTCGGTCCTTTTCGCAGATGGCTAGTCCTTTTGGCATAAAGGACCGGTCCTTATCGCTCTTTATACCCACACGTAATGCATTATGACTGATTGAACAAACATAAAGTACTTCTTTGTGTGACATAGCTGTGACGAATATATAATGAAAACCCCGGCGGAGACACAGCTGGAAATAACTGATTTAATGACGATTCTTGATTGACAACACATTTTTGTATTACTCCTGTCCTGTTGACGTTTCTTCGCCAGCATCGGCGCATATCTGGTATCGTGTGCGGAGCATCACTAAAGTCCAGGGTAGCAGTAATGACATCATTTCCTCATGACATCATTATAAGGGGGAATTACTTTCAATTTTAGCTCACAGACTATATGTAACCTATCAGGTAGCACATTTTTTCCACGTCATTTGTATTTATATATCTATAAACAAAAATTGTCATTTCGTCCAGGTATGTAGCGGAAGTGTTCGTAGTCAACGCAGCTATACTGTATAGAGAATTGCATAGGTCAAACGTGACCATAACTTCATGGCGGCGTTAGCGTTTAGTGCTATTGTTTATAGACGAGTCCAAAGGCAACTCCTGACTGCTTACTCCCAATAAAAAATGAGGTGGCCGTTATATTTTTAATTTGTATGGATTTTAAATCAGTAACAGTATAAAGTGGATGATAAATAATCCAGAGTAGAAATTCCAGAAGAGTCTTAAGAAGATTTTATCTTCAAATAAACAACTATGTTTAAACTACACACTTTGTATAGTTTCCATTTTTATTTTAGCTTTGGAACGAGAAAAAATCTCAGCATTTTAAACAGGACAAAGAACACAGCATGTGACAGTGTTTCAAATATCAAAGGTTCGACGTACACATGCGTTTGACTAGTCCTACAATGTTAGTCCGGTAAATCAACCCCACAAATCTATGTTGATACTGATGGACGATGTTGTGTCATCACGGGTGAAAGGCTGATTTATCGGCCTACTACATTGTAAGATGTCGACCCAGATTTTGTTGTTTGGGTGGACCCAAAGTCAAAGAACATAAATATTAGGGTAGATTTCTTACATTGTAGAACTCTGTTTGGACATTTGACTCAATAATTTGCGCTGCAGAAACTACAGTAAAGTCATACCTGTAATGTATGTGTTCAGTACAGACTATATCAGTAATGGGAACATCTTAATTATTTAGAATTTGGTTACACATACCTTTAAATGGCGATTATTCATTTTATTTGGATCCACATGCATCCCTATTCCTTTGGAAGGTCATTATTTATATGCCCCAAGAATGTTCAAGAATGTTGACAGTTTTGGATGAGGTTAACCCGAAAAGTTTGGTCAGGTATAAACAGATTGAATGTGGCATGCTGTTATGTCACAATGAAAGTGGCACATGTTGAAACAAGAAATTGCATTACGCTATACTGTGACGATTGGACCCTACATAATCTTTTCTCAACACAGGTTAGTACCTGGCTACCATTGTAAAAGTCCATAACAATCAATAATTTTCGTCAGGAAGGTTTGTTATGACAGTTAAGGTGCAAAGCATTCAATAAAAGTATTGAATCGACTTTGGTTAAACTATATTAGTATAATATTTTAGAACAACAATTAATATTTAATTTAAGTTGAGTAAACGTACCTACATGGCCATATTGACATACACTTTATACATTGTAATGACTTGAAGATATTACCATGGTTACTTTATGGTTGACATGGTTTCCCAGTATCCAGTGGTCTTATAATCATGCTGTGAGACTTGTAGATTTTTTCACTAATTATCCTGAATGGATGGTCATATCAACATGGAGTTTCAACAAAAATCTTCTAATGCTGTCTAGTTTGTCCAAGTGAAAATCATGCCAGTCTTACATCCAGTATGGCTGTCATCAGTTTAAAATTTGTATTGCTCCAGAATAAGATATGATTTCCACATGAGGAGTTAAAAAAAAGAAATGATCTTATTTTTGTATAATGGAAGTTCTTTACAGTCAATAGAACATGAGTCCCTTTGGGGGATTTTTGTTATTCTCATAGATTCTCATTGCAGTCAAGATTTTTCCCAATGTTGATTCATTTTAGCTGTGCTGGTCATAGACCAGAAGAGCTTTTTGGGTGGCCTCTTTGTCATCCATCCTATGTCCATCCATTAGCATCAAAATATTATCACTACTCCTATTCTATTTGCCATCAAACCTTATACACACATTCATCACAAGGTATAGTTAGTCTCAAAGAAAATGGTCTTGTCAGACATTCACTTTCACCACAACAGTGGCCATCTTGAAAATCTTGTTATAGCTACTGCTTAATGAATGGTCCCATCAACTGAGTTTTCACTAAAGGACTTCTTATGATGTCTAGTCAGTATTAAACGGTAATGGTACTGATCTGACATCCAGTATGGTCATCATGACTGCCATCTTATTTTTTTTACTGCTCCTGAATGGAAAGTAATATCAGCATGGGGACTTCACCAGAAGACTTCTTATGTTGCCTAGTTGCTTTTCTATCAAAATGGTTCTTCTTGAACATCCTTTAAACTCTCGTTGTTGCTACTCCTCCTGAGTAGATAGTCATATCAAGTATTCACTAAAAGACTTCATATGATGTCTAGTTGGTTCTAAATAAAAATAGTGTCATGACTTCAGATAAATTTTTTCTTGAAAATCTTACCATTGCTACTCCTCCAAAAACAGAAACCATACCAACATGGGTTTTAACCGGAAGACATCTTATGATATCTATAGTATTCTCACACCATCCTGTTTGTTTGTACCACCTACCAATTTTAAAAACAAAAGGCATCAAGGATATAAAATATGCACAAAACTTAGTCATTGCTTTCATTGATTTATGAATTCTAACCTTTTTATTAGTTCTAACCTGATTGTCACCAGGGGGTCCCAAACACTTATGGTCATCATATTTGCTCAGTTAAGTTTATGTTTTCAGGCAACAGATGTGATGTAGTTCACCATTTTTGAAAATTGCAATAATTCAGTAATATTTGGAACTAATTCTCTCTTTGAACACATGTAAAGAAGAGTTCCTTCTGTTTATTTGTTCAGTTTGTTTTAGAAATATTATAAATAGACATTGCATTGTTAGGCAAAGACGACACATTATTTGCTGAAATAGACTACTCAAGAAACCAGAAATGGGCAGCGAGCAATGGTTGAAATGGCTAAGTTTTGTGCATTTTTTATATGCTTGATGATTCTCATTTTTAAAATTAGTAGGAGGGGTACAAACGAATAGGACAGTGTGCAAGCAGTACAGCTTGTCCTATATGAAAAGGGTTCCATTGAGACATCCAATATGACTGCTACAGTGGTCCTCTGCGAAATCTTATCTGTATTCCTAGATGGAAAGTCATATCAACATTGGGTTTTCACTAGAAGACTTCTTATGAAGTCATAGTTCACACTAAATGAAAAACACCAGCTGCTGAAATGATATCCAGTATTGCCACTATGGCAGCCATCTTGAAAATCTTGTTATCGCTACATATCTTAAATGAAAAGACATATTGACATTATATCTAGTCAGCAATGAATGAAAATAGTGCTTTTCTGACCGCATGCAGTATATGGCTCTCCTGACCCCATACATTATATGGCTGTCCTAACCCCATTCAGTATATGGCTTTCCTGACCCCATACAGTATATGGCTGCCACTATGAACATATTGAAAATCCTTTAACTAATTGTCATAAATGGTTGGTCTTGTCAACATAGGGCTTTACCCAGAGTCTTGTAATGGTGTCAAGCCTGTCCTAAATGAAAACAGTGACACTCTTGCATCCAGTATGGCTTACACAGTGACTAGTGTACAAATCTTGTTGCTCAAGTACATCAGATATGGTCTCAGCACTCAGCAGTTAAAATAAATCTTATTTTTAATTTTGGGAAATTCATTTTGGACAGTAGAGCATTAGTTCTTTTAAGGGACTATTGTTTTACCTGCACATTTGAGCATGTATCATTTGAGAATGAAGGCAGAGTGCTTAAATACAATGCTATTGATGACTTCTGCCATTAATTATTTCCTTGAAGTTTAAAGGTTGAGGAGATACATCTTCAGTATGATTCTAATCTCAGCAACTCTGTAATTTAGTCATTCAGAATTCTTCTCCCTTAGAATCCTAATTATTTTAGTCCTATTTCTTGGCAGCAATACTATCTTTTGGTGGTGTCCATAGAAAAGTCTGTTACCAATAAAAACAAAATTGGCTTCAGACAAGGAGATTAATTACACTTTCAATACAAATGGGAAGCAAACTAGGGAATTTGTTGTTCAGTCAGTTACTTCCCTTAGCACAGTGGTAACAAAATACTGCAGGGACAAAAACTCGTACAAGGCACTTTTCATGAAAACAGATGGAGTTGATTTATTGCATATTATTAATTTAGAATTCTTTTATTATTTTTGCAAACAATAAAATCCTTATGTGCATATACTTTTTGTTATAAGCATAAAACATGTCTGTTTTCAGTAAATCTGGTTGTACAATCGATAAAAATATTTGTTTTTAGCACTAAAGACCGTAAGGCATGGGAAGAAAATGTCCCAGAATCATTCCTTGGTGAACTTTACATATTACTATGTAATAATTTAGGAAAAGACTATTGATATTTTCTTCTCCCATTTGTATTAAAAAGTTGATATTAAATTTCATGATTTATTGTCCCATTGTGTTGACTAAGATACAAATGAACATGGGCTGGTGTTGAAAATTTCAGAAGAAATGTCTGTTTAGCAACTTCATATTCCAAATTAGGTTGAAGCGCAGTCTTGTTCCAAGAAGAAAGTTGCAGATGTATTTCATGTGAGCAAACTTGTCTTTGACATTTTATTGTGGGGCAAGGTTGCACTGGTACCTAAGGCCCGACCACAAAAAAATATGTTTCCTATTGCACTGGTTTTAATATTGGGGTTGGTAGTGAGTTTTTGTTGTTGTTGTTGTAGGGTTTAATGCCATTTTTCAGCACATGATAGGCTATACTTGGTGGCCTGTATTTTAATGGTGGAGGAAGAACCTGGGAAATCCCCAGAAAGAACCACTGACCCTCAAGAAGCTACTGGCAAGCTTTCTCTCATACCCACATTGGCCGAATCTGAGACTCGAACCCACGCAGACAGAGGTAATATAGCAGTGATCCATAATGGAGAGCGCTTTTAGCCACTTGGGGCCCCTGAGTTTTTGTCTAAACATTATATATGTGTATGTATGTATGTATGTATATATATATATGTGTATGTATGTATGTATGTATATATATATATATATATATATATATATATATATATATATATATATATATATATATATATATATATATATTATAATGATTAGTATATATATAATGTACTAACCACCTCAAAGTACTGGGCAAAACTGGCTTAGTTAAATGCACAAATCAATTTTGAGAGGGTTGGCTATGAGAAACAGAAACTGTTAGCTGGCTGGAAACTTATATTTTTAGGCCAAAAACACTGAAAATTCACCAATTTTAAGGTATGTAGCATTGACAGCTTATTGCTCTGCTACATTTAAACTTAATCTTAAATAGGATTGTTGTTTGTACATTTTGTTTTATTGCTACCAGCATTGTACTCAAAATATTCTGAAGAAACAACAAAATAAGATTTTAAGCAATCTTTTGTATTTTTTCTTACTGTCTTAATCATTACTGAATTTTAACTTGTGCACATGGCTAATTTGTCTTTTTGGAGGCATCAGTATTCAGTGTTTTATTTGAGGCATCAGTATTCAGTGTTTTATTTGAGGCATCAGTATTCGGTGTTTTATTTGAGGCAACAGTATTCAGTGTTTTATTTGAGGCATCAGTATTCAGTGTTTTATTTGAGGCATCAGTATTCAGTGTTTTATTTGAGGCAACAGTATTCAGTGTTTTATCTGAGGCATCAGTATTCAGTGTTTTATTTGAGGCATCAGTATTCAGTGTTTTATTTAAAATTGCATGAATTATCACATAAAGGAACATAAGTTAATTAATAAGTGGATTAATGCTGACAAATAAAGTGTAACAAATGGATTTAACTTTTCTAAATTAGTTAAGTTCCAAAACAACGCATCATGTGTGGGAAAGTTAACAAAATAGATTGCTCTTGTTCAGCATTGTTTCATACATACATTTTAAAATACAGTTTGCTGTTATTTATAGGGTAATGTCCAAGCCAGAATAAATATTTCAACATTTAATTTGCTCTTCCAATTGTAACAATAATAACTTTTTGAAAGAACATGAGTCTATACTTTAGAACAATAAGGGACCATTTTAAAATGTACTGTGCCTGCTACCTATGAAATGTGCATATTGTTGTGTATGGTTAATTTATATTGTGTGCCAAGTTTTGTCCATAAGTGAGGGTAGAGTTTTGTCCTACCTGAGTATTGTCATGTATGATCTACTTGATTATGTCATGGTTAAAAATTGGTAAACAATATGTTTACTAACATTTAAATTCAAAGCCAGACCTTGTATATGAAGTAGTGAAATGTTTCTATTAAAAATCATTAGTTTTTGAGAAATGTATGTTGTGTTATAGGCCAGGTGACAGTTTGTGTTGTGTTTTTCACTTTTGGCAAGTCGCTGTAGATTGCGTGATCAATGAAAAGGTGCTTACAAGTTTTACAGTTAATCATAATAATGTGTACAAGTTTGGGTTTATTTCCCACTTGATGATTCAGTCAGGTGGGTTTTGTTGCGATGTGAGGTATTGTGACATAAGTCATGTAGGAAAATATTGTGATGTAGAGCCATAAGAGTGTATAAGGAGAGAGAGTTGATCAATAAATTCATTCTTATTTACTATGTTCTTGTTTTAATATCAGTCTGTAGATGTGTTTAATGTTGTGTTTTGATATAACTTGAAAGGAAACTGTTTGGATTATTCATTGGAATTGCAAAGTACCCTTAGTCTGGACAAAAATATTATTTAGGGAATCTTGCAAATTTATTCAAAGGAGTTCTGGACAATGCCATTGTGATACGTCAGGACTGTTGGCACATCAGCACATTCAAGGACCCGAAATTCATTTGGGAAATTTGATTCTTTTGGACTTTTATAACTTTTTAGGATATTTTGGATTTGATTCATAATACTGTAAGTTCATTATGAATGCTAATTTTATAACTTAGAGAATTAATTTATTTATTATTTGTTTTACAAAACTTGTTGGTTTTGCTTCTTTCTGTTACTTAGTTTAAGACCATAGAGTTTTAACAAAATAAAGAGGTTTTTATAAACAATTCTTTTTTTCAGATTCATGTCAATCTTTGGGAATCAATGGTCAGAATTGTTACTTGTGTTTAGATATAATTTTAGAGAAATAATTTATTTAAATTTTTCATTGGAACTACAAAGCCTCATTTACTTTTTTTTACTGAACACTACTTGATTATTGTGAATTCATACTTAAGACATTCTGGATTATATCAATGTGATGCATCAAGACTGTTGGTACATCACAATATTAAAGACTACTGGTAGATCAACACCTTCAAGATTGGTTACATCAAGACATTTAAGACTCTTGGTACATCACATTCAGAATTGGAATTCATGTGGAATTTGTTTGGACTTATGATAGAACATTTATGATTATTTGGGATTTAATTCGCAATACCATGTATTCTGATTTTTCACTTTGTATTCTAGTTGAAATAAAATGTTTGTTGAATTTTATTGAACTTACTGGTTTTGCTTCTTTCTGTTACTTAGTTGTAAGGCCATGGAACAATATACATAGTACTTATTCTTCTCTAAAAGCCCCCAAAATATATTAAAAATGGATATAAATAGAGTGCTGAATACCTCTAACCTCCATTATTCATTTACAGATTAGAAACTAAGTTTAATTGCTAGTTTTGTGTTTACAAACAATTTAAATCATATAAAATACTTGGGGTAAAAATGTACAGAATCACCGGCTATGAATTAATGTGAGTACAAATGTTTAAATTTGTTTACAGACATCAGTGGTATAATTATTTTCACAGATAATTGGTAGAAAATAGTTGTTGGTATTCTTTCAGCAGATTGGGAATGGAGATGGAAAGATAATTTTTGGATCTGGCATCCAGAATTTCTGATGGTAAGATAATTTTTGGGTCCTATCTGGCATCCAGAATTTCTCCTTGCCTAAGAAATTGATACTGGTTACTTTAGGATGGACCAGCATGTTTTTTTGTTTTTGAAAAAGAGAAAGAAAATGAACAAGAAAAGGATTTACACTTTGTCTCAATTGTTCTTTGACCCAAGTCTGGAAGATAATGAATGTTAATAGTCTGTTTTGGGGCGGTGGTGACATACGTTATCACCAACTATGAGCTTATTGTTTTGAATAGGTGCCATTTATGTTGGATTTTGCATTTTATTTTGGAAGAGATGGAGAAGTAGTAGGTGTCTCTTGTTAAAAAAGTATTGTATGTAAGAAATATTTGTTAAAATATTCACCTACGTAAACATTTCATTTAAATCTTAAAATCATTTTTCTTAACGGTGAAGTTCAAGCATGGCATAGCCTCGGGTAGCACAGTAAAGGATTGGATTGCTGGCAGCAGTGATAACTTGGTTAGAGTTTTAAAGATAGTCATTTTTAGTGTTACAGACATTTTATTGGTTGGATACATATTTATCTTAGAGCATCCTTTCCTCTATATATTGTGTATTTAGTACTGTGTTTATATATAAATGAGAGAAAGGAACTATTTGGAGGAATTTTGTTTCTTTTTTGTGTTGATGTATAAATGAGAGAAAGAAACCATTTTGGAAGAATATTGTTTCTTTTTATTTTCAACTTGATGTGGCAGATAGATGCACTAAACTCTCGAATTTTGTTAAAATTATTTACATTCTTCACAATTTCATTGAAAATTTTGAATCAGGATATTTTCCTTTCTGATATAATTTCCATTGATTATGTAAAGAAGAATAAAGATACCAATCCAGTCAATGTTAACCAGGGCTAAATGTATGAAAACAAATAATTTATCAGAGGAAACATGTAATTAACCTATGTACTTGCTTATAACACGAGTCCAAGTGCAAACTGTACAGACCCAGATCTGCTGTTGTATTATGCACCAGCTGTACTGGGTCTGTGCAGTTTGTTAGGAGTAATCAGTAGAATATACAGCATAGACCCTGATCTGGATGTACATCATGCTACAGCAGACCAGGATCTATGTTTGCAGGTTGACTTGACTTATAAGTGAGTAAAGATGGTACATTTTAAATTATTTTATATTGGTGTAAATCTGTATATGTGGCAGTGGTTTTGAAATTTAATGTTTAACTGCAGTAAATATGTTTTCACCAGTTAGAGTCTTCTTTTAAAACCAGTATGAAGATTGAATAAAATCACAAGTTATACGTGTACATACACATTTTGTATCTGCGTATGGGTACAGTGCATTTGTGATCATGAGAGAGAGAGAATACATATCATTTATTAATTTCTTCTGCATACATCACACCATGGCCATTTATTTTGCAAGTTTTTCATTTCCCAGACAAGACCAACTTTCGGTTCATTATCATTTGCACCATTGAGTTAAATGAGAAAATGCTGGGGTCTCATGATATTATAGACATAGGTGAAATAGACAAGTTAATAAAGAAAATATGATTTACAAATGATAAATATTATAGACATAGGTGAAATAGACAAGTTAATAAAGAAAAGATGATTTACAAATGACAAATATTATAGACATAGGTGAAATAGACAAGTTAATAAAGAAAAGATGATTTACAAATGACAAATATTATAGACATAGGTGAAATAGACAAGTTAATAAAGAAAAGATGATTTACAAATGACAAATATTATAGACAAAGATGAAATAGACAAGTTAATAAAGAAAAGATGATTTACAAATGATAAATATTATAAACATAGGTGAAATAGACAAGTTAAATAAAGAATAGATGATTTACAAATGACAAATATTATAGACATAGGTGAAATAGACAAGTTAAATAAAGAAACGATGATTTACAAATCTTGTCCTTATGTACAGTAGCAAAAAGATAAAGAATCATATGTAAATCCCAGCAGTTTTAAATAGTAATGTTGAAAACATGGTTTTATTGATGTAATTAACCATTTATTATTGTTTTCTTATGAAAGACCTTGCTGGACAGGGTGAGAGACTTGAGCTTTTCTGGCATGCTAATCACAGTTTTGAATGAACAAAAGAAGGCATTGTACTAAAAATCGATCAATAGGTGTTGAAATGTTTGAAGAAAAGGTCTTTATGATAAATTAAACAAGTGGTTCCCAAACTTTTTCAGGCCACTGCCCCCCCCCCCCCCCATGGTTATCCTCTGTGCCCCCCTTCATTACCCAGTAAAAAGCCTTATTCAACATTAACCCGACCCCCTCGGTAATTCCACTGCCCCCAAGGGGGCACTACTGCCAATTTTGGGGACCACTGAATTAAGCTATGATTTAATGTGACTATATATGAAATGGCATGTACCTCAGATTAGGATCCAAAAGCTGATGATTGCACAAAGAAATAAGGATAGAGACTTCTGCCTGAATGAGCAATTTCTTTCAAATACCCGGATTACAAATTTTCTTGATATAGTGCTTGATTATTATCATTTCTCTTCCCTGTTATAAAAATAGGTGAGTTGGATTTTCCACACCCACTTAATCTGTACCCATTATTCAGTTTTCAATTGACCAGTCTGTACAGGAACTGGATTATAAACATTGTAGTTCAACAAGTTTTAAGAATTTTAGATCAGTAAGACAACCTAACATTTATTAATCACTTGGAAATGGGCCAAAAAAGATACTTTTATGTGATTTGTGCTGAAGTCTTGGAGAAGTTTTAGAAATATGGAGTAACTTGAGAACAAGGACTTAGTTATGTATCTAGGAAGATTTTGCTTACTTCCTGTTGGATTTTTCGTTGCATCACATCACAGCACACCTGAACATGTAACATGGGTATGCTCTAATCAAACTAAGTTCAGCTTTCTGTTCACCTGTCTGTAAACAAACAGATTTGAACAGCATTTTCTTTTATTCCTGAGGATTACTATATGTACATATATGTGTATGTGTTTTGAGTTTTGAAATCAAATTATATCAGATTTCTTTTGATGACTTAATTTGAGGGTTGTTTGCCAGTGGTGAGATTTTTACTTCCTCGTGGAAATGTCAGTCATCAACCAATGTATTATGTACAGTCCTATCTGTCATTGTGCTCAAAACTTGTAAAAACATCAATAGAAGAACTGAGGCATCCATTTATATTCTTGGAGTTGTTGTCATCATTATGGTGAATTTCACTTGTATTAGTTTAATTCAGGTGAAATTAATCAAGACATCACTATTTTAAATTTAGAGTGGTTTTGTGTATAAATTACTGAGACCTGGAATACATAATAGCTACTCTAATAAAGGATGTTTTCTAGCCTCATTGTGATAGATGTTCTCATGTTATGTGTAAAATATTGAGACTGGAAGGGACTTTTATTTGATTTATTCCTAAGTTAAAGAAAACAATTGTCATTCTTCAGGAGATAAAAATGTTATATACATGTGGGTTGAACAGAAGCCATTTTGGTATTCATTGGCAAATTTGACCTCAGTGTTTCAAATATCACCATGGCATTCTTTGTGGAGGACTTGATAACTTCAAGGACAGCAACAAGCAGGTGTGAAATATTTCTAACTCAGCCAATCTGTATCCCTGATGATTCAGGATCAAAGAGGGATAGTAATTCAGATTTTCTGGAATTATACAAATTCACACCTGATTTGTGTCAGGTGTACTTATTTGAAATTCCTGACTGTGATCCAGATAAACTCAATCTCCAGAACACTTACAGCAAGAAGGTAATTTCTAGAAATGCAGTTGAACATCTGTTGAGTGTTTCCAATACCACGTCTTTCATGTTCAGTGGTGTTGTTATCATACATCACTGTCTTGATCTAACATATAATTTGGCATGATGATGTCTGCAAAGAACCCAGTTCAAGAAAATTTAGATTTGATACCCACCCACCCCATTACAGGTCCACATAAATTCATTTCCATTTCACTATAGTAGAGTCCGCAAATGCAGAGCAACAAGTTTACTACAGTCAGGTGTATCCTTAGCATTAGTACATTTTAATCGATACATGTTTATCGTATTTGAATAACAGTAATATACAGATAATGGTGCAGGCTGTTACTTTGATGGATCTGAAATATTATAAATATTATGATATTTTCATAACAATATCATACTAAAAAAATGTAAATATTGCGATACAACCTGAGACTTATAAAACCATCCGTGATGTTCAACATATATCCTGTTGCTGGCAGCAAACACCAGGGTGGCCGAGTGGTCTAAAGCGTTCTTTGTTACGGATCACTGCCATCTCACTTCTGTCTGCGTGGGTTCAAGTCTCGGATTCAGCCAATGTGGGTATGTGAGAAAGCTTGCCAGTAGCTTCTCGTGGGTCAATGGTTCTTTCCAGGGTTTTCCGGGGTTCTTCCTCCACCATTAATACTGGCCTCCAAGTATAGCCTATCATGTGCTGAAAAATGGTGTTAACCCCCACAACAACAACAAGCAAACACCAAATTCTACCTTGAAATATTTCACATTTTAATCTGACTGCATATACTCGGATCTGCCCATGCATTCTAACACTGCAGATCTGGGGCTGTGTTGGTGGGACTTGACATTACCAGTACTTTGATTTTCTGATCTCCTAGGATAGTACTGAAAGTGAGGGAGGAGGTTTACATTTACTCATTCATAAAGCAGATAATTCATAATTTGTTCTTGGTGTGTCCTTTTGCAAGGCACTTGACACTAGTTGCCTCAGTGCTAAATAACCGACTGCTCTGGTGGCCTAGTGGTAGAGCATCTGCCTTGGATATGGGTTCGAACCCCAGCCAAGTCATACCAAAGACTTTTAAAAATGGTACTAACAGCTGCCTCACTTGGCACTCAGCATTAAGAGATTAGTGTTAGGACTGGTCGGCTTGGTGTCAGGATAATGTGACTGGGTGGGACATCATGCTACATGTCTGTGGCATGATGCCTCAGTGCTAGACATCATACAGGGATGTAGAATGGGCCTGATTTGATCTCTTGCATCATAGAGGGATGTAGAATGGGCCTGATGTGCTCTCCTGTGTCATACAGGGATGTAGAATGGGCCTGATTTGATCTCTTGCATCATAGAGGGATGTAGAATGGGCCTGATGTCATCTCCTGTGTCATACAGGGATGTAGAATGGGCCTGATATGCTCTCCTGTGTCATACAGGGGTGTAGAATGAACCTGATATTCTCCCCTGATTTCGTACATGGATATAGAAAGGGCCTGATGTGCTCTCCTGTGTTATACAGGGATGTAGAATGGGCCTGATGTGCTCTCCTGTGTCATGCAGGGATGTAGAATGTGCCTGGTGTGCTCTCCTGTGTCATACAGGGATGTATAATGGACCTGATGTGCTCTCATGTGTCATACAGGGATGTAGAATGGGCCTGATGTGCTCTCCTGTGTCATACAGGGATGTAGAATGGGCCTGGTGAGCTCTCCTGTGTCATACAGGGATGTAGAATGGGCCTGGTGTGCTTTCCTGTGTCATACAGGGATGTAGAATGGGCCTGATGTGCTCTCCTGTGTCATACAGGGATGTAGAATGGGCCTAATGTGCTCTCCTACATATCATAAGTGGTTATTACAGATGCAGAAATGATTTATTTCTTTGGTGAAATGCAAGTGGAATGCTGAAATGGGTCATTTTGTTACCCAGTGAAATGCAAGTGTAATGTAGAATATTTGCGGACAGATTGGTTAGTGAATTTCAAATGCAGATTGAATGCAAATGAAATGAAATGCAGAATGATAGCAAAAAAAGTATTTAATACATTTTGGACAAAATGGAAAATACAGTTTTGTTATGACCCTGTGGTCTTAATCTAAGTAGCACATAAGAGCTAATAATTTATTTCCTTATAATAAAAAGTGAAAATTTATTAAAAAGTATTTATATTATTATGAATCAAATCCCAAATAGATCTTAAAGTATTATCACAAGTCCAAATATACGAGTTGCAAATGAATTCCATTGGTGTTCCAAATAATTTCCAGTATTGAATGTGAATATGTGCCTGCAGTATATTATGTGCTAATGTGCCATTGGCCTGTAATGTGACAGTGTGTTAACATTCTTGATGTAACACAGTAATATGATACCAAAGGTCCTTGAATTCACAATAATTCCAAAATAATGAATTAGTCCAAGAAGTATTAATGAGCACTTTGTAATTCCTGTGAATAATTTAAATAACTAAATCTACCCCAAAACTGATCACAACAATAAGACTGATTCCACTTTTGATGTTAAGGTAGCAATGAGTTATTTTGAAGTCAACATTAATATAATAAGCTGACAGACAATAATAGTCATGATGTAGATCAGTTTCTTTTTAAAATATTCAAAGTTGTCAACCAGATTAGGAATTTTCGACTGAAAAACTAATGTCCTACACTCATATATAAATAAACATGTTTACCTTGAATAATAATGATCAGAATTTTTAATCTGTAATCATAGAGAAATATTAGCTATGTATTATGTTGTTTACAAAATAAATGTCACTAGTCATGTAAACCATTAACTTGATTTTAGACACAGGTTAAGAACAAAATACAGATATACATAACATATAATCATTGAGAACAGCCAACAAACAATACAAATTAAATATATATAACAAAATATAGAACAATGCATGGAACGAAATATGAATACATTTCATGAATGGATTTGAGAATCTATTATTTTGAAGTTACTGCTCAGTTTTCATGTTGAAAGGTTCTTTTTCATGAAAACCCAGGTTCTGATTCTGAATGCTCATATTTTCTCACCTCTTATAAGCTGTGACATTGTTCTTCTTGAGGCAGGCATTGCAACAACCATTGTTAATGTGGTAACATTATCACTGGTGATTATATCTGTACATTATTTGAATGAAATGATATAAATTATTTTTAAAATTTGCTGACAAATACACAACTGTGTTTTTACAGATATTGCAGTTATATCTTAATTTATTGTAAATTCAGTGCACATGGCATTGACTAAGTACAACCTTACATGCAGTGCCAGATTATCCATTAAGCACACTGAGCATGTGCTTAGGGCACCAGTCCACAAGGGCCCCAGAAAAAATTCAAATTAATTATTGATGATAAAATTGAATGAATTATATATGATCATTTCGACCTGCATATTCAATATATTTTTGATTTGGAATGATGGCAAGACTGGTATTTTCCCACCTTTTTACCTTTTAATATTGTTTTTTTGTGAAAGTTTCATGTTTTGTAGTAGGGGGACACCATTATATTTTTCAGTGCTTAGGGCCCTGGAGGGTCTTAATCCAGCACTGTTCTCATGTCTAGTGTTTATACTAATAAAAACAGGCAGCACTTGTTTTTTGGAAAACATCATTGGTATTGAAAAAAGACAGAAAACCCCTGTAAAATTTGCATTTCATTGGAACTTGAAAAATATTTTCAAATACAGTGTATCACAGCAAATTCTGAAGATTAGAATCTGGAGAATACCCAAAACTACAGTGTGGGATTTTAACATGAAACGAGATAGACCCTACACACAATGTTACTGTAATGTGAAAACCCTTCATATATTTTAATCAGCTGAGACAGTCTGTTAATAGCTAGACTCTTCATGCCAAAGTACCATTAATTTTCCATCGTAGTCACAGCAGCTGATTAAGCACATAATTAGAGTCTCACAGATGTGATTGTGGGAATCGCTGACAGTCAGTTGACTCTTGTCATACTTCATTTGAAGAGGGCGGGCGTATCATGTCACGTCTGTGGGCATTGCTGCGACAGTCAGTTGATTCTTGTCATACTTCAATTGAAGAGGGTGTATCACATGTCACGTCTGTCGGCATTGCTGTGACAGTTGACTCTTATCATACTTCAGTTGAAGAGGGCATATCACATGTCACGTCTGGGCATTGCTGTGACAGTCAGTCGACTCTTGTCATACTTAAGTTGAAGAGGGCATATCACATGCCACGTCTGTGGACATTGTTGTGACAGTCAGTTGACTCTTGTCATACTTCATTTGAAGAGGGCATATCACATGTTCTGCTTGTGGACATTGTTGTGACAGTCAATAGACTCTTGTCATGTTTGAATTGAGGAGGGCATATCACATGTCATGCCTGTGGGCATTGCTGTGACAGTCAATTTACTCTTGTCATGCTTGAATTGAGGAGAGCATATCACATGTCATGCCTGTGGGCATTGCTGTGACAGTCAATTTACTCTTGTCATGCTTGAATTGAGGAGGGCATATCACATGTCATGCCTGTGGGCATTGCTCTGACAGCCAATTTACTCTTGTCATGCTTGAATTGAGGAGGGCATATCACATGTCATGCCTGTGGGCATTGCTGTGACAGTCAATTTACTCTTGTCATGCTTGAATTGAGGAGGGCATATCACATGTCATGCCTGTGGGCATTGCTGTGACAGTCAATTTACTCTTGTCATGCTTGAATTGAGGAGAGCATATCACATGTCATGCCTGTGGGCATTGCTGTGACAGTCAATTTACTCTTGTCATGCTTGAATTGAGGAGAGCATATCACATGTCATGCCTGTGGGCATTGCTGTGACAGTCAATTTACTCTTGTCGTGCTTGAATTGAGGAGGACATATCACATATTCTGCTTGTGGGCATTGTTGTGACAGTCAGTTGACTCTTGTCATGCTTGAAAAGAAGAGGGCATATCACATGTCACATTTATGAACATTACATGGACACCAAATTAAACAAAATAAAGTTAAAACATACATTTCACTTGACATTATATCTTTCTTTAAGTGGCTGCTTAGCTTTTGCCATCAGTAGGCATTTCCTCAGACATATATATTTGATTTCTTTTTAACATTTGTAAATTTTATAATGTCATTTCCAAATTTCCATGCATTAAACTTAAATTTCAACAATAAAATGAGCAATGTATTGAGCTTTCATTCACAAATTTGTATTTGAAAGAAAAAGCCCCAATGTTTTCTTTTATATCAGAAGAAAATTGTATCAGCACCTGCCACATTATAAATAGG
Source organism: Sinohyriopsis cumingii (assembly GCA_028554795.2). Lineage (NCBI taxonomy): Eukaryota > Metazoa > Mollusca > Bivalvia > Unionida > Unionidae > Sinohyriopsis > Sinohyriopsis cumingii. The sequence goes on along the minus strand of CM068835.1, from coordinate 117,666,158 downwards.
TCCATGTGTTATCAAGGTGTGCTAAAATGAGGGAGTGGTATAATAATAATCATGATTTTAAAATTTTATTTTAAATCTAATTTAGTGTTAAATAAACTAAGGGAAGATAGCAAATTTCCTCAAACTTGCATTCATTCCAGCTCCACCCCTTTTAAGAAGAGCTAATATGGTAATTGGCATAATTTTGCATCCATCACTTGTTACACTTTTTTTTATTTCAGATCCACTTGAGTTTGATTTTAAACAAAGTAAAAGATGGCAGACTGAGGTATAAACTGAAGAATCCACGATGGCATGAAGTCTCCTTGCAACAGAGTAATGGAAGGTTGTCGCAGTTTGTCATAAAAATCACTGAAGATGAAGAATCTCCCTGGTTTCAGGCTTTGTACGATTGTTTGAAAAACACTTTAGATCGCATAAAAAGTGAAGACCCAGTGGCGCCTATATCAAGTAAATGAATCTCTTTATTTTGTTGGATTGAAATGTTTGTGCCAAGTAAAATTTTCCTTAAATTGTTGGATGTAACCAGTTTAATTATACCATCTAAATACTAATGTCTGTTTATTTAAACAACACAGACTATACCTAATTTGTAGTAAGAAACATAATACTGAAATATTATGGAATTTATATCTTGGGTATGTTACATGATCTATGAGTTAATCTGAGTTGACTACTGCATACATGCCCTCGCTGTGTTATGTGTGTGTGTGAGCGTGTTTTTGTGCCGGGGTTAAAATTAGCACTATTAACCTAACAGTTTACAAGTTGAAATCTCTCACTCATTTGTTGGTGGTGAAGTATGTGCAGGCATTTCCTTTCAAAATAAAATGCAAGAAATACATCTACCAGTAACATTATTTTAAGGGAGACATTCTATGAATTAGTTGTTATTTTGAACTTAAAGTTCTATCACGATATTGCAACTTTTTATGATATCATCACTGTAATATCACAGTGTTAATATCAGCAATGGGTAATTCACTGCTAGTGTTGCAAATTGTTTATATTGTAAATATCAGTATTTGATTAGTCAATACTGAGTAATCATTGATATTAATTTGTTATTTTCAATATTTTTTCAAGGTCAGTCATTTTTATATATCTGGTTATGGTTAAGTTGCTTTTATCCCATGAAATCAAATGGTTTATCATCACATTTGTTGTTTTCCTTGTTGGTGTGTGGGTTTTATGAAACTGCTGAATGCTATGTTATTCACATATTTCCTGGTAGATTTCATTTCCAGAAGTTGAACAGTTTGATAAGGGAAAACTAATTGTTTACGACTGTTTGGATTATAGAAAATAATAATGATTCACTCAGTCATTTGATTTTTCAGTCTTTGATTATTTTTATGAATTTTCATACCACTATTCTCAATACTGCAAACTAATAGGGCTTGAAATTAGATTTTTTTCTCACTAACCCACAGGATGACCAAACTAAAATGTTTACTAATCGTGCATAAATTTCACTGATCCTGCTAAATTCAGGCAGGAACCAGTTCAGTTTCTAATTCAGCTCCATAACTGTATTTTACCAGCAAGACTCATGAATCAAGTACTGCACACACTTCCACATTTCTCCAAATACTTAGAGCAGAAAGTGTACAGCTTCCAAGCATTTAGAATTAATACATTCTTCATCTTTCTATTCATTATATTTGCAATCATGCTGTCTCTTGTCATGATCTGTTTCAGTGATGCTTATGCACATTGCAAACACTTCATACATTTACAGTTGTCACTGCATAATGCTTTGAATGTTTGTTAACAATTAGATATATATCAAAACACATTGTTCAGTATATTTCTGGATTATATGTCAAGTCTGCAAATGCAGCCTTTTCTGATTGGTCAGTACTAATCAGGAACCCTTTAGAAATGAAATCAATGCTAAGGGGCAATGTGTCAGGCTAGTTTCATGTTTGCAAAGTTTGTTTTGACAATAATCACACTAATTTACTTCATGAGTGGATGACTGATTTAACACCAATCTATTTGCGCTATGAGCATTTTTACTAAGTCAGTTGCATGATGTTGGTTAGTACTCATTTTAGACAATATATATAAGTTAACTAGTAAAAGGAATGCAGTCTCATGACCACTTAACTGTTGTGATAGCAACCGATGGTAAATGTCACTGCTCCAATGGATTAATGATGGCTGGGTTTTAGTTAACCAGTATGGAGAATGCAGTCTCATGACCACTTAACTGTTGTGATAGCAACCGATGGGAAATATCACTGCTCCAATGGATTAGTGGCTGTTTGTTGTTAGTGGTCCATTGGCAAAGTCACTAAGCGGATTGGCATTAATGTCATGTCTTGCACTAATATACACATCTGGCTCAGTGTCAAGGTTAAAGTTACAGTTTCTTCGAAAATTCAGTTTTTTTCTCACCCATTTACCATTGCCTTTGACTGCTGTTATTCATATTTGACAAACCTGTATCAAGTGAAATGTACTAATGTACTGAATCAAGTGAAATGTACTAATGTACTGTATCAAATGAAATGTACTAATGTACTGTATCAAGTGAAACTTACTAATGTACTGTATCAGGTGAAAGGTACTAATGTACTGTATCAAGTGAAAGGTACTAATGTACTGTATCAAGTGAAATTTACTAATGTACTGTATCAAATGAAATGTATTAATGTACTGTATCAAGTGAAATGTACTGATGTACTATATCAAGTGAAATGTACTAATGTACTGTATCAAATGAAATGTACTAATGTACTGTATCAAGTGAAATGTACTAATGTACTGTATCAAGTGAAATGTACTAATGTACTGTATCAAATGAAATGCACTAATGTACTGTGTCAAGTGAAACTTACTAATGTACTGTATCAAGTGAAACTTACTAATGTACTGTATCAAGTGAAATGTACTAATGTACTGTATCAAATGAAATGTACTAAAGTACTGTATCAAATGAAATGTACTAATGTACTGTATCAAGTGAAATGTACTAGTGTACTGTATCAAATGAAATGTACTAATGTACTGTATCAAGTGAAATGTACTAAAGTACTGTATCAAGTGAAATGTACTAATGTACTGTATCAAGTGAAATGTACTAATGTACTGTATCAAGTGAAATGTACTAATGTACTGTATCAAGTGAAATGTACTAAAGTACTGTATCAAGTGAAATGTACTAATGTACTGTATCAAGTGAAATGTACTAAAGTACTGTATCAAGTGAAATGTACTAATGTACTGTATCAAGTGAAATGTACTAATGTACTGTATCAAATGAAATGTACTAGTGTACTGTATCAAGTGAAATGAACTAATGTACTGTATCAAGTGAAATGTACTAATGTACTGTATCAAGTGAAATATACTAATGCTGAGGTCATGCTTTATTATCTTAAGATGCTACTCTGTAGCAGTGCAAAATGAGATTTGAAGTATACTTGTGTGGGTTGGGTGCTTGTGTTTCTCTATATTACAATTTGAAGTATACTTGTGTGGGTTGGGTGCTTGTGTTTCTCTATATTATAATTTGAAGTAGATTTGTGTGGGTTGGGTGCTTGTGTTTCTCAATATTATAATTTGAAGTATACTTGTGTGGGTTGGGTGCTTGTGTTTCTATATTATAATTTGAAGTATACTTGTGTGGGTTGGGTGCTTGTGTTTCTCTATATTATAATTTGAAGTAGATTTGTGTGGGTTGGGTGCTTGTGTTTCTCTATATTATAATGTTTAAGCAAAATGGAAGTATTTGTTCAGACATGTTTCTTCCAAAAATTCCAGCAATCTTTTAAAGTACATACCATCTTAGTTTTATCTTAATAGCTACTGACATTTTATTTCATGATGAGACCACTTTAAATCACTTTATTTGGAATATATTTAAAGGTGGAGCTTAACAACTTTACTTTAACTTCCAGGGGTTGGAACTAAGATTGCAGATTAGCTCCATTCCTGTTGTCATTTATCAGTACAGTACAATTTCCTCATGGTGAGGTCAGTGACTTTAAATACAGATAGAAGGGTTGAAAGAGTCAGGATGAACACTAAAGTGGTAATTCTTCCAGATGATAGATCAGGAAAACACATCAGTAATGAATAGTAAATAACCTGAATCCTAACATCAGCCTTGTTTAATTGATTAAAACAAATACATTTACCGTCTGTACTTGCTTATAAGTCAGTCAAACTGCAAACAACAAAGATGCTGATCTTCCATAGCATAATGCACCTACAAATCAGGTTCTATGTTGTTTGTTCTACAGATTACTCCTAACAAACTGCACAGATCCAGAACTGCCAATAATGCACCAACAGATCTAAGTGTGTGCAAATTGCAGTTAGAATTGTCGTTTAAGTGAATATTTGGTATACATTTAGAGAGAGAGGGAGAGCGACACAATGACAGTTGCATTAAATAGTCAGTTTAAGACAGTGATGAGAAAATATGACACATTTGTTAGTTTTTCATGTTAAATTATTTTTAAAAAAACTTTTAGCATTTATTTGTTGTTGTTGTTGTGGGGTTTAATGCCATTTTTCAGCACACAATAGGCTATACATGGCGGCCAGTGTTAATGGTGGAGGAAGAACCAGGGAAAACCCCAGAAAGAACCACCGACCCACGAGAAGCTACTGGCAAGCTTTCTCACATACCCGCATTGGCCGAATCTGAGACTCGAACCCACACAGACAGAGGTGAGATGGCAGTGATCCATAATGGAGAGCGCTTTAGACCACTCTGCCACTCAGGGCCCCCAGCATTCTTTTGAAAATTACAATCTGCAAATTTGAAAATAGTGAACAAAAAGAATTTAAGCATGCAGTAAGGTCTTCTAAAATAAATACATGACACTGCATTTATACAAATTGTTTAATTTATTTGCAAAATGAAACAAAAATTAAATTGTAATATGTTGAAATTAAGAATGAAATATGAGTAAGAAAACTTTGAGAAACATGACAAATTGTGTACTTAATTAGTCAAGAATGAAATTACAAAACTGGCCATATTGCATTGAGAAAGATTACATTTTCAATGACATGTCCAATAAAAAATGAATTTAAGATGAAATTTTAAATACTCATGATCAATAAAATTCAAAATCCTTGTTTCAGCAAATTCAAAACATGAATCAGTTTAAAGTTGAATTTACAGTTGTGGAAAGTTAAACCAGAATTGCCCCAGTCCTTAAGAGTTTTGACTCAAAATTGTTCCAGTCCTTAAGAGTTTTGACTCAAAATTGCTCCAGTCCTTAAGAGTTTTGACTCAAAATTGTTCCAGTCCTTGATAGCTTTATGTACAGAGTCTTTTTGTGTGAATTCACTCCAGTTTCCTCCAATTTACAGAATTTTCAGGCAGGAGGGGGAAACCAAAATTGTGACGTTTGTATTCCATCCATTTATGCAAATTTATAGGCTTGAATAGCTTTTGCACAACAGTGGCCAGACTTTGTGGTAACATTACAGTTAAAAAAATCATTGAAAACATTTGTAATGTCATTGGCATCAGTGACAATGGTGTCACTTACCCGAAGTGAGTGAATTTTATTTTCTTATCTTTGTGTGCTCCCCCAGTGAGTTCATTGAAAACTTTCCAAATAGAGTTTGTGTTGCTCTTTTTGTTTTCAAGCATTGATTGATAATAAGTTATTTAGCTTTTTAATCATACTTGTTATTTTATTTCTCCATACTTTATATTGTGCATGGTTTCCCATAGCCTTGAATTGGTCTCCTGTTTTCATGGCATCTGGGATTTCAGTAGTAAGCCAATTAGGTTGGATTTCATACTTTACTCAATGTATTTTCAGTGGTGCATGTTTAGAGACCACATCCGTAAATAAGTCATTCCACACCCTCATTGCTTTATTTATGTCATACAAATTTTGCATTTATTCCATGGAACTTTATGTAAGTCATCGAGATAATGTTCTTTTTTAAAAGTTTTGAACAAATCTGTAAGTGATAGTTTTGTGTGTATTTTTCCTATTTATCTTGCAATTAACCTTTCTTGTCAAAAAAGGATAGTGGTCACTAAGACCAACATTAACACAAGCCACATTGTCTAGTAGGTTGGTATAAATGTGGTCAGTAAGAGAGCTTGATATTTCTGTTGCCCTTGTGGGTTCATTTACCAGTTGGATTTGGCCTGATGATTCAATAAATTCCATCCAGTTGTTCCTTATCTGCTATATTGAGTAAGTCTTTATTTGCATCACCTAGTATATATGTTTCTTCTGTGCAAGAACATTTTCCATTAGTTTCAAAAATTCATTATTTTAATTGATTTGGAGGAAGGTGGCTTATAAATGAAACCAACTGGGAATGATTTTTGCATTATTTTGAGAAATTTCCACCCAAATACTCTTAAGTTTCTTGTGAGTCAGGTCATCTTTCTGCATTTACATTGTCCCTAATGAATACAAGACTTCCCCCTGCTGTCTCTCAGTTCTGCACAGTTTATTGTAGCCTTGACAGTGAAATAGATTATCATTGTGGTTAGCAGCGGCATCGCTAGGGTTGGTGTCATCCATTGTGGTAAACTCATGGTGTCACCCCTCCAGACTTCCACCATGGATTTCTTCTTCTTAAAATAACTCCAAATTTTGCTCCGACCAGCTCTGAATTTCATTCAAATAAGCACCAGACGCTCTGCAGACTGCATGGTGGTACCCTGTGCCTGCTAGTCATGTATTTAACTATGGTCGGTTATCTGCTTATGAAATCGACTAGACCGAGCAGTGTGTCCTCAGTAAAATTTGCAATTTTTCATTTTGGTGTCACCCCTCTGAGATGGTGTCACCCGGTGCAGTCCACACCCCCCCTAGCGACGCCACTGGTGGTTAGCATTTGATCTGGTTTCAGTCAGTACTAAACACATTCATTATTTTCCTTGGAAGACAACATTAACTTAATCTGGTCTATTTTTTCCACTATACCTTGTACATTCAAGAGACTTACGTTAAAACCTTCTGCTTGTGAAAAGTCAGTTTTAGTTCCAAGAATAAAAAGTAAGGATTTTCCATGTACTTAGCTGTCTGGGACAGCGTATTATGGTCATCAGCACTGACTAAGTTAGAATTTTCCATGATCTCTTATTTATGACATTTGAATATCTTTGTCAGTACATACACATTCTATTGTCAAAGACATGATACCTGCTGACAACACATGACAAAGTCCTTCAGTACCAGGTGCAGCTTTCATACCCAATACAGTGACAGATCACACAGCATGGGTAGCTTTTAGTTATGTGCAATTGGTTCAGATGGAGATAGGGTTTCAAGGTAGATTAATTCTTAGCTAATTGTGTTATCCTCTTTAAATTAAATAAATAAATAAAATAAAATAAAGTCATTATTATATAGAGAAGCTGATGGGTGGAGATTGAATGTGGCTTAAGGCCCATGATACAGGTCATTAATTGATACATTAAATTGGTAAGTTGGCTAGAGTCTGGATGCAGTGCAGACTAGGACAGAATAAGTGAAACATTTAATTAATAAAACATAGAATATTGTGAAATAAAGCTGCATAATTTTTATTAAAAAGATTTGTCCTCTCTACTTGTTTACTGGTTTAATAATACTGAAAAGGCCAGTATGGTATTGCATAATATATGCAGTATGTATAATTAATCAAATACTTGGTATCTCTTTTGTCCAAGTCAAGTTTATTTTATATATGAGGAAGGAAGTGATCAGCAAGTGCTAGGGTATGTTGATACCATGAACATTCTTGAGGTGTGGGAAACCTTACAGTGAAGTCAAATTAGTTGTTAAGAGCCTATAGTATGCAACATTTTTAAAAACTATAGCATTTCATGATAGAATATACTGGGTGTTGTATATTTATTTTGTTATTTCTGCATTCAAATACAAGTCTGAACCACACCTATGTACCCATTGTTTTAAACATCGATGTGCATGTCAGAATTGGTAAAACTGCCTAGTAACCAAGTTTTAGTATATTAATCAAAATTTGTGCCTGTAATTATTTCTTGGTTGGATTGGATTTTGACACTGGAGGATTATCAAAAAGATAAAGGTCATGGCAGATCTGTAAGTTAGCTTTGACAAGATCCAGTCATAAGTCATAGGGGGGTGAGGGTCCAGTAAGTGGATGAAACAGTTACAGAGAGCTCAGCATAACAAGTTCAGTCTGTGACAAGTTGTGTAATTTGTATGGAGATTATATTAAGTTCTTATCATTTTATGTATATATATAATTTGTATTAATAGTTGGCTTTTCTAAATGATTTTATGTTATGTATATCTCTGTTTTGTACTTGACTTTGTTCAAAATCAAGTTAATGGTCTACCTGACCAGAGACATTTTGTAAACAACATAACACATAGCTATTATTTCTCCAAGACTGTGGATTAAATATTTAGATAATTAGACCCTCCCCAAATGTGTGTTGCCTATTGCACTGGCTTTAAAATTATGGTAGGTAGGTGGGCTTTTTCCTTCTGACATTATATATATTATGATGATTATTGTATATAATGTACAAAGTGTTTCAAGTACTGGGCAAAACTGGCTCAATTAGATGGACACAATCAATTTCAGAATTTATTTATTTGGTGTTTTTTTTACAACTCCAGTGGCCTAGTGATTAGAGCATCCACCTCAGAAGCAGGAGGTCGTGGGTTCGAACCCCGGCAGAGTCATACCAAAGACTTACAAAAATGGTACTTACAGCAGCCTCGCTAGGTGCTCAGCATTAAGAGGATAGTGTTAAGACTGGTCGGCCTGGTGTCAGGATAATGTGACTGGGTGGGACATCGTGCTACATGTCTGCAGCATGATGCCTCAGTGCTAGACATTACTATAAACTGCCACATTGCAGACATCGTAGCGACATGACTAAAACGTTTTTAAAGCTACGTTAAAAATCCTAATCACACATACGTACATACTCACACATTTGTTTTTCTAACCCAGAGGAAAAAAGTGCTAGGGTTGGTACCAAAAAAGAGTGATGGTAGGCCAACAGGAAACATTTATTGTTGGTCTTATCAACTGAGGTTAACATGTTTATTTGGGTCTGGATCTAAGATATCAGATTTCTACTTGGAAATTCCTGAACTTGTTCACAACTTTGAATGTTTTACAGAGGAGACTGACCTACATCCTGACTCAGTTATTGTGTCTTAGCTTTTTATATACTGTTGTTTACTTGAAAAATTGCTCATTCTTGCCCTAACAACTGAAGTAGAATCGGTCTTATTATTGTGTTCAGTTTCTAGTTTGGGTAAATTTATTCAAATTATTATTCACTGGAATTACAAAGTGTTCAGTAATTTTCTTGGACTGGAACATTAATTTGAAATTATAGTGAATTCAGATGATGACGTTTTGGATTATATTATTATTTCAGTACATCAGAAGACTTTTAGCACATAATCAATACTCCAGAACATTGGCACATTAGCATGTTTGAGACTACAGACACATCAACAACTGCTCCAGTAGCCTAATGGTTCAAACGTCCACCTCGGTCATGGGTTTGAACCCCAGCTGAGTCATACCAAAGACTTGTAAGAATGGTACATACAGCTGCCTCGCTAGTTGTTCAGCATTAAGTGGTTAGTGTTAGAACTGGTCAACCTGGTGTCAGGATAATGTGACTGGGTGGGACATGATGCTTCATGTCTGTGGTATGATGCCTGAATGTTTAACATCGCTATAAACTGTCACACTGCAGACAGTGATATGACTAAAAAATTGTTAAAGCTACATTATTAATCAAAATCTTTCTCTCTCTCTCTCTCTCTCAAACACACAGACACACACATCAACACATTTAATATCAGAATTTATTTGGAATACCACTGGAATCCATTTTGAACGTAATACATTTGTACTTGTGATAGAATTTTTAGGAATATTAGGGAATTAATTCACAATACTTGGGAAATAATTTATTTGTTGAATTTTACAAAACTTGTTGGTTTTCAGTCTTTTCTGTTACTTAGTTTAAGACCATATAGTCATAACAAAGTTAATTGATACATGAATTCTGTTTGTTGATTTATTCGGAGTTTTGTAAGGGATAGCTTTTTACTGACAGGCCCTCGTTGCTTAACTACACTCATAAAACTTGTTCATGAGGTTCAGAGAGACAGACAGAAAACTGAAATAAATATGAATATATATCTTATCCTTGGGCACATTCATTTTTTAAATGGAAAAAGAAAGTAAGCTGAGAGGTGATACCTCATTTTTAGCCTTTGTGGTAGTATAATGTTTCATGTTCTGGTTCATTTAATTATTTATTATGAAATATATAGTAAAATCATAATATTACTACCACACATAGCTTTCAATGCATATAACACAATATAAACTTTTTAACAAAGTTATGTCTTTTTTCTCCAGATTGATGATAGAGTGTCAGTCTTGATCATAATACATGTACATGAATATTCATATCTAAACAGATTAAAATTTAAGAAATTACAGTAGTATCATAGTCACTGTTTAATGAGGCTGTTCCCATCCATGCCTGATGAGGGACGACAAGTTTATTTTTAATGAGCAGGGTTTTACATCACCTAAAAATGTAGATAAATCATGTGTGGCAGCTGAAGAAAAAAAATGCAGTGTGTTCCCAGCCAGGAACACTACTAACATATTGAACTTGCAAATAAAAGGTACAGGCTGTATCAAGAAATTCCCATTTTATAACCATTTAATAGTTTGAATAAGTGCTCTCATTATTACATTTAATGTCTATAGAAGTGAATATTGTTTTTAGTTGGTTTTCATTTGACTGTGTGTGACTGGTACGACAGTGATCTAAAAAACATTACTATTCATGTTGCTTATTGTCAAGCTTACCAATACATCACACTCTATAAGTGAAGACTGCATTAGAAGTATGTTGTCATATTATTATAGCAATGCATATGCTGCATTGAACACATGCAGAAAAACATAATATTTCCTTATACACACTGACTTGCATCCCAAACAGTATAAAAAGTCATGGGTACAAAAAGTGTGTCAAACCCTATTGGAATTGTAATAGTATGCTACAGGGCTGATCAAATCCCATAGCCCAGTGTCCCCGACTTTAGCTATCATTGCCATGACATCATTGGCTGTGGTCACATCGATTGATTCCTAGTCTGGTTGGCAGAAGACCATAGGTTTATTCAACTAACTGCGATGTTGTAAAAATAATTATATCTCTCCATTTGTAGCTATCATCCATTGTGACTGAGATCACATATTTTGGTGTAAAGTCAATAAAACTGGTTCTAAAACATTTCTTTTTTTAGTGGTTTATGCGCCTTCATCAGTTTTATACTTAACATAAAATCGATATGTTTGCATCCAAAATTACTTTCATTTGTACATCAGATAGATATGTTTTAATGGGAAATTTCAACACTGGAACTCGTAATGTAAATGATTATTTGGAAAACCATGAGTTCCTTCTCAAACACTTTGACTTTGGTGCTGATTATGTGTACTTTTTCCATAATACCAATTTTTTTTGTTGTACAAATTGCCTTAGAAACAAATAATACAAGATCAAGAAGTAAATACCACTGGGAAAATACTGACAGAGATATGTAGAAATAATGTTTTTTGTATAATATATGGAATATTATTTTGATGATACAGCTGTTTTGACAAGTTTCCAAAATAATTATGTTCTTGACTATTTTGAAATATGATACTGTAATAATTTCTACATGCATACTTGATACACTTGTTACAATTGGTGACTCCTGGTTAATTACTAGTTTTCGTTTTTACCACAGAACTAAACAAATTCTACCTGTTGACAATAATACATTATCATAAAAACTGAAATGGCAAGAAATTACACGACTGATTTAATTAAAAATATTGATACTGATATTGAAGAGATAGTAAACCAGATTCAGGATGCTCATATTCATCCATATTCATCAATATTTAATGATGCAGCTTCAAAATATTTATTAATAAACAGTTGCAATCTAATTTGTAGAACAAATAATGCATGATGATTTAACATTAAATGCCAAAAGATCCATATAAAATAGACAACACTGTAACTGTTGATAGACAGCACTGTAACTGTTGATAGACAACACTGTAACTGTTGATAAACACACTGAAGAATTTAAGTCAGAATATGAATAAAGTAAAACCTTTTTTTCCAACTGAATCTACACAACCAGCATGCAAGTGCATCTATTTTTGGAAAGGGGTTACCTTAAGGTAACTACATGTACTCACTTTATAGCTTCATTACATCAGTAAATTGACAGGATTGCAAATAAAAGGTTTCATTATTGCAAATAAAAGGTTTTATTATTTGTCTATGTACTTGATGTAATGTTAGGCATTGCTTAATTAGTATTTGCTTTGCTTTTTTTTCTTTTTCTTCATATTTTCACAAAAATGAGCGAACTCAAAATACAACCTTGACCTTACAGCATCTAAAGAATTCCACAACATAGCATTGTCCAATATGTTTTTGACCTACATAATTGCATTTTAAAGCTAAATCTTCAGTACTCAGTTTTCTATGAATTGTGTATTTTCCTGAATATATTTGCTTAATGGTTTTCAAAGAGAGATAATCTGATACTTCGCAAACAAAGCAATGTCTGCCATTATTTCCCCATTACATGTTCACTGATTCTGTTCTTAAAACATAAAATGCTATTTACGTAAGCTTTAGTTTCGAAACACAAGTTTGTTTTTATCATCAAAATATAACTTGCGGAAATCAAGCAGTAATAGTTGCTAACTTACTTGGGAAAGGGTTATTGGTCAATCAGCTATCAAAACACAAATTGCCTTTGAATCTGCAAGAGTTTGTTGGTGCAGTTGATATCAACACAAACTATTTGATGGCTTGAAACCTACATTTCGCCTTGTGCTATAACACTGGAACAAACCCGGCCAAGGAGAGAGAGCATATAAAAAAGGATGGTCATTCAGTGTTGTTCTAAAAAATCAGAGGGCAAAGTTGTTTTCACTTTCCTAACAGAAGAAGGTGAAGTTTACATTTTTTAGGCCACTTAGTTGCCCACTGTTAGTATGACCCCTGTTGAAGCATTACTTTTGTAAAATGATCTCCATAGTATTTACAAAGTAGTCATAGGTCAGCGTTTATGTTAATTCATGTAGTTTTACTGTATTTAGAAAAAATATGTTGTTTATTTCTGTTGAATATGTTGTACAAAAGGCCCAGTGTCATATATGCTAATAGTTGTGCTTTCAACCATGAATACATTTGGATGTAATAATACTGGCTTTTTACATGTGGAAGTGGAGAAACTACCCAAGGTAATGAATTTGCCATTTTGAAAAAATATTGATTGCAAGTGTCACTAGCGTTACCCCCTAGTTCCTAGTAAAGTTGTTTCTCACATTCCTGCTAGTTCCATAATCTCATAGTATTGACTATTTCCATTCTAAATAGACACTTAAACCATCTGCTGGTAGTTTATGATGCTAGTATTATTAAATGGAAGTATTTGATGATAGCTGGTAACAAATTCTTTCTGGAAATAAATAAGAAAATAATAGAAAACATATCAAAGATCTACTTTACCTTTGACCCCTTTCCCAATATTAGTCTTCTACATCTGATCCCAAAAGCCAAATCAGTCCTGCTTGGTTGAATAAGGTCATTGACATGATTATGTGTACACTGTACAAGCATTGACATGATTATGTGTACACTGTACAAGCATTGACATGATTATGTGTACACTGTACAAGCATTGACATGATTATGTGTACACTGAACAAGCACTGACATGATTGTGTACACTGAACAAGCATTGACATGATTATGTACACTGAACAAGTATTTACATGATTATGTGTATACTGTACAAGCATTGTCATGATTATGTGTGCACTGTACAAGCATTGACATGATTATGTACACTGAACAAGTATTTACATGATTGTGTATACTGTACAAGCATTGATATGATTATGTGTACACTGTACAAGCATTGACATGATTATGTGTACACTGTACAAGCATTGACATGATTATGTGTACACTGTACAAGCATTGACATGATTATGTGTACACTGTACAAGCATTGTCATGATTATGTGTGCACTGTACAAGCATAGTCATATGACTGTCCTTGTTCACATAATACAGAAAAAATAAATGCAAAAAAATAAATGATGAAAATTAGGGTCATTGAATTGAAACCTTCAAATCCTTCCGGTTGTCGCAGTGACCCTATATATGGATATATTTCATGATATCCCAAAATATGTAGATTAAATTATACCAGTAATCCATATTAATTACTACATTATGAGAACACCTGAAATGAATACCTAATAGGTAATTAATTTTTATATTGAATAAAGAGGGGACTAAAAGAGTGAAAATTTAAGAGTGATTTCAGAAAACATCACTGCTGCCTCGTGAAAGTACATGTTGTTGTTGTTGTAGGGTTTAACGCCATTTTTCAGCACACGATAGGCTATACATGGCGGCCAGTATTAATGGTGGAGGAAAAACCTGGGAAAACCCAGGAAAGAACCACCGACCCACGAGAAGCTACTGGCAAGCTTTCTCACATATCCACATTAGCCGAATCCGAGACTCAAACCCACGCAGACAGAGGTGAGATGGCAGTGATCCGCAACGAAGAGCGCTTTAGACCACTCGGCCACTCGGGGCCCCGTGAAAGTACATGGTCAGTTCCTTAGACGTGCAAGTAACACGGTCAACCATACACTGAAATGAAGATGAAATTTTGCAAAGTATTTTTTTTTACAAAACCACAGACACACTCACCAACACAAAATCAGTTATAGAACATCATGTGCCTTTCGACAAAACAATAGCAATGTGTATGAGAACAGATATCTGAAGGAGTAGAAATTTTAGATCTGCAGTACCTTGTCAATTACAAACAGCTGTTGATTGTAAATTATGATAAATATGGTGTTTTCACTATGCATAAAATTCAAGTATTGAGGAGGCAACGTGTTTTCAGGTGTCTACCTTTTCTGAGAATAACTGAATATATAATTGTATGCATGTATATTGATTGAAAACATTAAAAATCTTTTTAAAATGTTTAATTTTAAGTGTTTTGCAATGCATGATGATATGGTATGTTACTGCTGATATGGTGATTATTTCACACCCCGTTTTGGCCGCTGTACAGTGATTACATCATTTGTCACGAGAATATGAGAATCTCATTTCATATTGCTGTACATACTGCATGTTCTTATTGGACATTGTTTTTATAAAATTTGCATCTTTTACAATATTTCCTGACTTCAGGATTGAAGATAAATGGTAAATAAACAAGCATGGCAACTTAGATTAGCAAGTAAATTGCTGTCATTTATTCACGATTTGTTTCTTGCTTAGTACCACAGTAATACTCAACTTTGTAGGACATAAATAATAAAGTACCAGCTTTTGCAACTAAACCAAGCTATATTTCAACGGAGTTGCATTCAAGGTTGGTAAGAGTCTGAACTGTTTCTTATATGCTACTTGGTATGGTTTCTCCAACAAAAAATGAGTGTGCAAGTTCAAATGTGTATTTTTATCAATTTTCAGAAAACATGCAGTCCCACATAATTTAATGAAAATGAATAAAGTCTATGCTACAAAACATGTTAATAGCTTCAGTTTTGATTAGGACAAAGAATGAAATCAATAGTTAAAGATGTTTATCAGCAGTCTTTGAGGAATACAGGTACAGTACCTATTTCCCTACCCCATATTCATGTTCCTTAAATCTAGCACACAATCTTTTTTTAAAACTTTCATATGTTTTTATAAACTTATTTGTACAGAATATATCCATGTTTAATTTATACTCAGTGTGATAAATGAATATCATATTTGTAGAATCACCATAATAAGGTGGAGATAACTCATAATATTAAGTGAAATATGGACCTCATATTTAAAAGGTTTTCCTTGTAGATTAAACTTGCTGGCACTTCGTATATCTCACAGTTACATCGACTCTTTCTCACACACATAGAGGCACACATACATATAAGAACATACATACATACCTTTCTTACTAAAAATAATGAACCACTCCGGTAGTCTAGTGGTTAGAGCATCTGCCTCGGATGCAGGAGGTCATGGGTTTGATTCCTGGCCAAGTCATACTAAAGACTTACAAAAATGGTACTAATAGCTGCCTTGCTTGGTGCTCAACATTAAGAGGATAGTGTTGGGACTGGTCGGCCTGGTGTCAGGATAATGTGACTGGGTGGGATATCATGTTACATGTCTGCAGCATGATACCTCAGTGCTAGACATCACTATAAACTGCCACACTGCAGACATCGTAGTGATGTGACTGAAAAATTGTTAAAGCTACGTTAAAAATCCAAATCACACACACAGACACATACTAAAAATAATGTGTGTGATGTACAGTTGTCATCTGTATATATATGTGTGTGTGTGTGTATATATATATATATATATATATATATATATATATATATATATATATATATATATATATATATATATATATATCTGTGTGTGTGTGTGTGTGTATATATATATATTCATTCTGTATTGGATAGAAATAGTGTGTTACCAGGTATAACATGCTACTGTTAAATGCTTCTGATTTTCTGGAGTTTAAAAGGTTATGTTCCACCATGAAATATAGCTGAAGTTATTCAGAGCTGAACTGGTGGGTTGTTTTGGGCAGGAGTGACATCGGTTGCAGGTAACACTTTGTATTTTAAGAGTTATATTTTTTGGCTGAGTATGTAATTTTTCTGTTTCAGCTTTTGTCCTTGTGGCAGTATCTGACCAAGATCCTTTTCCTTCTTCAGAGAGAAAAGTCAATGTGACAGATGTGAAGCTATCAAAAAATTCCCGAATCAAGAGCTGGGTTCCACAATTTTTTAAACGTAAACCCAAAACTAGAACAAGGTCACATTCTGTTAGTAACGAAGGAAAAGATTCCAAGGAAAGAAACATCAATCTTAAAAGGAGACCCAATTCTCTCTCAGTCATTTCTATTCCCTCATTAGATCCTAGTTACATTGACCACCCTGATAGTAATATTAACCAGTCAAATAACTTGTCAGGGGTGAATTTGGTTCAAGACAGAAAATCATCATGTGAGACATCTCCACAACCATTCCAGCCAGGGTCTTATACTCCAGGAATTGCACATGATTTTCTGCAAAGGAGCAAGTCATTAGAAGTTTTACATTTGACAGCAAATGATAACTGGGCTTTGTATAAAACATCTGACAGTGAAAAGGAGGAGTCCCCAATTCATGAGGATATACCTCAGAGACTTGAGGCTATACTAGAGTCACTAAAAAACGAAGACTTGTTACAAGAAATTACAATAGTTGAAAATAAAGAGACTTCGAAGCCAATGATTACTCCTAGAGGGAAGAGTATGGAAAACATGTCCAAAAAGGGAGACAATTTGAAACAAGTAGCAGCGTTACTTCAGGCAGCAATCAGTGAAGGTGATCAGATGAAAGCTCAGCTGTATGCAGCAAATTTAGCTGCTAAAACAGCCAAAGTTACCATTACTGTGGAATCTGAAGAACCTCAGGCCAAAGATAAGGAATTTAGGTAATGTTTAATTACCATGTATGGGGAAATTTCAGGGGTGTTGAATTATCACAGATACATCATTTTTAAGAATTCAGTGCATTTAATTTGTCTTAATTTTGCAATTATGTGCTACTAATTTTAATTTCCAGATTTCTGTAGTTTGTGTGATTTTCAGCTGAACCATTAAGGTTGCAAAAAAAAAAGCCTTACTGAAATCATGTTGTATAAGACAAACATCAATTACCCTGATTATATTTCTCTTGAGACAGTTTCAATTATTGCAATGTTTCAGTATCAGTTTGACTTTGAAATCGTGCATGTATTTATGAGAAGTTTGTTTGTATTGATCGCTGATTAATGATCACATGCAACACTTGCAAGATATTTATATATTTTTGTATGCATAAATATTTACGATGTATGTAATCAGTACTGTTTTATGACTGCTGTCCGATTTTATCAAAAGAATGCACATAGACATGTTATTTACATTAGTTTTATGAGTCTAGTTTTATCAATATCAAGTACATTTAATGATATGTATATATTTTCGGAATTTTTCTTAATTTGCAAATGTCAGCATTGTTGGCCTCTCTTTTTCTGTTGTACTGTTCCAATGTGCTTGTAAAATGATGAGAGGGGAAGTGAAAGAATGATCCTGAATGAAATGGTACAAGCTGAAATCTGATATGACCAATCACAGTTGTCTTGAAAATCTTGTTATTATAGAACAGACTGTCATATTAACATAGTGATTTCAGTGCAAGACATCTTAGAATAATTTAGTTTGTTATGAATGAAAATGATGCTGATTTAATGTCCAATATCACCACCATGGTAGCCATCTTGAAATCTTGTTATTGCTACTCCTTTTCAACACATGGTCTTATTAGTATAAGTTTTTGACTAAAGTACTATGTCTGTTGGTTCCTAAATGAAAATGATTTTGATCTATACATTTTGGTAATACAGTAGCAGTCTTGAAAATCATACTATTACTGAACAGATATCAGTATTTGCTTTTCACTAAAAGACTTTATAAGATGTCCATTTGGTATCTGATGGTATTGATCTGATGTCCAACTTGGCTACCATGTCAAAAAACGTGGCAATCTTGTTATTGCTAGATCTGTTAAATGAATGGCTCTATCAAGATTGGGTTTGCACTAAAAGACTGTATAATGTGTAATTAGTCTATAAAAAAAGGGTGCTGATCTGACAGCCATTATGTCTACCATGGTGGATATCTTGAAAATCATGTTATTTCTCCTCCTCCTGAATGGATGGTCATATCAGCATATATTTTCACTGAAAGATTTGTTATGTCAAGTTGGTCTCAAATGAAAATGGTACCAATCTGACATCTAGCATGGAAACCATGACTGTAAACTTGAAAGTCTTATTGCTAGTTCTCTTAATCTCACATAAAATACTTCTAACTGTATGTAGTTGGCCCCGAATGAAAACGATGCAAACACGACCTCACAAATTGTGAAAAATTGAGTTACAGCTGCTTTCAATTATGAATAGCCATTTTGATATTAAAAGAAAATGAAGTCCTCTTTCTTGCAAAGTGAAAATGATGCTGATTCAGCATTTGCATTAACAGCCATTCCTAAAGTTTGTATACAGTTACTTCTCATATGGGTTTTACTTGAACACTATTGCAGTTTTTAATTGGTTCTGAATGTAAGTGGTTCATATCTGATCTCTAATATGACACCTTAGTGGCTCGCTTGAACATCTTGTTATCACTTCTCTTTTCTGGCATTGACACGAGTTTTTTGTTAAAACACATCTTGCAGTATGTAATTGGTTCAGATTGAAAATGGTGCAGGTGATAATAACGTATTTTGTAAATGTGCTTCAAACACCAACTACCATTCACTGGATACAGACAATGAGTCACCAAACAACTGGGTACCAGACATCAGAACATGCCTAATGTAGGTGTAGCATCAGGGATAAGTATCCCCCATTCACTAATTTACCTATTTATTTAATCATAGTATAGGAAAATCATATTGATGTCCTTTACTTGCCCATGTTCACTTTTAACCCTTTTGGTGTGTGGAACTTCCCCCTTCAAGGGAGATGTTGTGTTGTTGTTGTTTTTGGATTTTTAACATAGCTTTAAAAAAAAATTCAGTCATATCGCTGTGTGTCTGCAGTGTGGCAGTTTATAGTGGTGTCTAGCATTGGGG
Source organism: Sinohyriopsis cumingii (assembly GCA_028554795.2). Lineage (NCBI taxonomy): Eukaryota > Metazoa > Mollusca > Bivalvia > Unionida > Unionidae > Sinohyriopsis > Sinohyriopsis cumingii. Next base: position 117,646,397 of record CM068835.1, on the reverse strand, counting down.
CATCAAGCAACAGACATATAGCATGATGTCCTACCCAGTCACATTATCCTGACACCAGACCAACCAGCCCTAACACTAACCTCATAATGCTGAGCTACTAGTGAGGCAGCTGTTAGTACCATTTTTATAAATCTTTGGCATGACTCGGCTGGGATTCTAACCCGCGACCTCTTACATCCAAGGCGGTTGCTCTAACCTAGGCCACCAGAGTAGTCCATAAAGGGAGAGAACAACCTATACCACCAGGGATGTTCTGTAGCCCCAAGCATGTACAAGTGATATCCAACAATCCTAACAAGTTCTGCAGGAAAGGTCATCAAGGAAGGAGAGTGTTAGTCCACTTTCAGCTTAGAGACCATGAAGAGATAAGAATTGTCGCTTATCTGACATGACACCCATTAAGGACAGTTCTCTTGATTACCCTGCATGAATCACAGAATATCTTTATTCCTACCTCCTGACCTTTCCCCAGTGGGATCATCATGGATTCATTTTCCCAGTATCCCACTGAGGTTTGGAGCTAGAAGATCATGATGCTTTGTAAGTTATCATTGGTTCCCAGGAATTTACTGAAGTTCTGGAGGATAGGGTACACTCTACCTCCCAGGATCTCCAGACCCTATTTACCAAGCATCACAAGTGGTCGATTAGGAGGAGATTTGGTCATTTGACAGGCTGTTGATGTGCTCCATCTCTCAGCATGGAAGACTGGAACCTTCAAGGCAGGGCCAAGTCTGAAGGGATTATACTTGAGTGTTCACCATATTCCCAGAAAGAAAAACAGTCCTGCAGATGGTATGTCCAGAACAGGAAAGGTAGTCCTAACAGATTTGTCTCTGCATAAAGCAGTTGCAGTGTCTCTGATGGGAGAAATTTGGTGGACTTGTTTGCAACAAACCTCAACAACAAGCTCCCATTTTCTGTCTCGCTAGTCCCAGACTAAGTAGCCTGGGTAATGGATATGGTCAGCTTGAACTGGGATCAAATTGTTTGCTTATGTATTCCCACCTTTCAGGTTGATTCCAAAATTACTACACAAAATCATGACATCCACAGCATTGATCATCCTGATTGTGCCTGTGTGGCCTCAAAGATTGTAGTTTAATGATCTCAGCCTATTGATTGACAAACCAAGGGTATTAACTCAGCCTTACCTCTTCTCTCACAACACAGAGGTACTCTGCTTTACAACAAAGATTATCCACCTTGGCTTGGCTCATCTCATCCAATCTATCCACAGAGAAAAAATTTCAAGCAAAGTTACTGACTGCATCTAAGGACTATGATGCAAAGTGGAAAATCTTCTGTGATTGGTGCACTAGGAAATGCGTTAATCCTAACCAACCTTCTCTTGCTGCAATATCTGATTTTCTTCTCTTTCTCTTTGAAGAGAGATCCTCAGCAATCAAATGTTATTGGGCTGCCCTTTCCAACACACTTAACTTGTCCAAAGGTCAGTTCATTGGTTTAGATCGTTACTAAGCAGATTTTTTATTTAAAGTGCTTTGAGCTACATCTACCAATGTCTCGCTTGTTGACACTAGGATGGAACCTTTCATTTGTTCTGTGGCCAATGACAAAAACATCTTGTTAATTTCTGAGTGAGGTTCTTTTGAAAGTCTTGCATTTAAAACCAGAAGAAGCAAACTACATTCTTTATCAAATGAGAAGTACGATTTGGTTTTATTGTTATGTCAGCCTGGTTTCCTTGCAAAAAAAATCAAACTTCCATCAGTATTTCTATCCCCATTAGATATCTCTACTCTGTCACATCTGTAATGTCCATGATCAATACAGATTTCTCGTCCAGTAAGAACACTTAGATTTGGCTTAGCAACTGCTCAGGGGAGAAGGAACTGTAGGAAAAGGCTTTTTTTCCACTCTAGGGGCTCCACTGATATTTCAACATTCACTATCTAAATGTATTTCTCTCACCATCAAGAGAGCTTTTGCATCTCTCACAGAGAGTTATTTATCATTCATGAGAATAAAACCCTACAAAGTCTGAGTTATCTTTACTTCATGGCCGTACTTAAATCACTCATCTTTAGGCGATATTTTCTAGCTGCAATTTGGCAATTGCACACAACCTTATCTTTTTCCCTTTTACCATTTGCAAACCAGATTCAGGATATATTTTCTCTTGTGTCCTTTTGTTACTGCACAATCAACGACCCAGATTACTGTTGCATAACAGCGGTTGAGTGACTATGCTACAAGGCAAGTAATTTGTCCTCATATGACTCCATTCTAGTCCATCATACACCATCTTTACTGACAAAGCTTAATAACAGTGGGTTGTAAGGTGTTACTGATTTTAAAATATAGTGAGTAGAACCAATTTTAATTATGTAGTACTTATCTGTCACTATTGAATGCCCTCCATCCACCATACTCTGTTGGCCTTCAGTAGCCAAACGGCCTTAAGTAGATGAGGACATACTGTATCTCTCAGGCTGATGCATCTAGCATGGATTAGGTATTTCCTTGGTGGAAAGATAAAACTTAATAATAATGACAGTCAGATATTTGATAATTAAAATTAGTTAAATTTAAACAAATATCCAGATATACATCTTTCCACGATACTTAATAATTGGGTATATCAGTGTCTTCTTTGTCATAACTTGTTATGTTTCCTTTGATTGTTTTTTTATTTTTCATGAGTATATGGCTGCCACATTAATTAATTATTAATAATGTATATCAGTCTTCATTCATGCAATGTATAATAAATAGTTTTTGGTATGTTAAAATGTTGCTAATCTGAAAATGCTACCTTGAATGACATTTTGAAAATGTTGATATGGCTTCTTCTCCAGAGTGGTTGGTCATATTGACAGAGTTTTCACGTAAACACTATTGTATGAATGTACCTTGCAGTGATGAATAATGTACCTTGCAATAATGAATGTACCTTGCTCTTGCTACTACCATGGCAGCATAGTGACCATCTAAGATAGATAATTTGTTATCACCATTCCATATTTGTTTTAGATAGTGACATGGGGTTTTCACCAAAACACTTTTTGCAGTATGTACTGTAATAGTTTCCATGAAAATGATGTCCATCTTACCATGAACAAATATGTATTGACATTGGGGTCAAGTCAAAGGTCATTGCTTGCATTTTTATACCTTATTGTACATAGGAACACATTCTGTTGTACATATACACATAAATTTGGATGAGACTTTGTTTGCAGTGGAGTACCACATGGCTCAATTCTGGGTTCATTACTGTTTATTTTATTTATTAATGACCTACCACTTTTACTAAGAGACTCAATATCATCGACAGACCTCTGCGGATGATACAACATTGTCAGACATCCAAAACACAAAGCATGAACTCAAAATTTCTTTACAGAATGCGTAAACCAACTGGAAAACTGGCACACATCCAATGGCAAGGTGATAAATAGTGATAAAACTAAAATATTACTTATTTAAACACGGTAGAAAAGGACAAATCTTGATAGTGATGAACTATGTCTCAGTAAAAAGGTCAATTCAAGTTTATGTCTTCTCAGTAGGATAAGTCATTTTCTTCCTGAAAGGCACAGAAAACTATTTTATAACAGTTACGTACAACCCTATTTAGACTACTGTAATACAGTATGGGGTAATTCAAATAATAAAAACATAGCAAAGCTGGCACATATTCAGAAAAGAGCATTTGGGCTAATATCAATCCAGAAAGAAAGCAAGGAAACTTTAGCTGGTAGAAAAATATTACCTATTAAAGACAGAATCTGTTTGAGAAAAGCCAAATTAATGTACAGGATATCCCATAATAGTGCTCCTGAATATTTACAATCACTATTCCAGTATAGGCTACCTGGTAATACTCCCCACCTGCAATCCATGTCTACCAAACAGTATAAAATTCCCAAACCAAATAAGGAATTATTTTTAAAAAAGTTTCCAATGCTCTGGAACTTTGCTCTGGAATAGTATTCCAGTTGAGATTAGAAATGCCCACTCTGTTTCCTTTTTCCAGACCCAATATATCCAGTGGCTTCAGAGATGGAGCTAAAATAAATAAATTCCTTTGTATGAGGGCCCCAAGGTAGATTCTTTAAATAAGGTCATTATTATTATTATTATTATTATTATTATTATTATTATTATTATTATTATTATTATATTACAGTTAGGACTTGGGGAACCAATATGGACTAATTCCCCTTGTCATGCTAAGTAATATTATCTATGTGTATTTATATTTTAAAACTGATGCTGTGACTCATTGGCCACGGGCCAGTCATTGTGGAGTAGGGAGAAAACCAGGGGGCCATGCTGGCTGCAAAAACAGCTGGCTACAGATAATGCTGGCTGCATCAATAACTAAGCCATTTCATCCTTAGAGATTGTATATATGGTTAATGGGTGGGAATCTCAAAAGTTTACAATTTATGAACAGTGCACAGGACCTCAGATGGTAAGGACTGATAAGGGAGGCCTGACCTAGGGGCAGTGTTGGTTTATCAAGAAAGTGAACTCTCTACAATATGTAGTATTCCAGAGATAAAAACTGTGAATTCTATTGAAATGTGTGGAAATAAGGTAGTACCAGTTTGATCTTGGCCATCTCTACTCCTTTTAAGGAAATTTACTTTATTTTTTTAAAAAACCCAATATTTTCACTCTCTTTGTTTTTTGTGTGAAAATTCACATGCCCAGCTTGAAATGGCAAGTGAAAATTTCCAGTAATCAAGTGAATTTTCCAGTCACTTGCCCATTTGGGTGAGCATTGATTCAGGGATGACCGGTGTTAATTAGAAAAAAAGATGTTCATTCTAAATATTGCAGAGTCTTCAGTCAGAGTAAAGAATGTCTACTAGAAATTTGTTTTCATCGAGTTCATTCAGCACTTAATTCTCATTCATCAGTACAAATAAATGCTTTTAAGAGGGAGAGCAGACTGGTTTCAGTTTGTTGATGCTTACAGTTGGTTTTAAAAAAGTCACAGAATAGGAATAAGTTCTGGAAAACAACCTTTAACATGATTGGATTTATGTCATTAACACTTTTATCAGTGTTTATCTTGTGGGTTTGAGTCCAAGGCTCGGCTTGCGTGGGTATGTGGGAAAGCCTGCCAGTAACTTCTCGTGGGTCGGTGGTTCTTCCCTGTGTTTTCCAGGTCTCTTCCTCCACCAGTTATACTGGCCGCCATGTATAGCCTATCTTGTGCTGAAAAATGGTGTTAAACCCTAGAATAGCAGTGTTTATCTTTCTATGGTAACTAGAGTTTATTAAGGTGTTTAATAATCTTCACAAATTTTTTAGCATTTTTAAAAAAAAATCTCTTCTTTTGGGCTTGCACAGAAGTCTCACAGTAAATTGATGCATATGACATTAGAGTGGATGACATCAGCTAGACCTCCCTCACCCCATCAAAAGAATGATTGCATTATCTTGATGAGAGATTGCTTTTATATTGTAAGGCTAGTATCTAATATGTGATAATATGTTTGGTGGGAATGCAGTGATTTACATTTAAATTATTACTTGGTAGGATATATTGCCTAATCATTGATCATTATTATTAATGCTTTTATTTCTGAATTCAGTATCAAAGTATTTATTGAGGATAAGGAGACTTCAGGTGGCAGTATCAGCCTCAAGGTCAAGGCCACTGATACAATCAGAGACCTGAAAAACAAGGTAAGTTGTTAATTTAAATGTTTAAATGCTTTAACAGATATTTTCGACATCTGTTATTGAGGTTTTATCATTCAAGAGCTAGTGTAACCATTGTTTCTCTTTACAGTTGTCGAGGTTGCTGTTGTTGTTGCCCTGTGGAAAATGAATGAGCATCTTTAGATATGTCAGTTACCTATGAACATGGAAAACCTAGAATATGTTAGATGAATACAGAGAAAAATAACAAGATAAGCAAAATTAATTTAAGATGAAGAATAAATCAATGAGGCACAAGGACACGTGAAGCAATGATGAATTAAAGGTAGTCATGATTGAAATGTAAAATAAATTTTTATTGAGTGGAACATATAGCAAGATGTACACGGGATGGTCACATTTCATTGGGATGCTAAATATGTGGTTTGTCTGAAACTTGAAGTCGAAGTAGTGACTATTTTTGAGAGGCATGATGAAAGATCAGTGATCACTGCTCTTGAGGTGTGATGTATTATGTATGTATTATCATGTACATCACACCTTAGGGTCAGTGACAATCATAACGAAAATCGCTTGTTGACAGCTTTTGTGCAAAGTTTAAATATATGAATAAAAAGATGAATAGGGTTGTCCTATTTGATCAGGTGCCCGTCATATCAAATTGTCCACTGAGGAAGGTTTCACTTTGAACAGTGATCCCTGGTCACCCCTTAGTGGAAATGCCTCTAATAATGAATAAAGAATGGTAAAAATCCACAGCTTTGATGAAGGATTAGGGAATCTAAAGAGTGGGTTGGTTTGGTTTTATTGTTTCTTTGTATTGTCCATGATTTCACATGCTACATCTGCATATTTTGATGATCTTCATCTGTAGATGCTGCTGAAGCACATGTTTCCTATAGAGATACAGAAATGGATTATTGGTAAGCGGTTGGTGGATGATAAGGAAACCCTAGCCAAGTGTAAAGTAACGACTGAAGGTCATTCTGTGTACTTGTATTTAGTATCAGCCAGATCTGTTGGACTGACCAAGGATGACTTTCAGAATAGGATGGCACAGGTCCTGAAGGAAGGTAAATACCCATTAAAATATTACTTTAAATTTCTAGCTAACCTGGCTGTGAGACTATGTTTATGAACATGTGGTTGTTACCTCTCTGGAGGCCATATTTTATATCCAGTTTTGATCACACTTGGAATGTTGGTCTTAAGCATCAAGATCTTTTGAAAATTTGATAATGAGCAAGATCGATGCATAGTAATAAGGAACTCATGTATCTGATTGGCTGGGCTTCTTACTACTCTGGAGGACATATTTCTTCTTTGAGTATATCCCTGGATCACATTAACATTAGAAATATAAGCCTGCTTTGTCTCAAATTCAGTCCTTCTAAACAACGAAAATTCATCATTTCTATCTATATCGTTTAGACCAAGGTCAGTAACTCTTGCCAATTATCTCCCCTTGTCACTACTAGGTGTTATCAGATTTTAAGTTTCTGTTTTGTACACAACATTGTATGGAATACGCCTCTTGTTAATCCAAGTCTTTGTGTGAAATTCAAGCTATCCATCAATAATTTTAAATTTTTGAGACTATTAATTTGTAAACAGGTGGTATACATTATCTTTTTAATTTGGTGGATATTTTGTGAAATTTATCACCTTCTCTGACTTGGTCTTTCTGTACCACATAATACAACATGCTGTCTTTGATGCCTTTTGACTTGCAATTGTTCATGCATGATGTCTTTAGGTTGCACACTCTGTTTATAACAGATGTTATTTAGCAAATTATTAACACACTGACATTGTTTCTATTTCCAAATGCTCGGTAAGAGCCATGAGTTTGCTAGGCAGCATATGGAATGGTCACTCCCCCATCTATGCTTAGACCTTTGGTCTCTGGCTATGGCTCAACTGTCTATTTCCTTAAGTATCTCCCTCGGGATGCAGTGGTGTCATAGTGGCTATTTCCCTAGAGACCTGTGCTCACCTCTCAGTTAAGATGCTTGAATCATTGGTACTTGTGGCTAGGCTGCTTGTCACCAAAGCCTCACATGCAGATCTTTTTGCGGCATCCTCCTGGCAAAACATCTAGTCATGCCTCATCATTATCCATGATGCTGTCAGCAAAGCTGCTTCACCTCCACAAGGGTGTTGCTTTGGAAACTTGTAAGGTCTTACTAAAGTATGGGCTGCTCCTTTTGGGACAGAGTCCACTTGAAGAGGGCTCATTTCCTCTGTGGCATCTCAAGACCTTAAAGACTAACAACACCAGTGTCTTACATCCACTTCTGGCCTGTCAAAACTGGCTTGGAAGTGTGTTCATTCCAATGGCCTTTAGTGCTTTCAGCAAAGCTTTTTGAAATAATGCAGGCCCAGTTTGGATGTCCCTCTTATGAGCATACATGCCAACCATTATGGATTTGGCCTAATCTTCATGCTTTATTTCACCAAATTACGTTTTTTACTAGACTGTTTATGATGGGTCTTTTTGCTACATTAGAAATATAAATAAAGTAATAAAAAGTTGTTTTTGTCATTTTTGTTATCATATCTTTAATTCCACTCATATAAATCATATAAATTTGAGAATATTCTTAGAAAGGTGACTGCTCTGTAAGAATAGGGTAAGAGTACTGTCCTTATTTGCTTTTAATAGCAATGGTATATGACCCAATTCCATGAAAACAGGTTTCTTAAAAAATAAACTGTACCTAACAGATTATTTTTTTTTAATTAGTTAGTGCCGCCAGATGTTAAGAGAAATGCTTTATAGTGTGAGTTGTAGATGTTATAATAATAGCATAAGAGTACATTTTCCCATTGTAGAACTACATATAGTTTCCTTATTTTCTATTTATAGCAACTTTATATGACACATTTTCAAGAAAACAGTTGGGTTTCTTTAATTTGAAAACTTGTCTCACATATTCATCATATTTTGATAAATAGATTTAAGTAGTGGATCAGTCTATACTTAAAAAAAAATGACACCAGATGTTAAGCAAAACAGGCTTTATCGATGTGACTTATGGATGTTATATGATTAAAAAAGTGTTAGAGGAGAATGATCTTTTTAAACTTCAAAACATGTTGGATGAGAAATAAGTAGTGCTTTACAATTTTTAAAAAATATGAGAGTGGTTTGCATGTAATACAGCACTCAGATTGATCATGTTATCATGCTTATTGCAGTATTTATGGTAATGACTTTAGAATCATTCAGCAAAAGTTTGACATGTAGCCTAGTTAAAGTGAGTATTGTATATAAATGCCAGCATGTTTCATATTTGTATTCTGGTGCTAATCCACATGGATTTTGCCCATTTGTGACAAGAATTTTAACCAGCTGCAGATTCAGGTTAGTAGCAAAAATAAATGTATATTTTCATGCAGTTTCCTATAATTATGGCATGTAATATGTAGATTACACTTTTTATGCTCAGATTATGCTTTTTTGTGACTTATATTGAAAATAATTATGCTTATAACTGTTTAGGGATTGGAATCTATGCTTGAGGCCTCTAGAGTGAAAAGAGTAAAGGGACAAAGTTTCTCATTTGCATTATTCCAATAAAGATTGTTTATGTCTTACAGAGCCACACATGCCACCACCACCTCAGCATTCTGCAGGAGGCACAGGAGGTAAAGGTTATAATATTTTCATTTTTATGACTTCCTTGTTGCATCTAGGATCCACTGAGTTGGAAACTGTTCTGTCCCACAAATCTTGAGAACGCACATAATTTCTTAGTGACATAATTGGTTGCATTAGAGCTGTTCCTTTAAAAAATACATTGGACCCAGGGAAGGCACTTTGAAAGTGGGGTACTCACCCACAGGTGCAATTTTTTTTATTTTATCATTTTATATGAACTCTGCAAAATCTAAGTACCCTAGCATATATTTTTAAAAATCTGCCTTCCCTGGGTACCTACCATATTTGTTTAAATGGAACAGCCCTTAGAAGTAATGTTCACATAAATGCTCCCAATGGATGCAAAGGGGTCAGTGTTGTTGTTGTAGGGTTTAACGCCATTTTTCAGCACACAATAGGCTATACATAGCAGCCAGTATTAATGGTGGAGGAATTTGTGGGACATAGGGCCAAAATGTGTGGAAATCCCACATGCAGCACCAATGATGTATTCAGTAACAGTTGAGGAGTTTTTAAAATATATCTTAGTCATAAAATGTAAGAGTTACACATGAGAATATATGACATTACCTTGATAAAATGAATGACTTTGTGCAGATTTTTCCAGATCAGATGTTTGCAAAAGTAAATTGTTTTCCATTTATATGATAGTTACACTGTACTGTGTCAACAAAGTTAAAAATTGCTGCAAAATTGGATACTGGCCTCAAATTTAAATATGAAAGTATAGAAGATCATGATAAAAATAGTAAGTAGCAAAGGTAACATGGTCATTTTTATTTCTAATTGTATAAGTAGTTGTAATTTTATCTTGCTAAATTTGGGAAATGAAACATTTCTAAAGATTCTGAAGTATTTTTATGCTTCACCTCAGATATTTTGAGGCTTTATTTTGTAGTGTTACCTTTGCCTGTCCATATACATCAGTTAAGTTTTGGATTTAGGTCAGTTTTTAGGCACAGGTGGGGTATTTATGATTCAGGAATAAAGTTTTTTTTGTTATTATTTTTCAGATTACATGTCCATGCAGGGAGTGATACCACCCCAGCTCCCACCCAGTGTGAAGCCTACTCCAGGCAGGCAACAATCCTTCCCTTCTCCTGTGCCTGCTCCCGTCTCGGTCCATGCGGCAGTGGGCAGACAGGTATACATAAACATTTTAAAGATTCAAATCATTCCAAGCCTGCCAGTTGTTCATAGAGTTAGAGTGGTTGCCATTGTATTAAACTAGTGAGAGTACTTGACTCACATAGATGAGTCTCCAGTCCATCAGGGGTTAACCTTCAGTAGATTTACTAGAGCAGAAGAGGGTCAGTATCTTATTTAAGTGACCAGTGGCTGGGACAGTGTCCGAATCCACAGCCTTTTGATTATGTGTTTGCAGTGCCAATCATAAGGTCATGTTGCCTATCCAATAATTTGTTTTCTCACCAACTTTAGCTAAGGCTTCATTCTGTAACAGCTTACTGGATGTTACTGTTTGTGTCAGGATGTACAAAATTCATTTGTTTGCTTTTTGAAAACATGGACAGATATTTTATTCAGTGTTTGACATAAAAAGAAATGAAAAATCCATGCCCAAACAATGCATACTGTACCAACAGTATTATGGTATCCCTTTAGTCAGGCAGAAATTTAATCATGCATTACTTGCATGGAAATTAATAAAAATAGACATTTAAAAAGATGCTCCCAGGGTGTGGGATTGCATGATTTGCAAAAAACAATTGTTCTGATTTGCGCACTTGGAAAGCAGTGATGCGTGAGAACTCTGCAAATTAGTTTCAGGTCACACATATGAAAATGTACTCTGTGCATAAGTCAAGCTGGTAAAAATACTCTTCAGCATGACATAAATGGTTGTTAAACTAAATTTGATTGGCACAGTGGGTCCTGGAACAAGCATTATATCATAGTTTTTGAACATTGTATCTTAGAAGTTTAACAAATGCACATGTATAATGTGTGCTATTTATAAACGCAAAATGTTCAATTCCCAGTGTGGTTCATCTTTAGATAACAATTTCTTTAAGTAAATAATGTCTGATGATGGTAATGAAGGCAGCTAATATTTGAAGTTAGGAAGTATATCAGATTACTGGAGCTGGGAAATTGTTAATAGAGATACCAATTAGTGATTTTTAACCTGAAAATGGTGTTAAATGGTGAGTGATGTACATGCTGATGGACCAAAACAGACGGCATGCTGGCCAACTCCTCATTTCAGTGGTATATCAAAATTAAATGTAGAAAATGTAGACTAACAAACTGAATTTAAATACAGACAGTTTAAAAGTGGGGTGCAATTATCATTTCCTTTCTCATCACAAGTTAGCCCTACAGGTTCCTGTGACAAAGAGGGAGCTCCCCACTTTAGACAAAACCTGGCAGAATGGTCCTGAAAACAAAAGAGATGGAAAAGTAAACTGGAAAAGTATAAAATCTCTTAGGACTAATACAGTTGATAAAAAAAAACTATTCTTCAAATTGAGATCATTTTGTTTACTGCCCTGAATTGAACAGTAATTCATAATTGAAACAAAAATGCTGAAGTAAAACATACTGGCATTGAAAAATTAAGAACAAATGAAAACAGTTTAGAGAGGAAATTAAAGAAAATATTAAAATTTCACACAGCAGCTATGTCAACAAAATTATTTTGGATCTAACTTGTGATTCAAAACATCATTCTGGAAATACAGCTAGTAATGAGATTTCCAAGGGCATTCCAGCACTTGACAGAGATCCCAAATTAGTAAATCATGTAAAGATAGCCCAGACACTGAACATGCAATTGCGCAGTGTTTTTACCACCTCCAGCTACATTGCTTCACCATGTTCATTTCCAAAAGTAGCAGAATTTAATAATACATTACTAATATTTTTAGGACTTCAAAAGTTGCAGTGTAATATAAACCCTTCAGAAGATCGTGGCCCTGATGATATACATCCAAAAATACTAAAGGAACTGTCTTAAGAGTTGTACCAGTTTTATCCTCTGTCTTAAGAGTTGTACCAGTTGTATCCTCTGTCTTAAGAGTCGTACCAGTTGTATCCTCTTTCAGTAATCTTTGGGCACATGCAGAATCTCAGAGGCATTCATCTCAGGCAAATATATGCCTGCTGTTAAAAAACGATGATCACACAATGGCTTGTAGTTACCATCCATTCTCACCAGTGTTCATTTTATGATGGCCTGTAATTACCATATTATTACCATCTAGTCTTACTCACCAGTGTTCTCTTTACAATGGCCTTTAATTACAGTCTAGACTCACTCACCAGTGTTCTTTTTACAATGGCCTTTAATTACAGTCTAGACTCACTCACCAGTGTTCTTTTTACAGTGGCCTTTAATTACAGTCTAGACTCACCAGTGTTCTTTTTACAGTGGCTTATATTACAGTCTAGACTCACGCACCAGTGTTCTTTGTACAATGGCCTTTAATTACAGTCTAGACTCACTCACCAGTGTTCTTTTTACAATGGCCTTTAATTACAGTCTAGACTCACTCACCAGTGTATTTTTGTTTTTTACTATGGTCTGTAATTACAGTCTAGTCTTACTAACCAGTGTTCTTTTTACAATGGCCTTTAATTACAGTATAAACTCACTCACCAGTGTTTTTTTACAATGGCCTTTAATTACAGTCTAGACTCACTAGTGTTCTTTTTACAATGGCCTTTAATCACATTCTAGACTCACTCACCAGTGTTCTTTTTACCATGAACTGTAATTACTGTCTAGTCTAGCATGCCAGTGTTCTTTTTACTGTGGCCTGTAATTACCATCTAGGCTCACTAAATGTTTTTGCCATGATCTATAATTAACATCTAGTCTTATTCACCAGTGCTCTTTTTACAATGGCCTTTAATCACATTCTAGACTCACCAGTGTTCTTTTTACCATGGCCTTTAATTACAATCTAGACTTACTCACCAGTGTTATTTTTACCATGGCATGTTATTACTGTCTAGTCTCGCTTGCCAGTGTTCTTTGTACCATGGTCTGTAATTACCATCTGGACTTACTTGCCAGTGTTCTTTGTACCGTGGCCTGTAATTACCATCTGGACTTACTTACCAGTGTTCTTTGTAATGTGCTTCATTATATTATTCATACATGATGAAGTACTTAGATATTTGATCTATCATATTTGACAAACAAAATGCCTTCCAGAAATTACACAGTAATGAAACATAACTTTTTTTTAATTGTTAATTGAAATAAACATTAGATAAGGGTGTCAAAGTAGATATTTTTGTACCTGACTTGGAAAATGCTTCTGACACTACTCCCCATGAATTATTAAAGAGTAAATTGTTTCATTATGCAGTTGTAGGGAAAATACTGAAGCGATTTTTCTATGGTTTCAAGAACAATGTGTGGTTCCAAATCTTGTTGGTCCTATGTAACTTCTGGACTATATCAAGGCATAGTACTTAGAGCAGTGCTTTTCTCCAATGACATCATGACAGGAATCGATTCAGATATTTGCTTTCTTGTAGTTGACACAGTATGTTACATATCTGACAATACAATCTCAGCAGATACTAAGATACTGCAGAATGACATTGATAAACCGTGGACATGAAAATGGTCATGCATTTCCAACCCCAAATTTGCAACATGATGCAAATGGCAAGAAAGAAATCCCATAAAACCAGTATGTCATATTCACAGAAAGGTACTTCTTTAAAAAATCTCAAAAAAGTAAAATATTTAGGGAGTCAAATTTACTAGTAATTAGAAAATAAAAACACATTAAATTAAAACAAAATTAGGCACTAAAGCAAACTGTAATCTATGCCTATTAAGACATTACCTGTCATCATTAAGACATTACCTGTCATCATTAAGACATTACCTGTCCCTGTCATCATTAAACATTACCTGTCATCATTAAGACATTACCTGTCATCATACCTACCAGATGTGTAAAAATTAGTTTACAAGGGTTTAGTGAGACGTATGTTAGAAATTGTTTGTATAGGTTGGGGTCCCCATTTAAATGCCAGGTTTTACAGGATGAAAAATAAAAAATCCAAAAGCAAGCAGCCAGGTTTATTAATGAGATTATGGTATGACCTCAGTATTGAATAAGTTGTCTTGGAAACCATTAAACCAATGTAGACAGGAAAATAGACAAATTATTTTATACAAATGTTTAAAAAAAGTTTTGCTTTGGAGAAAGTATGGCATGATTTTGTTCATGTTCTGCCACTATGCAACACAAGACATTGACTTTTCTTACTTCTGTTGTTAAAAAAAGCTTGGGCACACTGGGTTTGTGACATTGTCATACTTGTAATGTATTATAATCAAATTTTTTTTGGAAAAAACAAAAAAAAAAACAAAAACATAATTTTGTTCAAAAATTTGTGTCTAAATGAAGATACAGTTACCCATCAGATGCAGCAGTGACACTAATGACCAGTATATCTTTCTTTTAGGTCATATGCTTGATTTCAGAATCATGAACTTCACAATGATGGTTTTGACTTTACCAGTATTATAGTCCTGGAATTCTATTAGTGATGAGAGATTTTGGCCTTGGTGGACAGTGTTTCTGTCAAGAACTGCCATAGATTTTTTGTTTTCTTCCCCAACTCCAGTAATGTCAATATTTTGTTTTTCTTGAATATTGTTTAGTTTTATTGTCCATGATAGGAACATCATTTGCCTTTTGCAGTCTGCAGGGTGTCTGTTCTTGTAGTTTAATGGGCAGCTTTTCTTGCTCTACCATTGTCTGTGAAAAGGGGCCCTGAGTTGCCTACTCCAATGTTCCATTAGGATAAATGATTGTTTACGTGGATCTGAAATAATTTACTGGTTTTTCATGATACCCTTATGAAATGCTTGGATCCATCTAAATGAGGGTACATGATAAAGTGGCATAAAGAATGAAAAATACTCCCTTCAGCCACTTGGGCAACTTTATTATAAATTGTTGTTTTTTTTGTAACTAAATATAATTAAGTTATTGATTGATAATGTTAATTTTTTTATAATAGATCAGAAAAAGTACTTGTATTTATTCTTACATGATAATTATGCATGTACGATATAAATTTAATGGGTATGAATACATAGTGACAACCTTATTTAAAATAAATTGTTAAAATTTTTTACTGAAGTCATACTAGAAATTCTGATTTAATATTATACATACCCAGCTTTGCAAGAACATAAATAATCTGTTTTTCAATCCTCTTCTAGCAAAATGTCTACTTTAAGTTTGTGAGAATTCTTTCTCATAGATCTCCATCATCAAGCTGCAACTTTCACCTGATTTTTGCTGTCTGAATTCCAAATTTCATGAATATATCCTTGAGTGTGGTAGCTGAAGTGTTTCTTTAACATATGATCTAAATGTTCTTGGAGTCAGGTAGGAAAGTTTAAGAAATATCGTTGGGAATATTTTCTAAAAAATCTCTTGCTGATGCTACTGAATCTTTGCAGCAGACCTGCATTCCTTGAACAAACTGCACTTGCATCCTCTCCAGTTTCTTCTTTGGCAGCATGGAAACTGCTCAGGGACATTCTGAATGCTCGATTTCTCTAGGTCATTACTTCATCATCATCTGATTTGGTACACAAATTGTAAACAGTTTCTGGCCAGAGTCCCCATGCACCCTCATCCTTGAAATACACTCCTACCGTTTTGCAGACATGCAAGATTCATGGTAGGGCTCTTGTCAATAGCCTGGACGACTGAGACCGTGGCTTGATTGTCTCCATCAACACATTTGGTGTGTGGAACTTCCTGCACCAGGCACCTTGAAAAGGAATTGCCTCCAGAGTTTGCCACATTACCAGCAGAAAGATTATTGTGGCAGTCAGTCAAGGAAATGGCAGATCCTCATGGAATGGTCACTTCACTGGTCCATAGCAGACTGCTTATTCTGACAATGGGTAACTACCTTGGTGGACTTGTTTGTCACTAAACTAAACAACAAGCTCCTCTTTTACATTTCTTATGTCCCTGACCAAAGGGTCTTGGGTGTGAATGCTTTCAGCCTTTAGTGGGATGTTTGTTTATGTCATCCAACCTTTCAGGATGATCCCACAGGTTCTGCACAAGGTCAGGCATTCCACTGCTCAGCTTATTTTGATTGTCCCTCAGTAGCCCCAGCAATCATGCATCAACAATCTTGATTCACTCTTGGACCATCACAGGGCCCTACCTCAGAGGAGGGACCTCCTGTCACAGCTACCTCCTTCACAGCAGCCTGCAGATTCTCCACCTTCATTCTTGACTCCTTGATTGATTTCTCCACAAAGAAAAGTTTTCAATGAAAGTTTCCAAGTGCATCATTTGTACCAGGAGAAGATCGATGACTAAGGTGTATGATGCCAAATGAAGAATCTTTTGTGACCGGTATAGTAGAAAATATGTCAGTCCTAGCTGTTCTTCTGTGAGCACAATGGCTGATTTTCATCTCTTCCTTTTTTAAGAGAAACCATGTTTGTTTAGTACTATTAAGGGCTGTTTAGCAACCTTTCTTAGATTCTTAAATTTTCAAAAGGCCATGCCATCTGGACAGATTCTCACTTAGCAGGCCTAGTCAGATATTTCAAGCTGCAAAGACCAGTGTCTCACCTTCTAATGTGTAAATGGAATCTTTTTTTCGTGTCTTTTGATCTCTTATTAAATTGCCAGTGAATCTTTGGGTGAAGCTTCCCTCAAGAAGCTTACCCTCAAGACCTTGTTTTTGCTAACCTTAGCATCTACAAGACAAAGGATTGAGCTTCATGCCCTAGTTATAGAGGAGGGCTGTGTCTGGTTCAGCGGGAATTATGAATAAGTTTCTATTCTTTATCAACCAGCTTCCATCATTTGCTCAACTCCCATTAGAGATTGCCAGTATCAGCTGTATCTGTGCTGGTGATGATCAAGATAGACTTTTATGTCCAGTTAGGGCTTCGTGTTATTTGGTAGACTCTAAAGGAAGAAAGAAGGTATCTTTTTCTCCCCATTATAGGTTTAACTGATATTTCAGCTTACACCAGATCTAGGCAGACTGCATTAATGATTACTGATAGGAACTTGTCTCTCATTAAAATTAAGGTCCATAAGGTTTAAGCCTCATAGGCCTATCTAACTCGAATATCATTGGATGATGCGATGAAGTCCTGTGTTAGCACTCCTACAGTATCAATAATAATAATAAAAATGTGGACTTAGAGAGCTCTTTACAGTATTACATAAACAAACACGATGAAATTACAAACAAAAAGATGCTGAAAATAATTAAGGAAGTAAACAATGTTGAGTCTTTAAGTCTCTCTTGTAGTTGAAATAGGTGAGTTTTAAGAGTACTCTTGTAGTTGAAATAGGTTAGTTTTAAGAGTACTCTTGTAGTTGAAATAGGTGAGTTTTAAGAGTACTCTTGTAGTTGAAATAGGTGAGTTTTAAGAGTACTCTTGTAGTTGAAATAGGTGAGTTTTAAGAGTACTCTTGAAGTTGAAATAGGTGAGTTTTAAGAGTACTCTTGTAGTTGAAATAGGTCAGTTTTAAGAGTACTCTTGAATGAGATCATTGTGATCTTTATGTCTAAGATCTATGGACAACTAGTTCCAAATTGCTGGGGCCTGGTATTACTTTATCCTCCATTTACCTTTGTTGTTAGCCCATCAAAGTGAAGGCATTTTTTTCTCACTAGACCTAATAATTTTTGCTTCCATGTGGGTTCCATTACAAAGTAATCTCTGCTCTTCAGTGAGGGTTAGTATTCTTTTTTTTAATCACCTTTTGTGGGGTGATCAGCCTTCTGACAGTCTGACAAATTCCACGATGCAGTAGCAACAGGTATGGTATTACTGATATTAAAATGTACTTTTCAGAGGGTTGAAACTAATTTTAATGATGTAATAATTTGACCTTTTTGCTATTGATAAATTCCCTTCTCCTGCCCTATACTAAATTCACACAATGCTATGGTTTGTGAAAGGCACTAAAGCACATAGGCAGTGTACATGTGGAGTGTTCCAGGGGCAATCCAGGTTCTGGAATCTTGATTCACCCTAATCGGAAGACATATTTTCGTCATATGGTTGGGGTATTTTCCATCCAGAAAAGTATCGGCTATGCAGTTGTAACATGTATATATTACATCATCGAAATTATTTTCACTCCCCACCCAAAAGTCACATTATAACATTATTTTGGCAAGACATTGCTTATAATAAGATTATCAGAAAATGTTTACTTTGAATAAGATGGCACTGGTTTGAAAAGTGTGTCTCATTTGAGATGATATTTTGCCTCAGATTTCTTGAAGATTACATTGTGCTAAAGTAGCAGCTTAATATATCAAGCCTGCCTTGAAGGAAGTTTGACTTAGTGGCCATTTTTGTTTGTGTGTGCATCCATACATCCATCCATAAATCTCTCTGCATGTAAATACCCAGAAATAATAGTTGTGTTACATTTTTTTATGTACTCAGTTTTTCAAGTAGAGTTGGCCACTGTTTAATTTTAGTTTGTATGTGGATACATTTTGACAGTACTTATTTATTGAAACTCATGGCAGGCTTGACATGCGGGTCATGCCAAACTTGTCAGAATTTCTTCAGTATTTGCTGAAAACTTGTGTCCAGGTTCTATTTCTAGTACATTGTTGTTAAGGTTTCTATATTGGTGCATCTGGAGGTGAATATTATAGGTCATAGCTAGGTCACCATATCCAAATTATCAAGGGTTATTTTACATTGTTTTCAAATGCTTACTTATGCCACATAGGATGGGACATTAGTACATGACTCACTAAAAAGCTGTCTTGTGAAAAAGCATTTTTGACACATAACTAACTCATCACATGATTATTAATGTGTACATGCTGGATTGTTTTGATTTTTTTTCTTTTCTGTTACTGATTCTGTTTCTTTTTGGCTCCATTTACGATTTTATTTCATGCACAACACAGGTGGTAGGTCAGCCTGCAGGACAACAAATTGTGAATGAAAGACCAGTAGTTATACCCAGTGTACTGCCTTCCCCTGGCCAGCGAATCAATCCCAACCAGCCTGTTGTCAACCTTGGCCAAATAACACCACCAGAACTGGTTCCATCACCTGGAAGAGTACCTGTCATGCATCCATCTGATTACCAAGAGCAAGAGATTCAGCCGCAGCAGGTGTTATATTGATTTATTACAAACTAAATTAATTTAGCATCATTGTGGCATAATATTGGAAGTTAAACTAGTTTTCTAATATCTTAGGCCATTTACAATATAGTTGCCAAAACAAAACTTTCTTGAGTAACTGAATTGTATATGGTCTTATTTTCATCAAAAAGAGATATAAGAAATGATTTAGAAAACCTTCAGAAAAATATAAATGCAAACAAGAAGAAAAACCCACATTGTAAAATATATGAGAATGATTGATTTTGCCATGTATGTGTCAAAAGTAATGGCCAAGCAGAAGACACCACCATGAATGATTAGCTTGAAAGAATGTATTTGAAAAAAAGGTTCATGCAGAAAAATTAACAAAGGAGGAAAAATAATCTTGAAATATCATTAAACAAAACATTCATTGAAAACTTGAATTTCTTATAGTTAAAAAATGTCATCCTGTTTAAAAAATGCTCCATTATTTTTATTAACTTAACTTTTAACTCAACTTTAGTTGTATGATAATAGAGGTTTTATATTTGTTTTTACTGCTATACATTAAAATCTTTTACCCACCCCATTGATTTAGTCCTTGTACATGAATGTTACCCACAGTTGCCATAGAAGGTTTCAACCTAGATCAGCTTTCAACAAAACTGCTATTATCAAACTGTTCAGTATACTATCCACACAATCAAAAACTGTGACATGTGCAGCACAAATGCAAATGATTTGCATCAATTCTCAAATAGCCACCCATTTTTTTAACATGAGTGTGGCCTCAAATATTGGAAATATAGACACAGCCTTTGAAAATGAGTGTAGTATTTGACACAGGACCATGTATGGGTATCTATATAATAAGCCATTGAATATTAATTGAAAATGGCTTAGCTTTTGTATTGGCTTATTACAGGGACGGTGCACATACATGTTTTTCCATTATGATTTCTTTTATTTACTTGTAAAGTCTTCTCAGTGGGCAGATCCATTACTGTGTTATACTATAAGTCAGGATAACGCTGGTTAAACTGGCTGAAAATGATCTCTATCTTAATAATTGAGAACCCATCAAAGCTTTAATAGTTTATGAATAAAAAATGAAAGTAAATCTGATGATGTTAGGTCGCTGTTGATTACAAGTATGATGGCTCACACAATCCTTTGATACACAGTTTGGTTTGAATAACCTCTGGGCCTATTGTATGTCATTTAGCATACAGATTAGGGAGGCAATTATTCTCCATGTGTATTTGATTATTCCATTTGACAATGTAACTAAAATCACAAATCCATGGTTTTGTGGTGGTGTTCACATAATCCAGAACCATAAAGTTGCTTCCATAATGATGAGAAAGTTAAAGCTTTTACAAGGATCCTTGAGATGTTGCAATGCAGGGGCAGGATGGACTGTAGACATACGAGTTCAGCTGCATATTTGCGATGCAGGGGCAGGATGGACTGTAGACATACGAGTTCAGCTGCATATTTACGATGCAGGGGCAGGATGGACTGTAGACATACGAGTTGAGCTGCATATTTGCGATGCAGGGGCAGGATGGACTGTAGACATATGAGTTCAGCTGCATATTTGCGATGCAGGGGCAGGATGGACTGTAGACATACGAGTTCAGCTGCATATTTGCGATGCAGGGGCAGGATGGACTGTAGACATACGAGTTCAGCTGCATATTTGCTGTGCAGGGGCAGGATGGACTGTAGACATATTTCCTTTATTAAATCTGATTGACAGGTTGAGTAACATTTCCATATCTACATGAATTCTGGGGCAAGCTGTAATCAGTTCCAAAAATGCTGTTTTGAATGGGCACGCATGTCTGTAGTGTATCCCGCAAGAGATAACAAGGACAAGTCTCAAAAATACAAACATCAGATGGGCAAACTTTTGTTTTGTAACCCATACAGATTACTTACATCAGTAAGTTTGTGCATAAATGAGTTTTGTCTGGAATTAAAGCCTGCAATACTTTGATATAAACATGCAGTCAGACCACTCCTCACTGCTTATATTTTTTATTAAATTCTCGCATCCATGTTTCTTGCTTAGCAGTGTGTTGCCTTTTAGCTCTTTTAAAGGATCTTTGTAAACAAACTTTAGGGAATTTTGTTTTTGCAAAAGTTCATTATTTATCCTCCTGCTTACCAAAATTATTATCGCATCCAGTATATTTGGTGGATTAATAACCTGGGAAGACCCCAAGAAGAACAATTAACCCACATGAATCTGCTGGCAAGCTTTCTCATATGCCCACATTGGCTGAGCTGCAAGTGATAATAAAGGCAAACACTTTGGACCACTCAACCACCAGGAGCCCAAAAATAACGGATGAAATAACCCCAGAAAATGTCTCACTATACAATTATATTATTTGCCAATTGCTCCGTCCTATTAAAAACATATGTACATGTTGATGATTGCATTATAATGTATTGCATTGCATGGAATTTCATCCAGCATTCAAGCACATGGACCTTGTCCAGTATTTTTTAGTTCTTCCATAATGTTCCTCCATGTGTAGATATGCTTGGAGATCCTGTTTAGCCTGTGTTAACAGTGTGCTGTGTCATCAGAACAGTAGTTGTAAGACACTGCATTTTATCGAATACTTATATCATAAGTACTGTATATAACTGCTTATAAGTCGAGTAAAACTGCAAACAAAAAAGATTCTGATCTGCTGTAGCATAATTCACCAGTAGATAGGGTCTCTTGTTTTTAAATACAGATTACTGCTACAAACTGCAAAGACTCAGATCTACTGGTGCATTATGTGATGGCAGATCTGGGTCTGACCTTTTTTTCAGTTGGACTGTTCTTATAAGTGAGTATAGGTGGTATATTGTCTTTTACTAGGGATGGCGCTGCCCTGCTTGTACATTTATTAATATACCAACACGGCCAGGATGTGCTATTTGTACCCAACCACGCCCCACTGATTATGAAATTCCATATGGGTATGTGATGTCAGAAGAAGAACGGACACGCTTGGAAATAGAGGAACAGTTGGAAAAACAGGCTAGAGAGGTATGTATAACAGAAAGATTGAGGAGTAGATTTTAGTATTTATTCTAAGTTCATACAAATTTTTCATGCACAGTTTTAGCTGACCAGTAAAAGGTTCAAAAGGGTATGACCATGTTGGTATCAACATTAGCTAATGTAGATAAAAACTAAGGTTTTCTTTTAAGGTCAGGATCTGACAGTATCTGATGGCTGCAGGCAGAGATCTTTATGACCTTACTTAATACTTTCTGTCCTGAGTTTGTTTGCAGTTATTGGGGAAAATATTTAGGGTTAAGTATGCATTTGGGGTTTGCTCTATGTAGATGACAGGTTAAATTTTATGTTTAAGATACTGTATATAGCTTTTAGAAAGGAATAATGCATTTAAGTTTTAAGTTTGCATGTTGTTTAGTATATATCTGATGGTTTTGATTGGTTTTTGTTCTAATGAGTAACTTCTGCATTTTGCACTGTATTGATAGATGGTAAAGTCTTTGCTTAGAGTTTGTTGTATGCAAACAGTAGGTTGAAGTGTATATTTAAGGTTTCGATTTGTGGCCCAGAAGGAACTGTACATTTAGATTTATATTTTGTGTGTTACTGTTTAAACCATCTTTGCCAGGGGTTTATTTTGGGAGTGGGTGGGTTGCAGTTGCAGTTAAAATTTGCATTTAAAAGTTTCTTATTTTTAGTTAATGCTTGTGTTGAAGGTTTTGCTTACATAAAGAAATTGTACATTTTAATATTTCTTCTCGGCATCAATAAATTAAAAACATTTCTTGACCATTACCATATGTTATTACAATGTTTGCTTAATTTCATTATCATTTATAATGATTAAAAAAAGAGATCAAAGTTTTCTTTGCTTGGGTAAAGTTTTAAAACTCTTGTTCATTTACAGGACACAAACCAGTTTTGTAATAAACCACAATAGATGAGTGTTGACCTCATTAGCCTGTCCATCTGTCTGTCTCACCATCATACTTAAGTTTTGTAATAATTCACAATAAATGAGGATGGGATATATGGTGTTGACCTTGTTAGCCTGCCAGTCTGTGTGTCTCACCATCATGCCTAAGTTCAGCTTTGTATTACTTTGTCACTTTTTCAGTTAATCAAGTTTTAAGTGTCACTTTGGGATTCAACATAGAATTGAACTATAGTGTCAAATGAAGGTAACTCTGATGTGTATTTCATGCTTAATTGACTATTTTTACTATTAATATTTGGTCAGTGTCTCATATAACTGTGAGTGTAGTCATGTGACTTGTGCATCAATGACTGTGAATGAATTCTGAATACATTACCTGGTTACATTAACATTAGGAATTAACTTCTACCTCCCAAAACTTGCCCTCCCATTAAATGGAAAAATTTGTCTTTCTTATTTATATATAATATACACATATTGATTATAACTCTTCCAAGATACTATTATTAATTACCTGTTCATGTCACTGCCAGGTGGCTACCACTATCTGGATGTTCTTCCATTTAAGCTTTTGCTTGATACATGTTACATTTTTTTTACCTCTGTAATTTGCATAATTTTCCACTGGTATGGTCTCTTTCCATGCTATTTTTATATTTATTTCTGACTGCATGGCATAAAAATGATGTACAGTGGGCATTTTTTAAATTTCATTAGATCTTGACACATTGCAGCTTTGGTACAATAATTTGTGTACAGTTTACATCATTTATGGTTCTTTACATGACATTGATGATTGTTGTACAGGTACACATTGGCAGCTAGATGAACCAAGTGTATAAAGTTTTAAAAAAGTCTCAGAGAATACTCGTACATACTTCGTCTTTACCTTGCAGTGCATGCAAAAGTTGGTCAAAAGGGATTTGGGCCATGTTTCAATGGACAAGCAATTAATAATGTTTGAGGTCAAATGTTTTGCCACTTTCTCATTCACTGCTTGAACCTCAGAGAAGAAGAATAATTCAAGAGACTGCAGATGTTGATATTAGGGGATTTCCTTTCTTGTCTTTTACCATGCCTTTGACTCATGACATAGATCTTATGGGAGAATTCGTTGATCCTTTTTGGGCACAAGTCCCACCTCATGCCAGAACAGAGCCGATTTTATTGCACCAGTTGTCATTGTAGTCAGGCTGTCCATTTTTGCTTTTGATCAGAGGTTGATAATAACTGAGTTGGACTGCTAATTCGCCAACCATTTGTCATCTTGGGCTCCTTATGGGAGTCTGCACGGTCATTCTGTCCATAGGGTAAAAACACCGCTGCATGCCCCCCTGACTTCCTGAACAATGCAAGCTCAGCTGGTTGCCTGTCCATCAGTTTGGATCATGAGCCTGCATTTTATTGTTGATTCATTGGGCATGTATCAAAACATGCCATTTGTTAGTTTTACTTCCCATGAACTAGGTAATATATATGCAGACAGGGAGGGCTTGCCAGATGAGGAAAAACTTCAAATGAATATGGGGATAACCTTAATTAACTTATGAACCCAGATCCTACCATCAGAGGACAGAGTTTAGCTACAGCTGTCTTCATCTCTGGTATATCTGGGATGATGAAGATAATCATTGTTCCTTCCATCAGGATAGAGAAGATTACTGATCATACTTCAAATGCATTTTCCTCAGAAAGCTAGTTCCTGGTGTTAGTCTGTACTGTCCAGATACAAATGCATTTTCCTCAGAAAGCTAGCTTCTGGTGTTAGTCTCTACTCTCCAGATACAAATGCATTTTTCTCAGAAAGCTAGCTCCTGGTGTTAGTCTCTACTCTTCAGATACAAATGCATTTTCCTCAGAAAGCTAGCTCCTGGTGTTAGTCTCTACTCTCCAGATACAAATGCATTTTCCTCAGAAAGCTAGCTCCTGGTGTTAGTCTCTACTCTCCAGATACAAATGCATTTTCCTCAGAAAGCTAGCTCCTGGTGTTAGTCTCTACTCTCCAGATACAAATGCATTTTCCTCAGAAAGCTAGCTTCTGGTGTTAGTCTCTACTCTCCAGATACAAATGCATTTTCCTCAGAAAGCTAGCTCCTGGTGTTAGTCTCTACTCTCCAGATACAAATGCATTTTCCTCAGAAAGCTAGCTGCTGGTGTTAGTCTCTACTCTCCAGATACAAATGCATTTTCCTCAGAAAGCTAGCAACTGGTCTTAGTCTCTAATCTCCAGATACAAATGTATTTTCCTCAGAAAGCTAGCTCCTGGTCTTAGTCTCTACTCTCCAGATATAAATGCATTTTCCTCAGAAAGCTAGCTCCTGGTCTTAGTCTCTACTCTCCAGATATAAATGCATTTTCCTCAGAAAGCTAGCTCCTGGTCTTAGTCTCTACTCTCCAGATACAAATGCATTTTCCTCAGAAAGCTAGCTCCTGGTCTTAGTCTCTACTCTCCAGATACAAATGCATTTTCCTCAGAAAGCTAGCTCCTGGTGTTAGTCTCTACTCTCCAGATACAAATGCATTTTCCTCAGAAAGCTAGCTACTGGTGTTAGTCTCTACTCTCCAGATACAAATGCATTTTCCTCAGAAAGCTATTTCCTCAGAAAGCTAGCTCCTGGTCTTAGTCTCTACTCTCCAGATACAAATGCATTTTCCTCAGAAAGCTAGCTCCTGGTCTTAGTCTCTACTCTCCAGATACAAATGCATTTTCCTCAGAAAGCTAGCTCCTGGTCTTAGTCTCTACTCTCCAGATACAAATGCATTTTCCTCAGAAAGCTAGCTCCTGGTGTTAGTCTCTACTCTCCAGATACAAATGCATTTTCCTCAGAAAGCTAGCTCCTGGTCTTAGTCTCTACTCTCCAGATACAAATGCATTTTCCTCAGAAAGCTAGCTCCTGGTCTTAGTCTCTACTGTCCAGATACAAATGCATTTTCCTCAGAAAGCTAGCTCCTGGTCTTAGTCTCTACTCTCCAGATACAAATGCATTTTCCTCAGAAAGCTAGCTTCTGATCTAAGTCTCTACTCTCCAGATACAAATGCATTTTCCTCAGAAAGCTAGCTTCTGGTCTAAGTCTCTACTCTCCAGATACAAATGCATTTTCCTCAGAAAGCTAGCTCCTGGTGTTAGTCTCTACTCTCCAGATACAAATGCATTTTCCTCAGAAAGCTAGCTACTGGTGTTAGTCTCTACTCTCCAGATACAAATGCATTTTCCTCAGAAAGCTATTTCCTCAGAAAGCTAGCTCCTGGTCTTAGTCTCTACTCTCCAGATACAAATGCATTTTCCTCAGAAAGCTAGCTCCTGGTCTTAGTCTCTACTCTCCAGATACAAATGCATTTTCCTCAGAAAGCTAGCTCCTGGTCTTAGTCTCTACTGTCCAGATACAAATGCATTTTCCTCAGAAAGCTAGCTCCTGGTCTTAGTCTCTACTCTCCAGATACAAATGCATTTTCCTCAGAAAGCGAGCTCCTGGTGTTAGTCTCTACTCTCCAGATACAAATGCATTTTCCTAAGAAAGCTAGCTCCTGGTCTTAGTCTCTACTCTCCAGATACAAATGCATTTTCCTCAGAAATCTAGCTACTGGTGTTAGTCTCTACTCTCCAGATACAAATGCATTTACCTCAGAAAGCTAGCTACTGGTGTTAGTCTCTACTCTCCAGATACAAATGCATTTTCCTCAGAAAGCTAGCTCCTGGTGTTAGTCTCTACTCTCCAGATACAAATGCATTTTCCTCAGAAAGCTAGCTCCTGGTCTTAGTCTCTACTGTCCAGATACAAATGCATTTTCCTCAGAAAGCTAGCTCCTGGTCTTAGTCTCTACTCTCCAGATACAAATGCATTTTCCACAGAAAGCTAGCTACTGGTGTTAGTCTCTACTCTCCAGATACAAATGCATTTTCCTCAGAAAGCTAGCTACTGGTGTTAGTCTCTACTCTCCAGGTACCTACCATGTAGAAGTCTCAGGTTTTGACAAAGATAATAGCAGTGATAAATATTTGTGCTTGGTATTTTTATCAGAAGGACTGTTGAGAGTTCAGGCAGTGTCAAAGATGGTGAGAAATACTGTAGTGACATCATCTTGCTTGACCTGGTTTCACTTGCAGTCTTCAGAAGGGAAGCACTCGTGCTTGGAAGTCAGCATTCTGAATTTTGAAGATATTAACGTGGTAGCTCACCACACTGGCAAATGTCCTGAATGTACTGGGCAGCCTTGATTTAATGAAATGGAATGCTTTCCATTGCTTATTTTCACACAATCTCCCCAACTCCATGTTGCTCTGATTGTTACCCTTTGGTAACAAGGGTACGAGGAAGCAAGTAAATTGTCTCTTCAGCGTGATTTACCTCTACGTTTTACCCACATCAGTCTCAAACACAGTGGCAAGATAGGTCATATGCCGGGAAAGTTAGCGGCTTTGCCAAATTACTATCATGGGGAGGTTTGACCCTGCATACCTAGTGGTCTCTCTGTTCATAAATCTTTCTTTGGATTTGTGCTAGTTTGGTTGTCTGATGGTCCATCTTTGTGCAACCAGGTAATGCTACCAGCTGTTCACCTTTGTGTTAGCAGTACTAGCTCCATAAGTCTCGCAGTAGCAGTGGATTCTCTTATATTCATTTGAAATGGAATTTAGAGACACTCCTTCTCTTCAACTGTTGTGTTTCTGACATTGATCTAGAAAGTAAGCTTTCTAACCTGCAAGGTGTTTCTAACTGCTCACTGATGGGACAGGTCTTGGGTCATTGATGTACTTGATGTAGAGATATACTTTGTCAGAAAGATCCAAATTGCTATCAACCTGTTCCTTGAGCTAAGTTCACAGGTGTGTAGACACAATTCTTCTTGGCATGTTCTTATAAGAAAATCCCTGTATGAAAAGGAGTTAAGTGCTTCAGTCGTGGAAATGTCTTGTCTGCTAGAAGGGCCTCAACTTTGAAAGTGTAAGGAGGAAAGTAGTGTGTTTTTCCATGCTGGTGCAGGTACAGTGATACCATTCCCTTGCAACTGGTCAGTTTCCTTCTCAGGCTCTTTAAGGAGAAGTAATTGGCACTCATATGATTAAAAGCTATCAGTCCATGATTTCCAACACCTTCAGACATCATTGGAGAGTGGTTCATGACCAAAAGCTAATTGCTGTCCACAGGTAATCAGAAAGTGTTTATTCATTCCAAGTTCATGCTAGATGCTTCAAGAGAGGCAAGATTTCAAGATCCAGTTTGTGGTCTCAAGTGCTATCTGAAATGTACTGAAATGCATTTAGGGTGACCAACAGACATTGAAAGGGAAAAAACAAGACAAATCACTGCCCAAGTTGTGGTCTTTAAACTCAAATGGCGATGTGCACAGCATATTCCGAGATCTCACAAGATGAGATTAGTCTTTAGTTTCAGAGAAGAGAACTGAGTATGGTGGGTTTGGTGGCAGTTATCCAGACATCCACTGGGCCATAATAAGGGCAGCACAACCATCTCATGGGTGTTGGTTTAATGCTTTTGATGAATTTGCTCATAATTGTTCCTGGTAATGTCACATGTTCATCCTCACAAGTTACCTAAGACTTCATGGTAATCACATGTTGCTAGCAATTATTCCATGGTTGTGCTTTCTTTCATTTAGAAATTGGTGTTATCCTTCGAATGACACCCATATCTTAATATCCTCTGAAGGGTGGCCAAGGTAGAAATTGGATTCTCTTAATGATCTTGTGATTAGATAATAATGTATTTGATGGAAATTTTATATTGTTTTGTTTCTCCAGGAATATCTACCTGATCACAACCTACATTGCCCTGCAAATATGTGGGCATCATAACTTTCAAGTTGCTTGGGCATGATCTGAAAGAAAAACAAAAAATCTGAATGTACTTTGCAACTTAGTGATAATAATAGGAGTTTATTGTAATAGTATCTTGGAAGAGTTGTGCCCTGTAGATATTATTTTTAAATTCTATATTCAATTTAGACGGGAAAGACAAATTTTTTTGTCTTTCAGTGAGGGCTGGGTTCATAAGGTAGTTGAAGTGGAGTTCCTAGCAGTAATGTGATTGAGTAAGTATTCATGGCAAACAATCTAAGATAAAATAAATTTCCTTTTTCAAAAGTAATATTACCTGTCAGTGATGTACCTTTGTGTAGATACTCTGTGGCACTTATCACACTATCATTCCAAAAGATCACTATTACCATTATTTTATGCTTAATTGTCTTTGCTCAAAGTTGTTGGTTGATGATCAGTCTTGTGCATTAATGGCTCAACAGGTAAATGTACATGATTAACCATTGTAGGAATCATCTAATTTCCCTATTAGAGAGGGTTTATTAACCATTGTAGGAATCATGTAATTTTCCCAGTAGAAAGGGTTTATTAACCATTTTAGGAATCATGTAATTTCCCCATTAGAGAGGGTTTATTAACCATTGTAGGAATCATGTAATTTCCCCAGTAGAAAGGGCTTATTAACCATTTTAGGAATCATGTAATTTCCCCATTAGAGAGGGTTTATTAACCATTGTAGGAATCATGTAATTTCCCCATTAGAGAGGGTTTATTAACCATTGTAGGAATCATGTAATTTCCACATTAGAGAGGGTTTATTAACCATTGTAGGAATCATGTTATTTCCCCATTAGAAAGGGTTTATTAACCTTTGTAGGAATCATGTAATTTCCCCATTAGAGAGGGTTTATTAACCATTGTAGGAATCATGTAATTTCCCCATTAGAGAGGGTTTATTAACCATTGTAGGAATCATGTTATTTCCCCATTAGAAAGGGTTTATTAACCTTTGTAGGAATCATGTAATTTCCCCATTAGAGAGGGTTTATTAACCATTGTAGGAATCATGTAATTTCCCCATTAGAGAGGGTTTATTAACCATTTTAGGAATCATGTAGTTTCCCCATTAGAGAGGGTTTATTAACCATTGTAAGAATCATGTAATTAGAGAGGGTTTTAGTTTTTATTTTCCCAGTCATCTAAGTCCTATATTTGCCAAAATTCCAGTTCAAACTACCTTGCTAACTGTTCCCCAAAAGACAACTTAATATGCTGTCATAAGCATTTCATAATGCTGAACCTTGGTTTAGAAAAGATAATTTGAAAGTGAATTGTCTAGCAAGGTACAGTTTCCTTAAAATGGAACCATTTGGTGTTGGTCAGGTGTTAATGATTAATATAGGTTTACAAGCAAGCTATGATGCTATTATGTCTTCTGACAAGTCTTGTTTCTTAAAGTAAATGTTAACTGTACTGTTCTTCACTGTATTTTGGCGGACAGAACATATAGCTAAAACTGTTTATGATTTTGTTCAGAAAAGATAATTTTAGCATTACTTAATGTCTACTGATTTGGATTGATGATAATGTTTGTGTTTGTGATGTTAATGTTGATGGAAGAATACTGTCCTGTAGCTGGAAAAGTTCACTTGCAGATGTTAATCTGTCATTGCTTCTTTGATGATCGTTCTATTTGTTTCTCTGTAAAAACAAAACACATTTAAGGGTCACTCCTTCAGAATTTTGGGTATTGTTCGCATCACACCAAATTGTTAGTTTGTACAATATCTACATTTGAATTTTGCTAAAGGTTTCTGAACTTTGCTGTCACATACAATATTGTCTGATTCGGGAAGCATTTTGTATGGTACATTCATTTTTTTGAACTGTAATGTAATCCATTTTATAAATTTATCTTTTTTAAGGAATCTGATGTTTTCAGGGTGATGCCTAGAACTAAGTTTAATAATAATTTCAGTGATAAAGTTAAACAATTTGAGTTTTCTGAGTGGCCTATAATGAGTTGTGTCATTAACATTTGATGGATTTGTGGTGTTCTTACCATATGCTTCATTCCTTCTTTCCTTAAATTAACCATCCACCCCTAATAAGGTGACGATTTTCTTTATTCAAGGAAAGAGGAGTGTGTGTATGTGGAGACAGAGTTAGGAATGAGTGGCACATCAGGACAATACTGATTACATTGTACTAATTGTACTAATTAAAAGTTATATTCCAAAATGTAAAGATAAGAATTTAAAAAGAAAATTTGAGGAAGATAAAGTTTTCCAAATAGATATAAGCATGTAGTACTACAGAAGACAAGATAAAAGATGTTAAAATTTATGTATAAAATAAAAGATAAAAGGAAAGTATAAAATCATTTAAATATACGTTCCAAGACAGGAGGAATACAGATGATGAAAACTAAAAATGTTTATTGTAAATATACGGTTCTTTGCAGCTATTATTAATTTATGGCCATATTAATTTTTTGGTTCAGTATGGCTGTCATTATTGATTATTGTACAGAATTTCACCCTTATATATGTGGACTTAAAAGTGGTAGTTTATTTATTCTTTTCAAAATAGCATGGGACTTTTGTGTACAAGTAGACAAAAACACTGATTTGATATTTTTTATGAGGTTGCAGGTACTCTAAGTTGGGAAGGGTCCTTGTCTACAGAAGGTTATTCTTTCTCTGTGCACTCAGTGTTTTTCCTCTCCTCTCTTTTACAGGCAGAAAACCAGGATAGAAAGAGAGGGAAAGAGAAACACAAACTCTCAGAGAAAGAATTAGACAATTTATTGAAATTTAATGATGCCCTGATAGACATGATGCAGAACCCTAGACAGGAAAATGATGTCCTGCCAGCTCCGCAAAATGAAGGAAATAACAATATACACATACTTGGTGATGAAAACTTGTATGCAGATCTTTCTTTTGAGGAAGTTGTGAGAAATAATGGACACGAACAGGAATCTCACAAATGATAAATATTTAGTGGTGCTTTCATGCTCGTTTTTTAATTGTAAAGTTTGTGTAAAAAGTTTATTCTTGTAGGGAAATAGGGGACATGCGTTAGAATCTAATTCAGAGGGTCTTCCTGAAGACACTGATAAGAATAATATTGTATCAGTTTCAGAACTTTAAATCATATTTGTTTAGAAATATATTAATGTCAGACAGTGCATATGAACCTTAATGATAATTGGATAGAATGCAGCAATAATAATAGTATGATAGTAACCGTCTGTGTATATTTAAATAAAACCTAGAACTCATTGACTGTGAAATACTTCTATACAAATTAAAAGTACTTAATATTTAATGTGTCATGTAGGAGCCACAAATGGCTCCAGTCTTACACTTAACTTCATCATCGGGGCCTCGAGTGGCCGAATGATCTAAAGCGCCTTTGTTACGGATCACTGCCATCTCGCCTCTGCCTGCATCGGTTCGAGTCTAAGATTCAGCCAGTGTGGGTATGTGAGAAAGCTTGCCAGTAGCTTCTCGTGGGTTGGTGGTTCTTTCCGGGGTTTTCCCGGGTTCTTCGTCCACCATTAATACTGGCCGTCATATATAGCCTATCGTGTGCTGAAAAATGGCGTTAAACCCCACAACAACAACAACAACAACAACAACTTCATCATCAGATTTTCATTGCCTTATGATTGCCTTTGGTTTCTTCCCTGGGTCCTCTCTTGTTATTATACATACATACATACATATATATATATATATATATATATATATATATATATATATATATATATATATATATATATATATATCTATATATACACACACACACATACATACATACATACATAGATATGGCGAATAACAGTCCTTTCAAGTGCACTGGATCCAGCATGGGATCATGTGTGTCAGGGATTGATTAAGATAAATGCAATAAACTGACAATGAACAGTGCGAAACTAGTATCTAGCTAGCATGAGTGCTTTTGACTCTTTAATGTCTTTTTCAAAGGCAAATACGATACATAGACAAGACAAACAAATAAAACAGAAAAACGGTTATGTTTGTGAAACTTTACATGGCTGTTTCTACAGGAATTCAACCTTTTAACTTTATTGTTTCAGCTAGTTTATTTCAGCTTGTTGCTGATACTGGAAAATAATTGTATTGACCTAGAAATTGATGATCCATAACGACATCTGACATTTGACATTTTTCGCTTACTCCATTTGTCACAAGAGTTGTTTTTAGTGAGTTTTTACCATGCTGCATTTACTCATTTTTGTTTGTGTTTTTCCCTTCTTGTGTGGGGCCCTGAGTGGCCGAGTGGTCTAAAGCACTCTCTGTTACGGATGACTGCCATCTCACCTCTCTCTGCGTGGGTTTTAGTCTATGATTCAACTAATGTGGGTATGTGAGAAAGCTTTCCAGTAGATTCTCGTATGTCGATGGTCTTCCTGGGGCTTTCCTGGGTTCTTCCTACACCATTAATACTGGCCGCCATGCATAGCCTATTGTGTGCTGAAAAATGACATTAAACCCCACAACAGCAACAATAACCCTTCTTGTATAGTTTCAGTAGAACTGTCAATATAATACTCAAAATGCTCAAGTTCACAGCATAGTCTATAAGTTTGTAATGTGACACTGATTTTTTTCAATTCCCGCATTAGTAATGGGGAATATATTTATATTAGCAAATTAGTAACTCAATGAATTACTAATTCATGCTTTGCTTTCTCTTTTTGTCTCATTTCAGCAGAATGTCATTTAAATTCTATTTATGCAACTTCTTAGCATGGAAGTCTACCATGACATACTGATTTGCTAATCTATGCTTATAGCTAGTTAGTCACATACTGATTTGCTAATCTATGCTTATAGCTAGTTAGTCACATACTGATTTGCTAATCTATGCTTATAGCTAGTTACATACTGATTTGCTAATCTGTTCTGTTAGCTAGTCAGTCACATACTGATTTGCTAATCTGTGCTGTTAGCTAGTTAGTCACTTACTGATTTGCTAATCTATGCTCATAGCTTCTTAGTCACAGACTGATTTGCTGATCTATGCTGTTACCTAGTTAGTCACATATTGATTTGCTAATCTATGCTTTGTTCTCTTGTATTCTTTCAGGAGAAATGTTGACTAAATGTATTAAATCCACATTCAAAGCCATAGTCCATTCTGTATTGAAGGGAAGGAAAGACAGAATAAGTCAAGGAAGTCATTCCGCAGTTTGTTGTTGGAAATACTGACTCACTGGGGAGTATTCCCCAATTTTATACAGCCCAGTGGATGTTAAGTCCTGCCCACATCTGAACCTGGCCTTCATGCCTATAAGTCAGGGCTCATAGGGTTCATGTTGGATCAGTTGGATCCACCTCCTTATACCACTGCACAGTTGCCAGTCATCCAGCTGTCACCAGCCATTCAGCTGTCACTCACTTTCCAGCACAGGAGATCTTTTGAGAAGATGGCCCAGCCAGCTCCAACTCATTGGGACAATATTCCCCAATTTTAGGCAGCCCAGTGGGTACAAGTCTTCCCACATGTCTGAGCATGGTCTTGGGGCCTATAAATCTGGATGCATGGGGTTTGTACCGTATCCACTGGATCTAATGCATAATAAAGCCAGATGTCCAAACATCACTTTATATCCAACCATTCCATCATGGGAACCTTTCCATTGAATCAGTTCAGCCAGCTATGATTTACAGAGATCCTAGTGACAGATCCATCTGTTTAACTGTGAAAGAGGTTTCAGTGAGAAATATGCCTGTACAGCGAGGCCCTGGGTGCTACGGGTACCGGTAATAGCCAGACTGTCTTCTATACCGACCATTTGCCAGGCAAACCAGCCAGCTGTCCTGGTAGTGCCAGACTTCATTATGTTCACTGCTTGTCCACAAGGGAGAGTAGTGACATTTTCATAGGGATGGAATTCAGTCTTTATATCACATGTTGTGTCTTCTCCAGATCTGCAAGTAGCCAGTTTGGCTGCGACAAACAGTGAGTGCAACGAAACTCCTTTAATTCACCATGCTTCACATCTTACTGATATCTGACCATGGAACAGACTGAAGTTTAGCTTTGAAGCTGCCATCAAGGACATTTATAGGGTGTTGGCTACTTCAGAGTGCCTGCCACCCCCTACTGCTACTCTAAAGAATTGGTAGATCTCAAAGAGGAGGAAGAGATGGTCTTAAGTTGACAGATGCATTCAGTTCTGATCTCCTTGCACTTCACAAGAATATAGTAGCTTTCATATGCCTGCTCATTTGTTTTATAAGGCGGACAGATGTGCTCCATGCCCATCAGAATTGGTTCAGGATGTTGTTGCACCTTCATCATTGTCGGATTTGGCTTCATTGGCACCTTTCAGACGTGATGGAGACACCTTGGAATAGCCATGCTTGGGAGGCGATGGCCAGGATTGCTAGGGTCATTGACCAGGGCTGCTTATCATACCATGGCAATACTTTGACAGGTTTTGACACTTTACCCCTGTTATGACGTGTTGCATGTCTGCAACCCATGTCTCTGAAACCTTGTCATACCCTCTTTTTCTGGACAACCATGTTTGGCTCACTGTTGATTAGGAGGAAAAATAAAGGAAGCCTGGAGGCAGGCAGCTCAGGAACTGTCCCTCCACCTTGCCACTCAACCCACACAGCCCTGCCAGCTTGAAGGGATGTTCAGCAGCCTTAGAATAGGGGATCTTCTCAGTCACCTGCACCATTATGATCCATAGGAAGCAATCATACAGAGGCGATAAGAAACCAGATTTGGAGTTCACTGGATCTCCATGTTCCCTCAGAATATCTACAGCAGGAGATTACAGTCACTCATTAAAAAAACAACAACAAAAAGCTAGTGGAGCCTGTGCAAAAACTACAATTTTCCCAGGGTTTTATTCAAGACTGTTCTTTTTTGGAAAAAAAATGGCAAGCTGAGACCCATTATCAACTGGAGTTGCCTCTACCAATTCAAGATTGAAACGGCGAGTTCAGTCCGCCTCTCTGTTTGGTGGGAAGAGTATGCCATCAGTCTCAGTCTGACTGATGCATATTTTCACATCCCTATCCACCCTGTGTCACCCTGTTATGAACATTTTCTGTTTTTGCTTACCACAACACTTTATCAGTTCAGAGTTCCTCCTTTAGCCTCACATACATGCCAACCATTACGCTTTTGGCGTAATCATTACGCTTTTTTTCACTAAATTACACCTTACGCGTAAATGTGTATGGATTACGCTTTTTTGGTATATCCACCTTTAAAAAAAAATCAATTGTTTGTTTTCTCGTTTTTATTAAGATCCCCTTAATCTCACAGACCGTATTTTTAGAAAAGATGGCTTCTACGTAACTACACTAAAAGAGTACGCTTGTCCGTGCACTTTCCTAACAGTATTATGTTCTATTTATAGCAACTATCCTATTACCTAGAAACATGCTGGTTCTACTTTCAAACTTTCGATCTTGTATTCTATTTATAGCAGCTGTATGGCTTTGTGAAGAGAGAACAGACTGGTTTTCTAATTTTTAATCTTTACTTGCAGATTTTTTTCTACTAATTTATATTTAGTACAGAACCAGTCTATAGGTATTTTGGCGCTAAAAAGTATAATTTATATTAGTCGATGCATGTATGAGAGCAAAAATATCTCCTTTCAAGTAATTTCACAGATGGATTAAAAAAAGGCCAATAATAAACGAAACATAAAATAACAGAATCCTCCAAAGATGAGGACACGAGGGCAGCATTACGTGACATCTATTGCAGGCTGTGTGGAAATAATTTTACTATTTGGCTCTAAAAGTCATTATATGTATTCTAGTCGATGTTTGTGTTAG
The DNA here is from genome assembly GCA_028554795.2 of Sinohyriopsis cumingii. Classification (NCBI taxonomy): domain Eukaryota; kingdom Metazoa; phylum Mollusca; class Bivalvia; order Unionida; family Unionidae; genus Sinohyriopsis; species Sinohyriopsis cumingii. The sequence goes on along the minus strand of CM068835.1, from coordinate 117,609,382 downwards.
AGCACATATATTTTTCAAAGAATTTCACAGGTGGATCAGAAAAAGACAAAAACAAAACAAAACAACGAATCCTTCAAAGATGAATACATGAATGGCATAATACATCGTTCCATTCTCGGGCACAGGGGCTCGCATCATTGCTTAAAATTGACCTGTCATACTTGTATGACAGGTCAGTTTTAAGCAATGATACGAGTCCCTGTATTCTAGGGCAGCATCATGCTCATTTTAATATTGGGCATGGTGGTAAATTTTGTGTGGAGAAACACTTGAAAACAAAGAAACATCGAATTAGCTCGTCTTATGAACTCCAATACTAAGGTAACTTCTTATCTACAGCAGAACTAAATTGTGGACATGAATGTTATAAATGCAGAGGTGTTATTTACCGAGTTCTAGAAAGATAATGAAGATCTTGCTATTGGTGCAGAAGCAAGAGAATTCTTTGAATGCAATTCTACTCTAGTTGTGAAGGTGTTGGATGATAATGTTAGAGATTATTATGCTACAGCCTGTGATTACATGCTCCAGAAATTCCCCTATGGAAATGAAGTGCTTTTAAATGCTTCAGTTGCTGATGTAATTGCTGATGTAAATGAGAGACAGTCAAAAAGCTTCAAAAGTGTTAGATTCGTTGTCAAGAGATATCCCTTTCTATTACCATCTTTGCCTACCTTGGCTCATCTGGAAGGAGAATTCCTGCAGTATAAAGTTGGGATTCTACCTGACAATATACTTAATGCAGATAGATTTGATGTGCAGTGGCACCTTATTTCCCAGCTAAAAGACACAATCACTGGAATATATAAATTTCCTCTTCTTTGTCAGGTTATGAAAGGAATATTGGTTCTTTACCATTTTAATGCTGACTGTGAGAAATTGTTCAGTATTGTTAACAAAAATAAAAGTGAAGTCAGATCCAGGGTCAGTAACCCAGTACTTTGTGCTCTACTGGTGTGCAAAACATTCATGGTCTCAGCTGGTACAAAGTGTTTTAAAATGCAACATGAAAATCTGTTGCTTTCGAAAGCTAAAAGTGCTACATATGAAAACTTTAAGCAGTAAATGATGTTAAAAGACAAGAGGGACAAATAAATCATTGTTTATTGAATTTTTAGCATGTTATTTGTGGATTCCTCTTTTTCTGCTTGGATTCCTCTTTTTGTCCACTTGGATTACACTTTTTCCTCGTCAGGCGTTGGCATGTGTGGCCTCAACATCAGCCCTTGGGCTTTTGCTGAGATTATGGATTAAGTCATCGCATTGCTCTGATTGATGTCATCTACAATGACAGCTGCATAGCTGATGAACATCTTCCAGAAAGAATTAGTACATTATATTCTTCCTCAAGGCAGGAATGATCTCTCTTTTAGATCATCCAAGCTTTCTAGTGAACTGGGAGAAGTCAGACATGCATCCATCCCAGAGTTTTGTCCATCTTGACATGGAATTTTTAACCAACCAGAATCATGTGTTACTTATTAGTGTTCGCATAATCAGAATCGTAAAGGGAGTCAAGTCCGTTTCCAACAAGACTTGGATTTCAGAGAGTATTTGCAGGTTTATTCTGTTGCCAACCTTTACTACCATCCACAGGAATGACCTCTACACATCAGCAGCCTAAATATGAAGACTGTTGTCAATGCATTTCACTTCAGAAAAGATCAACTCTGAGGCAAAATTGGTCCTCAGTAGGTCTGACAACTCTGTGTTGGTGACCTATCTCCTCAAACAGGGAGGCACCAAATCACATGACCAATGTTTTGAATTGGCAGTTTCTACATTGGTGCAACAATCTCTTTATCAACGTACAAATTAGACACATTCCCAGCAGACTCAGTGTCTTGGGCAACACTCTATACAAATAATTTCTTGTTACAATTTTTATGATGAAACTTATGTGACTGTTGACTTGTTGACTTCCTTATTTTGTACAGACACTTGCAATCTCTGAGCTTGAACTTGGAAGTTTTGTCACATTTTTAGAGAATTCCTCCCCATGTATGATGATTCAATGAAGAAAATTTCATTTATGTCTTATTTTGCACTTATATTTATTATATTGGTAAACATTGTTTGCTAATAATACACCATAAATAGAATTTCACAGACGAAGTGTGGTACTTCAGGGCCGTTGAGAGATGCTTTTCATTAAAGTAATGGGTTCCGTGGATAATTTATAAATTAATATAAGGTGCCAGTCATCTAGCTAGAGTACATCTGTGAATAATTAGAGATATTAGTTTTAGCTCCCCTCTTCAAAGCAGATGATAGTTCTTGTACTACCCCTGACATCGGCATCTGTGTTTGTGTCTGCATCAGCACTTACAAAGGTATATACATATGTATGACTTTACTATATCTCAATCATTCTTTCTAGGCTGCATTTTGGAGTGGGTTTCATAGCAACTACTCTCAAAGGAGCAACCTAAGGGCGCTAGATTTGTACATGTACATTTTTTTTGTACATTCTTGGTTAATGTTTTCCTTTTAGCTTGGGTATTTTTACATCCAGTATACATAATGTAATATTCAGAATCATGTGACAAGATGCATCTTGACAAGTGTATGTCACTGTGAGCCATATTACATGCTTAACTGACTTTTGTTAAATTTTGTGTTTTTCTTATGCTCTTTTGATGCCAAAGTCATCAAGCTAGATGATTGTACTCATCATTATTTGTACTTCACCCTTACAAATAAAAGGTCACTGTGACCTATATTTCACATTTTACTAGTTTTGGTTAAGTTTTGTTTTTAGCTCAAGACTACAGGAGTTTTTTGCATCCTGTATTTACACACATGTCAACCATTGTGCTTTTAGCATAATCATTATGCTTTTTTTTCATTCAGTCACTTCCTATGGTTGTATGTATATGGATCACGCTTTTATGGTATGTTAAAAAATAAATTAAAAATAAAGCAATAAAAAGCTGTGATTATCATTTATATTATCACCCCAGTTATGTTTACCATAGAATATTTTAAACTAACATTGACCCAGCTGAGAAAAGAAAGGTTTCGACTTTTATTCAGCAAGGATGCACTTTTTTAGGTAACAGTTATTGGAGAAATATGATTGTTAGAAATCAAGATTCTGATATAATTTGTGTGTTTTTGTGTGAGAGGGGTGCCAAACCACCAGAACACACAATCGCCCGAGTTTTAAGTTTTCCTGAAGCAGAATTTTTTATATAATTGTGTGACAGTTGTGTCAGTAAAAAAGAGCAATTGGCTACAAATGCATGTGTATAGCACCTGTGCATGATGATGAGATTGGACAAGGTCTGCCTGTCATACAATCAATGTCGATTTACAGACAGAGAAATCCAAATAATCTTCACACAGACAACTGCTTATCGATTGAAAACACGTTTGCTCTCAGTGTGTATATACTCATTACCCTAGGCTTGCCTGAGTAAGTACACTTTGCAGGATTTTCTATAATCACAACAGAGTAGTATGAAAGGCAGATGATATGTCTATTTTTTATAACCCTTTGGGGCACTCCCATCCAGGTGAGACTCTACCCCCATGACTGGCTCACGTGTATGGGCTGCTTACCCCCCCTCCCCCCTCCACTGTCAAAAGTAAAAGTGAACAGCAACACTTGTGTTTGGGCTGAATTATCATGGGTGATAGAGGTGATGATGGGTGGAATAGAAAAGGGAAAAACATTTTCGTACTGCTAAAATAATCAGGTGCCAATTCAGTATCTTGTTTTCCTAATTCAAGTCTGTAAATGGATTAAAATTGCATCAATAAAACAATGTCCAGTGTTATTTTCTTCCTCATTTTTTAAAAGAGACTTTTTAATAAGATCTTGCGTTCATTATCAACCAGTCTTACTTTCATTATCAACCAATCCTAGCCAGCCAAATCCATAAATACTCTTTACATTTACCCATTTCTAGACTGGTCCCCATGCTTTCATATCATTAGTATCATGAGTCCTGTATCCACCCTTTATATACTTGTCAGAACTCTGCAAGTAAACAGTGAGCAAATTCTACTTGTCAAAGATTACATTAGTGAATATTAAGTTATACTGCAAGTTGATGTACGCCAGAAGAGCAATGGTGCATTTCAGGAAACAATGAAGTACTTGAACTTCAGAAAATCAGAAAAATATCAAAATAAATCTGTCTAATCAAGAGTCTCTTTTATGCAACAGTGCAAAAAAAACCCAACCTGATAGATCTACGCACAGGGCCTCTTATAATCAGAGTGAGCCACTCCTGTGTTCTAATGAGGTGCCTGTCAGGCTTGTTGAAAAAAATGTAATTTGCCTGAGAGAAATTTGGTCGTCCTGATGAAATGCAGAAATTTGTTTTCAAGATTTTGTCCTGCCATAACAAGGAGTATGATGCTAAACTCAGGATTTGTTCTCCCTTAACCACTGGTTGTGTTTTGAAAAAACAATTGTCTGTAATCTTAGAAAATAGAACCAAAAACAACCCCCACTTCAGTGTATGCCCATTAGATGTAGCATGTATAAATGGTAAAGAGTGATGAGTGAAGCTGGTGTAAAACTATCCTTTGGGCTGTTTACATAGAGGCATTTAAAAGGCCAAGAGGTCAGTTATTTATAATTTCAGACTGATATCATCACTGGGATTCAGCCAGTCAGACTTGGCTGATTCATTGGATAATGTGATTGACTCCGTATCCATTTAGACCTTTGTCTTGGATAGCGAAGAAAATCTTTCTAGACTGCTAATTTTTGTTTTAAAACTAAATATTAATAACCATTAACATGTTGAAATGTATTCCCAAAACTTTCCCAGATTCATTTTGAGAAATTCTATGATGACGAAATTAGACTTTTGTAAGGCAAGATAAAAGATTGAACCTGAGTAAACCAAATGTTTTCAATATGTGTGTTTTCAGTCTTCTGACTGTCCCTGTTTTTTGTTGCTGACGCTAGCAATTTTTTCCCCCAGGGTTTAAAAATAAATTCCGAAATTGATTTGTGCATCAAATTGAGCTGGTTTAGCGCAGTAATTGAAGTGCTCAGTACATATGTGTATATATATACCTACCTACCTACATACATACATAAATACATACATGCATACATATACTGTTCATTATAATAAATACAATATTTAAGCAATAAATGAAACCCTACCTATCATAATTTGTAAAGCCCAATGCATTGGGAAGCATATTTTTTTGGCCACATGAAGTGGAACAACCCAGTATAGATAAATTGGAGAGATAATCAATGTGTGTAGGAGAACAAAAGTTATTGAATATTATTGCTTTGAATGAGAATGATTAAGCCATCTCTATTACTAATTATTGACAAATTTGTGAACAGCAGCATTTTGAAAATGGACATTACTCCATGTATAAAACAAGGCATGATTATTTCAGTTGTTGGGATGGTGTAAAATTGTCTTTTTTTTTTTAAGGCGACTTAGGAAGCAAATCCTAGCAAAAATAAATTTTCAAACTCTTGGTTGACAGTGAAGCATGCAAAAAAAAAAAGGGGGGGGGGTATTCTATGAACATGATGCAATCAACATCATCAACTTGTCATTTCTGTGTGGACAGTGTCTGTCAAAATAGGAATTAAGATAATTTCTGTTTATTATTTTTCATTATCATAATCTTATTAAAATACAAACTATTAATTGACCTACGCATTTCAGGATGATTTTAGCCATGAAATTGATTGTTTGAAAGACAGTAATAAGCACATGCTTGTTTTTGCATAGTTGATTTGTGTTAAGTTACAACTATTACTGGACAGAGGTGCTTTTTATTACTGCTGTATTACCTATAAAGCCCCCATTACATCTGAACATATGTATCTCAACCATTAAGCTTTTGGCATAATCATTATGCTTTTTTTTTTACCAAATTACCTCTTACTTTTGCCTGTATAGGGGTTACACTTTTCTGGTATATTAAATAATAGAATAAAAATTAAGCAATAACAAATTGTGTTTGTCATTTATATTATCACTTATCATAAAATTCAGGAATCTTCTAAAAAGAAAGACTGCTGCATAAGAATAGCATATGGCCCCCTCCCCCCAAAAAAAAATGTGTTTCCAGTTGGCCAACCATCCCTGTTTTTCGGTGCCAGTCTTGCACTTTTTTCTCCCAGGGTTAAAAAAATTAATGAAAATAAAAAAATTCCCAAAATTGATTTGTGCATCAAATTGAGCCAGTTTAACACAGTACTCTTTGTACATTATATATTAATCATTATACTATATAGTGTTATAATATTTGTAATTTTTAAAAATTTAAAGTAAAAGATTTTTTTAAAAATCACCTACCGGTATGATCGTCCTAAATAACATAGATTTTGACCATTTTTGCCAAGTATTTTGACCTGCAGATACAAGTTAGTAGTAAAAATAAATGTACATATTCATACAGTGTACTGTAATTATGGCATGTAATATATTAGCTATGATGTTGTAACCTCGACAAAGTAGGAGTACTAATGTTAGTAATAGTAATAGAGTATATAGATTACACTTTTTATGTTCAGATTTTGGTTTTTGCCACTTATATTAAGCAGAAATTATGCTTATACCTCTCTCAGAGTAGGTATGCAATGAACAGATTGCCAATCTTGGCCTGAATAAATGGTCATATCAACATTGGGATTTCATTAGAAGTCTTCTAATGGTGTCTAGTTTGTCATACATGTAAATTGATCCATCTTACTTCCATATTGGTGTCACAGTGGATAATTTGAAAATCTTGTCACTTAAGATTATCAGTTTCTCTCTCTCTCTCTCTCTCTCTCTCTCTGGTCTAGTTAGCCCTCAATGAAAATGGTGTTGCTTGGACATCCAGTATGGTGATCACTGTGGCCATCTTTAAGATCTTGTTATTACTGCTTCTGAAGAATGGAAAGTCATGTTAGTAAGAGGTTTTCACCAAAAGACTCGCTATTATGTTTAGTTGGTCATAACTGGATATGGTGGTATTCATACTGCCAAAGTGGCCAACACAGTGGCCATTTTGAAAATCTTGTAATAACTACTCGACCTGAATGTAATGTCGGATTTAAAAGGTGTTTTCACTGCAAGACTATTTATGATGTCTAGTTGGGCTGAAATGAAAATATGTCATTTGGACATCCAGTGAGGCCACCAAAGTGTCCATCTCAAAAATCATATTGCTACTCCTCTTGATTACTGGTCATATCAACATGGGGTTTTCACTAGAGGATTTCTTATTCTCTGGTCTTAAATGAAACTTATTACCAAAAAGTATATGCACATTTATAAGTTGAAGGAGCTTTTCATCTTTTCTCAGCCTGGATAAAGCTCACTTTATTTTGGGAATTAGGTGGGAATATAATTGAGAAAAGAAAGAGTTTGCATGACATTGTAGTAACTCCACCTCTTAAAATCAACATGTTCAGAAGATGAGTTATTTTTTTAAAAACTGTTTTACCATGTAAAATTAATATGAATCCAACAAAGATAACAGGAGGACCTTACAAGATTCTAGACTAAACTGTATTGTTTATATAGATTCCTACCATTATTTATTATTTTGTAAGTAACATAATCCACTCTCAGCAATAAAAGTGATTTATTTCTTCCACACACACACACACCTATATATATATATATATATATATATATATCTTCCCCAAAAACTCTTGAAGTGTCTTTTTCACAACAAAATTCTATGAAATAAGAGAATAATATTGGTCTAAAGAAACAAAACAAACCACCCCATTATCAAAATCAAAGCATCCCCTTAGAAATAAACTGGATCTGGATCTCATTCTTTCCTTCACCACCTCACCAAGAAGTTCCTAGTATATTGGTCTGTGTTTTATGTAAATTGCTCAGACTTGTTTTTCCCAATAATTCTCATCATGTCCACAATAAGTCTCACGTCCCCAAATGAATATTTAGATTCCCAAACGAGCCAGTTCCTTTCCACATGTAAACAGGTGCTCCATTATGTAACCCTTTACTTTCATAATTGCCAATCATTTTTTATCGTCACCAACATCATTGGATATTACCAGTCACATCTACAGGTTGGTAAGCACCCCAAATACAATACAAGGCTATTAGAGCATAATAGATTTGCCCATAATTTGTAGACTCAGTCTCTGTAGCTTATTTTATATAGACTGCTCCAGTGGTCTAAATGGATAGAACATCCCCCTCGGATGTGGGAGGTTGTGCGTTCAAACCCCGGCCAAGTCATACCAAACGCTTATAAAAATGGTACTTGCAGTTGCCTTGCTTGGCTCTCAGCATTAAGAGGTTAGTGTTGGGACTGGTTGGCCTGGTGTCAGGATAATGTGACTGGGTGGGACATCATGCTACATGTCTATGGCATGATGCTCCAGTGCTAGACATAACTATAAGCTGCCACATATTGATATGACTAAAATTGTTAAAGCTTTGTTAAAAATAAAACTCGGACACAAACATTTTATATATCATTGCTATCTGGTGTCCAGTATTTAGATAAGAGAAATTACAATTTTTGCATTGAAAAAATCTGAAGTTGGCATTGATAAAGATATATTATGAAGTAAAAAGCAGAATTTAAAATAAATTTTGTAAATATTATTGAAATTAACTTGAAATTTTATGAAATTAATTTAAATTTTTTTTAAAAATTAAGTTTGACATAACTGGTATATAACATTTTTTCTCCTCAGTTTTATGTAACTTTTTCTTGTTAACAACTGGAAATGATCACTTGACCCATGGACAGATACATTCTTCATTTGTCAGGAAAATAGATAATAAATCATTTTAACACATTTATGAGCAAACCAATAAATACTAAAATCTGTAGCGTCTACTTTCCCTAGAGGGGTGGCATTTTAGTATGGAGACATCACAAAGGTCTTGTTACTGACTATTGGATTTCACCAACCAGTAGTTGATTATTCAAAGCTGTAAATACAAACCCAGAATAAAAAGCATTCGAAGTTATATGTTTTGAAAGGAATTTATGATAGTAAAGTTTATCTTGGGCATTCTAAAGCAATGATAGTGAAGATTTACTTCAGGGTATTCTAAAGCAATGGTACCATAAGTAAACCGTATATCTGGGCATTTGAAAGCAATGTTACCATAAGTAAAGCTTATCTCTGGGCATTTGAAAGGATTGGTACCATATGTAAAGCTTATCTCTGGGCATTTGAAAGCATCATTACCATAAGTAAAGCTTATCTCTGGGCATTTGAAAGTAATGTTACCATATGTAAAGCTTATCTCTGGGCATTTGAAAGGATTGGTACCATATGTAAAGCTTATCTCTGGACATTTGAAAGGAATGTTACCATATGTAAAGCTTATCTCTGGGCATTTGAAAGCATCGTTACCATAAGTAAAGCTTATCTCTGGGCATTTGAAAGCATCGTTACCATAAGTAAAGCTTATCTCTGGGCATTTGAAAGGAATGTTACCATATGTAAAGCTTATCTCTGGGCATTTGAAAGCATCGTTACCATAAGTAAAGCTTATCTCTGGGCATTTGAAAGTAATGTTACCATAAGTAAAGCCTTAAGTGATGATAGTAAAGCTTATCTTGGGGCATTTGAAAGCAATGTAACCATAAGTAAAGCTTATCTCTGGGCATTTGAAAGGAATGTTACCATAAGTAAAGCCTTAAGTAATGATAGTAAAGCTTATCTCTGGGCATTTGAAAGGAATGTTACCATTAGTAAAGCCTTAAGTAATGATAGTAAAGCTTATCTTGGGGCATTTGAAAGGAATGTTACCATAAGTAAAGCCTTAAGTAATGATAGTAAAGCTTATCTTGGGACATTTAAAGCAATTATAGTAAACCTTTTCTCTTGGCATTTTAAAGCAATGGTTGTAAAGCTTATCGATGGGAATTCTCAAGCAATGGTAAAAATCATAAAGTTTATATTCTAAAGCAACAATGGTAAAGCTTATCTCAGAGCATTCTAAAGCAATGGCTTTAAAGCTTATCAATGGACATTTTAAAGCAATGGCAGTAAATCTTTTTCTGGGCATTCTAAAGCAATGATAGTAAAGCTTTCATACAGGCATTCTAAAGCAATGATAGTAAAGCTTTCATACAGGCATTCTAAAGCAATGATAGTAAAGCTTTTATACAGGCATTCTAAAGCAATGATAGTAAAGCTTTCATACAGGCTTTCTAAAGCAATGATAGTAAAGCTTTCATACAGGCATTCTAAAGCAATGATAGTAAAGCTTTTATACAGGCATTCTAAAGCAATGATAGTAAAGCTTTTATACAGGCATTCTAAAGCAATGATAGTAAAGCTTTTATACAGGCATTCTAAAGCAATGATAGTAAAGCTTTTATACAGGCATTCTAAAGCAATGATAGTAAAGTTTTTATACAGGCATTCTAAAGCAATGATAGTAAAGCTTTCATACAGGCATTCTAAAGCAATGATAGTAAAGCTTTTATACAGGCATTCTAAAGCAATGATAGTAAAGCTTTCATACAGGCATTCTAAAGCAATGATAGTAAAGCTTTTATACAGGCATTCTAAAGCAATGATAGTAAAGCTTTCATACAGGCATTCTAAAGCAATGATACCAGTAGTAAAGCTTTTCTCTGGGCATTCTAAAGCAATAATAGTAAAACTTATATTGGGCATTCTAAAGCAATGATAGGAAAGCTTTATCTCTGGGCACTCTGAAGAAATAGTCATTTTTGTTACAACTGTGGGTACTTCAAACCATGATTCATCATTCTATAATATAGTAACAAAAAAGTGGATCAAAAATGCCTTGTTATTTTAAGGCAAATTCTGAATATTTTAGTTTGCCTGCAGACAACATCAATTCATAAATCTATCCATTCACTCTTTGTCTGTCCACCTGTCCATTCATTCTTTTAAAGGACCTTGTACACCTGGTCAGTTTTCCAGGTAAACCTAACCTTACCCTTTTAGATCATATCAGCAAAGTAGAGGAGAGTTCTTGAAATACCTCTGGCATGAATGTATGTATATGGCCATACAGGGCTGATAACAAGTTAAGTTAAAAGATATGATATTGTCAGAATCATTTTAGTCTGAATGTAATTTTTGCATGATAAATAATGTTCACACTGGCTATTGGAGATTACTAAAAGTTTATCAAGTTGAGCTATATAATCATTGATTATAATATGGTATGAATCCAGGTAGAATTACAATCCCATCAGACCCTATCTTTCTACCTTGGGTAATTGTCAAAATGCCACTGGAAGTTCAGGTAATTGATGATATCTGGAATTATCATAATTCCACTGGAAGCTTAGGTAATTGACTATGCCTGGAATTGTCATAATCCCACTGGAAACTCAAGCAATTGACAACACATGGAATTGTCATAATCCTCCTAGAAGCTCATGACAGGTACATTGACAGTATGTGGAATTGTCATCATCCCACTGGAAGCTAAGGTAATTGACAATATGTGGAATTGTCATAATCCCACTGGAAGCTCTGGTAATTGACAGTATGTGGAATTGTCATAATCCCACTGGAAGCTCTGGTAATTGACAATATGTGGAATTGTCATAATCCCACTGGAAGCTCTGGTAATCGACAATATGTGGAATTGTCATAATCCTACTGCAAGTTCTGGTAGTTGACAATATGTGGAATTGTCATAATCCCACTGGAAGCTCTGGTAATTGACAATATGTGGAATTGTCATAATCCCACTGGAAGCTCTGGTAATTGACAATATGTGGAATTGTCATATTCCCACTGGAAGCTCTGGGATGTAGAATATACAAGATCACTAATGGAGGCAGGAGCTGCGATGTGATTCAATGGTTAGGATTCCGAGAATGGCAGACTAAAGGGTGTGGGTTCAATCCTACTGTCATATTGGCCAGGGTGTGTTTTTGGGCAAGAAATTTTACTCCAATTGCCTCAGCACTGAATAACCTGCTTGTGTTGCTATGCCTTAAAATAATAATAGTAATGAGAACTTTGTATAGTACCTAATCTTTAGAAGCTCTAAGCACTTTACAACATTAGACAACACCTATAAGATAAAAAACATAATGATATGTTTACAAAAACAAACACCATGAAATTAGAAAACATACGAAAAAACATGCTGAGAATATTTAAGGTAGGAAACATTATTATGTCTTTAAGTTTGTTCTTGCAATCGAAATAAGTGAGTTTTGAGAGCACTCTTGAATGGGATCACTGTGTCTTTGTGTCTAAGTGCAGTGGGCAATTCATTCCATGTTGCTGGGCCCTGGTATGCAAAAGAATGCTGTCCATATGACTTTGTTTTCGTAGTGGGAATAATGAGTATACGATTGTCAGAAGAGGAGCGTAAGTATCTTTCTGGTGTGTACACATGGGTGAGGTCGGATAGGTATGTTGGACTAGAGCCCAACAGTGAAACGTAGCACAGAGAACAAATTTTGTGCTTGATTCTGGATCAAATGAATAGCCAGTGTAGGGTACAGAGCAGTGGGGAGGTGTGCTCTGATCGTGGTACTCCTAAGTATAATCCAAGCAGCTGTGTTTTGAACTTGTTGAAGTTTCTGGAGCAGATATTGAGATGAACCAGACAGAATTGAGTTACAATAGTCCAGTCTTGAAAGTACTAATGAACACACAAGTGTTTTAGTGGCATCAACTGAAAGATAATTGCGAATTGAGCTGATGCGTCTCAGCTCAAGATATGCAGCCTTGCATATGTTCGTGACATGTTGGTGCAGTTTGAGAGTACTGTCCAGAGTAACACGTAGGTTTTGAACTGATTGTGTGAATTTAATGTTGGTGTTGCTGATATTTATTGTTTGAGGTAAAGAATGTGAATGAGAAAGTCTTTGTGTTGTGATCAGAATGGCCTCTAGTTTTATCATCATTCATCTGCAGCTTGTTACATGTCATCCATGATTTCACATCAGAAATGCACCTCTCTACGCCTTGGATGGTAGCATCAACTTCAGTTGGGTGGCTAGATTTGTATATTTGAGTGTCATCAGCATACAGTTAGTGAGACACTGGATGAGTGTATAAAATGAAAAGAACAGACCCCTGTGGAACACCACAACATAGATCAACTGGGTTGGAGTGTATTCCATTTGCAGTTACAATTTGTGTCCTGTTGACCAATCAAAGCCAAAACATCAATAAGTGATTTGTCTGTAAACAACGCACTACATCTTGTGTCTTAGAAGCTAAGGCAAACCAGAACCCTCAGTAAGTGATTCGTCTGAACAGTATTTATTCAAGAAAACATTTTCATGTATGATTTATAATAATATAATCCATATTGGGATTCATTACAAAGCTGATAGCTTGTTGAAAACTTTTTCCCCTATTACAGAAACTTGATCAAATAAAAATTGCCTACTGATTTGAAGTAAATAAATCAGATACAAATATAAAAGTATATTTAGTCATTTCTATAATATTGTTTCTAAGATCATTATATGGTAAAAAGATGGCCAAAATAATACAGGTAAAGATTGGAATAGAGAAAGATGGCCTAAATAATACAGGTGAAGGTTGGAATAGCGAAAGATGGCCAAAATAATACAGGTAAAGGTTGGAATAGAGAAAGATGGCCTAAATACAAGTAAAGGTAGGAATATAGAAAGATGGCCTAAATAATACAGGTCAAGGTTGGAATAGAGAAAGATGGCCTAAATAATACAGGTAAAGGTTGGATAGAGAAAGATGGCCTAAATAATACAGGTAAAGGTTGGATAGAGAAAGATGGCCAAAATAATACAGGTCAAGGTTGGAATAGCGAAAGATGACCTAAATAATACAGGTAAAGGTTGGATAGAGAAAGATGGCCTAAATAATACAGGTAAAGGTTGGATAGAGAAAGATGGCCTAAATAATACAGGTAAAGGTTGGATAGAGAAAGATGGCCAAAATAATACAGGTCAAGGTTGGAATAGCGAAAGATGACCTAAATAATACAGGTAAAGGTTGGATAGAGAAAGGTAGCCAAAATAATGCAGGTTTCAATAGTGTTGTACTGAACATTTATTTTCAGTGGATTTTAACATTTATCATACTTGTTTTTGATGACTTTCTTTTTGGTCAAATTTGGAGTTTGATGCAATGTATAAATGTTGTGCATTTTGAAAATTGAGGTTTGAATAATTGCTGTTTTGAGAAAAAGTGTATAAATCAGGTTTCTTTTGGAATTAAAACCACCACACTATGTACTGACACGTAATACTGTGGAATAATGTTTTTATTTTCAGGCTGAAAAGCATCGTTTGGAGAGGGAGCAAGAGGAGAGTCAGCGGAACTTTGAAAACCTGTTAGAGGCAGATGAACAAGACTTGATTCCGAATGCCACTGAGTTTGAATGCCCAGTCTGTTTTGAGACTATAGGACCTGAAGGGGGAGTAGTGCTTCGAGAATGTTTACATTCTTTCTGCAAGTATGTAACTTCCTGGAGATAATTTGATCATGCTTGTAATGTTCAAAATAAGTTTTATTTACGTCATTAATTACTTCTCAGTCAGACTAGGTATATTTGTTTGATGGATATACATTGCATCTTTCTATCATTGTTATCTTGATCAGAACATTTTTGCCCGTAACACGTTTTCTTGGAACTACCAATGAAAAATGTCAAAAGGGCAAGGCACTTTTTGGGTGTTGACCCTAATCCATCATTAATCATCATTCTTGATAATTATTAGTACTTTCATTTAATGCCTTACATTTTTCTGATATTTGTAATGGTTGATTAGTATCAGATCAGCCATAGAATAAAAAAGTTAGAACAGATTTTCATGCCAAGGGTCAAAGTTCAAGGTTAGGAATAGTAACAAAGTATTATCGGTATATACATTTCCAGATGTATTAGTGTGATGACCTTGCTTATAACACAGTACAGTTAACATCTTTCTAATGAGGAACCATTGTACTGTTATAACAGTTGTAGAATCTTTATTATCTGAATTCCCTGTACAAAACAGTTTTCCAACATAGGACTTGCCTGATGGATACAGTACACTGTACAAAACAGTTTTTCCATCATAGGACTTGTTTGTTGAATACAGTACACAAAACATTTTTTCTATCATGGGACTTGCCTGATGAATACAGTACACTGTACAAATCATTTTTCCATCATAGGACTTGCCTGATGAATGCTGTGCAGTACACAGAAGAAGCAATACTTAGGTGCCCTTTTGTAGATAGCAATTACAGCTGTGAAGGGGTTTTGCAAGCTAGGGAAATCAAAGCGGTAAGAAAAGTACTAAAGCAGTGTTCACTAATTTTTCTGTGCGAGTTATAGTGACATCTCAGTTTTGACAGTTCAGGGTAAAAAAGAAAAATTATGACCTTGTCTAGTGGCTGCACACAAGTTGAAAATTTGCATGCAGTTTTATAAAGATGGTTCTACACATTTTCATACTCACTGCAAATGAAGTTTGAAGAGGTACCATATATACTAACTTATAAGACAAGTCCAAATGCAAACTGCATACATCTAGATCTGCTGTAGCATAATGTGTTGGCAGATCTGGGCCTGTGCAGCTTGTTAGGAATAATAAGGAGCAAAAAACTCAGACCCTGGTCCGTAGGTGCGCTATACTAAGGCAGATATGGTCTTTGTTATTTGCAGTTGTACGCAACTTATGAGTATATACGGTATACTTGAGTAAGCTGATCCAGCCATCGGTTTAGGCCAGTTTTGACATTGAAACACCTTGTATGTGTTCCAAGAACTGATTAGGTTCTGTTCACTCAAAGAAAGCTGGGGACGTGGTATTTGCATTTCCATCCAGCCACCTATTACACTTTCATTTCCATTACGAGCACTGGCATATGACACTGGATGAAAAGGAGTGATGGATATGGTATGATACTTGATGGTTAAACCCAATCATATGTCAAAGAAAATTAACATAGGTTAATAATGAACATGTACCACATACATGTAAATATAGGTATCTTTGCAATATACACAAGAGCTCAGTGTCATACCTTAAAATCATACCAAAATCTATTTTTGTATTTATCAGTGATCATCTGTCAGTCCATAAGTATTCTTTGATCTATCTGGTACCATCTGTAAAATCTATTTCTCTTTTGAAGTTAATAGTGTTTATCTAGATATAAATTTGTGTGGGTCAAGATACAGGAGCCTTAGAGTGATTATCTACCCAGCAATTAATGTTTAGCAGTTCTTCTGGCAGATAGTTAACAGAAAAATAATATTAATTGTCTATATTGATCAGGAATCATATAACAATCTAGATATATTTTGCTCCACAATTATTGTACAGGTTTAAATTTTATATTATATTTATGAATTGTGTGTTGCATTCGATATATTTCAGTTAATTTGTCTTTGTTTCCTTGAACTCTGTGCCAGTTGCATGTATTTATATTTTATGCCACAGATTTTGAGCTACTGGAATGTAGTTAAAATGATAACTGTTGTGTGAGAGAAATCTGTAAGGATAATTATTACATAATATTAGTATGGTAAAATTTGTATAAATAGAAACAGTCTCATTTCATTTTCTTTAAATAAATACTTTGCCAGGACCCAAAAGAATGACAGATTCTACAATGTCAACTTTTCAATTTTAAGTAGAGCAAATGTGATACAATTCATAACATGAGGTAACATTTTGAGGCAGAGAGGCTAATGATATGGCTCGTTTGTGACAGTATTTGCATTGCCTCCTGTTTGTTTGTACCCTTGAACTGAATTTAAAAACGAAAATTGTCAAGGATATAAAAATGCACAAAAATTACTCATTTCATTCATTGATGTATAATTTCTAACCTGACTGTTGCCAATGGGTCCTTAACACTTTTGAATTATTGGCATTTCAATGCAGAGTTTCCCAATGTAAATAAGCAGACAGACTGTTTGCTGTCCATTTTTTATTTCTAGAATAGTCTATTTCATTCAACACTGTCTATGTCCAATATTTGTAATGTCTGGTTTTATTATTTCTAAAACAAATTGCGGAAATAAATAAGAGAAACTCTTGTATACACATATTCAAAGAGATGTAACTAAAAAATGTATGGAATTTATTGAGATTTTCAAGGATTATGAACTATATCACATCTGTTGCTTGAAAACAGAGACTGGCCTAAGCAAGTAAGATGGCCATGTTGCTTAAAAAAACTCCCTTTTTGATTCAAAACATCAATAAGTTGACAGTGCTTGGGACCATCAGGTGATAATCAGGTTAAGAATTATAAGTCAATGAAAAAAGTTACTTTTTGTTTTGTTTAATTTTGTTATATCATTGATGCTTTCTGTTTTTAAAATTGGTGGGGGTTGGGAACAGACAAATGAGATGGTGTAAGAATACCATAAACAGAGTAGTGTCATGGACATTTACAAGTAGAGATGCCATGGATAGAGTTTGATAGTAATTTTAAAACCCGTATGACTTAAAACCATTTTGACTTCTCTGTAGCTCAAAATAACCAGTAGTAACTTGATAAATATCAGCCACTCTGGAAAGAAGGTGCAACCCCGTCATGCCAGAATATGATTTGCCCCACTATGACCTTTCTAACAGCATGATATCTTTATTAACATCTTATTTGACTGAGGTCCTCTACTGTCAATGTTAATTCATAAAAAGTTTATGGGCAAAGGGTCTGTTCTTTAATTCTCACTTTTTCATCAGAGTCTACATTCTTGTCTGTCAAATGTGCATTATTATTCAGTGTTATCTAGTGAATGCATCTGTCATAATCACAAATAAATGCAACATATTTGTTACAACAATGCTGTCAGAATTACAAAAAATGTAGGTGTAAATTAAAATCAAGTAGAATTCAGATGACATTTGAACAGAAATTCTGTAATGTACCTGTGCCACAATACGTGTATCACCATGAAATCATACTATAGGGTCACCATGTACCTGTATTGACAAGCTTACTGAAGAAAGCAGCCCAGGTAGTTATTAACTTATTTCACATCTGGAGAAAGAAAATTGCCTTTACCACAAACACATCAGGGGGTCTTTTTACAATTTATAAAGATTTTTGAGAAAAAAAATCTGATTCAAACATTTAAAAGAGTTAATGAGAGTTTGCATTTTGCATGGATTCCTAGTATTTTTCTATTAATTTTCAGCATTTTGAAATGGACTTCACAAAACATGAATCTGTTGAACATCAATATTTGTTGGTATTTCAATAGAATGCATGAAAATGTAAAACTATTCAAAAAGTATAAACAAATTCTGTCCTTAAACTGACTGAAATGTTTTGATCTAATGAGATGAAGATTAAATATCAGGAACATCCTATATCACACTTTTAACAAATTTCCATTTTAAACACCATATCACAGAATGGCATTTACTGTCATGGTTGAGACATCGGAATGGGCATCTTCACTTGCCAAGGTACTGTTATGTTAACCTTTCTTCAGGAGATAGATTAACATATCGGAACTTTGGCTATTGAAGATGGGTGGATGTGAGAATATTATTGCTTTGAAAAACAAATCCTTTCTGGTTTAAATTGGAGCAAGTTGGCCTTTGTAGAATTGTTCAGTCCTGATAATTGAAAACAGATCCCTTATGTGCAGTATTTTTATGTCTCCAGCATGCATGAGAAATCTCCAGCTTTTATGTAGCAGAAACATTGCCACAATCTTGCAATTTTGGGACTTTATATGAATATGTATTTGTATATACATGTCATTTACTGTTATACTCTCTAAAACTAACCATTTAAAAGTTTAATGTTCTTTTTCTGCATTCCTATTGCTGCAAACTGTCATTTGCCGAATCACACTGCAAATAACACCCAAAGGGCATTATGTAAGCTGTTGATTTGGCAACTGATAGTTATACTGCAATAAATGTTGGACAACAAAACAGAAGGTATGATTGCAGTTTTTTAGATGTTATTCATTCCTTTATTTTCATTGTACTTTTATTTTAATGCTAGGTATCAATTTTATAGTCCACATTCAAAATTATGTCTACAAGTTTAGGTAAAAGTATTTCTCTTAGAAATAAAGAGCTCTACCTGTTCACATGGTTACATTCTGAACAGTGGAATTCTTCATTATATTTACTAACTAATGCAGTTGCAATTATTTTGTTGGTTGTCATTTGTTTTCAGTGAATTCTCTAGCATATTATTTCAGTCACCAGCATTTAAACATGATTTTGAGTGTTTTAATTGTGAGCTTATTTCACATGAGAAAGCACTCATTTGTTATCTTCAGAAATCTGTAGTTTAAGTCTCAAAGGTTAGGGTTCAAGTCCCCCATTAGGAAAGAGTTATCTTTTGGATTCATCAGTGGAAATATTTTGATCAGTTTTATTTGTCATCATGTTATTTATTTATAGACAAGAAGTGTGATTTGAGTATTTCTTCTTAAACTTTCCCCATAAAACTTATGGACAGATAAAACTAAAGTGCAAAATCCCTGGAAACCCACAATGCCATTGAAGATATGGGTATATGATATAAAAAAACTTGAATTGGTTCAAATTGCAAGATAAACTTCTAGTTTTATTCTGGCCATACCCCCTTCCCAATTCTATCAAGTTTTGACATGTAAGGTTTGAAAGTTGACCATGACTTGTATCATCAGTATATTAGTATTCATATTAAATTTTTCAATACATGAGATGTTTAGATGGACATATAATATTATCTGCCCTGCCACTGAGTAGAATAGTGGGACCTAAACATATACTTAATAAATAAAGACATTTATCACATTTGACTGCTAGCCTTTTGTTTAAAATGTATGACTCTACTTAGCATTTCAATAAATCAATACACATATACATGTTTCATTTATTCAGATCTATGAAATATTTAAATGTTTTGAACTGCATTTTTATATTATCACTTGAAACTAATAATCAGTTCGTGACATTTGTACAGCTGGTAACAGAAGAAGAGTATGATCGTTTTCTTCAGCGAAGCTTGATGACAGCAGAGAGTCAGGAAGCCAACAGCTTTCACTGTAAGACGCCCGATTGTCGAGGCTGGTGTATCTACGAGGATCATGTTAATTTCTTTAAGTGCCCTGTTTGCTCTAAAGAAAATTGCCTTACCTGCAAGGCACAGCATCAAGGCATGAACTGTAAACAATATCAGGAAGACATTAGGCGACGTGCTACAAATGATTCTGCTGCCAAACAGACCCAACTGATGATAGATCAGATGATGAGAGAGGGCAATGCGATGAGGTGTCCCAAATGTGAAGTCATTGTGATGAAGAAGGATGGATGTGACTGGGTCAAGTGTTCTATATGTAAAACTGAAATTTGCTGGGTCACAAAGGGCTTCCGATGGGGATCACTGGTGAGTAACTAATTGTGCCATCCATATTAGGTTTATATTGTTAGTACAGTTAATTCTTATTGAACCCCACAAGATTTGCATCATAATTACCTCCCTTGAAAGCTTGTTTTGCCATGCTCTCTCAGTAATTATCTGTTCACAATATTCTTGTGGGTCAGTGGTTCTTTCTGGGGTTTTCCCAGGTACTCCCTCCACCATTTATACTGGCTGCCATGTACAACCTATCTTGTGCTGAAAAATGGCATTAAACCCTACAACAACAACAACAACAACAACAACAACTGTTCACAATAAATGTTTGAGGAAAATTAATTCTATAAGAATGCAGTTATTGTCAGAAATCTATAACATGAAGCCTGTATAAAAAGGACACTGCCTACAAAGAACAATATTTTCATTCCCCAGAAAATTTCCTATCTTGGTTGCCTGTATAATGTAACCACCTACTCAGCATGACCAGGGATGGTTATTTTTGTTTTTGGCCCCTTGGACCCTCATGTCTAGGTGATAATGTGGTCTCTGTGGGCATGTGGCTGCTATATTCACATGGTCACTAAAGCTGGTATAATTATATATGGAAATTTTCATGGCGAATGTACTTCATAACATGTGATTGTTGTATTAGTTCTAATTTCTCAAAAATTATGCTGAAAAAAGAATTGAATGCACATCATATTTTCAAGTCCTGCCTTTTTTCTTTATTAACTACCTCCAATATCCTAAAAGTTTCCCCTTTTTTAAATGGGGTGGTGGTGGAATTTTACCTTAAATATTAAGTTCAAGGATATATCCTGAATGAATGGGCAAGTGGTAGCTTTATGCCAGCAGTTACTAAACCAAGGCTGGTTGATTTATAAGTGTTGTTGTTGTTGTTGTTGTTGTGGGGTTTAACGCCATTTTGCAGCACATGATAGGCTATACATGGCGGCCAGTATTAATGGTGGAGGAAGAACCAGAGAAAACCCCGGAAAGAACCACCGACCCACGAGAAGCTACTGGCAAGCTTTCTCACATACCCACATTGGCTGAATCTTAGACTCGAACCGCAGCAGACAGAGGTGAGATGGCAGTGATCCATAACGAAGAGCGCTTTAGACCACTCGGCCACTCGGGGCCCCGATTTATAAGTGAAAAAAAAGTTATATATATATATATATATATATATATATATATATATATATATATTGTACTTTTGTAGCTAATTTTACAACATGTGACAATTTGAAATTAATATTATCATCAATCAAATTAATGCCATAGAAAGTGGACCTATAAAATATTTTTTTTTAAAGTTGAGGTAAATCTAACCAAAATGGAAAACTTGCCATAAGGTAATAAATATGGTGCAGGATATAAGCTAATTTAATCACCATTGCTAAAGTTCTTGTAGTAATTATTATTATTATTATTATTATTAACCTAAGTACATGTATATAAATGCCTAATACATGTCTGATTGAGAAGTTTGTTTTACTAAGAGCTACATTAGTCTTACAGAAACATGGAAATGCCCAGATGTACATTCATTTAACATGTCTGTATTATTGGTTGAAATGTATGCTTTTAAAAAATAAAAAATTTCAAAGATTTGTTCCTTCATCATGGTAGCCCATTTCTAAATTTTGAGATTGTCATTAGTCAACTTTGGTTGATATTCTCTTTCACCAAAAATGTGTTACTAGTACGCTTTTAATTTATTTTGCAGGGTTTTGGTGATATTACTGGAGGCTGCTTGTGTCGAGTGAATGGGCAAAAATGTCATCCAGATTGCAACAATTGTCACTGATCAACAACATGCCTATGATGGTTGTTTGGGTATTTATGAAGCGAACGTGTTACTCCAGCAGTTGCAGTACAGCATGGAAAGCCTTCTTGTGTCAGATGCAAAGACTGAAGGGTCACTCCGTCTGCAGCAGTTATCATTATCAGTAACATATTGTTAGATTTGTAGGTAATATTTTTTCAATTAGTGGAATATGTATTCCATATAACTGTGAGGGCAAGACTGATCACATCAAGGGAAAGAATGGATATATCTATTTGTGCCTGTTAATTAACATAATGGTAATTATATTTGAAAAGCATTTCCAAGAACAAGGATAGAAATGTCATTTAATTGTTTGTTAATAAATTTATAATGTTCTAATGATGACCACTTACAGGATGATTGAGCAGAATGTAACCTCTATTATTACATACATGTGTTGAGAAACAACTTGACTACAAATACCTAGGCATACATCATTATTATAGAGACCTTCATTATTAGCAGTGGAGAGGTTGGTCAAAATGTTCTAGAACACATACAACATTTTCTAAACAAAGCAACCCAGTATAATAAAATCTGGCCAGTCTGTAATTGAAAATATCCCAGTTTAGGATGTGATATCTTTAAATTGACATCACAGGTTTAGTGACATCATTATATAAACATGGTTGTAAAATGGCTCATGTGTCCATTTTTGGACACAGATTGAGTGATTATACAATTTTATGCAAAAGTAAGAAAATCTGTTACATGGTTCATTTCTGACTTGGAAGCAGGTTATGAACCCAAAGCACTTGCTAAGTCTGGAATCAGTCGATGGCTAAATGTTTTCGTGATGGAATGAAGACTCAAAAGATCAGATAAGAAATAGAAAGGCCAAGGACATCTCTTTCAAAAGAAGTAGTTGATTCTGTGGAAACATATGAAGGAAGACTGATATGTTACTGTCTGAGAGGTAGCAGAAATACCAGTATTTGATACAGAAGTGCAGAGGAAATTCTGGTCAAGAAATTAGGAATGCATGGGGTTTGTGCTCGTTCAGGGTGCATCAATAGAGGAGAGAATCTGTAGTTGAGTATAGGAGAGGCTGGTTGTTCCCACTTCAGTGCAGCACATTACTAAACTAGTGACTAATCATCAAGCTTCAGGTGCTCTGTTAATGACAGATTTGGTTTCACCAACCTGCAGACTGTTATGATTGGATCCTTATAAAGGACATGGCCTCAGAGGGTAATGATAAGGTCTGTATCGATTAGGGATTATTGTTAGCTCCGATATATCACCCTGTGTAGCTCTGGTATGAAAAATGACATTAATTAGAACATGTCTATGTCCCCTTGTTTGGCTTTGTAGCAACAAGGGTGCAACAGTCCTCTGATGTATGTAATCCTGCATATATTGTGGTCATTAAACCCAAATACTAAATCATGTTGTCTCACGGCCCTGCTACCAAACCATGTTCACTTACAAACCAGATTTCATTCAGCCTTTTGGCATACAAATTCATCCTCAGAAAAAAAAAAAAATCCATCTTGCAATGCTGCAAAATTCTGTTTCCCAATCTCTGCGGTCATTGACTTTAGTTATCAAACACCCCCATCCCATAATATTTTATCTTTGTTAGTTCAAAATGTCCTCAGCCAGTCCTGTCATCTTTCAGAATAAATTGAAAAAAGAGCCACTTATCTCAGCCATGTGTCCCTGTATACAGATGGTTCAAAAGATAAGACAAGATTGTGCTGCTATTGCAACACCCCATGGCACTATCTTGATCTGGCTACCAGATGAAGCCTGCATTTTTAAAACATAATTTGCAGCCATACTCAAATCTCTGAACTACATGTTCATTGAAACATCTACAAATCTGATTTCTACTTTAAAGTTTTACTAAACCTTAAATTTTTTACTCTCTGGTAACATCCCAAATATTACAGAAATATCGATTTGCTCATACAATCAGGAAAAAAGTATTCTGTACTGTTGGCTACCTAGTCACATTGGTAATTATGCTAATGAAAGGACAGATAAGCAGCAAAAGCTGCTGTGGAGTCACATAATTCTGAATGGAAGACTCCATATACATGGTACTGACTTCAAATATTTTATATCAATCAGCATGTTCTTTAAACTTAGCAAAGTATGGAATAAAAACAAATGTCAGATATCAAACCCTCATCGGAGAAAGGCATCCCTTATATAAAGCAAATAAAAGAGATGAGGTGGTATCTGACTCCTGCATGTATCCTAAAGGATGAACCTCGACCAAAATGCATACCCCAGTGTTTGAAAGAGGAAACATATTGTTTTTAAGTGTATTTACTTCACCCAGTGGAACAGAAATTTAGAACTCATTTGGCCAAAGGCTAAGTGTGCTTATTGTATGGAATCATTCATCTGTGATGCATTGTGTTCATCCATCCGTCAATACTTGTTTGTGAACACTCTTTAGGCTTCATCCATCCATCCATACTTGTTTGTGAACACTCAAAAGGCTTCATCCATCCATCAGTACTTGTTTGTGAACACTCTTTAGGCTTCGTCCATCCATCAATACTTCTTTGTGAACATTCTAGAGGCTTCATCCATCCATCAATACTTGCTTGTGAACACTCTAGAGGCTTCATCCATCAATCAGTACTTGCTTGTGAACACTAGAGGCTTCATCCATCCATCAATACTTGTTTGTGAACACTGTAGAGGCTTCATCCATCCATCAGTACTTGCTTGTGAACACTCTAGAGGCTTCATCCATCCATCAATACTTGTTTGTGAACACTCTAGAGGCTTCATCCATCCATCAATACTTGTTTGTGAACACTGTAGAGGCTTCATCCATCCATCAGTACTTGCTTGTGAACACTCTAGAGGCTTCATCCATCCATCAATACTTGTTTGTGAACACTCTAGAGGCTTCATCCATCCATCAATACTTGTTTGTGAACACTCTAGAGGCTTCATCCATCCATCAGTACTTGCTTGTGAACACTCTAGAGGCTTCATCCATCCTTCAATACTTGCTTGTGAACACTAGAGGCTTCATCCATCCATCAATACTTGTTTGTGAACACTCTAGAGGCTTCATCCATCCATCAATACTTGTATGTAAACATTCTAGAGGCTTCATCCATCCATCAGTTTTTGTTTGTGCACACTCTTGAGGCTTCATCCATCCATCAGTACTTGCTTGTGAACACTCTAGAGGCTATTTTTTATCAGATTTTGATCAGATTTGATATGTAAGCTTATATCAACATTATCTTGGACGAGATCAGCTGTTAGCAACATCAAGAGGTGATCTTGAACATGATTGGCTGAGCCTGTGAACACTGTTGAAACACTGATCAAATTATGTATTTAAGCTTATATAATCATGATCTTGGATGAGTTTGACTTGGACATTTCACACAAATTACTGCAGTGACATTTCATCCGATTGGCTGAGCTTATGAACACTGAAGGTGCCACATCACTGCTCAGATTTAGATCAGACCATCATATGTAGGTTTACGAAGTCTGATCAATTTGATTACGAGCAAGATCCATTAATGAGAATCTAGGCTATCACATTGTGGGAATTGAACCCCACAGCCTTCTGGTTACTAGTCCAATGCCTTAACCACTGAACCACATCAGCTCCCTTGGGTGGGGATCAGATCTCAATGGTTTCCTAGTTTATACTCCAGTGTCAATGTCCCAAGGCAGTAAGAATTGACCCAGGAATCCATGCTAATTGAACAGATTAACTACCCTTGAAAAACCAAGAAAGTGTATATGCATGAAAGTTGCGGCTTTCAACAGATTCCAAGTAATGAATTGGGGCATAATCCCCAGAAAGAGAGAAAGATCCAGGGGGGCAATGCAGGTTGTATGCCAAGAAAGTGATCATCAACACACACACACACACACATATATATATTGCAATTAGTAATCCATTCATACATACACACATACATACTGTAACTAGTAATTATTCTTTCATCATTGCCTGACTATATACATGTATGTGCTTTACAGCAAATGTTAAGTAGCGTAGCTTTGTGATCTGCAGACTTACGGTACCATACTTAAGAATTAATTTACTGTAGATAATATTTAAGCATCATTACAGTTTCACCATTGGAATACATCCAGCAGATTTAGAACGAAACGATTACAAATTCATGATATTTGTAAATACATACCATGATGCATCATTCTTTTCTTATGTGAATTAATTTTGTAAATTTCATAAATATTAAGTTTCTTAGCTAAATGTATGCAAATTATATTGATTTTGCAATTTTCAGTATTTATTATAACACTGTTATCACTGATTTCTGTAACTGATTTTCTAACAAGCATAGTAGGCTAATGCGAATTGGCTGGTTTGCAGTAATTAGTAAATTTAACATTGTATATGATGTTATTTATTTAGTAAATCATTACCATTACTGCAATGCTAGGACCTATCTTATTTCAACTAATGACTTGCAACTGTATAGAGAAGATGCTGAAATTGATAAATAACATAATTGATATGATAATGTAACATTCCACACACTGGGTCAAAATTTAAATAAATGTAAGAACAGTGTATATATATATTTATACTTGCTTAGAAGTTGAGTCAAACTGTAAACAAGACAGATCCTGATCTGTCATAGCATAATGCACCTGCAGATGACGGTCTTCTTTGTTTGTTCTACTGATTACTCCTAATGAACTGCATGGTCCCAGATCTGCCGGCACATTACATGATACAAATTTCTTCAATCTGTGGCTGAACTGATACTAATAAGCCAATACAAACATAGTTAAGTGCTTAAAAGAAAGTATTAATAATTATCTATACTGATACAAAATGTAAGTCCTTAAAAGAAAGTATTAATAATTATCTATACTGATGAGTCAACACTCAAACAGAGCTATGCTTTGGCTTTTCACATTTTGCATTGGTAGTTCCAAGAAAACATTATTACTGGCAAAATTGTTTTGATCAAGATAACAAGGATAGAAAGATACAATGCATATCCATCAAACAAACATCATAATATATACTCCCTAATAAGTTGAGTCCAACTGCAAACAACATAGATTTTGATGTATTATAGCATAAAGCATCTGCAGATCAGGGTCTATATTTTTTTTCTACTGAATACTCCTAACAAACTGCACAGATCCAGATCTGCCAGCACATTATACAGTGGCAGATTTGGGTCTGTGCAGTTTGCAGCTGGATTCATAGGTAAGCATGATTTAAACATTCCAGTAAATGGTATCAAGACAGTGGAATGTATATAAATACCAAAAGGGCATATTGAATTGCAGAAACATGAAACAGATTATCCATGCAAAACTCCATTTGATTGTCTGTAAATGATGCATATGTATCTAAATTAAATTAAATATGTTGATGATAAATAAACATGGAATCATCACATACATCAGCTCTGTAACATTGTAGCTTCCAGACTAACACTATTGCAAAGAAATATCTATCAATGCATGCAAAAGAAAATTTCTATTTAATTTTCATATTTCCTGTTATAGACAAATGTTGCACAATATAAATTCATGCACACAAACTTGTACTTATTGTGTATTAAAACTTCAAAAGCATGCAGCTAGAATTATATTAGATGTCAGTCCTTTGTCCATCTACTGACATGTTTAAGTCATTAGGTCTTCAAACTCACTCCCTTTTGATCAAAGCATCTCGTATCATATATGTAATTTGGTCTATAAAACGCTCCATAATTTAACACCTCTTTACCCATATGATATGTTTCTACAGTCACTGATGTATTTTGATAGGAAAAGTCCTTCTTAATTTCACACCTCTTAAATTACCTGAATGAAATGCTTGTTAATGCCAGTGATACTATGTTGGTATACTCTGGTCTTTAAGATCATTGTGATACTATGTTTCACAACTACCAAGAGCAAGAAATATAAAAAGACACACACACACACACACACACACACACACACACACACACACATATATATATATATATATGATCTACTTGATGGAATCAGCTATCACTTAACTGAAACAGGCTGACAGTCTTGTTGGTCAGATCTGGATGTTTCAGCTACATCTAGTATTCACTTACCCTCCCAGTCATTTTTGTACCTCCATACCGATCTTAAAAATGAAGTCATCAAAGATATGCATAATGCACAAAGCTTAGACATTTAATTCATTAATTTATAATTTCTAAATTGATTATCACCAGATGTCTCCTAACATTATCATCTTTATGGTGTTTCAAACCAAATGTAACATGTCATTACAAACAACCAGAGAGACTGCTCACTGTCCTTTTCTGGTTTCTGGGATAGTCCATTTTCATGAAACTCTTGTCTGCATCCAATATTTGCAGTGTCTTGTTTTAATAAATCTAAACTGATTTGAGAAAATAAAAAGGTGCAACCTGTACATGCATGTGCTCTAAGGGATGTAACTCTCAAAATAATGGAAATGTGAAGATATATTGAGAGCTTATCAAAGACAGCAAACAACATGACAGTTGTTTCTGACAAATAATATTCTTGCCCATGCAAATATCCATGATAGTAAAGAAACTCTGGTTTGATTTGAGACATGACAGAAGATGTTATGTACCCCATGATGACAGGTTAGAAATCATAACTGACGAATGAAATTACTAAGTTTAGTCAGTTATTTATTTCCTTGTTGGTTTTTGGTTTTACAATTGTATGGGGATGCAGACAAACAGTAAGGTAAGTGAATACTATAAATATATATATATCTCACCAGATATTCAAACAATCTTTTCTTTGTACTTTTGCATCAGGATAAATAAGCTGCAGACATATATTAACCTGTCATTAATATTTTCATTCTTTCTTTCACCTGTAAATATTATATACATGTATTGAATGATGTATGATGCTAAAGGCCTCATGCAAGATTAGCTAAAAATTTGGTTAAATGCATTATGCCCTCAGAAAATAAGGTATTATTATTATTATTATTGTTGTTAAATTGTGGTGATTTTTAGGTATATGACATATTTGTCCATCAGAAAATAAACTTTTGAGATGGAAAATCTTTCATAACGACATTACTTATCAAACACTTAACATATCTTACTAAAATCTATGAACTGTGGCTTTTTAAATTTTTCATGATTTTAGTACTTGTAGAAGATGGATGTAAGGTAATTATTGCACAGAATACTTTCATAAATTTTGGAAGCTTTCTTTGGATGTTGCAAGAAAAAGTTGATGAACCAATGTGTATTATAAATCCACAAAATACACTTCTTATTGATGTATCTTTGTGAATTTCTTAGTTATTTTCCAGCCTTCCAAAAAAAGGTGTTCTTAGGGCCTCTTGGTTCAAATTTAATTTTTCACTTTCAGGGGGCCCTAAATATCATTTTATTATTTACTATGAACTTGTTTATTGCACCACTGGAAGTATGAATAGTTACATACACGATGCAACAATACTAAATTGTTGCACAGGTGTAAAACAAATGAAATCTTTCTTTTCCTTTTTAGTGTCTTTTTAAGCCAGTCTTTTTATTTTGGGATCATTAACAATGCAATTCTTCCGTTTTACCTTGTCATTCTTTTCACTTGATCAGGAAAACTATCACTTTTGATTACTGGCTTCAGATGCTAAGGCAATGTTACCACTGTTATCATCATTAATCAAATTTGTTGTTTTCTACAGCTTCTCAATAAGTTGTACATGGATTTACTTTGGATCATTAGTAATTATCACTTTTGACGACTTAAATACTCAGGTTGAAATAGTAAGATATATTTTTTCAATTGGTTATGGTTTACAGACTTGGAGTTGGATCAAAGCATGAGATCATCTTGATTAATAAAAAGCTTCCTGCATAGCCCAAGTGATAAAGTCAAGCATCTTTACGCTTAATTGACTTTCCAAACAGTAAGGACACAAAGCACAAGGGTGTAGCTTACAGAAAACACTTCTGTGTTATAAGTGTTGAACTAATTTTAAGTTTACTCCATTGTCAATGACAATCAGCAAGTTTTAAAGCAGTCTGTGAATCTGGATCAGTCTTGAACTTACATATACAATTAAGGAATCAAAGAGCAATTTGTATTTCCAGTGTATATTATCAGCAGTTCTGAATCAGTTTTTGTCTTGGGTCAGTACTGTTGAAGCTGTGTCAGTTGCCCATTTTTACCTGAAAGACCCTGAACACTGCCATGCCCACTGAGTGTCATGAATGTTTACTTTTTAAATTTAAACATTAGTTTATGTTTGTTTTCCTTATTGTTTAACTCAGTAAGGATGACCAATCAGATGCATTCACTGGTGGTTCAATGAATTTTAATCCATTGATTACAGTGGACAATAAGGATGACCAATCAGATGCATTGACTGGTGGTTCAATGAATTTTGATCCATTGATTACAGTGGACAATAAGGATGACCAATCAGATGCATTGACTGGTGGTTCAATGAATTTTAATCCTTTGATTACAGTGGACAACCTTGATGCATATTATCATTTTTAAACAAGAGACATAGTTGGTCATCACTGACCTACTTATATATAGTATAGACATTCATAGCAACTTTCATACTGTATTATTTTCATGCATGAATGATTTTGAATGTGTGTGAATTTTAAAGCTGAAAGCCAACATGCTTTCTTTCCAGATCATTGTTCTAGTTTTTATCAAGTCTTCAGTTTTAATAGCAGTAAAAATGTTATTTTTAAAAACAAAATCTAAGTTAGATTAGTGTTTGGAAATGGTTGAAATGAAGGATCAGTGATTGTTTCATTATAACTGATCAATCATTAGTTTTAATTGTATGGAGATATTTTTATGTCATGAATTTGGTAATGGTCAAGTTGTATCAGATGAAGTTGAATACTTTACCAGCATGTTTGTCTACTGTGTTGTTGGCACCTGGGTTGTACTAAACTCAGAAAATTTATATTAACTGGAAGCTGTTACACATACTTAAAATATCTTTTTTCCTGGTAGATTTCTTCAGAAAAGTCACACAGTTTGAAAACAAAGAAGAAAAATTATAATTGTTTATATTCAATTAAGGAAAACCATACTCAGGTGCTTTGGATTTTCCAACCACTCTTTGAACATTTTGAATAATTCTAGCTAGAATATCATCACTGAGAATGGCAGTAAAGTTTTTTTTCTTGCAGAATGAAACAATTGTTATAAAGTCTTAACAAAAACTTTGCTAGCTACAAAATACTTCTGAAATGTTAACAAAATTGTGTCAGATTTTCATGATCTTGAAGAAATGTTATCAAACTGATGTTAAATATTTATGATACTTAAAATATTAACAGAATGATGTTAACTATGTAGATGAAATGATAAAATGTCATATCTAGATGAAATGATAACAAAATGATGTAAGATATCAAGATGAAATGATAACAAAATGATGTCAAATATCTAGATGAAATGATAAAATGATTTCAGATATCAAGATGAAATGATAACAAAATGATGTTAAATATTCATGATACATAAAATATTAACAAAATTATGTCAAATATCTCGATGAAATCATAAAATGGTGTCAGATATCAAGATGAAATGATAACAAAATGATGTCAAATATCAAGATGAAATGATAACAAAATGATGTCAGATATCAAGATGAAATGATAACAAAATGATGTTAGATATCTAGATGAAATGATAACAAAATGATGTCAGATATCAAGATGAAATGATAACAAAATTATGTCAAATATCTAGAGAAAATGATAACAGAATGGTGTTCGATATCTAGATGAAATGATAAAATAATGTCAAATATTTATGATACTAAAATATTAACAAAATTAAGTCAAATATCTAGATGAAATGAGAAAAAAATGATGTCAGGCATACAGATGAACTGATAACAGATTGATGTTAGATATCAAGAAGAAATGATAACAAAATGATGTCAGATATCTAGATGAAATGATAACAAAGTAATGTCAAATATTTATGATACATAAAATATTTAAAAAAATTATGTCAAATATCTAGATAAAATGATAAAATGGTGTCAGATATCAAGATGAAATGATAACAAAATGATGTCAAATATCAAGATGAAATGATAACAAAGTAATGTCAAATATTTATGATAGATAAAATATTAACAAAATGATGTCGAATATGTAGATGAGGTGATAACAAAATGGTGTCAGATATCTAGATGAAACAATAACA
Source organism: Sinohyriopsis cumingii (assembly GCA_028554795.2). Taxonomy (NCBI): domain Eukaryota; kingdom Metazoa; phylum Mollusca; class Bivalvia; order Unionida; family Unionidae; genus Sinohyriopsis; species Sinohyriopsis cumingii. The sequence continues at coordinate 117,577,145 of CM068835.1, read as the reverse complement.
AAATGATGTCAAATATTTATGACACATAAAATATTAACAAAATGGTGTCAAATATCTAGATGAAATGATAAAATGGTGTCAGACATCAAGATGAAATATTAACAAAATGATGTCAGATATCAAGATGAAATGATAATAAAATTATGTCAGATATCAAGATGAAATGATAACAAAATGATATTAAATATTCATGATACATAAAATATTAACAAAATTATGTATAATATCTAGTTGAAATGAGAAAAAATGATGTCAGGCATACAGATGAAATGATAACAAATTGATGTTAGATATCAAGAAGAAATGATAACAAAATGATGTCAGATATCAAGAAGAAATGATAACAAAATGATGTCAGATATCAAGAAGAAATGATAACAAAATGATGTCACATATCTAGATGAAATGATAACAAAATGATGTAGGATATCAAGATGAAATGATAACAAAGTTATGTCAAATATCTAGAGGAAATGATAACAAAATGATGTCAGATATCTAGATATAATGATAACAAAATGATGTCAGATATCTAGATATAATGATAACAAAGTAATGTCAAATATTTATGATAGATAAAATATTAACAAAATGGTGTCAAATATCTAGATGAAATGATAACAAAATGGTGTCAGATATCTAGATGAAATGATAACAAAGTAATGTCAAATATTTATGATAGATAAAATATTAACAAAATGGTGTCAAATATCTAGATGAAATGATAACAAAATGGTGTCAGATATCTAGATGAAATGATAACAAAGTAATGTCAAATATTTATGATAGATGAAATATTAACAAAATGGTGTCAAATATCTAGATGAAATGATAACAAAATGGTGTCAGATATCTAGATGAAATGTTAACAAAATGGTGTCAGATATCTAGATGAAATGATAACAAAATGGTATCAGATATCAAGATGAAATGATAACAAAATGATATCAGATATCAAGATGAAATGATAACAAAATGAAGATGAAATGATAACAATGGTGTCAGATATCTAGAAGAAATGATAACAAAATGATATCAGATATCTAGATGAAATATTAACAAAATGATGTCAGATATCTAGATGAAATATTAGCAAAATGATGTCAAATATTCATAGTTGAATGTTACCAAAATGATGTCAAATATTCATAGTTTAAATGTTAAGAATGACATATAATGTTCATTATGTAGATGAATGTTAAGAAAATGTTATAAACCAGAGGTTCTCAAACTGTGATACGTGGACCACTGCTGGTCTGTGAGTTCCATTCAGGTGGTCCATGGAATGGTAGCTGAACAATTGAAAACCTGAAATTTGCTATTAAAAAATGGGATCATCCATCACATTAGAAAGGAAAAACTAAATGTATCAAAATGTGAATTGTAGAACAAAACATGCAACTTATCATTAATTTTTTTTATATTGCACTTTTATGCAAAATGCTTTACAATAGTTAACTAATGACATACAGTCAGTCAACATTAGGCAAGATCATTAAGTGGTCTGCCAAGACCTTCAGCAATCATTAAGTGGCCTTACAAGAACTATAGCTTTATTAAAGTGGCCAGCGAAAAAAGGTTTGAGAACCACTGGTATAACTATTCTTGCTGTAGATGTAATTTTAACAAAATGGCATAAAATATTCATGACATGGATGTATTGATTTATGCCTGTCCATCAAACGTTTCTTTGTTTTTATCAGTACAAGTCACCTGTATCCATAGATTCACATTTTGCAAGGTCATTGAGCTCAGTTTAATAGACACTTATATCAATGAAAAATCCAGCTTCTGATACAGCCCCAGAACTTACAAAGATTTTTTTGTGTGAAACATGGTCTTATAAAATCAATTTACAGTTTGTGTAAATATACTGCAGCAGTTGTTGTTTTGGGTTTAATGCCGTTTCTCAGTGCAAGATGGGCTATACATACATGGCAGCCAGTTGAAAAACCCTGGTAAGGACAAACTACTGGCAGCTTTCTCACATACCCACATTGTTGTTTTCTTTTTAAAATTTGTTTTTCTTTCCTTAATAATAGAAGAATAAATGCTAAGAGCAGTAACAATTCTTAAGAGCAATTGTAAATGTAATTTCGATATTTTCAGAAGGAGCAATAATATACAAGTCTAAAGTGAATTGGGTGTAATTGTTGTTGTTGTTATGGGTTTAATGCCATTTTTCAGCACAAGATAGGCTATACATGGGATCCAGTATATTTGGTGGAGGAAGAACCTAAGCAAACCCTGGCAAGAACCACCAAGGAAGCTACTGGCATGCTTTTTCACATATCCACTTTGACAGTGCCTGAGACCCATGTGGACAGACATTAGATGTCAGTGATCTCTATCACCTGGGGCCCTGAATTGGATGTTATAATCATTACAGGTCTTAATGTGAATTGGATGACATAATTAGTTTAGGTCTTACTGTTAATTAGATGTTATAATCATTACAGATTTTAATGTTAATTGGATGTCATAATTATTACAGGTCTTAATGTTAATTGGATGTCATAATTATTACAGATCTTAATGTTAATTGGATGTCATAATTATTACAGGTCTTATTGTTAATTGGATGTCATAATTATTACAGGTCTTAATGTTAATTGGATGTCATATTTAGTACAGGTCTTAATGTTAATTGGATGTCATAATCATTACAGGTCTTAATGTGAATTGGATGTCATACTTATTACAGGTCTTAATGTTAATTGGATGTCATAATTAGTACAGGTCTTACTGTTAATTGGATGTCATAATCATTACAGGTCTTAATGTTAATTGGATGTCATAATCATTACAGGTCTTAATGTTAATTGGATGTCATAATTAGTACAGGTCTTACTGTTAATTGGATGTCATAATCATTACAGGTCTTAATGTTAATTGGATGTCATAATCATTACAGGTCTTAATGTTAATTGGATGACATAAACATTACAAGTCTTAATGTTAATTGGATTTCATAATTATTACAGGTCTTAATGTGAATTAGATGTGATAATCATTACAGATCTTAATGTTAATTGGATGTTATAATCATTACAGGTCTTAATGTTAATTGGATGTTATAATCCGGTCTTAATGTGAATTGGATCTCATAATTATTACAGGTCTTAATGTTAATTGGATGTCATAATTATTACAGGTCTTAATGTGAATTGGATGTTATAATCATTACAGGTCTTAATGTTAATTGGATGTTATAATCATTACAGGTCTTAATGTTAATTGGCTGTCATAATCATTACAGGTCTTAATGCTAATTGGATATCATACTCATTACAGGTCTTAATGCTAATTGGATGTTATAATCATTACAGGTGTTAAAGTGAAATCAATGTCATGTGTTAATCGAGAGAAGTGAAATGGATGTTATAATCATTAAAAGTCTTAAAGTGAAATAGATGTCATATTCATTAGAAGTGAATTAAATGTCATAATCGTTACAAGTCTTAAAGTGAATTACACATCATAATCATTACAAGTCTTAAGGTGAACTGGATGTCATAATCATTACAAGTATTTACCAAAGGCATATTTCTTTAATAATTGATAGTAACTGTCGGCAACATTTTTTAAGTTTATTTTGCATTTTTTCATTGATAATATATTTTCAATCCAAAATACAGTGGAATCAGTCTTGAAAGATCACCCATTCTACCAAAATATTATGGTCTCTCAAGACAGTTGGACTCTCATAGCTTCAAGACAGGTTTTACTGTATACTGTATGATCAATACCAGTGGTATCACTAGGATTGGTGTCACCCAGTGCGGTAACTCATGGTGTCACCACATTGAGCTCCTTCCTGCTCAAATATTAATTTTTTTTAATAGACAGTCATGTGCTGTAACTCATGGTGTCACCCCCATGGACCTCTTTCCTGCACAAAAATTAAAACATTTTATAGACAGTCATTTTGGTGTCACCCCCTCTGATGGTGTCACCCGGTGTGTACGGTCCGCACCCGGTAGTGATGCCACTGATCAACAATGAATTGCACAATAATATATGACACAAGTATGTTTATATTCATTTCTTCTGTCTTCAACAGATACTCATTTTTATGTCATTACTCTGTAATCATGTATCATTTGATCTGTCAACCTCTATTCAAACAGAACTCCTTCAAATTCAAAAGATGTTGGTATTCAGATTTTCCTGTATAGCTGTGGAGATACGTGTACTAATGATCTATGAATGAGCTCATTTTAAAATACTTTTATCTGTTTTTTTAAATGACAGAGCATCAGTGTTATGTATGTAAATTATTTTAGAGTGAAGTTTTAGAATGGGGTAAATGTGCTGTCAAAAGTGTTCCTTTTTCACAAGTGTTCCTTTTTCAAAAGTGTTTCTCTTAAGAGATCAATTGATTTGCCTCACGTAGACTAATGTCATATATGAAATGTTGTTATATTTACTAAACTGTTAACAAATAACTGAATAAATGTTTTAATTCTGTAGCCATTTAAAATGTCTTCCGTTTAAACAGGGTAATTGGCTGTAAATATCCAACATTTTCTATGGTACTAATGAGTGATTTTATATGAACTTTTTTTGCTTTAAGAACGTGAAAAAAGCATGTTTAATGAAGGTTTTTTGTGCTTATTAAGATTTGAAATGTACAAAATAAATAGAAGACTCAGCCACAAGACTGAACTCCTCATCTGTCACATTTCTTTAATCAATTTGAGTACATCCATGTGTTATCACTGATGACTAATGTTGTACATTAATGAATTTGTAAAATAATCAATTAAGTATTTGATTACTTGAAATACAAAATTACAATTGGACTACAATCCTGCAACAACAAAAAAAAACAGTAATCAGTAATTGTAATTAATTACAAATTCTGGAACTAAAATGGAAAATTATAGTACTTTTAAATTACAATTAGACAAAACAAGAAGTGAAAGAAAGAACTGCTAACAAATTTTGTGAAATTAGTTCTACAATATCGTGTTCAGTGAGTAATGATGAACTCAGTACTAAACAAAGAACAGTGTTCTGTGCAAAACGGGAACAAATGAAACTGTGAGTTGTGACAGACTGAACAGAAGTAATGTAATTAGATTCTAATTACCCAGATAAAAAATTAATTGTAATTTATTACTTCTGTGTGACAGAGTAGTTGTAATTGTAATCAGTTACATAGTACCTTGTATAAAGAACTTCAGTGGTTTTCAAGGCATTAGCACAGTTACTTAGTACCTTGTATAAAGAACTAAAGTGTTTACCAAAGTCATAATACAATTACTTAATACCTTGTTTTGAAGAACTTCAGCGTTGTTCAAAGTCATTATCACGATTACATATTACCTTGTTTTGAAAAACTTCAGTGTTTTTGAAGGTCACAACACAATTACTTAGTACCTTGTATAAAGAACTTCAGTGTTTTTCAAAGTCATAACACAGTTACCTAGTACCCTGAATAAAGAACTTCATTGTTTATCAAAGTCATAACACAATTACTTAGTACCTTGTTTGAAGAACTTTTGTGTTTATCAAGGTCATAACACAATTACTTAGTACCTTGTATGAAGAACTTAATGTTTATCAAAGTCATAACACAATTACTTAATACCTTGTTTTGAAGAACTTAAGTGTTTTTCAAAGTCATTATCATGATTACTTATTACCTTGTTTTGAAAAACTTCAGTGTTTTTCAAGGTCACAACACAATTACTTAGTACCTTGTATAAAGAACTTCAGTGTTTTTCAAAGTCATAACACAGTTACTTAGTACCTTGAATAAAGAATTTCAGTGATTTTCCAAGTCATAACACAATTACTTAGTACCTTATATGAAGAACTTCAATGTTTTTCAAGTTCATAACATTATTGCTTAGTACCTTGAATGAAGAACTTCACTGTTTATCAAGGTCATAATGCAATTAATTATTACCTTGTATAAAGAATTTCAGTGATTTTCAAAGTCATAACACAATTACTTGGTACATTGTTTTGAAGAACTTTGGTGTTTTTCAAGGTCATAACACAATTACTTAGTACCTTGTATGAAGAACTTCACTGTTTATCAAGTTCATAACACAATTACTTAGTACCTTGTATAAAGAATTTTAGTGATTTTCAAAGTCAGAACACAATTTATTAGTACCTTGTATGAAGAATTTCAGTGTTTATCATGCCTTAACATGAGGCTTCTATTAACAAACATCATGACATTTTTTAAGCCTTCTACTTCTGCTGGAAATCTAGAATTCTACCAATAAATATCAAAGGGACTATGTCCAAGTAATAAGCCCATTGCCCCAGTGTTCTGAAATGCATTCATCTCTGCCACCAGAGCCAATTAATTATATCTTTTAACTGTTTTACAATACCTAATAAAGACAAATGCTGAAATGCTTAGTCACCACTGCCATGTCATCTTTGTGCAACACTTTAAAGAAGCACTTCTGCATACATTTTCAGAATATTTACTTTGCTTTTATTTTTGGGGGGTTAGTTTTAAAATATCGATATTGAAATTAAGTTTGATCTAAAAAGGCTGAAAATCACATTTAAAGTGGGTCAAACACTGACGTATGTAGGGCTTTCCTTGTCCAAAAGTAGAGCTCTTCGCATAACAAATCAAAATAGTAATCTAAGGTGCAAACAGCATAAGTGTTTATGCTCCCACATTGATTTATGTGATAACAGAATACTATCTACTGCTGTCACCCATGGAATAAAAGAGTTTTAATTCACAGTAATTTATCCTCCTTTAAGTTGCATGGAAAGATGGACCCAGATACAGAGATCAACAAAGTAAATTCTATATACCACCAGCTTATTGATATGAAACTATAAAAGGAACAGGTCACAACTCTTATTACTTTTCAGTAATTTTATTGGGGTTACTTAAAGAATCAAGTATGGCATACTAGGTGTTTTATTGATAAAATTTTTTTAAAAAATTAAAAAATAGTTATCACTGGTTTCAGAGATTTTTCTCCTTGTTGCATTCAACTCATGGTCTGCCATATTAATTTTCAGAAGAGAGGTGAAAAATTCCAGCCCTTTAATCGCTTGAAAAAAATCTGTGATTGGTGGACAAAAAAACTTAATTTCATTATAGAAAAATTTCTGGTTTGAAAGAAAATCCATGGTTCCCACCTCCACTCTGCCAAAATAAATGGTTGTTCCCTTAGCAAATAGTTTCTAGTTCTCAACCGATAGAGATATTGCAGAAAATGTAAACCTTTTGTAAAGTTGCCATCACTGCATAAGTTCATGCAGTACAGATGATAAATGAATAATTAAGATAGTGTATGTGTCATGTCTCGCTTTCTTTAAAGCTCCTAGCAGATGGAACACTCCTCATATTCTTGGCCTATTTCACAAATATTTTTATGTGAAGAGTTCTTTGGAACCAAAATTTTGTGTCATCTTGAACTTATGAATAAAAAAAAAGCAGCATGCCCACATGGTCTTCCCATATATGCATTGTTAAGCCCATACCACTAAAGCTGCATGCACCCAAATTTGAAAATTCCACTACAAAGGTGGCTAAGGTGCACATACTCAAAGCACCCAAAATTTAACCTTGGTGTCAGATGGGTTGATGGTAGAAGTATGTTGAAAAACCCTCTCAAAGTCAACAAATTTAAATTTGAAGATGGCACCAACACGGTGATACGTGATGCAGCCTCCAGACTTAAATAACAAGAGTACCTCACAGCACAGTGTATGCCCATCATGCCCTTTTCTCTACCAACTACACCAGGGGTGGGCAAACTACGGCCCGCAGGCTGCATGTGGCCCACCAAGGGCTTTCATGCAGCCTGCCAAGGGTTTTCATGTGGCCTAGGAACAATTCATCATTCGCACTGACTCTGTTTATGTTGCTCTGTTTATCAAATAAATGTGCTTTTTTGAAGTTTAAGTTTTCAAATATTAACAACATATTAACAACTGAAAATTAATTATGATGTTATTTAGGAAAACCTTTTGTTTTTGCTATTAATTATTTTACTTATTGAACTATGCAGCCTGCCACAAGGTGTAAATTTGTGTATGTGGCACTTGCACTGGAAAGTTTGCCCACCTCTGAACTACACTGACCTCATTGCTACAAACCTGCCATTTGCATGATAAGGCGTAGAGCTTGATAAAATGTCATCAAAATATATCAAGCTGTCAAGTATCATTAAAAAATATCTTCAAAAATTTTAAAGTTATCCTCCAGAAATTGTACAAAATCAAACAATTACATTTTCCCTTGCCCTGCTACTAACATAACCTAGTGGCAAGAGGCCTGTATATTGCATGTGACACAGTCTAATGCATGGGTAGAATTTCATGAAATCTCTCCAGCTGTCCCAAAGTTATGAGCTGGACAAACCAATGTTAATTGATGGATGGATGAATATGGTGTCAACATAATTAATTTGTCTCATTTTAAGTTCGGTGTAAAAATGCATCAACAGTTAATATCATACTTTAGTATGATACCAGAAGTGTTCTTGTCTTGACCTTGAAAAATTACAAAACCTGGTATGCAACACTGTGGATCAGTATATAAATACATTATACTAAAAAAATTTAAACAGCTTGAGAGCTACAGCCTAATGCAAAAACTGAATACCGTAACATTTAAATATATCCACTGTCAGCTTATCATGGATATAAGCATATTCATCTATATAAATATGGGCTTTCTAGTTCAGGACTTGGCAAGAAATATGGACATATTGGCATGTGACCATACAGCTCTGTGGCTAAGACCATGAAAGCCACAGTAAATCAATATGTGTCATTGTTCAGTGTTGGAAAATACTACTTGTAATGGCTTAAAGTAACAGTCATGATGTCACATCCAAATTATTTTATTTTCATTACTTTTGAGCTACAGCCCAACCATGGAAAATGACAATGACCTGTAAAACTGGATCATGAAAGTGTGTTATGTGGCAGGACCATAGGTCGTGATGCATAGTTTCATCTCAATGTCCTTGACATTTGAGAGCTTGAGGCTTGACACAAAAATAGATAATGTTGATCTTTGATCAAAACATGAATGAAAATACCAGGAAAAAAAGATGAGTTTAAGTTATGAGTTAAATGTAAGTTAAATAAACTAACTTCAATGACTTTTGAGATACAGTCCTAAACAAAAAGTGAGTAATCTTCAAATGTGGCCTTGATCATGCTGATAGGTCTATACTGTTGATAACACATGATAGGTACAAGTGATACACTCAACCTATGATTTTACAAGGGGAAACATCTCATTTCATGACCTTTAACAACAGATTCCAGGTGACAGTTTGGACACAAGCAAGAATTATATTGACCTAAGACCCAGCTTTATAGATAGGACAATGAAAGTGACAAGTGACAACACTGAAGTCATGATCTACTGCTGTACCAAATTCTAAGTCTATTACTGCATTGAAAAGTTATGTACATGTAATGTCCACTTCTTACCTTCAAATCAAAACCATGAAAGAGGCAAATTTTGACACCCCTTTCAAATGTGTAAAAGTATAATAGTTTCATACTGTTAATTATATCAGATTCAGTGTTGCAAACGGCACACTTAAAGTAAATATAACCTTAGTGTGACCTTGATAAAATTTACAAAACATTATCCAGCCAGTAGGCTAGTCTCAGTAATCATTCCAAGCAGAACAATATTTGGAAAATTTGTTCAAAAGTTACACAAGCATCTAAATTACACACTGATTCCACATTTCTTCAAGAAGTATGTGGGCACTGTCTCTTGTACTGGATGATTGCTTGGGTAATCATCAAATTCAGTGTAATCCAAAGTGAGATACAGGAAAATACCTAGACTTAGACAAATTACATGCATAGTATACTGCCATGCTTCCAATATATATGGCATGGGGCATGGCTTGATCCAAGAGTACATTTTTCTAATTTTATATATATATATATATATACATATAATTATATGGTGGTACTCCTAAGTGTTTACAAGTTATGGGCCAAGGGCATGTCCCATACTCTATGGTGTAATCCAGAATATGTTTTGGATGTACATAACAATTGCATATTCCTTTGTGCCCATTAAGTGCATATATGGTTCAAGGATGGGGATCTTAACAGTTTCCATGTTATGAGCCATAATCAAGTTTCCAATCAAAGGGCACAACCCAGAGTGTTGTGCTGGATATATGTCTAATTCTGTCTCAATATGCCCTTCAAACCATTACAAAGTTACAAGCTGAGGATCTCAGTGGTTTCAAAGGGATGACCCAAGAGCAAGTCTCCTTCTACAGGGTCTGTACTGGAAATATGTATAATTTCTTCTCATGTCCTTCAACCAATGTATGGTTAAAAGGTGGGATTCTCGTCTGCTTCCAAGCTTATTGGCCTAGGGGCCAGCCCACAACCTAAGAGACATGACCCATGGTCGGTGTATTGGATATACCAATATACCTGATTCTGTGTCATGTCCTTCAAGCCTATATATTTTTAATGGGTGGAGATCTCAATAATTTCCAAGTTGTGACCAGGGAAAAGATTACCCACAAGAACCATCCCTGGGGCAAGACCAAAGAGTGTAACCCAAAAAGTTCAATGCATATATTATAGCACTGGCCTTGAAGATAACACAAACCAACTGTCATATCTGAACCTACAGGAGTTCAAATTTTTAGATTTTTTATTTAAAAATCTATATTCCCAGAAGCTGGTTCCATCCCAAGAGTCATAATTAACATTTTAAAACCATATATCTAAATGCTACCCCCAATCATATCACAGAGTTTCAAGTATGTGTCTTTAATGGTGTAGGAGATAACAATGCATTAGTAATAGAGGGAAAGACAGACAGGAAGACATAATCCCCACCTCTTTAAATGGTGTATAGGGATAAAAATCATGTTTTTTTTTTAATTATTTAAATATGACTGTCAATGATAATTATGAAAAGATTTCAAATTCAGGTATGTTCATTACTTGGAGAAAAATCTTTAGATAACAATGTACACCTGTCATTTCATGAGAAACACAAAAAAGATTTACATACCTTTGAACTTAATGATATAATTAATAACTACACAAATTAATTATATTGACAATATTTTTATTTTAATTTTCAATAATTATATTTTCACTACCTATAACTATACAAAAAAGAAATTCTATCATTTTCCATCTAACCTATTAAAATGATATTCCAATTGTCTTCCAATTTTTATTAAAAGATAAATTTTTCATTTAATCATCACGACTGTTAAAGAAATGGTTGTGAGGTACATACAAAATAATGAATGTGAAAAGGAAAACTGCAAATAATTACCTATGCACATGGGAGTTGAATATTATCATTATTATTAATTTCCTTATTTAAAAAAAACGATTGTACAGGAATTGGCCTTTGCATGAAACTTGTCAGTGATTTCATGGTATTAGTAATAATCAAGTTCCTCAGATTACTAAATACTAAAGTCGACAACAAGAAAAATTTATTTCTTCTCTTATGATGATAATTTAAAAAGTCATACTGAAATTATTATTGATATTATGATACTGTACAGCAGCACAGTTTTTAATACAAACATTCATACAAACCATTATTTTCCTCTTTCCAAAAACAAAAATTTAAGTGTGTTTTGTAAATAAAAACTAAACCTATTCACTGGGTGCACTGTAGGTAAAATTTACATCTGATCAAGATAAAAATATTCATAAAATCCTCTGAGTTCTGTTAAACAGTGGTTTTATAGGTTTTTATGTGATGTGATACCACCCCACCCCCCACTCCCATGAATAAGGAATGGTAACTAATTCATGCCCTGCTCAATGCATCTTCAGGACATGCAATGCACAATGAAGAAATGTTGAGTAAACAATTGAATTGGAGTTTAACAGTAACAGTGTTCTGAATTAAATAATATTAATGACATTAGAACTAGTTTTTTGTTATGTGGATAGCATGCAATAAATGAGTATATAAGTATGTACACTTTCACTCTCAGAATTAATTTCCAGTAATGATATCTTTATCCATTATATCAAATGCACATACATTCCTCCATCACATATTTATGTAAAACTATCATCCCAATTTAAATTTGCTGCAAGCATCAATTGAAAATCATGCTATCAATTAGATCATTAATAATTTAGTAAACTGTCTCGAGATAACCTCTTTCTTTCATCTCAACTAAGAGTCATTTTCCATAGGCTCTGTCTAGCTCTGATGTACATTCTGCTTTCCTTTTCTCCATCTCTTTGATGGAACTAATCCCATCTATATAGTTTTTCCACAAAACATTTCTTCTGGGATCAGCTTCTATAGTAACAACCCCAATAGCTGAAATACGTACATATACCTTATTCCTGTGCAGTGTTTCTACAACTATAAAATTACATTAATGCTTTTCATATCTGAAAGTTTTAGCTTGATTATCTATATAAACCCATATTGCATTTTTACAAAGACTACAATTTCTGGAACATTATATTTTGTCATATTATGTAGCAGTGCTCCTTGAAGGGTATAATTGAGTCTAATGTGTTAGTCGTATCATAGTAAATTGTCCATAAAAATTAGGTCTATTCCCAGCCAGCCAGACTATCTACTACCACCAGTATTCAAAAGATCATTTCCAGGTCTTGCTAAAAGCACACTGTACTGAACCTCTGAGCTCAAACTGACAGCATGGCTGGCACTGAGTGCTCATTCCAGTAACTATAGTTCACAACCTTACTGGGGAGCAGATTTCCCGTATGAAAAGTATGGGTGTATTGTGCATGTACAGGAGCAGTATAAGTGGCATAATACACTAAATTTAAAGATGTAAAGCAAATTTTACGGGTGTACAAGACCCAGAAGCATAATACTAGTAGGAAATACTGGCGTCTTTTGAAAATTACAAGCATATTCCAAAAACAATGTTGGCATACTGGCAAGAAAGGTATTTTTTATACTTCAATTCATTAGTTGAGGAGTATTTTGGAAAATTGCAGTGTGGTAGACAAGATGTAATTTTTAACTTTGAAAATCTGCATACTGTGGATGAAGCGTAAATAGGATTATGACAGAAAACATAACACTCATAGAGATCTCCCCAAATGTTTGCTTTTAATAATGAACTGGAGAATGACCACATCATGGTCAGCTCAGCTCAGTCTGCCGTATTTAGTTTTTTCTCCTAATGAACCTTTACTTAATTCATGTTGCTTTTGCTATCAGGCTTTGAAATTTCAGACAAATTGGACTGTTATCTATTGACATTTGTGCACCATTATCCCTGAAGAATATCACACCAACAAATGACATAGTCTTTTAAACAATTTCCGACTCAAGATGGGAATACAAAAGATGACACAAAGTGACGACTCTATATATACTTTAAAGGAATTCACCAAACTTCTCCAATTGCATGATGTTCATTGCTTCTGATTAATTCAGTGCCATGGGTGGATACTGTTGAATTTTGTTAATTTTCTTGCTTCTAATATTGGGGCCACGAGTGGCCAAGTGGTCTAAAGCGCTCTCCGTTACGGGTCACTGCTATTTCACCTCTGTCTGCGTGGGTTTGAGTCTATGATTCAGCTAATGTGGGTATGTGAAAAAGCTTGCCAGTAGCTTCTCGTGGGTCGGTGGTTCTTCCTGGGTTCTTCCTCCACCATTAATACTGGCCGCCATGCATAGCCTATCGTGTGCTGAAAAATGGCGTTAAACCCCACAACAACAACAAAAGCTTCTAATATTCAGCCATGGGATAAACCATTAAGGAATTGTAACATAAAGGCAGAACTATATAGGACAATTAATGGGAAATTCAGTTCCAGCATTAAGGCACTTTTAAAATTTGTATTCCTCCAGTCTAGCGATGTTAATGTTTGCAACGAAATTGTGGATGGTATTGTTTCACTTTTATCTTCTGCCAAAAAATTTGTATAGAATGACCTTCATTGTCTGATATACAAAACGATCCATTGTTTTTTTACAGAACAGATGGTACGGGTTTTTTGCTGTGTTTGTATCATAACTAAAACAGATTTTTCTGTACCATTAAATTCTTCAAATATCCATCATGTTGAAGAATCCAAACTTCAGTATTTTTTACCATCCATACAAGGTCTTTTTCTCCGAGGAGCAGTGGCTCAGAATATGTGGATCTGAAAAACATTTTCAATCCAACATTGGTGAAGAGCCAAAGAAGGCTGAACAGACATATACCAGTAACATGCTTAAGCAGAAACGTACATTTTTCAATGCATGTGTTCCATCTCGAAATCTTGGCAAATACTGGCAACGCCTGAACAGAGCATGTTGTTCTTCGATAAATAACAGGAAAGTTGTTGCTACTGCATTAGATGGTGTTGTTAAAAAAACAGACATCAGTCATCTTCCTGAGTATCTTGAGAACTGTCCCTATGCTGTTCTTGAAGAAACAAATCACACAGAAAGGCATATTTCTGTACTTTGTTTTAATCCAGTCTACTGAGAAGTCTCAAATAAATCACACAGAGAGGCCTATTTCTGTACTTTGTTTTAATCCAGTCTACTGAGAAGTCTAAAATAAATTGCACAGAAAGGCGTATTTCTGAACTTTGTTTTAATCCAGTCTACTGAGAAGTCTAAAATAAATCACACAAAAAGGCGTATTTCTGAACTTTGTTTTAATCCAGTCTACCGAGAAGTCTAAAATAAATCACACAAAAAGGCATATTTCTGAACTTTGTTTTAATCCAGTCTACTGAGAAGTCTCAAATAAATCACACAGAAAGGCATATTTCTGTACTTTGTTTTAATCCAGTCTACTGAGAAGTCTCAAATAAATTGCACAGAAAGGCGTATTTCTGAACTTTGTTTTAATACAGTCTACTGAGAAGTCTAAAATAAATCACACAAAAAGGCGTATTTCTGAACTTTGTTTTAATCCAGTCTACTGAGAAGTCTAAAATAAATCACACAAAAAGGCATATTTCTGAACTTTGTTTTAATCCAGTCTACTGAGAAGTCTCAAATAAATCACACAAAAAGGCGTATTTCTGAATTTTGTTTTAATCCAGTCTACTGAGAAGTCTCAAATAAATCACACAAAAAGGCATATTTCTGTACTTTGTTTTATTCCAGTCTACTGAGAAGTCTCAAATAAATCACACAAAAAGGCATATTTCTGTACTTTGTTTTATTCCAGTCTACAGATAAGTCTCAAATAAATCACACAAAAAGGCGTACTTCTGAACTTTGTTTTATTCCAGTCTACAGAGAAGTCTAAAATAAATCACACAGAAAGGTATATTTCTGAACTTTGTTTTATTCAAGTCTACTGAGAAGTCTCAAATAAATCACAGCCTCTTTCACAACTAGTGTCTTTACGTATATGCATCAATCTATTTAATAATGACTTACAAAGACAATTGAATGCAAGACAACTGAAACCAAAATGTATTGAAACTATTAAATGTTTTAATATCCAAATCAGTTTTGTTCTATGATCCCAACCACCCAATCCATACACTTGCCAAAAATCTAAGCATAACTGGTAAATATTCAAAGTTAGGATTTGATACATACATAAACCTTAATACATGAAGGGATAAGAGATTATGACCAGCAACAAATACTCCAAAATAAATGCATATATATATATGTCTTTTTCTTCCTCAATCTCTTGGTCTTTTATTCATTTTTTTAATACAATATATAGAAATGGCAAGGACTTTGGAGTTATACTGATATTAGAAGCAGTCCCATTGTGAGCAGTAGAGATCTTCCTAATGTTTTTCATGTCATGCTTAGACTTTTGATTTCATAATAAAATTGAATAGAATGAAGTGATGTACAGACACAGCTGAGAATACATGTAATCTGTAGATACAAACAAATACTACATGATAAAAAATACAGTGATTTCAGTTTCAAACAAATTACATTCTAAGGTCATCAAGTCACATGTTCAGGGTTTCAAACCTTGGACCCCTCTACTCTAAGCTATCAGAGATGATGCAACTTACCAGTTTGCGAGTCAAATAGAGTGTACATAGCAAGATCAGATTAGACATTAAGCATTTTCTTCTTTTGGTATAATACAAGTTTCTTCCTTTTCTCTGCAGGGTTATTGGAATTTTTATGTGTAGCTATCCATTTTAAATGGATACATGTACCAGTAAAATGATAAAGTAAAACTATAAATTAATAATGTAAGCAGAAAATTACATGGAACTTAAGAACTTTTTAAAATTTATTTTTCAAAAAGGTTTCCATTTTTGATTATTTAGTGGCATAAACCTATTTATTCCATTTATTTTAAGGTACATATTACTCAAGAGAACTGTATACAGCAGTGAACTCCATGGGAAAATCTATGATGCAACAATGGAAAGAAACCATGAAGATGTCATCCTCTATCAGGACTCCTGTGATAGTGAGCAAATGAAAATAGTTGTCAAATGACAACATACACAGCCATCAGCAGTCAGGAGAATCAGTAACTTCTACTGCCACCACCAACACAAATAATGTTGACAACAGCAAATGCCACCCATTCATCACCAAGGTCACCATGAAAGCTAGCTGCACAGGAATCATCAGCTTTGGGGACTTCACCTTCCTGAGTAAGTAGAGTGATAATGATGAGTCAGACGGCAGCAATTATCTAGAATTTTTGACCCACTTTGCGATGTGGCCAGAGATACACTTTGTTTGTCCATCTAAAAGAGCACATGTATGCGGTCAATCGTCTCTCATCCATGTCCAATTGCTTTAATTTAATTTTAGGGAACACATATTTAACTTAGTGTTGATGTTTGCAGGAGCCTGCAGGAAGTATAAAAACTTTTGGGATGAAACACTTAGGTGAAGTACTCCAACAAATTTTGTGTAATATTGTTATTTTTAAATAATTAATTATTAGGTACATGTTGTTGTTTTGGGTTTCTCAGGGCAAGAGAGACTAAAAATGGCAGCCAGTGAAACTGGTGGACAAAAAAACCAGGAAAATCCTAGTAAGGACCATTGACCCATAGGAAGCTACTGACAATCTTTCTCACATATCCACATTGACCGAGCCTGAGAATCAAACCCATGCAGACAGAGGTACGATGGCAGTGATCAGTAAAGGCAAGTGCTTTAGACCACTCAGCCACCAGAGGCAACCATTGTTACAAAATTATTATGCCAAACACTATCAAACGATGCATTTTAGGCACAAGAATATAAAGCCAACAAACTTCCACTATTTGAATATGCTAATGTCACATTGATGTACACATCTCAGTACAATCAAGCTTGTTTATATACTTTTACAAATGTCATTGATGACTCTTAAAATGTAGCCAGTAACACTAACTGCCTTAATTCAAAACAGATTTCCACAATTGGGAGTATAATTAGATGAAAAATTTATAACTCACCAAACCTTGGTCACTATGACCTACTTCCAACATTTTTTATTAAAAAGAATGCTAGAATGTTTTAAAAATGTAAAATATTTTGATATTATTGCCAACTAAGTTATATCTCTAACCTATGTATAAATAGTCAGCAAAACAATTTTACATACCTTTTAAATTTGATCAGTTATTTCTAAAAGTTTGTTAATAATATTTTCATACAATTCTTTGGCATTTTCAGAAAACAAAACTCCTAAGTGCTTATGATGTCATGGTGGATAGTATTAGAAACTATCAATTTTCATAATGTATGTCCTGCAAACTGAAGTCAAATAAATTAAAAATTAATATTTTTTACTTTCTTCAATAAATGAATTAAATTCATTGTCTTAACAGATACATCTTTATTTCAGTATATGTGAATTTATGTTGTAGTAAATCTGGACAACCAAACCCATCGATGACTGATTTGAATGATGTTGTGACTGAAACCATTAGCCATTTGAGAAGAAAATGTAGATAAAACTTGATGAGTGCAGAATCATAGCAAAACATAACTTTCTTCAGCAGAAAAAGAACATGGATGTATTGCTATCAATGATTCTGCCAAAAATTGTATATTTAGTGTTATGAGGCTATTAAAATCAACTACACTGTTCATCTATTTTGTCTGTGTTCATTGCTTCATGAGTAAATTAGATGGATGTACATTTTTCAAATAATATGCCTCTTGCATAAGATGCCTGTGTTTGAAATGTGCAAAATATGCCCATACTCAAGGTTTGGTTTATGCCAATGTTTTACGCCTGTAATTCTGGGTTTTCTTGACACCTGTAATATATGCCTATTCTTTGGAATGATTTATGCCTGTAATATACACCTGCACTCAAATATGGTTTACACCCATTATGGTTTATACCCATGATTGACATGTGTAATATACACCTCTACTTTGGAAGGGTTTATGTCTGTAATATATGCCTGTACTTCGGTATGGTTTACACCTGTACTTTGATGTCTTCTGCCTGTAATTTACATCTGTAATATGCTATACATCAATGTATTTGAATACAGGCGTACTAATTTAAATAACTTGCCTCTGTGTAACCTAAAGTATGCTAGTATTACGCCTGAGATAAGCTAGTATTATGCATAAGATACATTAGTATTACACTTTTCTCACAAACCAAAGAGCACCCATATTTTAGGTGTAGAATAAACCAGTAGTATGCCTATGATAAAGGTGTATGATTTCGTATGGGTTAAAAGGGTACATGCACAATCACTACTGACATAAATTTTCAGATTATAACTTGAAAAACTCTTCAAGTCTTGCAAAAGAATATTCTCTCTATCTGTATTTGTATATTTAATCAATGTTTGTCAAAAAAGTGCCATTGTCTAAATAGACCCTGGCCATAGGAAAAGGGTCCAGTTTATATATTATGTACAATTATATTTTTGGTTCACTGTTCTATTAAAGGTGAGAAAATTAATAAGTTCTTGTGTGTGTGTGTGTGTGTTCATCTGTTAAGTAAAGATTATTAAAATTTGAATAAAATCATTTTTTTCCAGATGTACCATGATAAGAATCCATAATTTCCAACCATGGAAGTCCAAAAGTTTCAAAATTGACAAAATAATGTAACCCCTATAGCCAACATCTGTACGTGGAAAAACATGGAAAAAATTATATTATACAATATGAAAGAAATCAGTGTGCATACTAAATAACTGATTGCAAATGTGAAGAAAGAAGAAAAAAAATTGCAGCTGCTATTATGTGACAGCATCTTGAATTTGCCCTTCTTGTTCATATCATGTCAATGTGTGACCTTATTATGTCAATGTGTGACTTTAAGGTCACTTACATTACGTACACTCTATTTTCTTACCTTTAAAATGGTCTGTGTGTGATTAGGATTTTTAACGTAGCTTTAACAATGTTTCAGTCATATCACTACAATGTCTGCAGTGTGGCAGTTTATAGTGATGTCTAGCACTGGGGCATCATGCCGCAGACAATATAGCATGATGTCTCACCCAGTCACATTATTCTGACACCAGGACGACCAGTCCTAATACTAACTCTTAATGCTGAGTGCCTAGCTAGGCAACTGTTAGTACAATTTATAAGTCTTTGGTATGACTTGGCCGGGGTTTGAACCCCTGACCTCCTGTTTCTGAGGCAGATGCTCTAACCACTAGGGCACTATATCAGTCACCTTTAAAATGGTTTTTACAAGAAAGAATAGTATCTATGTAAAAAAATAATTGAACTGAAAATCAAAATGAATTCACATTTTACAAAAGCCTAAATCATCCAAAACAAACAAAACCAAATGATGAACTGTATTCCTCGTACATTCAGGGGAAGTTTAGGTCACACAAAGACCTGTCAACTGTTGTCTATCTCTTGCCCAGCCTTCATCAGTATTTTCCTGCATGAACTTGTGGCTCTATTTAACAGTACCAAATTTGTCTTAAAATTTATGGCATTTTGGTAAAAACTGTGAAAGTCATTCAAGGGCTTCTTCCAATGTAGGTATGCATTTCTCCTAGATGTCAGCAAGGTTTTCTTTTGTCATTAAAGACTTCTTCCAATGTAGGTATGCATTTCTCCTAGATTTCAGCAACATTTTCTTTTGTCACTGAAGGCTTCTTCCAATGTAAGGCATGCATTTCTCCTATATTTCAGCAAGGTTTTTTTTTGTCTTGGACACAATATATGCTTGCTTGTAAGACAGGTCCAACTGGAAACAACATTGATCCTGATCTGGCAGCACAGTATGTGCTCAAAAATCTGGTCTAGCTAGTTTTGCAACTGGACCCAACATATATGCAAGCATATATGGTAAATCAAATCTGATTTGAACAACATCTATTGGTCCTTTTTCCATACGTTTCACAACATACATGTAACTATTACAGTTGCAAAGCTCTCACAAACATTTTACATTTTATTGCCTTTACACTTTCTAGGTACTTGTATTACATACTGCAGCAGCATTCAAGTCCAAAACAAGTTGTGTCAAATGTTTATGTGTTCATCCAACCATTGTTCGTTTTCGTCCTCTCATTCGGACCTCATCTAGCTTGCTGATAACCTCAGCAGCTCCCTTTTTATTTGCCTCCTTATAAGCCTCCAACATTGTACTGAACAGTTCCTCTGTATTAGGATGAGTGCTCAACAGAGCTCTTTCTAGCACATACAGGTCAACACCTTTGTCCTCAGCAAGGCTGTCAATATAGCTCAGGCCAAAGTCAATCATAACTATGTTAAGATCCGGAGGAGATCCTCTGAGAAGCATGTTGGATGTTGTAAGATCCCCATGAAGTATGCTATTCCCATGCATTTTACCCACAATTCCACCAATTTTTGTTGCCAATGGCTTCAGCTTTGAAATAGCAGAATCCCCATTCTCTTTTTGTGTTTGCACAATATAGTCACGAACTGTACGAGAATCTTTGATATCTTCCATGTAGATACAGCTGGAGTCAAGGTCAACAAAATACACTGTGGGAACATTGATTCCTGAAAAAGGAAAGTATTGATATTTATTCTTCAGAAAAGAAGTACATGAGTAACTATATGTGTGTTGCTGGGGATAAAAATGAACAGATTTATGTAATTTTATACTAACTTTAAATGATTGCACTGTAATTGTTCAGCTTAGCATGCCAGACTTATGACTGAGGTAAATACTACCAATGGACCAGCCTGGGTCAGCTATGAATGGAAATACTACCACTGGACCAGCCTGGGTCAGCTATGAAAGGAAATACTACCAATGGAGCAGCCTGGGTCAACTCTGAAAAGAAATACTACCATTGGACCAAGGGACCATCCATTTAGTACGTACGCATGGAGGGGGATTAACCCAAATGCATACACTTGCATATGGGGGGATCTACTGATAATGTACATTTGCATAGGAAATGGGGGGGGGGGGGCGACACCTTGATAATAATTTGTCTAATACGTAGCCTATTCGAATGGGTTAAGTCAGCTTTTGAATTTTAGGGGACACTAGACAAACTTTTTAAAGTTACGCAGCTTATTTCTATGATGCAGTCAGACATTCAATGTTGGTGGACTGTCTGTTTTAATATTATTAATCCTTGATCGTTTCTGTGTGGATTAAATATAGGCCATTCTATAGAACTGGGGTGGGGGTGCTTCAAGTGTACATACACCGGGGGTGTGGGGTGTAAAAGAGTATGCATGTGTACAGGGAGGGGTGGGAGGGGTCAAGCTTTGCCAGATTTTTGAGTACATACTAAATGGATGACCCCCAGCCTGGGTCTGCTACCATGGTGTGTCCTTGGGCAAGGCACTTTACTCACATTGCCTTATCACCAAATAACCTACTTATTTTGCTGCGTCCTAATGAACCAAAGCAAAAATTGATTGGCAGTGAATCGGTTAGTCAATGTCTGGAGGAATTTCAATTTAAAATAAGTACATGTGTTCACACTATACAGCAAGTGTGCCATTGATTACATACACAATTCCTGATCACATTTTCTGTACACACAAGGTGCAAAATGTACAGTTTGATACAAGTTCTTTCACACTAGATGGATATTTTTCTCTATAAATTTGTGAGTAGTTTATTTTAAATATTTTTTTAGCAGCACTTTTAACACATTATCAGGAACTGGAAGCAATATAAATGCTTTTCCTTAGGACATATTGAGGCAGCTGACCCAGGCTGGCTTGGGCAGGTATCAGACCCACAACCATTGGATTATGAGTCTAACAGTCTAC
Organism: Sinohyriopsis cumingii; assembly: GCA_028554795.2. NCBI lineage: Eukaryota > Metazoa > Mollusca > Bivalvia > Unionida > Unionidae > Sinohyriopsis > Sinohyriopsis cumingii. Next base: position 117,555,034 of record CM068835.1, on the reverse strand, counting down.
CAACTGAGCTCCCTCATATTCAATGCAAACAACAGAGTTCATGAAACAGGCTCTTAATATAAGTCACCACTGAACAGAAGCTACACTCCCGGTAATTTCCATAATCAAATTTGAACATAGTTGTAAATGAGCGCAAGATATCACTGCTTCTGTAGCAAGAGTCAATATTAGTATTCAATGCTGAAAAAAGCAATGAAAGTGTGTCACAGTGATGAAGTTTTGATGTACAACATATGTAATTCCCAGATATCTTTGAATGCTACACTACATAACTCCAAGCAAATCTTAGCATATCAATCTCAGGCCCTGTGTTTAAATGAAGAAATTCAAAGCATAGAAAGTGTTTATCAGTTATTACCAGTATGTACATGTACTATTAATTATCCAAACCACCATATCTAATTAACAATTAAAGTCGGAATACATAAAAATAAAGGAACTGTGTGCTTACATGTCATCTTTTAACAATGCACATTCTGGATAATCAGAGTATTTATTATGCACAAATGCACTTTAATAAAAGTAAATCCAAGTATTTATATGATAAAGATGTCTTCCAGTGTTGCAAAAGGTAAAATTACAGTTCTTCTGTCATCACTGTCCTTCATCATATCATCTTTGGCCATCCACATTTATGCTTACCAGATGGTGCCCATCTGAAGGCTACCTTGGATATCTGTTCTTGGGACATCCTCATTACATGTCCAAGCCATTTAATCTTATGCATCTTGATCTCAAGGGAAATATTGTTACCATCCCCTCTTTTCATATAGTTGCACATAAAACCAATATTGTTTGCAGATTTTACAGAGGCAACTATTGTGAAATGAATTTACTTTGCTCATGTCTGTTTTCACTACTCTCCAACACTTGAAGTCCTAAAACAGTACCAACTTTATGCTGCTGTTGTAAAGTCTGGTCCTTGTTCTGAGGCTATATTGTTTTGATTTCCAAATAGGGTGGAGTTTGCTGAAAGCACCTCTGGCTTTATTTAACCTGGCTTTGATGTCCTTTTTGGCACCATTGTTGATGCTAAATAGACTATCTAGGAAGGTGAAGTCCTCTAGAAACTAAAGCACCTCTCCGTCAATGGTAATTGGAGGAGTAGTTGTGGTGCTGGTGTACTTCACTTGGGTTTTCTTTTTATTGACATTCAGGCCAGTCTATTTAGTTTACTTGCAGAGTCTATCAGATTTCTCTTGAAAATGTGAGTGCCTTGTGAAATGACAGCCAGATCATCAGCAAGGTTCAGATCTTCCAGTTGTGAAAGGAGCATCCACTACATCCCTCTGGCATGGTAGATGTAAAAATTCCCAACTGGGTGGTATTCCATGGACTCTAAGAATCTTCCATAGACTCTTGCTGTCAACACTGTCAAATGCCTTCTTACAGTCAAAGAAGTTGATGTAAAGAGGGACATTCCACTCTAGACACTGCTTATGTCAAACACTTTTCACTGTTGCTGTGTGGTATGTGCTTCCCATAGTTTCAGCTTTATCTTGGTTATCACAAAGTAGTGATCACTGTTGACACCTGCCCCACAATAGACCTCAACATCTTGGAGAGATCTGCACCACTTTTTATTGATGACAATGTGGCCATAAGGGGATTTCCAAGTTAGTTTGTGGATGTCTTTGTGCAGAAAGACAGTGCCATCTATTACACAGTTGTTGTTGAGGCAGAACTTCACAAATCTTTCACAAGTGCTCAAAAACTGCAATAGCCCAATGCCAAGGACTCCTCTAATTTCAGATCCAGCCCATCCTGTATTCTAAGTGAGGTGCCCATCAGGGTTGTTGAAAATAAATTTAACTGAAACTGAGATTTGATTTTAATCAGATTAAAGCATGGTATGTCATTCTAAAAATATGACTTTGTACTCCCAAAGCCTCCCTGACATGGTCAATATTTCAAGTCAGGCTCGTGGAATTTCAGTCAGGGCTTGTGAGTTTATTTAAGTCACCAGCCCAGGCCTGTGTCAAAAAAAATAATCTGAGAACTGTTCACCATTATCATAGTGATTCCCCATCACCTCTTCATTGTTTATGTTGTCTGTTCTTACCTTGGTACATGTATTCATATCTCAAATTATCACAAGCATGTCATGTTTTGTGACTTTGGAAACTGCTAATTGTAACTGTTCATATCACTGCTCCTTATCTTCCTCCTCAACCTCATTTGTCTGTGCATATCACTGAAAGATGGCGAGTTTGCAGTACTGGGAGTTGAATGTTGCTCTAATCAGTATGTCACTGATTGGTTCCCATTCTAGGAATATTTTTGTACTTGTTTTGCTGCTTACTGATACCAAGAGTATCCCATTTGTACAATTTCTCATTTATGACTTGTGATGTTGCTGATGTTTCAAACATGGTGTGGATGTTCCATGCACCAAGCTGAACCATAGTTTTGGGTTCTGGTCATGCCCCTGACTCTTGGGGATTGGTTTTCATCAGAAGCTGGCATGATACCTACTAGATGGTTGGGGTTCTTTATTTGACATTTTGTTGTTCTTGGAGTTAAAGTTGCAGTGGTTACAGTTTCTGTGCCAGTTTTGGTTTATTTGGTGGAGCTGTTGGCACCATGCCCAACCTCCAGCTGGAGTTCTAGATGCTGGTAGACAAGATTACTAAATTTCAATTTTAATATTTAAAATTAAAAATTTGAAGGCCACCAACTGAAGCTTGGGCCACCAGGTGGCCTTACTTAATAGAGCAGAATCATCCCTGAGTGAACATAAATTCTGTAGTCTTATCTATGAAAGATGCTACATGCACAAAGCTTTGTGTGTAATTTTTTAATGTGTTTAAGATGCTGGTACAAAGCAACTGCCTTGAGAAGCACCAATGCTGCTATTCTCAAATTAACCTGTACTGGGTGTACTTGTGCCTTTTGCTATTTATAAACATGTCAACAAAATAATTAAATCAGAAAATTTTAAATTGACAGGAACAATTAGTTTAAGATAAAATTTACACTGAGTCTTGTTACTGAAATAATTATGCTGATGTGCTGCTTAATTGGCAAATGAAAACCAATGTCCTTCAAACTTATGGATATAACATAATAAACATACTGTCTTGTATTTGTTTTTTTGTTTGTTTTTTTAAAAACAAGATACTTATATTCTTTAGCAACAGTTATAATTATTCTTCAACATCAATAATGCAGAGACTGATTATCACTTTGACTTTCTTGCCATAAAGATCTTCATTATGGTCCACTACGAGAATGAAAGATCATGTTTAAAATGTATTGTTTCATTTTTTTAAAAATTGTTTACACATTCACAATATTTTGTAACCATAACAGCCATATAAATGTTTGATTACAAAGCTAAAAACATAAGCTTTTTGGCACGTATATAACATGTAGTGTGCAAGAGTTACATAAATGCAGCCCAGGGGGTAATGCTTTATTAAGTCACTTAATAAATAAGCCCAAGAACGTAATGAAAACTATCAATGTGGTTATTCAACGTATTAAAATGGTGGGCTTGTACAAAATGTGTAGCCCCGTTGGCGTTCCGCACCAGATCAGTCAGTTAATTTTTAAATCCTTAAAAACAAATTAACTATAAACAAAATATTACAAATGATAACGACATGGATAAATGAAAAAAATATGTATGCTCCTCGAAAACAGGTTACATAGCTTACCATGCAACCGGCATCGAAACAACGCTCGGACTTCAGCCTTTATTCTTTGAGCGGTCAAGGACCGATCGAGAGCAGGGTGTCTGTAGGATTTAGAGAATCGTTCCTTTATGATGCATGGTCTTCCGTAAAAATCACCTCTGTAAAGCTTTGCTTCAGCACCTTGTTTTATCAGTTTCATATTGTACTTCGCGTTATCGGCCATTTTAAAGGGATACTAGATCACACTGAGGTAAATGTTAGCAACCAGACATATCTCTATAATAGTTAAGTATAACATATAGTACCTAATTCTAATATCTAATTATTAAAATCTAAATTTAATGAATATTCAATTGATATATCTTTCCTATTTTGTTTACTGGCAGTGATCGTGGTATATTAAAACTGAATGATCCCGAAAGTTTTTTCATGCCTTCATTCATAAAGAGCATGCTTGGACGATTCCATTACATTTTAGAGGACATGAAATGTGCAAAATATCAATTTTATCCTTGTTCAACAATTCTTAACATTGATTTTACAATAAAATATTGATGTACTCTTAACATCATTAAGTATTTATTGATTTTATCACTGTTATTGGTATTCATTTTAAGATAGGAAGATAATAAATAAATTCCACCCCTACATATCAAAATTACATTGTACTATTGAAAAGCAGCAGCATTGGACCGGCATCGTCCTTCAAGACAATTTTCAAGAGCATTCTCATGGCACAGATTGGAACAAAACCTTTAACCATTTACTACTTTCCAACTTCATTTTCTTCTCAAAAGGTCTTCTTATAGCACTGTTGCATCTCTCTTTTCTCTCTCTCTCTCTCTCTCTCTCTCTCTCTCTCTCTCTCTCTCCGGCCAAGTCATACCAACAGCTGCCTCGCTTGGCGTTCAGCATTACGAGGTTAGTGTTAGGACAGGTCAGCCTGGTGTCAGGATAATGTGACTGGGTGGGACATCATGCTACATGTCTGCGACATGATGCCCCAGTGCTAGACATCACTATAAACTGCCACACTGTAGACATCATAGCGATATGACTGAAAAATTGTTAAAGCTACGTTAAAAATCCAAATCACACACACACACTCTTTCTCTCTCTCTCACACACACATTGAATTACAATGCTGTCGGGCATTCCTGCGCACCTAAGGTTTCCGTCTCCATTATTGAAGCAAAACGCTTACCGAATTCAACCGATTGACGAAAATAAAATACTGCAATGTTTACCATTTGAAAAGAGGCAATTGTCACCAGAATATTCTGTTAAAAATAATATTAATTTTGGACACACGGGATAACACCCCCATGTTTACATGACTCGCGATATGTCGTCCTATTCTTTGCACAGCTTTGAAAAGATGTAATGTTTATCAATATTACTTTCGACTGTTTCTGTCAGCAGTTCAGTCGAGCAATTAGGTCAAGTTTATAGTTAGTTTTACAAAATTCAACGTAACAGTGTCAATAAATGGCAAGAGATATTAATCAAACTAAACCGATCTTGTAAATTTTTTTTAGTAAAGTTCCACATTTTATAAAAAGTAAGCTATTATGTGGAAGAGAAACAACAATGAATAAGATGTAATGTGTTTGTAACTTCGTGTTTATGGGGAAGATTTACTAAAGAATTTCGAAACAAGACTATACGCAGGGGAATGTCTTGAGAATGCCTTTCTAGCGGCAAGGACAATTGTTCTTTCTGGATACATATTGGATTTTTACCCAAAATAGCACGTGATCAAATGTTTACAGAAATGACGTATCGTTGCACAGAATTGGCTAACATGGTGGTAAGCTGTAAGATATCGAGGTTTATGTTATTATTTTAGTCAGTACGCCATTTAATGTGGCTATATGACTTCCAAAGCTATATGACTTCCATAGAGTACAGCAGAATTTAAAAAAACTAAGAAAGAACGATCGTACTTTAATTAAGAAAAGTGATACATGTATTCATAAAGTGTACACAAATTTCCTACATTTTGACTCTAAATGCATATGAAAATGTGATTTCTAAATGGCAATACAAGACCCACTCCATGACCTTCTTAAACCGGTAACCCAGAAGATCCTATTTGCTATGTATCATTTTGAATCATACAGATAAATACATTATTTAAAAGATGGAAATGTATACCTTAAAAAAATTCAGCATCTTCATTAAAGTTTCCAATTTTGCAAGAAGTTGTCCCAGGCATACAAAATCATCTGCTACCTAGCGTGTCAACTTGCTACTAGAACGAAATTCCACAGCATAGGCTGTTTCTAAGTTCTTTAGTATTTTTCCCCATAAATAAGATGTTGTAAACACATTACATCCTATTCCTTGTTGTTTTTCTTCCACATAATAGCTTATTTTTTTTAAATGTTGAACTTGACTAATTTTTTTAATGGTTTGGTTTAGTTTGCTTAATATCTCTTGCCTTTTATTAGCATTTTTAAGTTGAATTTTGTAAAACTAGCTTTAAACCTGACCTAATTACTCTACTGAAATGCTGACAGAAGCAGTCCAAAGTAATATATTTCATTTCTATAGCCCAATAGATAAACATTACATCTTTTCAAAGCTGTGTGCTGAATAGACCGACATATCACGAGTTATGAAAACATTGGGGTTGTATCCCGTTTGTCAAAAATTAATATTATTTTGAACAGAATATTCTGGTGGCAATTGCCTCTTTTCAAATGGTAAGAATTTCAGTATTTTATTTTCGTCAATCAGTCAGTTCGGTATGTGTTTTGCTTCAATATTGAAGACGGAAAACTTAAGTGCACAGAAATGCCTGACAGCATTGTATACAGTAATTAGTTCTAATTGTTATTGTTTGTTCTTCCTAGACCAACATGTTGTACTCTACCTTCTTTTTTTCTTCTGGTTCTACTGGTGTCAGAAAAAGGCATTAGAAGAAAAAAAATGCAGAGAACAACTTGTGGTCTATCGTTTAGTCCAGCATCACAAATAATATCCACAATAGTTGCACAGTAAAATTTTACATGAGCATCTCAGAATGTTGATAAATTACCCAATTCATGTTGTGCATAAATTATTTCAGCACAATTAGCATCAATATGCAGAGAAAGAGTGGTCTGCATACATGTAATCTGCCATGTTGGTCCAGGAGTTAAGAAGAGTCCAATTTTTATACAGGACTGAGTAGTTATAGAAGCTGTTGCATGGTATATGAAAACAGATATAGTCCACCCATTAGACATCATAAACAGATGTTAATTAGAAATTTCAAAAAATTTAAAGAAAAATAGATGATGTTTTTATCTATCTTTGGCACACAACGGGTCCCATAAGTAATCAGTCCTGTATCAGAAAGGAACTCTTTGATACCGTGATAATTACTATAGTGGATTACAAGTACACAGTGTGTGAAATTGCCATTAGCCAATCAGTCAGATGCCAACTAATTTCATGGCAGTCTGGCATGAAAAACAAATAGCCAGTTCATCTGTCCAGTTAGATATACTGGTATATCATTGTGATTTAATCAACAAATGGTATATTTATCATATTAATAAAATAATAGACACCATGTGAGAAATGAAATAATAGCAAATTGTTACTGATGATCACTCATGAATCTAGAGCATACCAATCCAAGGTGAGATAAGAAGGGACAAAACTTGTATTTAATCTTCATACAATAAATGCTAGTAATGCCAGTTAAACTCTTCTGCATCTTTATGCCATGTTATGATACATGCTATTTTCAGTTCCCAAAGTCAACTCCCAAAACATCCAACGATAAAAGAGTTATTCTAAGAGAGTATACCACTAACAAATGAAAACAATTTCCAAAATAGATGGATTACAGAATTCTCTTGGATTAACAATGATCACCCCAACATTAAGGTCAATTGCAAACCATGTAGATTAATATAAAACCCCAATCTCAAAAATGTTAACGAGAAGTATACTGCTAGAACATGCCTTTCTGCAGACCTCTTTTAATGGGTAGCTGTACATTTGATACCATAATCTCATTTGAAATGGGGACCTAGTTCTGATGCTGTTACCGATGAAAAATCCATGGGAAAGAATCCTGATATTCATTACGTGATTCAGACTGGTCATCAATAGAAGCATCAAATTATGATGCCTTATCTTTAGATATTCACTTGTAAGTCGAGTCAAAATGCAAACAACAAATCCTGATCTGCCGTAGAATAATGTGCCTGCAGATCAAGGTCTATGCTGTTTGTTGTACTGAATACTCCTAACATACTGCACAGCACCAGATCTGACGCCGCATTATGCAATGGCAGATCTGAGTCTGTGCATTTTGCAGTTGGTCTCATCTTATAAGCGAATATAGACAGTATGTACTGATCTGGATCATTTAGGCAGTTGACAGCATTGTCAGCACACAGTGATCATGTTATGATGAATTTAAATATAATTTTATAAATTTTATGATCAGATGATGATATAACATTTTTGTTGTTTTTCTTTTTTTCCCAGTTTTGATGAAATTTAGGAGATTTTAAACAATGGAAGAAGTGTCATGGATTTCAAACAGTGGAAGAAAATGGAAGGAGTATCATGAATTTGCATAATTTGATTCTGTGGAATATTGATTTGTCATTCTGACTAGGAATGGTGACTTACTGGATTTCCAGACCTGCTTCATTGATTATTCTTAATTGTTTTAACCTAATATATGCTTTTTTTTCCTGCAGGTTTTATTTGCACTTTATGAGAAAGATATCAGTTTCAAAAGGAAATTAGTCAACTTATTCTCAGGACAGCACAATGAACCCTGGTATGTGAGGTTAAACCCAGATGGCGCTCACATACCAGTTCTAAGACATGATGACAAGATTATCACAGAGCCCACTGCCACGATAAATTACATAGACAAACTAATTGGCACAGGTAAGACTTTGTCTAACTTTTTTAAAACTACAGAAATTAATTCTAGTTGAGGCAGATGGTTTGCATTAAGCCATTTTATTAATTATAGATAAAATATTTGGCCATAGATTAAGCTTGATTTGTACTATGATTGTTAGTCAGGATAGTTGTAGAACAGACTCAACAAAATTTTATTTTCACTGGAAACCTCATTATTAGAAATTCGTTTCAGTAATATATCCAATTTCTGCTGAGGAATTTCTGATGCCAAGGGTGGGGAGGTTCCTTATCCATGTTGACTTCCATCTGTCAGTACCTTAGGACCACTAGAATTAGATACATTTCTGTTGATACAGTATTTAGAATATATGTAATAGAACATTACCCACGTTAGTAAGACATAAATAACATAGCAGTGTTGCCTCAAATCTGTTTTTGGAGGGCACAGCATCCTTCTACTAGTAGGTGTGGTATCATGCTTTCTTTTGAGTGCATCTTGCCCTCTTTAGGGTCTGCCCAGTCTCGATTCTCCAGAAGTTTCTAATAGGGCAAATTTCAGCATGTGCATCTTGGGGTATCAGCATGGCACCAGTTGTTCCTGTTCTCACTTGCATTGCAAATATCATAAATTCACCAACAGAGAGGTTGCCCTGGCAAAGAGATATTACTGCACTATAAATACCATCAGGCAGCCAGCACCCTGCCTGCTAATAATCTGGAGATAAAACTGATATACCATATATTTCGGTACACTGTATTTCTTGGATCACCATAAATTAATTTTAAAGCAATTTTTGTGTGTACTGTATGTTTAGGGACATATTGATTCTCTTGAGTTTTAAGTTGTGGGACACCATTTAAACCATTCGAAAATTCTGTCAGAAAATGCACTCAAACTTAAATTTTATTGAAAGATAATATTAAACTGTGTACTTAAGATGAAACTTTTTAATCTACTGAGCATCATCTCATCAGCGCAACCCTTCTCCAGCACATGTACAATCCATCTTCCTTCTTCAGCCCAACCCTTCTCCAGCACATGTACAATCCATCTTCCCTCTTCAGCCCAACCCTTCTCCAGCACATGTACAATCCATCTTCCCTCTTCAGCCCAATCCTTCTCCAGCACATGTACAATCCATCTTCCCTCTTCAGCCCAACCCTTCTCCAGCACATGTACAATCCATCTTCCCTCTTCAGCCCAACCCTTCTCCAGCACATGTACAATCCATCTTCCCTCTTCAGCCCAACCCTTCTCCTGCACATGTTACATGTACAATCCGTCTTCTCTCCAACCTAATCCTTCTCCAGCACACACACAATATTTAGCTTCCTCAAGTCATGAAAAGTTATTGGAGGCAACACATCTGCTGTGGAAATGCAAGGACTAAAGTTATATTTTTTAAAATCTGCACAAGTCATGTGTATTCTCATGCTTTTAAAACCCTCCTTTTTGACAGTCCATCGAGGAACGAGCTCTAAGTACACTGGAGTTTCATCCATGTTAGCGATCATACTGTCTTCAAAGTCATCATCTTCTGGCCTTCACAAATTTTTGGAATAATTTTATTTCTCCTTTAAATCTTTCGGGAGACACTGGATTATTGATGTCTGTGCATGAAGCACAATATTTTAATTTATTTTCAAATTTCCCATGAATAATGGTAAAAAGGAAACAATGGTTGACTTTGTTTTATGTAAAACGAAAATTGGCACACATAAAAGAACCCAAAGTCAGCTTCTGGGGTTGGCTTGCTTTGTAATAAAATAACTTTGTATTGGATATACTGCAAGTAAGTTCTAACGAGTTTATTGCTCGCTAACAGTTGTGTTTATTCACCACCTGAGCTTCTGTTTGTTTTCCATCTGTAATTATAATTTATAGAAATGGACATTGATGTTTGCAGGCTACATAGTATACACAACTTTAACCTGCTTTAATAATACCTTTTGTAACCCATGCCACTGAAAAGATTATCATTTGCAGGTTATTTACAGTTCACTAATGATTATTAGCCTGTTTCTCTACTTTTGGCAAAAGCCTGCTTCCTTTGGTAGTTCCACTCACTACTGAGATCCCCTGTTTGCTGTGTCTGTACTGGGGATGATTAATATAGACTTGTTTGCCCAGTTATGATTCTATTTCACTGCTTGCTGTGTCTGTACTGGGGATGATTAATATAGACTTGTTTGCCCAGTTATGATTCTATTTCACTGCTTGCTGTGTCTGTACTGGGGATGATTAATATAGACGTTTGCCCAGTTATGATTCTATTTCACTGCTTGCTGTGTCTGTACTGGGGATGATTAATTTAGACTTGTTTGCCCAGTTATGATTCTATTTCACTGCTTCAAAAGAAAGCATCAGAAGCATCTTTTCCCACCTATTAAGGGTTCCACTGACATCTCAGAATCCACCATTTCCTGGTGGATTGTCCTCATTACTAAGGGAGCTTATTAAGAAAGCTGATTCTCAATCATAAAAATTAAAACATAAGAAGTTAGTGCTATGGTATTTCTACTTCCATGTATCTGTCTTTATTATTTGCCATTGGATGTGTTATGATAGCCATATTTTGGCAGTCACACACTACTTTCTTCTCCTTTTAACTTCAGTCTTTGGCACACCAGAGTAAATGCATTTTTTCCTTGGGCCCAATAGTTATGACACAAATAGTGGCCCAAACCGCTGCCAATTTATAGTGATGGACACTCATACTGTAATAGTATGACATTTTTATTTGAGGCCATCAGTGTCCCATCAAATTCAGCAAGGCAGTAATGACAAGTAATATATTATTGATATAAAAATTCCTTTCTAGCAACTCACTTTAATTTCCCAAGCATACTCTGGGTCTAAGTCCAATACATGGTACTCAGACTGATTCTGGGTTTTGTCTGTTCCAAACTTCTAATACATGTACATTTTATCCAGTGGGATGTTGGAATCATTAGTTTGGACAAGTGAACTTAAGTCATGAAACAGGTAAGCAAGTCAATCATATTATGTAAGCATTCTATTTGTTGACCTATGTACGCCAAGTAAGCAATATCAGGCTTGCATGGGTCTCTTGTTTACATTATAAAAACAGTAGAAGGAAATGTTCCCATTTTAATCTGAAGCTTTTCTTCCAGGACCGATTCTTGTGCCAGATGGTAGTTCAGAGCTTGGCAGAAATGTGGCAGAGTTTAGAAAGAAACTGGATGGTATTGCCGTAGATGTGTTGACGTATGGTATCATCCTTCATCCTCACCTCTCGCCCTCTGGCTGCCACATTTCTAGGGCTGTACAGACAAGCATGAAAGGTTTGCTAGTTGTATCTTTATTTACACATAGAGTCAGTAAGTTATATGACTTTGATATACTTAAATAGTCATTTTGAACTTGTATACAAACATTTTAAAACTGTACACAGTAGACCCTAACTGTAAAGCTTCTTAGCTTAGCAGTCCCTGGTATAACATGATAGTTGTATTACATTTTGTATTGTAATTTACTGCATTATACCATCCTTTATTATATAGAAAGCAAAATATAGGCTTCTGTTTGCTGTACAATATAAGTTTTGATCCATATTGTACCTGAAATCTCGATATTTAATGTTTAATCATTAAAAACAGCACTTTGCACATTAGTTTTGAATCTACATTAAAAAATGTGCAGATTTTAATACAAATATTTTGTCAATATATAACCCTGTCAGAAGGTGGGGAGATGATGATGTGTGATCCCCACTCCTTATGGTTTTTGGTTACCGTTATCTAGGAGATGATCGACCACAGTGTTATTGCCCAGATCAAGTAAACAATAAAATAAAATATGAAATTAATGGATGGAATTACAGAGTTTTGAGCAGAGATAGAGAATCGACCAACACAAACTCTCATATATAAATACAACAATTTAATCAATAAAAATAAAATTGAACATGACATTGAATGATTCACTTTCTCTTAGAAATAAAGTTACAAAATTTATTCAAATTTTAATTATCCATTCTATTAACCAATAGAACAAACTTCATCATATAATCTACTGAACAAAACTCAAAATTGCCAGCATGTCAGCATGACCTGGTTGCTTCCAGTCTTCTGAAATCACTGTTGGTGACAGGTTGGCATTGCCGCATTTCTTTTTCTTCTCTCTCTCTCTTTCCTCTAGCCTCTTTGGGTCATCAGCCATCTTGGTTGTAGACTGCTTTTATCCATTGAGCAGTACAGATATGGAGCTATTTTTCCTTCAAATAAAAATGTAATACCCAACCTAAATACATTTCAGTTTTTCTCTTCTCCTGGGATTAAAACATAATCCCACTCATTTTACATCGGATATCATCTGTCAGAATTCATGACAACTAATGTTTGGTCAATTTGCACCCTAATACTGATAGACAATTCTATTAATGTAAATTTATGTCTTTTCTAGTGGCTACTTGCATTCCTAACTGGAACTGTGACACAGTTTGCCCTCTTAGATAAACCATCATGCCCTGATACGGGTGGTAAATTACTAGCTATGTCAGTTGACACACGTTCCTAATGCTAACACCATCGATTCTTGGTAGAAAAGAATTCATGACTTTATTACACAAATGTATTAATTGACTTAACTCCTTGTCCCAGCTATGGTACTTTGCTAATTAGCGATTAATTGAGACACATTTCCAGACATAGAAAGATCAATTCTCAGAATGCACGATAGAAATCATTTAAGACAGGTAATTTACTTCTTACAGTTTGCATCAGAAGAAATACATAAAATTCCTATGATACACAGTTTCTATTGAATACAGAACCACTAAATCTGAACAGATTCATACCATTGAAATATTGTATGATTGTTATGTATATTTAATTTGTTTGCTTATTAGTTTTAAAATAAATTTTTTTCATTACATGCTATTGTAATGTAACATTGTATGCTGGACTTGACCTTTTCCAAAATTGATTTCATTTCTGCTTGATCTGATTGACTTTTTTAGTTATTTTTTTATTTTATTTTATGTCAACAACTAATGCATAGCTAAATTATTCTCTATGTTTTTGGGCTTAATATCAGCATCTTTATTAAGTTAAGAAGTAAGTATGTTGATTTGGGGCCAAGTTTTGGACTTACGTAAGTGAATTTTACAGGTTATGGTTTTAATGTTGTAAACATTAGGATCATTCTAGAAGGTTATTTTCCATTAGGTAATTGGTTTTTATATATACAGAAAATGCTAATTGTGACCTGAGGTCAAGTAGAGAACTATATAATCTTGTGATTGTGAGGATTGTGTTTCGTGCTTTTACATCTAGATCTCTCATGTTGTGTTATGTTCTTAGCAGTTTGGGCTGAATTTTCTTTTCTTCAAATTATTGAATTTAAGTGATTATTTTCTCTGGAAATAGAAAAGTGCTCTAATAAAATTCTAAAAAAAGACATTCACTGAAATTTTTAGTATCTTCAAACCTGGGATTATATTAGTGTGATTCAAGAAAATACTGTTGACACATCAGCACTTGATAAGCTATAAGAGACACATCATCGCCTTCAGTTTTGGATCTCTTTGGAACTTGTTTTGAGTTTTATTCAGGACTTTATATTATTAGGACTTGTGTCTGTAATTCTTGGATTTTTGGGGGATTTAATTTACAATACTGTAAGTTCTTTTTTTCTCATTTTCACTTTGTATTCTAGGAAAATAAATATAATTGTTAAATTTTACAAAGCTTATTGTCGTTCACTCATTTCTGTTACTTATTTTAAGAGCATAGACTCATCACAATGACATTCATACAATACATGAATCAAATAATATGTGAAACAAAATGCATGCAATAATTAACTTCTGAACTCAAGAAAAATTAAAGCATGAATTTAAAACAAATTTAACAAATAAATACAGACTTTCATCGTTGAATATATTTTAGGCAGTTGAGACAATCTCAAGCCTTCACTCACTTATCATCAGTGAACTCCCTCTATCTCTTCTCTGGATCTTTCAAATTTCCAGACCCCATGTCCCTTAGATGATTTATTTAATGAAAAGAGTACTTTTTACTGATCCTGGAGCCAGCTTCTCCTTTTGATAGAAAATCTCGGTCTGATTAATATCACAAGGGAGATTACCTTAAAACCTTGAATTCATGTCAAGTTAAATTCATGTTTTCATTTTTTGTATGTATTCAGTTTCATTGTAATCATAACACATGTAACATGCCATCTGCTATTCTGATGTGAAAAGAGTCATTTGACTGCCATGGTGATGCCTTCATGTGAACCTTAGTAAATGCTCTCTCATGTACCTTCATGTGAACCTTAGTAAATGCTCACTAATGTGCCTTCATGTGAACCTTAGTAAATGCTTACTCATGTGCCTTCATGTGAACCTTAGTAAATGCTCACTAATGTGCCTTCATGTGAACCTTAGTAAATGCTTACTCATGTGCCTTCATGTGAACCTTAGTAAATGCTTACTCATGTGCCTTCATGTGAACCTTAGTAAATGCTCACTCATGTGCCTTCATGTGAACCTTAGTAAATGCTTACTCATGTGCCTTCATGTGAACCTTAGTAAATGCTCACTCATGTGCCTTCATGTGAACCTTAGTAAATTCTTACTCATGTGCTTTCATGTGAACCTTAGTAAATGCTCACTTATGTGCTTTCATGTGAACCTTAGTAAATGCTTACTCGCGTGCTTTCATGTGAACCTTAGTAAATGCTTACTCATTGGCAAAGCTAGATTATTTTGGCAACTGTCAAAGGCTTAATGGTTCTTTTGAATGATAAAACAAGTTAATTAACTCTTTACCTCATGTAAGCACCTTTGGATGCCTCTTCCTGATTCTTATGGAAGCATCTCGGGATGCCTTTACTCAGTTCTCATGGAAGCACCTTTAGACTTTTCTACACCATTCTCATGGAAGTGCCTTTGGACACCCACTGTAAACATCAGCCATTTTAAGCTGGTTTTCGTAGCACCATCTTTGGGGTGCTACATTCATTGATTTGAATGACCATTATGTCAGATCATATGGTTGCTATTTAAACTCTAATCGTAATCTGCTATTTAAAGTAACTGGGTCAGATTCTCCACTCTCCAAAATGGAGGCTGCAGATTTTGTTCAGTACTTTTAAGGAGTATGCATGATTAGAATCACTACTACGAAAGCTGTAATAACTTAAAGAGTAAAGGTTCTGATATTGATGTAGGCAACATAGTTTTTATAATTTATGAAATGCAGATGATTTAGTGATGTAGACGTAGAGAAAGAACTAGTAAATTTCAGGTATGAGAAATGGCAGCGTTGGTTGGTCACATGACTTCTCTGACTTAATAGAGAATCAGTTATCTAAATATTTTAAAGCACTTAAAAAAATTTTCCTTGAAAAATAGTTATACTGCTATAAGGATCAGATTGTACTCTTAAATATATCTGTACATAATAAATGTGTACAAGAAATGTAAAATGGTTAAAATTGATGTTGAACGTAACATATACGACACTGCTATAACAGTCAGCAAGCAGACCTATGTATATGGAGTCAAATAGGTAACAGGTGCTCTATTTATAGCACACTGCACTGTGTAACTTTAGTATATCAACTGCCTACAAAGGCATACACTATGAGGTAAAGGGTTAACATATTAATTTGTCTCCTGTTAAAATCACACAGTGTAGACAACTCCAAAAGTTTTAGCTTTTGCCTAATTTATGAATTCAGTTGTTTGTTAACGTTCACAGTGATGTATTAAAAAATCAGCACGTTCTAATAAATTGCAGACATTTGTGTTATTCCTCTTTCATTTTGGCCTCATCTTTTTTTTCTTCAATCAGGATGTAGTGTTTAGGGATTGCTCAGCTACCATGTTCAGTGTGGCAGTTTATAGTGATGTCTAGCACTGGGGGCATCATGTTGCAGACATATAGCATCATGTCCCACCCAGTCAAATTATCTAGACGCCAGGTAACCAGTCCGAACACTAACTTCTTAATGCTGAGTGCTGAGTGAAGCAGCTGCTAGACTTTGGTATGACTTAGATGGGGTTTGAACCCATGACCTCCTGCATCTGAGGCAGACACTCTAACCACTAAGGCAGCCAGAGTGGTAATTTTCGTTCACATAAATGATATAGGGTGATACACAGCCATGTGCTATCAGCAAAGTGTCATTCAAAATCACTGTCTTGAGAAACCAACTAGTCTAAATATATCACTGGATTTTGGTTTCAGCAGGTAATGAGTGTAATTACAGTGATAAAGCTTTAGTTTGTTGCTGTTTGCTTGCACTGGATACACACGTCAGCCATTAAGGGGAAGCAACTCCAACTTTATTGCTACACAAATTTGAGAGTACTGCATGTCAACTTGATCTATTATTGAACTGTTTGGTGACTTTATTTGACCTCTTCAGATCTAATTTACATTAAAATCCTTTTGATGAATATTTATGTAGGAGAGTTGAGATTATAATTGTCCTGTTTCAGTGAAAGTTGTAACCCTACCCACCCCCTTTCCCCCAGCTGATAACCAAAATTTGAGCCTTCATCTCTATCTATGCTATGGTCAATGTCATTGCAAGTTATTGAGGGAGAGTTGGATAAGAAGGTCCTGTCTGTTACATATACGCTCTTATGGTTCTCTTGAAGGGTGTTATAGTGAGTGACCACTCTGTATAAAGTCTGAATTATAGAAAGTATAAATTATAGTGAGTGACCACTCTATATACAGTCTGAATTATAGAAAATATAAATTATAGTGAGTGACCACTCTATATAAAGTGGAAATTATAGAAAGTATAAATTATAGTGAGTGACCACTCTGTATAAAGTCTGAATTATAGAAAGTATAAATTATAGTGAGTGACCACTCTGTATAAAGACTGAATTATAGAAATTATAAATTATAGTGAGTGATCACTCTGTATAAAGTCTGAATTATAGAAAATATAAATTACAGTGAGTGACCACTCTGTATAAAGTCTGAATTATAGAAAATATAAATTACTGTACCATTTATTTCTTTAAAATAAATGCATTTTATCTTAAGTTTAGTGACATACATGCACTTTGATTGTTTTTTAAGGGAGGGGGTGCTTTACTTTAAGATTTTTCTGCAAATTACTGAATTTCAATGACTTTTGGACACTAATGTTGGACAAGTGTATTCACTTTGGAATTTTATTCTGGACTCACCAAAAGAGCTTGAACATACAAATCTCTATTTCCGTTTTTCCTGTTTTGTCATAACTTGTTGTATTTCCTTTGAATGTTTTCATATTAAATTTCACAAATATATGTCCACCAGGTTAATTTTTAGCAAAAGAATGTCAGGCAAGAAGCCATTATTTAATTCTTCAGCAGTTATGTACATGTGAGAATTTTTTGCTCATACACTTTTAAATCTTATTATCTAACCATGTTTTTACAGTTTTGTGAATGCCATCTCTGAATGCCCCAAAAAAATATAACAGCAGAACACTTTGTTTAAGAAACTGTTGTGGTAGAGTAAACAGTTTTATTTTTTTTAAAGAGGGGCATCTATACATGTATTAGACCCTTACATTTACAGAAAAAAATGACATTATTACTAATTGCATACATTTATGCAGAGAACTTTGCCCGACGACTCCAGCTTTTAACAGAACTTGTTACAAAACATCCAGACCTTAGAGATGCCTATCTTGCCAAAAGCCAGCTGGCAGCACAGAAGTATGACATCATCAATGATGAAGCCCAGGTAAAATGTCATATTGATGACCTTGAGAAGACCTTCAAAGAAGTTGAACAGCAGTTGAAGAAAATCAAAGAGGGTATGATGTTTTGAAGCTCAATTTATTTGTAATTGGTACAAATTTCGACAGATTATTTCAAGTACTTTTGATATCCCATACCCCATATTCTATATTTATTTTTGATGTCCCATAACTCATATTCTGTTTATGATTTTGAGCAAAAACTCAGGCTGAAAGATGATTAAAAAAATTGTATCAATTTAATTGTAACCAAAGTTTTTATGAATGTCTAAGTCTTATGCTTAGTAAGTTTCATTAATCCAAGGCCAGGTGGTTGCATTAGGTAGAGAACCTGGAGGAAGCCAGGGACAGATAATGTTTCCATTTTAAGGTGCTAGCGTATTAAATACAGGACTAAACTTGTGTAGTGTGACTTGTGATTGCACTCTTCAGAACATGGCCATCCCCATCCCCATACCCACCTTGTAAAACACAGTTTTTTTTACTCACTTGAAAAACATAGGGATTTGCCTTTTCTTGGGCAGTGTTTTTCTTCTTTATCTATTTTTACTGTAACATTGAATTTAAAAACATTTAAACCCCAGTAAGTATCGCATGGTTCTATCAGTGCACTAAAGACACTTGTAAATGGATGATTCATTTAATAAGGAATGTGAGTCAGGTAGAAATGAACTGTGTGAGAATGGGAGTGTGATATGATTGACAGCGTATCCCCCCAAGGGTGTAAAATTGAGGGTTAAAAAAATTTTTGTCTGACCCATACTTTTTCAGCTTTAAATAGGAAATTGCAACTTGCACTACATACTCTCTCTGTTAGTCTAAAAAATAAAATGAAACAAACATGCACAATTAACAGATAAATGCATTGTCCATTCGTAGAGTAATTTACCGGAAATTCATTTTCCTTTTAGTTTATAGTCATACTTTAAACAGTCTCCTTCATCTTTTTGTAGCAATACTATAAACCAACACTTACCTATAACATATATAAGCCAATACAAAAACCCAAATAAACCTTTGTAACCAAATGGAAGTTAATTGAATGACAGTCATAAAATGTGTACTATAGCTGGTTTCATGTACTTCATTCTAGAACACATTTATCCAAAAATCAAAGAGGCTAATGATTCATCTTTTTAGTAAGTTACACTTAACCTTTTAAATCTATCTCTTATTGCTGCAAAGCTACAAACAAGGAAAAACTACAGTGGTCCCACACACTTTGTAATCCAAAGAAAGCATTGGTCTCTGCCAGCTTACTGATATTGTTGTTGTGAAGGAATGCCTTGGATGATAATGTACTCTCTTTATATCTTGTGGCGAAAAAGAGCCGATTTTTGAAAATTCTTACACCCTTTCACAAAAGGATTATTCACTTTACAGTCTTCGCAATCACAAGTCACACCAGTAATCCCAGTGGATGTGCCATATTCCAGTCAAGGGAATGATTTTCTCCAATTTTCATTAAAGTTCTGATCCACAGTTACTCTGTATTCTGCTTCTTTCACTTTCTTGGCTAGTGATTCCGAGTGCACACCATTTTCATCTGGAGATCATTTTTTAGTACAACAAGCCTTGAGATTAGTTTGACTGGATGACATGTTGCTGAGCTCAATGGAAATCATGTAAGAGCTCACAAGATTAGGGGAAGCTACTCTTTCATAACAATGCCTATCCTGGGAGTATACACTATGCCATCCCTCATCCTATACATTGGATATTGAATAAATCCTGATCTCATTTTACGAAGTCTTTGCATCAAAATTACACATGGCAACAAAATGTATGCATCAGATATGTCCAGCTTGCATCTCAGATGCTCAAATGTGCATAAAGGGAAACACTGATTTACATAAGAAAAAATACTAATTGAAAACTTTTGGAAGTCCTTGAAAAGCTGTTGAACTGCTCCATGTGTCCCTAATCCCTGTCTTAAATGAATTCAGTGATAGTAGATTTTGACTGTTATCTAGAAGAGGTATGGTCCTTGATTGACTTGAAATCATTGTTTATATATTTTTTTTATTTCAACCCTGTTTGGTATAAAAGCTATTTATAATAAACACAGGAATTCAATGATCAGCCTATTTTTTATCATACCTTACAGAGTTATGACCCTTTGTCAACTTAGATTAGGCATCCTAATGGCCCATAAACAATGATGCATCAAATTGTTTATCCCCATAATTTAGCATGGATATTTTGATCTTCCTTCTGTCTGCATATTACTGTCTAATGTCCATAATTTTGCTTGGTGGAAATTCATGAAACATTGTTATGTTGACCATGGAGTAGCCCAGCTTTCCAAGAAAAATGTCCAAGGATCCTGTGGGAAAAATTTATTAGGCCTTTTGCAGTCTAAGGGTGCCCTGCCATAATCATGATAAATTTTACTTATTGTGTGTTCCTTATACTTTATCATACATACTCACTGACTTATATTACAAGGAGTGTGGTGATTGATTTTCTTAACAACATTGGGTTGTTATTCCCCTTTTTTGTTTTTTCTTGTCATTTCTCTTTACGGCAGTACTGGGGTTTTGCAGTTTTTCACAAAAGATGAATAAACAATTTGACAGCTCCTTTTAAAGAAGCAGTGTTTAGTCATAATGGGGATTTACAGGACTTTGACTACAATGATGGTTAGTGACATGTAATTTAGTCTGGTTTATGGTCTGTAGCATACATACCTGCATCACCAATAGAGGTTAGGAACCATTAACCAGTCCTGACTATGTTTTCTTATAGCATGAAGACTTTCATAAACTGCTGTGGCTTCACAGCAATAAATAAGGGTTAGCGGTTTTTATCTCTGTGATCATGCATAATAGTGTTCTAAAACAATTTACTTTTTGTTTGCAACACTCATAAGCAGTCATGGTTACAATGGATTAAATAAACATCAGTCAACAGTAGTGTTCATTTGTTATTGCAAAAATGATTGTTCATAGTGGTGTCCAAATGCATTATTTGCCAGAAAATCATGGTTGCTATTCATGTTCTGTAGGTGGTCACTGATGACTTTGCAGTTATATAACAAAATTGATCCATGCATGAAGGTTTTGGTCATAAAAGACAGGTGGTTGCTCATAGCTCACTCAAGGCAGGTTTTATGTATATTACAAAGTTATGGACCTTTGATCAACAGGGACATCTAAATGTGACCACTTGTATTGCATAGTTTTTGGAATTTATTCATTTTCTAAGCAGTTAGCTCAGAGATTAGTTAAATGTTATGGACAATTTTGACCATAATTTTTAGTTAATGCTCTCAGTCAGCTTGATTAATATAATACACCTAATTTACATATTAGTCAATTGGCAGTGAGGTACAGGTGCAATTTTAGTTGAAAATTTCAACTTTATGTTAGGTATCAAACTTTTGAAACTTTTAGGATAACATAATGTGCAACTCAGACAAGCCTCTTACAGAATATTGTTCAAGTTCTTGTATAGAGTTTATATTTAGTATTTAATGACGTGTAAGAGCCTTTATTTCTCTTAGATTCTGCTGAATGCTTGCAGAGATAGAATAATCCTGGTGTGTCCTCATGCGTTTTATAAGCAACACCTAATGGACACAACTTTTTTTTACTTGTGATGATGTTTATGCTGTGAATGTCTTGGACTTTTTAAACGAATTAGGGTTATACCAAATTTTAAAATTGTGTTTTAAAGATTTTACCCTTTTTGCCATTTAGTTTTGTGTGGCTTTTTTGACACTATATTACCAGAAATGTGCTGATATGCTTTAAACACTATACATGCATACTGTTTCTTTTACAGCAAGCAGAGACATTGCTGATGAGACATGGTTGTTTGGTCCAATGTTTACTGCAGCGGATATAAGTCTGGCAGTTTTGCTGAATCGTCTTACACTCCTGGGATTGGACTCGCATTACTTCTCCCAGGACAAGTATCCATTTATACATGCCTACCATCAGCAGGTCCAGACAAGGCCTGCTTTCCAAGTCATACAGAAAGAAATCAGTAACCTTCAACTGACCTTGATATGGGAAAATCTTAAAGCTGCATCACCATACATTGTCATGGTAACAGGGATAGGTGTAGCGGCAGGTTTAGGTTTTATAGTTTATAAGTATCTAAAGAGATAGAAATGGAACTGTGATTATGTACTAATTACATTTGTCAGCCTCCATTACATCCTAATAATTTTCCTACAGAAGATGGAAGACAAAATCTGGGAGCATATTGATACAAAGATATATGAACTTTCTATTTTTCATGGATTTCATGGTTGCAACAAAATATATAAAGATTCAACAAACCATGAATTTAAAGATTCTAATCCATGAATGTAAGAATCAACACACCATGAATTTAAGAATCAACAAACCATGAATTTAAGATTCAACAAACCATGAATTTAAGATTCAGTCAGCCATGAATTTTAGATTTATTAAACCATGAATTTAAGATTCAACAAACCATGAATTTAAAGATTCATTAAACCATGAATTTATAGATTCAGCAAACCATGAATTTAAGATTCAACAAACCATGAATTTAAAGATTCAACAAACCATGAATTTAAGATTCATTAAACCGTGAATTTATAGATTCAGCAAACCATGAATTTAAGATTCATTAAACTGTGAATTTATAGATTCAGCAAACCATGAATTTAAGATTCAGCAAACCATGAATTTAAGATTCATTAAACTGTGAATTTAAAGATTCAACAAACCATGAATTTAAGATTCAACAAACCATGAATTTAAAGATTCAACAAACCATGAATTTAAGATTCATTAAACCGTGAATTTAAAGATTCAACAAACCATGAATTTAAGATTCATTAAACCGTGAATTTATAGATTCAGCAAACCATGAATTTAAGATAAAACAAACCATGAATTTAAAGACTTAACAAACAATGGTTCTTGTGTAGAAACAAGAGGATCCCTTCCAATATCTACAAATATAAGTAACAATGAAATCGTCATTTTTTGCAATACCTCAAAAATAAATAGATTCACAGTGCCCTTATATTAGACATAATAATTAATTTTGCTGTTACTTGGTTTCACTGATATACAGTCATCATATATGATGCCACCTCAGTTTTAAATCTGACATACTCTCATACCAGCAGTCTAATGGGGCTAACAAAATCCCTATAAAAACAATCTGGAGCAAATTATAAATTTACATTTAGTTCATCAACATTTATGTTAGTAGCCCAGATTATTTTAAAAAATTAAAAAGAACAGCTTGGATTTTTGTTCTTGGTGTGAGTTAATGAAAATATAGATGCTAGGCATGTAGGCAGTTTTTAGCTCCATGGGTTATGGGCCATAGATCAGAGTTTATGGGATGGTCTCTTATTCATCATTCATCTATCACTTAGCAGAAGTTTGTTTCCACTGCTCGCAGGATTGCCATGAAAGTTTACACACACATTTATTCCGTGGTCTGGTTGGTCTTAAATGAAAATGAATATCCAATATGGCTTCCACATTGACCATTTTGAAAAATCGGTTATCGCAACTCCTGAATGGATGGTCATATAAACATGGGTTTTGCACTAAAAGACTTCTTATGATGTCTGCTGATATCCAGTATGGCCAAAACAGCAGACATCTTTACACTTTTGTTCTTGATTCTCTTCCAAACACTGAAAACGACCTTGAAGAGAAAAGCAATCTTATATTATGTCAAGAAGCAAACTTAATTCCTACTTTGCTGAGGTGTTGATTGATAGTTTTAATTTTAGCAATTAAATTCAGATTATTACATTCACAACCCACATAACTGCATATATAAAGAACTGGCATTCATTGTTTATTCCTATTTAATTTAACTCATTGTCACAAATAAACATTCTTGTATACTTGGTTGGTAAGAGTTGAAGTTGAAAAATCAAATTAGACTTACTAAAATCAATTTGTATTGCCATACTATTTTAAAAAACTACTTTGGTCATGTTCACACCATATAAAAAGGTTAAGTTTTCAATATATCTGATGTATTGTTAAGTAGACATGTTAGTTTACCAGATTAGTAATGATTTTGCTTGTTTCATGCCCAAGACTGTAATCTCATCTATTGCCTGTTGCCTTTCAACTTTTACTATTCCAAACTTTTTCAAAAATCACTGGCTGTCTTCCACCATATCTGAGATTATCCTGGTTTGAATGTCTTCCAGGTTTATACAAACGATGCTGATCCACCATAAAATATGTCTTTAAATTCGTGGTTTGCAGCAACCATATTGTCCATAAAAATTAGTACCACACAAAAATAGCAGATTCACAGAAACTCTTTCAGTTGTTAATGGAGGCTGGCTTCACAGACTGGACCATAAGATTCTTTTTTAAAACCAGAATGTGACAGTAAAAAATTGAAGTGTTGTAAGATTCATTATTCCAAACCCTTGGATGGTTTGGTGTCTGTACAACAACATCTGAAAATAGGTTTCCACAGTTATTCTTCAAAAATGTCCTTTTGTAAAATGAATGCTTACAGCACAGCTTTCTGCTTAAAATGTTGTGACCATTACATTATAACATCTGCAATATTTTTCTCTGATTAAATAATGAAAACGATAAATCTCTTACAAATTAATAACAGCAGTCCTGTAAAATAAAATTATGAAGTCATCTAGAAATGTACAAATCTATGACAATTCACGACCTTCTGTAAATCATCTGTGCAGAAAATACCATGTGATATCAATAACTGTGCCACACAAATAATTTCACTCATCAACATACACTTTCTTTGTATATTTATTAAAAGGAGTCTGCAGTTGTCATCCATTGCAATTTTGATGCCTTGTTAAATACTCAAAGAGTTCTTGTTTAATGGACAATTATTGACAGGAAACTGTTTTTTTCCATACCATTTGATGTAAACACCTTGAGTCACCATGAGTAGTGGAAGAAAATGCATAATAATTTTTACAATTGTAATTGGTTTTGGAGAAATATCAATCAAGTTAAATACTCAACATATAGGAAGAGATCATCCTTAAATAAGTTTGTTCTTTTAAATTTTCCACCTATTTGCATAATCTTTTTTAGTTGGGTCCAGATAAAAGCAGTTTTTCAGTGTGTATAGCTTTATATGTGTAAAGACATGATGTGCAATATTAACACTTTAAAATTAAGAAGGTATTAATGGTAAATAATCATGTGTTATATGTTGTGTGTATGAAAAATGAATGATTAGAATATAGGAGTTATGTTCTGATGATAAAAAGAGAAAAAACAAGTAGATGTATTATTAACTTTCTTTCTATAAACTCATTTTTAGAAACAAAATTTGTTTGGATCCGCTAAAATATACTTCAACAGAGTTGAGTGGGTGTAACTTACCAGTTTAAAAAAAAAAACTTTTCACCAAGTTAAAATGACAAATTCAGACCTTGTAAACATGATAGTTCAGTTAATGTCAGCAAGTAAATGAATGGTAATTTTAGCTTTGAAATATAACTTCTGATAGAATAAGGATTTGAGTCCTGTGCAGTGGAAATGCAAGTCCTGATTTGTCCCGACCTTGCAATTCATTGTGTGTAATTTTTTGCAAAGGACATATATTACATTGTCCTTTACTGAAATTGTGGGGGTTGAGCTAGTGAAAGTATAATCATTTTACCGGTTTTACCCACAGTGCTTTTCAAAATGTATCCACAATTACTTGCACGAATTGCAGAATTTTACTGGAATATCTACATTTGCAATTGGCTGCTATAAATTAAACTTCCCCGTGAAATCGACATCAATGTATCTACTCAAAATAACTGAACTCTAATGTTATTAAGGTTCATACTTATCACTTTTAGGTCACTGCAAGGCTAAGTGAGCTTATGGTATGCTGTAAGACCAAGTGAGCTTATGGTATGCTGTAAGGGCAAGTGAGCTTATGGTATGCTGTAAGGCCAAGTGAGCTTATGGTATGCTGTAAGGCCAAGTGAGTTTATGGCATGCTGTAAGGCCAAGTGAGTTTATGGCATGCTGTAAGGACAAGTGAATTTATGGCATGCTGTAAGGCCAAGTGAGTTTATTGTATGCTATAAGGCCAAGTGAGTTTATGGCAGCTTATAAGGCCAAGTGAGCTTATGGTATGCTGTAAGGCCAAGTGAGCTTATTATATGCTGTAAGGCCAAGTGAGTTTATTGTATGATGTAAGGCCCAGTGAGCTTATGGTATGCTGTAAAGCCAAGTGAGTTTATTGTATGCTATAAGACCAAGTGAGTTTGTTGTATGCTGTAAGGCCAAGTGAGTTTATTGTATGCTGTAAGGCCAAGTGAGTTTATTTTATGCTTTAAGAACAAGTGAGTTTATGGTATTTTCCAATTGTTGTTTGCAATTTCTCAAGAACCACTTGACCAATTTGCATATGATTTTAAAGGTAGCATCAGGTTATTTCAGATTTGTTCAATAGATGCCAATCCGTCATCCAATATGGCTACCATTTCTAAACAGAAACAAAATTTTAAACAGATTCTACTAAAACAAACAAAAACACTCAGCAGAAATTGACAATATTTAACAGAACTCTTCCATGCCAGGTGATTTTTCAAATATGTTAAAATGATGCAGATCTGCCATCAGACATGGTTACCATTACTAAAACCACAAAAACCTTCAACTGGCTTCTTCTCACAAACCACCTAACAGATGTTGACCATATTTTAATAAAGAGCATCCTGGCATAAAGGTCTTTCAAATATGTCATCCAGTATTAGTGTTGTTATTAAAATAGAAAAAGCTAAAAACAACTTCTCAAAAGTGTTAAAACAGAATTTGACCAGACTTGGCAAAAAGTATCCTGGCATGAAAGCCTTTCAAGTTTATATTACTGATGCCAGTCTGCCATCAAATATTGATAGCATTACTGAAAACAGAGAAACAAACCTTCAAATAGATTTTCAGAAACTGTTCAAATGAATGTCTCCAAATCTGACTGAAAAAAGCCTGGCATCAAGGTCTTTCAGCTTATTATGTATGATCAATGCAGATTCATCATGAAACATTACTGTCATTACTAAAGTAAAACCCACTCAAACAGAATGTAAGCAAATTTGACAGAAAGCAACTTGTTCTGAAGTTTATTTAAGTTTGTACCAATGATGTTGATCAGCCATGAAATATAATTGCAGCTACTATAAAATAGAAAATATTTTGATAACTTCTTCAAAAATGTAGCTTAACAAACTTTGATCAGACTTTACAAAACGAGTAGGAAACACATTTTGAAAGCTATTCCTGAATAGACTCGAAAACACCAAATCCCTGGTCATCTTTCAATAACATACTGCCTAGTTGTGTTTGAAACATCATTTTTCATTGGCTATTTGACTCGCGCATGAGCAGAAGGGTAAAAGTTGGAGTTTTGTATTTTTTTTGCTAAATGGAGCCATTATTTTTGTATGGAGACCACCCTTTATTCCAAATGCCCATCTTATCCTACTTTTTGCAAAGGCTCATCTGTCTGTTTGCAGTTCATACTGGTTTGCCTTAGATCTGAGACCAAAAAGTCTAAAATCCAGACACAAAATCGGATTCCGACCACAGGTGAATTGTGGGTAAAAAAAAGTCGGGTCCAAAAAATGAGGTTTCTGTATCTGTAATTTGCAGTGCAACTAGATATTCCAGATCATTTGGTATCATTGTAGAGCTACATCTGTCTACCTTTCTATAATACCACCCACTTTAGTGTATCATGCATGACCATGATGCTACAGAGCTTGGCAGTAGGCTACTACCTCCTGCCCTGTTAAGTCGTCACTAGGGGTTAATGTGTTAAAAGTCAGCGTAATAGAAAAAGACCAATTCTGACAGCATCATAGCATGGAGGTCTTTCAGTATTAGGTAAATGATACAATTATACTGGCCACCAGGTATAGCCTATCATGTGCTGAAACATGGCATTAAACCCAAAACAACAAAAACTCTTTGACTGAGATCTCATGGAGCCATATGAGAGTTTTGTTTTGAATGAGACTAAGCACAGCAAACAGCATAGACCCTGATTTGTCACTGCGTTATGCAACACAAGATCGGGGTATTCACTGCTTACAGCAGGACAAGCATTACACAGAGTAAAGAAATGGACCCTCCCTATAAAACCACTCACTATACAACTGCCCCATTTATAACATGGGTATGGGCATGAACCACAGTATTCAAATTTAGGTTTCTGATTGCTTCTTAATTTATTGGATTTTACTTATCTTCCTGTTCATAAGAACCAACTATAGTATGGTTTAACATTATTATATACTCTATTTTCATGTTCAAATGGACTATCAGGAGATAAACCTTAATTGTGCATACCTCTTTGTAAGGCTTCACTCACTTACAACACAGGTAACTTTTATGATTTGCATGATCAGTGTTATAAAAAGGGAACATTATAGTTTTTAGCTGAAACTTATAACTGCCATTATTTTTCATTACCTATCCTTGCCTCTCATTGGGATTATTGTATTTGAAAGAGCCATTATTTTCATTATCTGTCCATGCTTCTTATTGAGATTATTGCTTTGAAAAGGGTCAATATGCAGTATATATTTTTTCTTGTTTATACTATAAAGTATTTTTTTACCTCAGGAAGAGTCAGTCATATATTGCATGCCATCCCACTGGTTGATACAGTTTGATTTGTGAAGACATTTTTTTATTTATTGGTAATGGAGTTAACAATCACAGCTTACATGTATACAAATACCCACAACTCATGATTTTTTTATTGTCAAAAAACAGTTGTCGATACATGCATATGTTGTACAATTGATCCTTGAGGAAAACTATGAAATACTCTTCCTTGTCATTAACATTATTTCTATAAAAAAAAAATTGATTTTTTTATTTTTGAAAAGTTATTATGCTGCTGAAAGAGAACTCAAAAGTATGTTGTGAATTTGCAAAAATGGAATACAGACATCCTACTCAGTTGGGTAAGCATGTGTTTAGTGACTGGATAATGTAATGATACTCACCTAGCTTGACATTGAATTGGTCTGCTGTCCATTGGAGTTTTGGTTATGCAATGGGTTTTAGACATATGTCATCCCAGCCAATGCATTAATCAGAGAAATGTTTGGATCATGCATGGTTTACCGCATGGGTTATCAAGGAAAGTAAAATTTATCACAGTATATGGAATGCAGAGGAATGATTTGGGAAAAAGAGATATTACATTGCAGAGTTCACATTATATGTCCATTATTTTCTTTTAGTTAAGGTTTGATAGAAGAAAACCTAGTCTAATAAAGACTTTGCCAAAGGGGATAATTATTAATTTGTATATAAAAGTTGAAATCAAATTGAATTTCACTTGGTGATTAAAAACATAAATTGTATTCTGAAAAACTGAATGGACCAGCATGAAATAAAAGTCTTATAATATGTACAAGTTGGTTTACTGATCGAATGTAAAAATGTAGATTTTTTTATTATCCCACTGCTTGTAGCAGGTGTGTTGATTTGGTCCTGTCCCTTCCCAAAAGCTTGGTAGTTCAATTATATAAACCCACTTGGCAAAGATAAATGAAATCTCTGTGTGTGAATGTGTGCTATTTCAGTGATTTTTTTTCTTTCTTTTTAGAAGTTTTTTTTTCATTTTTGAGCTCAGAGTTTATTTGGGCTTTTTTGTGCATGACAGACATTATTAGGAAAATGAATGAAAACACATATATTATCAAGGATCCTGAAATGGGGAAACATGTATGGGATATTTAGGCTTCTTATGGACACCCTGTGCATGTCAAGTTAGCAAATGGTCACAGTCATTGGTCAGTCATTCTGGCCAATACAGCTGTTTCGTGATATCTTATATCTAAATAATGGTTAAGGTTGTGTCCTGTATATATTTAATGAAAAGGACAAGTTGAAAACATTTCAAAACTAGTTTTGAAACAACCTGTATAATAGTGCATGGGAGCAGTGCACATTCACAGGTGTCTTTACACCAGTGTTAATCTATTCAAACATTAGTAAACATTGATATTATTGATGGGTAACCCGAGCAATACAAGTGCATGTTGAAGAGCTTAAATAAGAAATGAAATGTGAATCTTTTTAACTTTCGTCAGTGTTTTTTGAAGTTTTAAAAACAACACAAAAGTAATTTGCTTGTTGCAGCAGCAGTTGATAACAATTAATACCTATTTGTAATTACAAATACCTAGCTACTTCTGTCAGAATTAATTACAATTTATACCTATTTGTAATTACAAATACCTAGCTACTTCTGTCAGAATTAATTACAATTTATGCCTATTTGTAATTACAAATACCTAGCTACTTCTGTCAGAATTAATTACAATTTATGCCTATTTGTAATTACAAATACCTAACTACTTCTGTCAGAATTAATTACAATTTATTTCTCTTTGTAATTACAAATACCTAGCTACTTCTGTCAGAATTAATTACAATTTAGTTCTCATTGTAATTACAAGAATGTTGTATGTGTACTCCTATCAGAATGGATTACATTTTATATACATTTGCAATTAAAAGAATGCTGTCTGGGTACTCCTATCAGAATTAATTACAATTTATAGTTTCTAATGTGCTCCTGTGAAGTCATATGGCCAAAATACATGATTTAATGACCAAGAAGAGCAAATAAATCTTAAGGTGTCACTAATAATTTATGCACAGTTTCTTTGATCATTTGTATCTATGTCATCTGATTGGAACATTTAAATGTTGATAAGTATGGTTGAATAGATCAGGAAAGAAAATAGAACGATGTTTTTCTGATTCAGATTCTTATGCAAATGATATTAGTCTCTGCCATTGTCCTGATGACATCCATGGATGAAACAATATATGGTTAGTGATCATACAGTTGTATTTATTTATATACACAGTCTTTCTTATTTAAGTGGATCATGTAGATATTAAGTAATATTGATATTAAATGTAAAGGTGTTGTTGCAGAGCAAATAAATAAATGTTGGATTCAGTGCATTGTATTCTTTATTTCCCTTTAGGTAGTTTTGTTATAACCCAATATGACAGTATTTGTGTAAACATATGCAGTTAAATAAACTGTGCTTTATCCCACACTCTTTTTACCCCACTCTGTCCTCCACTGTTTATGCCCCACTCTTTTTACCCCACTCTGTCTGCTACTGTTTATGCCCCACTCTTTTTACCCCACTCTGTCTGCTACTGTTTATGCCCCACTCTTTTTACCCCACTCTGTCTGCTACTGTTTATGCCCCACTCTTTTTACCCCACTCTGTCTGCTACTGTTTATGCCCCACTCTTTTTACCCCACTCTGTCTACTACTGTTTATGCCCCACTCTTTTTACCCCACTCTGTCCCCTACTGTTTATGCCCCACTCTTTTTACCCCACTCTGTCCTCCACTGTTTACAGCTATGGTATATTGATTCAGTCCTATCCATCAACCCACGAAACTCGTTTGCATTATCATCAAAACCTGCTTCATGTTGACAAATATAGTTTTGGTATTGTTACATTGTTGGTATGTTTATGTAGATGACTCGGTTACATGTTCATGGGAGCCCCGAGTGGCCGAGTGGTCTAAAGTGCTCACCACTATGAATCACTGCCATCTCACCTCTGTCAGCATGGGTTCAAGTCTTGGGTTTGACCAATGTGGGTAAGTGAGAAAGCTTGCCAGTAGCTTCTCATGGGTCGGTGGTTCTTTCTGGGATTTTCTTGGGTTCTTCCTCCACCATTAATACTGGTCGTAATGTATAGCCTATCTTGTGCTGAAAAATTGCATTAAAACCTACAACAACAACAACAGCTACATGTTCATGCTTTAAAGCAGTTTCAGAATTTTTTGTGGAAAAAATCACAGTGAAAATACCTTGATGACATTGCAGGATTTAGACTTTACAGTGAAAATACCTCGATGACATTGCAGGATTTAGACTTTACAGTGAAAATACCTCGATGACATTGCAGGATTTAGATTTTACAGTGAAAATACCTCGATGACATTGCAGGATTAAGACCTTAGAAATTCTTAAGTATTTTGAGTAAGTTGCCTTGAATTTTAGTGAACTGGCTTATAAAGTATCAATACTTTTTAAAATATTAAAGGGCACATTAATTCTATACCAGCACTAGTACCCTTGTTTAAAATGAAGTTCCAGTAGTAGCCAAAATTACACAAGTATTTTTGATTTTGAAGTTACTTTAATAGTTGAGAATTTACTTAAGCTCCAACCCAGCTCACCACGTATCACCAATTACCTATTGTAATCCAGTGCACTTTAGGATGATAAGCTAGATTCATTGAGTGCACCGTGATGCTTATTCATAATGGAGATTTTGTAAACAATGCAGCTCTTTTATTTCATCATTAACAAAATAAAGGTTTAATGCAAAAAGACGTGGGAGTACATTGGTTTACTATATACTTCTGTGAAATATAGAGACTTATTGGCAAAATAATTTTCATATTTTTTCATTCTGATATTTTCACATGCGAAAAATATATCCGTGTATTTTCACATCTGAAAATGTAAGATTTCTTATCATGACATGCAATGATTGGTTGTGTGTGCCCACAAAAGTTGTACATGCAGTAACAAAAACGTGTAAATTGTGAACTAGAACAAATAAACAGAAACTACCTTATATTTTAGACATGAAAATTAATCTTTCTTAAAGAAATTTGACCAGATGCTGTTCAGGTCTCTCTGAAGTTATTTGCTCTTACTTCCTTGAAAACAACGACAAGCCCTCTGTGATGCATTGCTGACTCGGACTTGCATTATTTTCAGATAGGGTCAAATAGTTTACAAAATTCCAAAAATGTAATTTGCTGTGATAGATTAGGCCAACCCAATCCCTCCACTTTCTTAAGTCACGTGTATTTACATGATCAGGCCAGGAAAGTGAGGCGAATTTACGAAAGGTGGTGGGGGTGAGCCTGTTGTGCCGAAGATTAAGTTTAATCTTCTAAACTTCGATTCTGGAGCTAGTTTGGTATCTAATAAAAAGTAAAGCATCTTTTTGTATGTTAATACCAGATATATTTCAAATATGGTACCAAAATTGATATATATGTATTTTAAATCATGGTTTTGCCGCTCATTAAGATATCATGGGTTTGGTACCACACATTGAAATATATCCAGTATTAGTGTAGGAAAAGAACATATCTTCTATGTTGCTTATTTTGGACATTTGAGCAACAGTTTTGGTAAAGTAAGAGGTAACGATGAATGTTGAATTTGCAGAGGAAATTTGTACCATGGCTTTCGCAAACCACTTTTTAAATCTCTATACAAGACATCAATACTTTGTACATTCATATACTTCCAGTACACTGAAAAATTCATTGCCACTAAATTTACCTCAGTAGTTTATTTCATTTACCCATTTTGATACTTTCAAACAGAAAGTCAAGATTTCCTTATGAGTGGTAAAAGAGAGATTTCCAGATGTTATCACTGTCACCATCTTAAAATTACCAAAAATATATATCAGAATGGTTGGAAAAAACTGTTTCCTTCAGTGCTTATATTTGCAAAGTATTAAATCTTAATTCAGAGTAGGAAAGTTTGAAAAAAAGCTGCTTTGCGACAGAACACGTTTACAGCTCTGTCACCAACATAAGAACACAACAATGCTTTTAGCTGAAAGCAAAATAGATACTGTGTTTTTGCCTTTGCCGATTAATTGAATCCTGGAATTTTCATTAGCTTTATAAGCAAATACTCCTAGGTAG
Source organism: Sinohyriopsis cumingii (assembly GCA_028554795.2). Classification (NCBI taxonomy): domain Eukaryota; kingdom Metazoa; phylum Mollusca; class Bivalvia; order Unionida; family Unionidae; genus Sinohyriopsis; species Sinohyriopsis cumingii. Next base: position 117,521,074 of record CM068835.1, on the reverse strand, counting down.
ATCCATGATGCAGATAATCTTATCTGAATATCATGTCACTTCACTTTTATTTGCATTTCTTTAAGACTTGTAAGCATGACAAAATTGGTGAAAACTTCTTTTAAAAATAAAATAAATATCTGGTGACGTAAAAAGGATTTTTTTAGTGCATGCTTTATTACATTTTTATTTAATACTTGATTACATTTTTTGACCAAGTAAAAAATTTAAATACTTCAACAGTATGATTTTCTATGACTTTATGTCATTGGCCAATCTGGACTGCAGTTTGGGGGGTGAGTACATCTTATACAGACACAAATTGAGTGAATTATTTTGTCAAAACTTTTGATTGTAAACTAAACTTTTAATATATTGCAAATTATGGGTTTGAAATAATTATAATGAATCATTTCAATGGTGATCTTTTTTAAAACAGAAAGTCAACTTATTTTTTCCATGCCCATGAAATACAGTTGGATAATATACATATATACTACTCTTTTACAGCTTAATACAGGCTCCTTTTCATGATATTCTGTTTCCTACATGATAAAAACTATTAACCAGCACTATTCATCAATATATTAACTTGTGATGCAGAAGTAATTATGTTTGCATATGGAGTTCTGGCACAGTAATTCTTCTACCACACAAAAGCTTGATCTTAAATGTTTATCATTCCCCTGCCCCTCCATTGTGGACCACTTTTCATAGTTTTATTGTAGATTGGGTGTGGTTCAAGATAGGTTAGTGACATACTACAAAATCAAGACTGTCTCAATATATTTTGTACCATGGTCATTTAGTGTTTTGAAATGCTTGCCAGGTTTTTGACTGAAATAATTCCAAATGTAGACCCATGAGTATTTCAACAATACAGTTTTCTTTTTTATGTACTGGTTGTAACCATGGATTCCATCTCCTATTAATACACCTCCAATATAAAAGAAACATCATTTGTGATGAGGTGTATGGGTATATACATAGTCCACAATATTTCATTTGTAGAAAAAATTGGTAATTCCTCCGTGAACCAATTATTTTCCATTAAAAAATTATGTGTTATTTATTCAGATGTAACCACATTATTAGAGGCTTTTGATAATAATGGGTCACTCTTTGCACTCATCTATGGTACTCACCCAATTTAAACAACAAATTTGCTGATGCAGTTCTAACAAGTGTACAAATTTATGGGAATAATCCCAACTTTGACCAAGAAAAAAATATGCAGTAAATTGCAAGTAATAATATTTGGGCTCTTTCCCAAACTAGCCTGAAAGAAGTTGTTGTGAATCTGTTTATCATAAGCCTCTGTTGCTGTATTTAACTTAATATAATACTACAAAATAGTGTAATACCAAACAATATAATAATACCAAACAATATAATACTACAAAATTATATAATACCAAACAACATGATATTACAAAATAATGTAAGATTACCAAACAATATAATACTACAAAATAGTGTAATACCAAACAATATAATAATACCAAACAATATAGTAATACAAAATAATATAATACCAAACAATATAATGCTACAAAATAATATAATACCAAACAACATAATATTACAAAATAATGTAAGAATACCAAACAATATAATACTACAAAATAGTGTAATACCAAACAATATAGTAATACAAAATAATATATTAATACCAAACAGCATAATACTACAAAATTATAATACCAAACAATATAATACTACAAAATAATATAATATCAAACAATGTAATACTTAAAGATAATATAATACCAAATAATATAATATTACAAAATATAATAATGCCAAGCAATATAATACTACAAAATAATATACTACCAAATAGTATAATACCAAACAACATAATACTACAAAATAATATAATAATACCAAACAATATAATCCTACAAAATAATATAATACCAAACAACATAATATTACAAAATAATGTAAGAATACCAAACAATATAATACTACAAAATAGTATAATACCAAACAATATAATACTACAGAATAGTATAATACCAAACAACATAATACTACAAAATAATGTAATAATACCAAACAATATAATACTACAAAATAATATAATACCAAACAACATAATATTACAAAATAATGTAAGAATACCAAACAATATAATGCTACAAAATAGTGTAATACCAAACAATATAATAATACCAAACAATATAGTAATACAAAATAATATATTAATACCAAACAGCATAATACTACAAAATTATAATACCAAACAATATAATACTACAAAATAATATAATACCAAACAATGTAATACTTAAAGATAATATAATACCAAATAATATAATATTACAAAATATAATAATGCCAAGCAATATAATACTACAAAATAATATAATACCAAACAATATAATACTACAAAATAGTATAATACCAACCAACATAATACTACAAAATAATATAATACCAAACAATATAATACTACAAAATAGTATAATACCAAACAACATAATACTACAAAATGATGTAATAATACCAAACAATATAATACTACAAAATAATATAATACCAAACAACATAATATTACAAAATAATTTAAGAATACCAAACAATATAATACTACAAGATAATATAATACCAAACAATATAATACTACAAAATAATAAAATGCCAAACAATATAATACTACAAAATAATACCAGCAATATAATTATTCCAAATAATGGCTATAGGCAAGTTTCCAGGATCAAAATATAATAGAACTCTATAGTAATTGATTTTTGCATATATGACGAATAATGCTATAGTCTGACATAGCATATCAGAATATTAAGTATTTTACCAGGTAATCAGTCTGCAAATCTTTGCTTAAATTATCAAGAAGCATAGAAATTACAAAACTCTCCAAACATGTGGTAAGTTTGGAGGAGTTTCTGATAACGAAAAGTTGAGGAAATAGATAAACGTAAGTCTATAGGGTGTATAGCCTCCCAGAAGAGACTAATTTAATATCGTACAAATATTTTTTTTACAATACTAGTCCCCTTACATAAAATTGGGATAAATGCATTGAACTGCTAATAAAAGATGTTGAACAAACACTTTATTTAACAAAATTGAATATAATCTTATTAACATATCTTGATTATTGGATTTTCAGGTGACGTACCCAAATGCATTGCTCCTTTCTGTATTCCTGTTTTATGCCTTAAGGTTTTGTCGTGAAGTGGTGCTGTTTTGCGCCTTGGCATCATTTCAGGAATGGCAGCACAAACAATCATTAGAGTCTGTGGTAAACTTTTTATTCAGAGATGTATCACTTTCATATAGTTGTTTAAGGCAACTCAGCATTGGTATACTATTACCCTGGTGTAATATTTTTTTCTTCTTCACATCATCATATGATTAGTCTGTGAAGAAAAGCAGGTTCTGTGACCAAATATGATATAACATCATACCAGGTTCATATTTTATTTGATCATTTTGGGACCAAAAAAAAAAAAAAAAAACCAGAATCGATACCGTTTTTCGGACAACCCCATGTCCCAAAACCGGCACCGCTCCTCCGGGGAAATTACCGCTGTGGTCACCAAATCGTGTTTACAACAACAATCCGAGATCATTAAATAAAATTTCTTTAACATCTCTTCGTATATTTTTATGACCGTATGCAAAAGTACCATCGTCAAGAACGTATTGTTTGTCATTGTAACAGGATAATCCCATTTTGTTTATCGAGTATGTAAGTAGGTGATGACATTTGATCTAATCGTGTTCATTTGAGAAAATATTTTAATTCCTCTTAACGCTGCAAAGTAATGACGTGTCTATGATTTCTTGACGACTTATTTTTTATTCCTTCGGTGCGTATTTTAACGTCTCCATGACCCATTTGACTGAAGCATTTTTCTCTATCTATCTATCTATCTATCTATCTATCTATCTATCTATCTATAAATACGTTGACGCAGTCACACTTGACTATTAAGCAACGGGTGGTACGTGGTCAAAGATAAAGTAAAGATGGAAGTGATAGGACAGTCAGAAGAGTAATGATAGGAAAGGCAGAAATAAGTAAAAGTGTGTCAGTGTACGTTTTCGTCCCTTCATACTCAGATCAATCCGGCTACCGTAGCGGCAATGAGATATGGAACCTCAACCGGCATAGCCCTGAGAATCACTAGGACTTACTTGTTGCTGACTAGTTCATTAGAATGTGATTTTGGAAAGCTCCTGCTTGTGAGATACCAAGTCAGGAGCTTCTGCAATTATTGATGGTAATTTGTTCCAAGTCCCTATTGTACATGGGAAGAAGCTGAACTTGAAACAATTTATCGATGCTGACTTTAATTGGAACTTTTTCCTGTGGTTTGCCCTAGTTTGGCTATATGCCAGGGTCAGGTATTTGTCCGCTGGTATGTCCACTAGGTTGTTCGCAATCTTGTACATCATGGTTAGCTGGCCTTGGTTCGCCTGGATTCGAGTGATTCCCACTGGAGATGGTTGAGCATTGCACTGACACTGCTAGTGTTACGATATTTATTTGTGGTAAACCTAGCCGCTCTCCTCTGAACCATCTCTATCTTATTTGTTAGATCTTTACTATGTGGGTTCCACACAGTCGAGCAATACTCAAGACCTGGTCGAACCAGAGTGAAATATGCCGCACTTCTTACTTCTTCATTGTTGATTTGGAGGTTGCGGCACAGGAAACCAAGGTTACTGTTCCCTTTTTTCACTATCTTGTCTATGTGCCTTTTCCAAGAGAGGTCTCTAGACAATTCCACCCCGAGATATTTTGTTGCCTGCTCATTGACTAACTTGTGCCCCTTAAGAGTATATTCGGACAAGATTGGTGATTTTTTCCTGTAAACTCTTAGGATGCTGCATTTTTCTGGATGGAACGACATACCCCCAAGTTCTTTCCCAGAGGGCCAGTTGGTTCAGATCTTCTTGAAGGATCTCACAGTCCTTGGAGACATTTCTTTCCCGGTAGACTATACAGTCATCTGCAAAAAGTCTTGTGTTGGATTTGACGCTTGCAGGTAGATCATTGATGAACACCAGGAAGAGTATGAGAACCAAAACACTCCCCTGAGGTACCCCACTAACAACTGGTGCTGGGTCTGATGTTGCTCCATCTACTATAACTCTCTGCGATCTGTCTGATAGGAAATCTCTGATCCATTTCTGTGTGTTACCCCTGATGCCATAGTGGTCCAAACCGACGAATTTCCGGTCACCTTTTTGTTGGAATCATCATGAAATTTGCTGGTTTTAGGGTAATCCGAAAAATCAAATAAATGAAGGTCCGAGTACATGTTCTTGTAAACATCATCGGTTTTAATCTCGTAACATGAACTATCCATATCAGTAAACAACAATTTGGCGCTGCTTCCGTAACGCGTTTTTGATGTACCCATAATGAAAATCGTACATGAGCAGTTTTAATAACCCAAGCACGGTAAAACCGCAGTAGATGGGTTTACTCATCACCAACCCGTTTTTTTTTCTTCTTCTGGTGAATCGCAACTACTTGTTCATCAATATTTTCATGCTGACAAACGTGGGATCGGCTATTAATTTATTTCGTCGACGTGTCATGTTGTTGACTAACTCGACATCGACTCGCTTTCAGATGTTTTCCATGGTCTCACCAAACACCGAATAGTTTATGAACTTGAAGAAAAAAAATCCTTTTCGAAATCTCTTGTGGCCAACGTCCTTTTTTTGACGTGTTTAAGTGGATTGTACGTTTCTAATCATTTGCGTTGATTAAATTTGGGCACACGACGAATCCTCACCAATTCGACTCCAAGCTGAATGCATTGACGAAGATTTTTGTAATAAATCACGTAACGATTGCTTTCATCAGATTTAGTACCAGCATGGCCACGCTAACGACATATTCCAAATTTGGTCATCAGACTGAGAGTATGAAAGATCATCGTGTCCTCGGTAACCACTATAATTTCAAGTGCCATAAGATAATAACTGTGCAGCTCGTGGAGTTCCCGAGGATGATACAAATCCATTTCAAGAAAAAAAAAAAAACCTGTCTCGTCATTGCTGTTTAGCATTTCCGGATTGACTCAAGAGAAATTTTCAACGGGAATCAGCTGTGATATTGCCTATGCTTAAAGATTATATGGGTCTACATAGATCATGTGATTGGACTAACGCTCGGAATCGTAACAAAGTAAATATTTGTTGTTCGCGATCAAGTGCCGGTGTGTGATCACGGTGATACCATCTCGGATTCCTTTTTCGACAAAATTAAATATATCGACATTGGTGAATAAATCTACTGTGACTGCAGTAATTTTCAGCGTGGCATCCCACGATAATCCGGAAGACGAGTAATACCAGCATGGATCTAATCTGTAATAATTCATTCGAATACGTCCGTGAATAACAATACGTCTGTTGTTAAATATAAATCATGATAATCTCCCACCGTGCTTGTAATCGCTGTCGGATATTCCAGAGTCGGTCAGCGTACTGTAAAACGCTTCCTTATTTGGCAACGACGTCTCATCGAATTCGCTCCACTCTGACGTATGTTCGTAAGGGTAAACGCCTTTTCGTGTGATATAATTCGATTTTATCACCAAATTTCGTTGCGGTGTGCCTGAATCGTTTTGTGTTCTTTACGAGATCATTCAGCGAAGCAGCCATAAACTGAAAACTTGATGAATCTTAATTTTCCTAGCGAGAGTGACATGTACCTTTCCATGCTGTTTGGGATGCATTTGATTTTCTGAGAAAATTTGCCAAAGCATTTCATGATCAGTTAAGAATTGGATCCACGAAGAATGTGCATCACCACCGGCATAAAATGCGTTTTTGTTTTTAATTTGAAATTAAGAGCGTTATGAGCAGCACCTCGATACGATCTCGCATAATGATAATGGTCTCTCACACGATCTAGCCCCAATGAAATTCTGCATATCGAGCAGTTTACAGCGTTGCTAAAATTTATCTTATCCTGGTTAGTAAAAATCATCTGCGTCAGTAGTATTAATTTTATCTTGCCCACCTCGGTGAGTAAATCTTGAACAAACTTTTCGACACAATGAGGCCCACGATAAAGTGTTACAGCGGAATTTTATTTTTCGTTAACACAAACAACTTTATATTCAAAATTTAAAAGCACGTGTTCCTGATACACTTTAGTGGATGATTTCTCGGCATCGTCCTTCTCTTCGTGCCCTATCGGTGTTACCAACTCTTCGAAATCGGCTTCAATCGCAAAATGAATACTCGCATGGCAATTAATATTTGTGAACAATAACTTTTTTTTCCCTTGGCTGGTTGCATCGCCATGACCTTAACACAATTACGCCCTTGTTTCTTAAAACCATCCTCTTTCTAAACACGGCCATACAACGCTTTCTAAACACGGCCATACAACGCTTTCTAAACACGGCCATACAACGCTTTCTAAACACGGCCATACAACGCTTTCAATAATAACTGTAATTCTCAGTCTTGTTGACCTGTTTTTTCGATAGCCGTGAAAAGTTCTTGATCCAACAATCATGATCGTACCTGTTTCACCATGAACATAAATGAAATCGATACAAACTTCGTAATTATCACCGGCCAACCTGAGCGGATAAACGTCGTTACTATACCCGAGTCAATTTATTCCGATGTTGTTTTGTTTTCAAATCGGGGTATATTACTGATTTGTACTGGAAAATCGATCTCGGTAAAGTGCATCGTGCCCTGGTACGCCGCGTAATTACTAACACGCGCACCGTGCACAGCAACTGGATGCAATGCTTGCAATACCGCCCACTTGAAACATTTGTCATTGTTTTTAATGTTGACACAACTTTTTGTGTTTTGTACTTAAACTGGCATTGGTAACCACGAACTCGTTCTAAACGGATTATACATGGCCGTGTTTACGATTAACCATGTGATTCCGATCATGACCTATCCGGAACTCTTAAGCTGAAGCTTGTTTATGTCTTTCGATACTTTTTCGTAAACCGCTCAAGAGCGCTCGCAGCCGCGGCAAATTTAGACTCGATTTCGTCCTAGGTATATTTCTAAACAGCATCTGCACGATCACGTTAAATTTTATTCCGTGATGTACTCAGAGTCGACATGATAATACTAGTCGAATGTCCGTGTCCGACCTCGCCACTATGTCGATTGGAATGGGATCTTCAAAATACGCGTTTAAACTCTTGTCGAAGCAGCAAAAGCTTGGAGGTGCTGACGAAATTCCATGATGTTTATGAATACAAAGTACAGTATTTCTGTAATTGGTTGATTTGTTTTACTAATTAAATAAACTTTATACTGTATAAAAATGGGTTTTATTCCCAGACGATAATTTGATCCTGTAAATATCCAGGATGTGAAAACACCACAGGAACCGGTGGACGACCACCTACTAAAACGTTTCGACGAGATAGTCGTGCTAGCAAATAATGATCTCAGCTACATCTTCGAGATCACTTTACCTGACGAACCTCCAGAGGATGATCGCGTCCCTGTTTACTTAGCGCTTCAACGACCGGTACAAAAATACAAACTCAAATATCACATGCGAAATCAACTGATCCAGTTTTCTTGTACAGCGTCACGAGAGCAATTTTATGTCTTTGTTTAATCAAATCACATGAGTACCACTCCACTGCCGAATTAAATTCATCAAATTCGATTATGTGCTTAAACGTATTTTTTACGCTATTGGGTTACCCGATTACGCAGCGAAATGTTGACCCGTTTCTGGCAAAGACTTTCAGGGAATACGATCGAATAATTTCCACTGTATTCACAACATCTTCAGCGCTGACATTTCTCGGGATGACCAAACTATTTGAGGAGGAATTTTTTCCTTTCGTCTATATCATCTTTTCTATCCGGGACACCTCATGATCGGTTTTCCGCAATTCCTGTTCGTTTCAGGATCATTCGATGGGCTCTATAGCAGAGTCGTTGAGCACGTACGTTACTGGGAATGTTTTTTTAACTTTATCTACCACAAACAATTCTTCGGTCCAGTTAGGGGTATACCCCATTTCGAAAAATATTTTTTGCCTCCTGATTCTTAGAATACGACCTACCTGAAACATATTCTTAAAAATAACTCGTCTGTCACTTCCTGTTACGGGGACTCTGACACACCTGAACTTTGGTCATCATCGTGCTGCGATTCTGCGCCTGGTTAGAAGCATCGATAATACCAGGTAACATGACAAAATTGGTGTTATCGTGGGTGAACCTTTTCCACATGCGGTTTTGTAGCGTTTTGCCAAACTGCTCTCCCATTAAGGCATTACTCTGGTTTTACGTACTGTACAACGTGATATTGTTGTTAGCGAGCCAAGCCGATATGATTTTGTTGTAAAATTTGGTACCATGATCCACCCATAATTTTCCTAGCTTAATATGATCTGAGATAATACAATCAAACGAACTCACGATAGAGGATCCTTCTTTTTATCCCGTAGCGGAATCGCACAATCGCACTTGCTAAAGAGGTCGATGATCGTCAGGAAATATTTGATATTATCGTTGTGGACGCTATAATCGCTCATGTAGACCAAATCAGCAGACCAAATGTCATCTACACCCACAATGACCACCTGAAGCGCAGGATGTTCTTTCGCACGCTCTTGTGCAGCTCGTCAGCGAGCGTTTACCGTGCAACTGGACGCCAGAGTCGATCCCGTACCCAATTTCTGATTAGCTCCTATTATCCGAACAAGCATTTGGTCTACAAGCTCTCGAAATTTCTTGGGTGTTTATTCCCTTACTTCGTCTAACATTACCTTATCGTAACCGACCTTATCGTCTGGATGATCTTGGTAACAAATATCGTGTCGCATCGCTATCACGTCTGCGCCGTTATAAGCCGCTTGACTAGAATGACATTGATCGTTTTTATCCAGTTGTTTTTCTAGTGAGTTCCACGGCCCGGTATATTAATGCCCCAGTAACGTCCAACCCCCTTTTCTCTTAATAATTTTCCAATGATTTTTTCAATATCGATGACCGCACCGATAATCGTACGCCCATCACACTGAACGCAACTTCTCCACACAAATTTCGTTCCAGCCTAACATCGTGGCTGCTGCTATAGCATCCACAGCAGTTGAAATCGCGCTAAAAAGCATGTTATATTAATTATTAATGATTAATTATCTACAATTATGATTTTATCATTATCCATGGCAGGTTGACCGCGTACCACTCGTGATTTTGTACTAGTCTTACAACGTAAACACCAAGACGATGAAATCATGTCATTGTACATGTTCATTTGTTGATGTTATATAAACTTAAAACAGCGTCGGCAGGGGATACTTCTCTGTTCCACAATCGAATATAATCGATGCAGTACCAGCCTAAGGTGCTATCGTTGACATCCTGAACCTGAATATAATTACAAAGCGCTTCACGTGACCCATGGTCACTGTATGTCGATCACAATGTCGTCTAGGGGTGGTAACCGAAACGAATCTAAATGTTCGACGTTATCGCGAATTGGATCGTACACCACATCCACCCAATGTGTCGTATTGCCGTTGTAATAATTTTGAATGTCGACGACACAACTCTCACCGGATTTTATTTTATTCCGTTGCTTGTCTTTGGGAAACACATCCTGGAAAATTTTAACAGGGACAACATCATTTTGATATCAAAATTGGAGAGTGGCGTTATCATGTCGAACAACAAGGGTATGATATTTGCAGAAAAGCTGGCTAATAGCGCTCCAATTAAGCCTCATTGCTTAGACAGTTGTGTCGCTGACAATGATTCCTTTTTGAGCAGTAACGTGCTTTGTGACTTTAACAACCTAATACGCGGTCAAAATCAGCTTGTTAGCGCAATATGGTGCAATCAAAGCCGCATTGAGCTTTATGGATACTATCTTGTTGTGTTGTGCAGCTGCCGCGATATTTTCTTGTGCAGCAGCGATAGTGTGAGTCCAACGGGAATGTACGGTGTGGTGTTTTATTTTAACACAACATGTTATATTATATTTTGGTTTATCTTGCGTTTAAGGTGATTGTGATGATCATTCTCTTCATGCGCCGTGCACTCGGACTCCTAGCACCGCTGCCGAAAGCACCGCTTCCAAGGACAACAATTTGCCTGGCGTGTGATATCGCTTCTGAACCACGGAGGCGCCGATGTGATGAGCTTCGGTAGTTAGGATTTGATGAAGTTAAGAATCGCTAAAGCTGCTGAAACTCGGTGTTTGTGTTCTGACACTGAAACTAGCAGCAGTATGGGGCATTCTGTGGTTGGTTTGCAAAGGCATCTTCCTACGCGTACCGAATTGTTTTCAGGTTTGAGTGCAGCTTTTTAGTTTCATCTAGGATCGCATTCATCCTTGTTTATTTTTCCACCTAGACGGTATTCGAAATGATACGCCCGTATTGATGATTGAGTTTACTCGGTATTTCACGTGCAGCTAGCTGGTCGTGATAACGCTAGCGAGGAGTTTTATTATGCGAATCCAAGATCGATTCCATTTTGGGCATCGTGATGAACTTAAACTCGTTTAATCATTTTTCTTTTTTCTCATATTTGCAGTAATTTATGGTGATTTTCGTGTCCTCTAAGGATTTTTCGCGCACCAATTCTTCCCTCTGGTCATTTTATCTTTATTTTAGCCAATACCAATTCAATCTCGGCTTCTTCATCATCTTTATCAGCAATCGCTTCTTCTTTAGCCGCTTCGGGTGTTGACACGCTCCGCTTTCTACACTACAGCTTCCGACACCACCAACTGGAGATTTCTTTCTTGTGCTTGTTTTTAATCATCCCTTTGTTGCTTTTCGCGAAATTATCGTTCCTCAGGCAGTTGCTTCCCGCGTTTGAGTCCTTCCACTGCCGTTTCTGCTTGTTCAAACAATCATGGAACACCGGTATCGGCTATGGGTTCGATTTCACGTTGCTGCACCGTTTTATAGCTGCCATCGTTTCGATAATTTCATCCTGTTTGTCATCATGCGCCGTCTTAGCATTTACTAGCGCTGCTATAACCGGCTTAAACAGTTCCTGCGCGATATCACGCTGAAACTAGTGCCATCCAATTTTATCCTCGACTATCCGTTGACGAAGCATCGCACGATTTTCCAAAAATTGGCTTAGGACTTCCACGTGCTGCTGCCTGGACTTATTTTTTTTCAAACTTCCTTTTATACGACACCGATAGATAAAATCTCTTCAATCCGTGTTAACACCTCACGTGTTAGGAATGTAAAATTCATCAAATACTCTCCGGTACAATTCAGGCTGCATTTCAGACTCACAATGAAACGTAATAAAATTGTGCTTCGAGCGTGTCGTCACCACATGGTAACATTCCTTTAAATCTTGCGAGGTGATACTGCAATAGTCTCGTGCAACTGAGTCGATGTCGAGATTGTCCAATCCTGAAAATAGCACGAAACATCCCTCGTTAGGTCTAATGTACTTGGTGGGTGGTAATAAGACTGGGTCACGTTGATGCTATTGCAATTTTTGTTATGCGATAATGAAAATATTCATAGATTTTGTTGTTATCCAAAACCGAATTCCTTCTGAGCGGGGGTACAATGACCGGTAACATGGACGATCACATCATGATGAGGTTGTTGACGTCAACGGACAGACCAAATTTGGTGGCATCCATAGCGACATCGCGTAGCCACTTTGAAGTAGGGCTGTGGGATAAACTTGAGTTAAAAAAAACAGACGGTAACGTGACAGAAACGAATACGCTAAGAACGGTCACGTAGAAAGTTACGTTGTCCACAAAATAGGGGATATCCTCACCCTAGATTTCATCATCGATCGGGAGAGCTCTAACAATGTTGGATTGCTCATGGCGACCGGTACTAAATTATTGATTACCTATTATCCACGCGCTATGTCCACCAAGGTGGCCACGAAACAGTACATGAATAGACGTCGCATGAAAACAAAGGTCACGTCCCTGTGCTTATCACTAATACTGGAAATCGATCTCGGTTTGGGGTTTAAGCGTCGTCTGGATTTTCGGCGAGTTATACAGCTTACTGTGAATTTGCTAATCATTTTAGTCGGGTCAAGTAGCGGAAATAATTGGTCAACTGCCAGAGTGATTTCCAATTTTTGGAAACCAGTGCAATTACCCGTACCTTAACGATTTGGCAATTTCAGATTCTGGGCCGTGTTGTAGGGACATAACGAATTCACACGTAGAAATTCGCAGATTTTGGATAATAAAGAGATGATGAAGCGCATCGAAAGGATCACGATGCATGGATAAAGATAATTCTATCATCTACAATGACGTGCCCGTCTGAAGAATATCTGAATCCGAGGATGTTATCGATACGAATGTCAAGACCCACGATTGTCCCGTAAAACATCCTTACAACATATTTTCGGACGAAAGGCCCAAACAAAGATCCTCATCGAGACGGTAACGTCGTGGGAGCCCTTTCTGGGCTATTTTTTTTTGTCTACGATAGAATCGATACACCATAAAAGTAGCAACCAATGACAGTCGCCAACTCGAAACCTCCAACAGTGGTTGTCATGAGATTATACCATTCGGGGGGATTTTCGTTTAAAGCGGTATCGCAAAATAAAATAGTTTAGCTGTTGATGCAAATTCATTTGTTAGTTTGATATACACTATAAATATAATATGCCCGATGAAACTTACGTCACGAGTAGTATATAGGGATACCCTAGCGACAATGGGAATTAACATTACAGACCCCCCCGGACTGTTTAGCGATTATGTAAATTTAACATGGAGAAAAATCGTGGGACTGTTTAGCGACAAGGGAAATTAACATGGGAAATAGATTTTGGGACTGTTGAGCGACAAGGGGAATTGAACATGGGAATATGGGACTGTATAGCGTCAAGGGAATTTAAACAGGGTGGGACTATATAGTGACAATGGGAAATTAACATGGGATTTTAAAAAAAATACAAATAATAAAAAAGAGGGTTGGCAATGGAAAGTCAATCTCTTTTCGAGACCTATGAGTGGCCCTGAAAAGGGCCTTTGGGTTTCTTCTTCTTCTAATTTCTTCTATTTCTCCACCAATTTCTTATTTTCTGTCCTACACTCTTTCTCTTCTTTTCTTTCTTTTCTTCCTTTTTTCTCTTCTTTCTTCTTCTCTCCTCTTCTTTCTTCCTCTTCTCATTTTCTTCTTCGTTTTCAATTTTTTCATTCCATGCTCTTATCCTTATCCTTTCCTCTTCATCCTCCTTCTCCTCCTTTATTTCTTTCATCACAGCACTTATCATTTCCTTTACTTTTCTTAAGTTGTTAATCTCCACCTTCACTCGATATGGGCTATAAGAATAGTGATCCTCGTTTAATCTCACTAACATTTGCTCCATCATACCCAAATTGTCCAGGACGTCTTGCAATGTTTTCATTTTATCAAGCTGGTTCGAAGCCATCTTCTTTTTTTATTCTTTGTAGAATGGTTTGAACGACGAATACTGTGGGTTCTTATAGTGAAAGCGCGGACGTGATGGAAAACACCCCCCAGACATAAAATTGATCTTACCTAGATCATGACCAAACAACGCGCGGACGTGAAGGAAAACATCCCCTACTTTTCTCATTTCATATGATCTACTATCCACATACGTGAAGCAGCAATAAACTAACCCCAAATCTACTATCCACACAATCGTACGTGATCTGTTACAAAACCCAAACTATACTCTCCACATACGCTAAGAAACAATAAACAAACCCATAATCTACTATTCACACAAACGTACGTGAGCGCTTACAAACACAAACACATACACTCACACTATGAAAAAGAGTCAGTGTTTATATTCACACTACTCTACATACACACATTGGCAAATCGAGTGTTATTTCTTTTCTGGAGTATTGGGTAGCCCTGAAAAGGGCTGTTTGTTTTTGAACTCCATGACACCTGGTTAATGATGGCACCTTCCAGGCCTGGCACCACACACACATCTTCTTCCCCAGTCGCTTTTCACTCGTTTTGGGGGAAGAGCAGAGGCGGGATAAGTGGCTTCAGAATCCCAATTTTCTGTCTCTGGGATTCTGAAATTTCCTCTATCCTCTTCTTTGTTTCTTCTCTCCTCCTCTTTCATCCTTCCCTCTTCTACTAGAGCCTCTGCAGCCAGCTCATTCACTATACGCCTTGCATATTCCAGGTGTACATGAAGTTCAAGCAGTTTTGCTAGTCTGGTGTTCATTCTCTTGATCAATCAACAAGGGTAGCTAGACTGCCGAACGATTTTTAATTTATACTGAAAGCGCGGACGTGATGGAAAACATCCCTCTAAAACAAAATTGATCTTACCTAGATCATGACCAAACAACGCGCGGACCTAAAAGAAACACTCACTTTTTTATACTTCCCATCACTATTCTAAAAAATTGTATTAAACAAATAATATACTATTCACATAAGCCAAGCAATCCAATCAAACCCCAAATCTACTCTCCCCACACGTCAAACAGCAAAAAAAACATGATCTTAATCTACTATCCACACCAACGTACGTGAGCACTTACAAACACACAATCATATACACAAACACATACACTCACACTATAAAAAAGAGTTAGTGTTTATATTCACACTACTCTACCTACACACATTGGCAAATCGATTGTTATTTCTTTTCTAGAGTATTGGGTAGCCCTGAAAAGGGCTGTTTTTTTGTTTGTTTGCTATGGCAATCTTTTAGTTTCTAAGAATGCGACGTCCTCTGAGGATAGACTTTCTGACGATAGGTCTGTTTCTTCGGAAAGAGAAGAAGAACTCTTTGGTGTCGATACGACAATCGACAAAGCCTCTGACAGGTTCAGGTTCCTGCTGCTGCTGCTGTTGTTGTTGTTGCTGTTGCTGCTGTCTCTGAAGTCTGTACTTCTCTGTCCATTCTTCTTTCTCCCTGTTCACTTCTTCTTTGAAGAGCTCTTCTATCAGGTCTTCAGTGACTTTTAACATTCTCACATTCTCTATCTCTTCAGCTTTCGGTATCAGACTGTGTCTGACCCTATGCAAATTCACGTAGGCTTCGTTTAGCTTAGCTAGTTTGGAGCACATCTTCGTAGGAGGATGAGTCGACAATGGATGGTTTTACTGGAAACTACCCCGGTTCTTAAAGTCAAAGCGCGGACGTGAAGGAAAACATCCATCTACGGTTTTCCAGCCGGAACGTTCAATGAGTGTCATGAGAGGGATAGTAAGAAGTCAAAGAGCATGAATCAACATTCTTATAGCCAAACAAAAGACAAAGGCATTATTTCAAAACACATCATTTTTTATTCAAAAATCACTTAACACTAACAAACAACTCTAACATTTTTTAACAATAATCCGACCATATAACATCAAACATTTTTTTCAAATCACAAACATTTTTTTTCAATTCACACTGTACTTTAAACAGGGCTGACAACGTTGTGAATGAAATTGTGATTTCCACTGTTGGAAATCATTAGGCCATTGATGAACACTACGTTTCCTAGCTTGAGACAAAAGATAAGCATAATGGTCACAGAACCATCGATCTACTTTCACATCGTTTCTTGAAGAAGAACGAGGATCAAAATGAGTCACTAAAAGTTCTAAGGAATAGCCCAGGCTGCGATGATGCAGAAAATACACACAATATTGTCCGCACACCAAGGAATCTGTGCCTTGTAATTTCACATTATTGAATCGGGTGGTTTGAGCATTTCTTCTCATAAAGTCAATGATATCGTCTTCCAAAGGGGGCAATCCGTACGAATCAAAATATTTCACACATCCTTCTTGAGGAAAGTAAACGG
This sequence comes from Sinohyriopsis cumingii, assembly GCA_028554795.2. Lineage (NCBI taxonomy): Eukaryota > Metazoa > Mollusca > Bivalvia > Unionida > Unionidae > Sinohyriopsis > Sinohyriopsis cumingii. Next base: position 117,504,324 of record CM068835.1, on the reverse strand, counting down.
CTACCCAGTGGGTTCCTGGGAGATGACTGTCGTCCGTGTTGATCACATAAGCTAGATGGTCTTGAGGTTTGTGATGAGGGAGTTCATCTTTAGCACAGACGACATGATTCCAAGAAGCCGTATACGAACTGTGGTTCAAAAGGTAATAAAGTTCCCAGGTATCCATGTTTTGTTTTTTTCTTCTTCACAGGTAATAATATGTCATCAATTCGAGTCTGACTTTTTGCTTGAAAATGTCTGACAAATAACCGTTTCTTCGTTTCGTCTCCTCACTCTGATTCAGCAGAGCTTCGATACGATGGATCTCTTGTGTGGTTAATGGTGGACAAGAATGTTCACGCAAGTCTTTATACCACTGATGCAACACGACTTCGTCCGAGATGAGACTCCAAGCTTCGTCCAGATACTCGTCCAATTTTTCTTCTTGACTCAACATCAGGCATTTTGTCGTGTTGAATTTGACTGGGATGATCGTTTTGACATCCATAGCAATTTTTCTTGATCAATTCCGTCATTTTGTCGACCAAGTGTTTGGCAAAACAGGAGACTAAATGTGATTCTTGTTCTGGCCATCTAGACTTCATCATGATGACTTCTTCGTCTTTGTCTTGAGATTCTTTTTCCACGGTCTCCTCACATTCCATCTCCAAAGTTTCTCCACTAGGTAAAGAGCGATAACAGTCTTCCATGGCTTCTAATAGTCTAGAATGACTTCTCTCAAACTGTTGATTTCTATGGTATTATCGAATTCTGCATACAGGATGACGTTCACCGTTACATCAGGGGGTGGGTCTGCAAAGTGAAGTTCCATACGAATCTGGCCTGATTTTATAGGGTGAAAATGTCCCTCGTCGCTGCCCTGGTCAGGGATGAAATCAAAAGCCCACAAAGCGTAGCCTCCTGCGTAATCGTCGTACGTAATACCGTGACTGGTGTTGGTTCCTAATTGTCCGGTGGCTTCGTACAGGGACAAGTACGATCTCAAGTAATTGTTCTGGGTAAAGTTAAGCTCAAAGGGTCGGGTACACAAGGTTTTGCCATCGCGACTGACTTCGATTTTCTTCACGTTGAAGTGTTGAAAGTTGAAAGGATTTTCATTGAAGTCTCCGTTGAAGGCTGAATTCAGGACCATACCAAGGATTAAACGCTTGGGTAACTGTCCTTTGAACAGATGATCTTCGATTATGGATTGATGGTTACGGGGAATGGTGAACATTTTCACTTCCACGCGTCACATGGGATACTTGGCGGTCGTTCTGCTCAACGTTTGACTGATGTCATTTCCCAATTTAGGTAACACTTCCACGCGTCGTACGTAGAGTTTGGCCTCCTCGATTTTGCTTTTAGGATTGCCAGTCTTAGTAGCATCAGCATCAGCCAACAAATGGAAAGCGGCACTGCTGCGATTCAGTCTCAAGCGAACATTTACCCCGTTCAGCAAATATTTCTCTTGTAACCACATGTCCAAATGCAAACGATCCATCAGTTCTAAACTCTTTCCATCTTTGATTTTGTGTCGTCTTTCCTCAAAGCCGTCATTGTCAAATTTGTCAAACTTCTTCGCTTCGTCAGGTTCCCATAGCACACAAGCATTGAGATGAGTATTCTTGGCATCTATTCCGTACGTCAAGAGATTTTACAGGTAGGCACGGTAAGGGTAAGTATCCATGCTGCTGCTGACCAGTTTGTTATTCAAGTATAAGTCCACTGAGCTGAACAAGGAATCATGAAATTGTTGACGGGAGCTATATTCGCAGTGTCTTCTATTCCACCATTATCCTTATCTAGAACTTTGACTTTCATGTACAAGTAACTGCTATTCAGATCGATGTAATCTTCGGGCTGTTCCTTGATTTCAAACTTGATGGGAGCGGAATCTGTCAATGAGGAGACGGGGTGAAATTCCACCCATTGGGATTCTTGCATCGTCATCATCGTGGGGGGCATGGCAAACAGATCCAGTTCCGACTTGGAACAGGCACATGACTCTCGGTGCATCATTTTGTTGTTGCTGTTTCTCAATAATCGAAAACGTCTAAGTCTCGGACGGTTCTTGTTTTCTTGGCCTTTCTAGCTTTAGACGTGTGAAGTCTGGTGAAAGGGTGTTTTCTTCGTCGTCTCATTCTGCCTTGTCCTTGCTGAATGCCTGACTCGGTAGCGTGCAGGGCATTTATAGGTGTGTCTCGCCGTCCCAAAAGGTCTTTACCCGTTTGCAGCAAGACATTTTTGCCTGCCCTCATGAAAGCTTCTTTGGGGTTTTGTTTGTCGATGATGACATTTTGGAGAAATTCTTTGCCTTGTGTCAGTGCAGCATCTTTCAAGGCGTGCAATCCGCGTGTCACCATCGGTTTCAACACCGGAGCCACGGAACGAAAGGCTGATTTCAACATATCTCCTAAACCGTGTCCTCGCTGTCGTGCAACCCCTCGGTACACTGGATACATGACTTACGAGTCGTGAGAGAACCGTTTTCGAAAATGGAGTTTCACCGTGACTTTTCCTTTGGTGAATGGAATATTATGTCCCAGATCTCCTTTTATAGCAATGTTGACCATGTCCAAATACGACTTGCTGACAGGCAAATAATGAGGATGTACAAATTCGCGGTGGACGTGATAAGTGTTTCCACCTTCCTCGTCAGTGGCCGTGGTAGAATTTACTTTTAAAGGAATGACACGCAGTAACGGCACAGGGGTGTGTCCCACCACGTTGTACTCCACCACATCGGAGTACACGAAGATCAAATTCAGTCCCTGGTTCAGTTCTACCGGAAAACGAAAGTACCTTGCAAAATGCCCGTTGTTGTCAATCTCTGCTATGTGAATCTTTTTGGTCTGCTTATCCGTGACCATATTGAGGTCTCCACCCAAAATGTCATACAATTCAGGGCAAAATTTAATACGTATACTTTTTTCCTCACTTTCAAATTTAATGAGTAGACGATGAGACAGTTTGTGGTACTCAGTGGTGACACGTTTTCTTAGTCCGGTCAGAACTTTGTCAAATGTTGCATAGAATTTGTCAGCGATGGCCTCCACCAGATGTTGACCACTGAAATAATGGCCTGGGTTAATTTTAAAGTGATAAACGTAAAAAGGAGGAGAAGTGTCACTGCTGCTGCGGGGTAATGGGTCTTTCGCAAGAAATGATCTATGTTGATGAGTGTTCGTCATGGTTTGCTGCACCGTTGGGTCCAGAATTTCGACGTCAAAAGTGTTTTGAGTTTCAGTGATGTTTTTGATTTGTGTTGGGTAAATCATTTCTACCAAAGCCACTTCCTAATGGGCTTCGTGCTCTAATGGGATGGCCTGAGGTAATTTGGCCGTGTAACAGCACAACGTGTTGTGGGGAAACACCTCCATGGAACTGTCACTGGGTAAGGTTAAGTAAAATTGGTTTTGGTGACTCATAATTCCAGAGTTCTGTGGCTGTCCGAGGGGTTACTGGACGTCAGAGGCGTGTCTCCGATCAAAATGGGGTTGTTATTGTGGTTGGAGTGGTGACTGGCAATGGCACTCGACACAAGGTTCCCGTGGCTCCCGTTCGAGGAGACTTTCAGGGAGGGACTGGGAAGCAGGTAACCGATGCAACTGCTCAATAAAATGGTCCACAATTGTTTGTCTCCTTGTTGCAAACTCAAATTGGCGATGGCTGCCCCGATGACACAATACGCCACAAAGATTTGACAGAAAAAGACGATTTGCGTTTTAGGCACACGTTCTCCACACCATAACCCACAAAGGTTGTTTTTGTAAATCTTGCAGAGAAGAACTAGGTGAAGGAGTGGTCGACGTAGCTGCGTCTGTGTGAAAGGGCATGATGGTCGCTTCTTTTTATAGTCGATGACTTGCGAAGCGTCGACCCAAGAATCAAAACTGGGTGGATATCCTTTCCAACGTACTTTGACTTCTTTGACACGTCGTTTGCCCACTTTACGGGTTCTGCGTTCGAGAATGCTTTCGATGTCGTACACGTCGTCTTCTTTTTTGGTAACACGATGTAACTCGGGCAAATAAAACATTCCTTTGAGCACTTCTCCGTTCATGTCTTCCAATTTATAGACGGCAGGATGACGGCCATGCACTCGTCCAGTGACGCGAAACAATTCGGTCGTCCAGTTAGGTAAGTAACCTTTGTCGAAAGTGCGTTTGGTTTTGCCAATGCGCAAACAATCTCCTACGGCCAACACTCCACTTTTCTTGGGGACAGCCCTCGTCGGGGATGTACCAAACAGGCGCTCAAACACCAACACTTCGTTCTCGGGAGTCACTTCTTGCGTGGCACGTCCGATGCTTCGATGGTAAGATTGGTTGTACGCTTGCACCAGGTGCGGTAAGATGTCGATGTACTTCAGAGTGTGGTGATGCATAAAATATTTCCACATGCGTTCTTTCAAAGTACGTTGAAAACGTTCCACGATGCTGGCTTTGGTTTCGGGATTCTCGGTGGTAAAAAAATGAATGTCACGTTTTTTTAATTCTTTTTGGAAAGCTTGGTTCAGAAATTCGGTGCCTTTGTCCGTTTGCCATCGAAGAGGGTGACGACAGCTTTGTTTCAACACCCGTTGCAGGGCTCGCACTAACTCGCTGCTCGATTTGGAAGTCAAGGGTACGACCCAGGCAAATTTGGAAAAGACGTCGATGACACAAAACAATTATTTGTAGCCACGATTGTAGCTGGCCAAATGAGAGACATCAGCTAAATCGGCTTGCCATTGATGATCGATGCCTTCCACTCGGGTGCGACTTCTGGAAAACTTGCGTCGAATGGGTTTGTGTAAAGTGTAGGTAGCTTGTTCTTGTAACCATCGTTGCACTTGACGTAAACGGAGACTTTTCAGTCGCATTTTGGCAGCACGATACAATTTTTGAACTCCTGCGTAACCTGCAGGATGAGAGGAATCGTAGTAAATGCTGGCTAAGACTTTTTCCATTTTTTTGTGTTTGTGTGTTAATAAGACACCCACTCTTGGACGATGCTGCTCTTTTTCTCTTGGGGTATTTTCTTAGATTGCAATGCTTTGCGTGTGCGACCGGCAATAGGTGTCGAGGAGGAGGATGTATGAACAGAGGATATCGGTTCTTGTTTCACTTCTGTCTTCACTTCTGTCTTCACTTTCTTTTCCTCTTGTGATGAAGAAGGGGTGGCCATCATATTTTTTTTTTAATCCATCCAATTCTGGAGGTAGGTGGTGTTGTTAACTTGCGTACTTTTTCTGGTGGAGTTTGAAACCCTTCTTCTTCTTCTTCTCCTTTTTCTGTCGTGGTGCTGGACTTTTCATCAAGGTCTTAAAATCTTTCAGAGTGGGTAGAGCTGTTTCGTCTAAAGGTTTTTGGTGAAAGAGTTGCAGTCGTTGCAAGAGTTGACCGTACTTTTGCGATTTTTCTGTTTCGGACAAATCTTGGCGATCCATCAAGGACTGCAATTCGTGTTGTAACTGGGACATCTCGCTCAAATGGAGATTGGGAGGTAAATGCGGGGTGCGTTGTTCTTGCCACCGATGGTATTCCATCCATCGTTTGTAAGGCACTAAAGCTAGTTTTCGTCCTTCCATGGGGTTGTCAGGGGTCGATTCTGAGATCTTGGGACTTCCGAGGGCCTTTTTATCTTGCTCCCACCAGTCCTCCCAACATGGTTCCCAAGACTCCTTTCAGTAAGGGACCTAGCAAGAGGGGTAAAATGCCTCCACGTTGGACCAACATCTTCTTCTTTTGACGAATGGGAATTTTCTTTTGAACCATTTGGCGAAGAACGTGACGATGTTTGCCTAAGCATTGTTTCTGGTGTTTAGACAAAGGGATCGTGCCTTTCAAGACGTTCAAACAGCATTCGCACACGTTATCGATGACCTCTTTGGAGGCTGATTGAATGAGTTTTTTTCGTAGAGGTGGAGAAGCTTTGGACAGGACAGATAACATGTCCCCATGTTTGACTAAACGAGGAGGTAGTCCTTTTCTTTTCTTTCCTTGGGGCTGTTTAGAAGAGGGATGTTTTCTGGAGGGTGACATCTCTGAGTCTTCAGCACCAAAAACACTGATACCCCGACTTGGTCACAGGCCTTTTTTATACTGGAACGCGTCGCCACTGATTGTCTTTACGTCGTATCAACTTCAGGACAGGCATGACACGTCGTGCAGGGGTACGCAACGGACTAAATCGAGCCAGTTCTTGCTTGGACAAATCCAGTAAACTTCGTAACATGCCCGATCTTTCTTGGACTTTGATTTTGGGAGAAGGTACTTTGTGAGCAGCAGCCACTGCCACTAAATTGGAGGGTTCTGCCACTGAGGAAGTTCTTCTTGGGGTCATCAACGGAGAAATTCTTTGTGTGATCAACGTCTCCAAGTACTCTTCAGTTGTTGGTGTCATCAACGGAGAAGTGGATGAACGTGAGGCTGCCGGAGACGCAGTCACCGCCGTGGCATGTCGTGGTTTGCGAGTGTAAGGTTGCGTCCAGGCCGAAGAAGTGCCTCTCTTGCGACTAGTTTTCTTCTGTGGACTTTTCTTTTTCTGGGGACTTTTTCTCTGTTTCTTTTCCTGGGGGCTTCTTTTCTTTGTCCGGGGTGGTGGTGTCTGGTAAGAGGAGGGTGCCGCCACTGGAGAAGTTCTCCTTGGGGACCTGGTGTTTTTCTTCTTCTTGGGGCTTCGTTTGACTTTTTTCCTGGGGAGAAGTTTGGGGGCATTAGGATCCCATCTTAAGAGAGAGCGAATGATGACCCCTCCTAGAGTACCGCTGCCTCCAGGTTTCAAAATGATTTGTTTTTTGGTTTGAGTGTCGACGCGGGGATCGGCCAGTTGGGTCAAAGCGACTTTGTTTCGATCAAAAAAGCGTTTGGTTTGATGAGGAATCTGAATGATCCCTTGGAGTAATTGACGTGCCATCACCGTGAACCATCGTAAGACTTCTTTGAGACTAGCTTCTAAGACACGAGCTCGTATTTGTGGAAGTTTTTCTCGACTGATGCCATACAAAGGTACGAATCAATTTGACGGGAAGATGCGACTGAAGGGGCGTTATGTTGACGTTGTGTGAGACAGACGAAAAGGGTCTGAGGTTTTTATAAATTTTTTTGTGGAGTGAAATTAAGTCGAAGACGGAGACGTGTACAGGACAGGCCCTCCGTCTTGGCACCAGTGGTGAAACAAGTGGGTACGAAATCGCAAATCCTCGGGGGTCGTAGGTTTCAAATCGATGAGTAAATAGGCGTGTGGAGTTTGAGTGGCATCGTCGTACGCCTGAGTCAGCCAAGGCGTTCCTAACTGTTTGGCTAAGACTTGCACTTGCGATTTATCTCGAGGGCTTTTAAACAAGACCACGTAATGCGCATTGAGACTGATGGTGCGATGGGCTTTACTTTGTTGAAACAAAGTTTGAGTGATGTAAACGACACTGGCATTACGGTGATGCCCTTTGCGCGTGAACCACAGTTTAATTTCTTCTTCGTTTTCTCCTAACATGTCGTCAAAAATGACCAAATGGGTTTGACGGGAGTCAGAGACGATGCCGTCGTCTTCTTTAGGAATGCCTTCCACAAACACGATGGAATCGCCTTGACTTTCTCGCAAGAGGCTGTACGCCGATTGCCACTCTTTGTAACACCACACGATCCGCTGAGGTGGTCGATCGATCAAATGATGTTTATGTTCGATCAAACGTTTGACAAATTCGGTTTTGCCTGAACCGCTAGGTCCAGCAATGAGCATGTTAAGGGATGGCGAAGATACAAAGCTTCCCAACTGGCACGATCTAAGTGTTCGTCGATGACTTTGACAGTGGCGGCAGAGGGAGCAGAGACAGCAGAGGTAGCCATTGTGTGAGAAATGTCACTTGTGACACGAAAACAAACAAGACGAGAGTTTATATACTTTTTTTTCAGAACACGTTTATTGAATGTTTTAAACATGAATACGAAAGACAAAAATACATAAAAGCCAAAGGCTTAAGTGCAAGGATAAAAGGCACATGATAACCATTAACGTGGAATAAAAAACAAGTGTCTGTACAACATGTTTTGGGTAAAGTTCTGACCAGTTCTATAGGGGGTAAGGTCACACAAGTGTCCTCCCGAAAGTGTCTTTCAGGGCTGTCCACGACAGTCCTGTCCTGGGTGACGGGTTCTTCTGGCACCGTCACTAACACAGGTTGAAAAGTAACTTTTTTCCTTGAACAACTCTCGTGCATGCTGGGCCACTTCTTGGGTCCAAGCCTCAAAATCCCATTCTTTCCAGGCACGGACATCTGTCCAATGGGGGTGTAAGTCACAAGCTACACACACATCGTCATACACGTCTTGGGTAGCTAAAAGTTGACGAATCTTTTTTTCCCGTAGAGGTCGAGAAGTATCCAGATGAAACCGCAAAGCTTTGAGCAAAAGGAGTCTTTCGTGACCATTTAAGGCCATGGGGGTGTGGTAAGTACTGATCGTAAAGAGTCCACAAGGAATCGGCTGGTAAACGAAATCCTAGAAAACAAGTCACTAAGACACACACCACTTGTCCACCCAAATTGAATGGATACAGTTCTTGTAATAATCGATGGTAATGATCCACGGTTTGAATATAGTCATTGAGTTCCTTCCACGGAATCTGTTGGATTACTTGCGATAAAAGTCGCGGCATGGCAGCCTGTTTTTATAGTCTCTTTTTTTCGGAAACAATACACGTACTTTCTAGCCAGAGATCTTCGTTCTCCAGTGGGGAATTTAAATGTTGCATACTGTAACCGAAACGTCAGATTTCGTTTAGACGTTTCCTCTTCTGCTAAGTAGATTCCACGCAAAATATGTCGGTAATCCTTTACCTTGTCTTCCTCAATGTGTTGTACTAGGTGAATCTCGAAGTAACCAAAATGATCAACACGTGGATCATCGGGGGCTTGGAAGTATTGAACAAGGTCTGACCACTGAAACAATTTCTGACGAATCAGTTCTCTTATACCATTCAGGTACCAGTGGTTAAAGATCTGGTGACGTAACGGATGCAACTGTTCTTTACGTTTGACTTGTATTTTGATCAGCTCTCGGTAAATGCGTTCTCTCAACTCCGCAGGCAAAGCACGAATGTTCTCTTGTAAAGTATCCATGAATAGGTCAGTCCGTACAATTTACAATCTTCTCCTAGAGCAAAAGTAATCCACATAGTGAATAATTTCTGACTACTGCCATTCAGGGTAACGTCCAAGAATGTCACTGAACTCTTTTGATGTAAACGGTCTAAAGCGATATAATAGGATGAATGCACCCTTGACCCAGAGAAATCTAACACACTGGTTGACTTTTTTCACTTTCCTCTTGTGAATTTCTCGGCACAAAAGTTCTACAGTCACCCATTGAGATTTCACTCTGGCAAGTCCCTGCCAGACTTCCTTGTAAATCTTCTCTTGTAGTTCTTTAGGGAATGATTCAATATCGTTTTTGAAATGAAGTTTAAATACTGGCCTCGGTGATGTCAAACATTTGACTCCTAGCCAAACTGGTTTCTTCTTCGTCAACGACATGGTAAGTTACTTTAATGTCTCGGTCCCACTAAGGGTAAGTAATGACAATTCGGTGACCATCAAGCATGTTCTACGTAGGCCGAATCTTGCGGTTCGCAGTGGTGAAGTGACACACCGCAACTGAAGCACTTGACTTTATCTCCTTCGCCCAAGTAGAAAAATCCGGCTCTGGCTAATTCTTCGGGGGTCGGGCCTCCCAGATACTTAGGTCATTTTCCTTTGAACGATTGAAGACGATTTTCAAAGTCGCAGTATTCCGACAAACGCACAGGAAACGAATATTCGTCTTTTACAGGTTCGTTTCGATGAGGGTTGGGTGACATGGACAGGAGTTTGCTCAGGGCTGGATGACATCCGTAGGGGGGTAGACGTGAAGGTGAACATCCATCTTTAAAACGAAACCCAGTAAAATGTCCAAAAGAACGAGCGGCACCGCTTTCGCATCCCTCAGGTTTGACACGCACAGCATCACTTTCCATGATAGGGGTAGTGAGAACAAAGTTCCCACGATGCTTTACGGCATCGCTAAGGTCACAACGTACAGCATCGTACCCATCGCAAGGCTCACAATCGCATTCCACTTCCGAAGCCCCACACCTGAATTGTGCCTTTCTAAACTTGTTTTGTGTTTCTCTGAAAGTATTCATCTTGTTCGCTCGGTCTTGGTAGTCCCAATGAACTATCGATCTTGACCATATCCCCTTTTTATACTAGTCGCAATGCAGTCTCAAGCTTGCACATCGTTCCTTTTTTATGTTTTTTATGTCTTGTTTTGGAAGGTACCGTCTCTAAGGTACCGTCATCATTGTACCGTAATATCATGGGTGGAAAGGCCATATAAAGGTAAGGGCAGTGCGGAGACCGTCGAGTATGTTCCAAAATAGCTGAATCTTTATAGATACATAGATCCATTCGTAACTTCAGGTCACAAGCGAAACACTGTACTTCAATTCCCAATCCTGACTCAGGTCCCAAGTAGACAAATCCTGTTCTAGCTAAAACATGCGAAGAAGGTAATCCTTCCCTATCCCTAGGCCATTTCTGAAACGTGTCCAATCGACGGGCACAATCACAATAGTCAGGTAAGAAGACTGGAAAATGGTAGGGTTTGAACTTGCAGTTCTCATCGGGTTTCTCACTCGATTCTTGCTGTGGCGAAGTCATCCTTCTGGTGGGTGGCTATCTTCTTACAACCAATGTTTTATACCAACGTGTCCATACGGCAAAGTAAAGTGGTTGGGTAGTCGCACTCGCTTCTGGTACACGATTTGATAGACTTTTTCCAAGGGTCGACTGACGATGTGGTGAGTGGGTAAACGTACAATCTTGTTCGGTTGATAGGTGGTCACTTTAAAGTTTCCATCCTCTCCCGATTGCAAGGCTTCTTTCAATACCCCAAAGTTGACCACTCGACTGGTACGATGATTCAGAGTCAGTCCTTTCACTTTGCACGTCGTGTGCACTTCTCCTTGTTTGTCACGGTATTCGTAGCCGTAATTTTTGGGACCACCACTGACGAAACTTAGAATCTTGTCGTCGGGATGCTCGTCTGTCCAGGCTCCTAAACGGTCTCCTTCGATGTCAGGGTGATGTTGAATCGGGTGATGGATGTAAATGCAACTGTCCGTGTCAAAGTACAGGACGCGTTCTTCTAACAGTCCTAAAGCTTCGTACAATTTTAAGCGAGCATGGGCTGTCACGTAAGCCGCAATGATGACATTTCCAAAAGGGTCGTCTTGTACAAAGTCCAGATCTTCTTCGTAATTGACTAAGATCAAATCCTCGCGAACGACGTCCACGTGTTTCATGTATTTGGTTTTGTCTTGAATCATCTGGAAGTAGCGGGAAGGTTCTGTCAAATATTCCGTCTTGGGTAAACACGGACGTTGTGCCATTTTTCCCCACAAGCAATTTAACATCACTTTGGCAAACGATCGCCTGCCTTCGTTTTTCTCGATGTGATCTAAAGTGATGCCTTCTTGTTCATTGTATTTCTCTTTGAATTGTATTTGGTCTTCGGGAGTGTGACACCAGGAAGGATAGCCGCTGGCTTCTTGCTTCAGTTTCAAAAAGGCATCCACATAGTCGGCGAAAATGCCTTTCTGAGTGGGGTCACCCTTGTGGTATTGTTCTGTCTTGGGAAAGTGGCAAATTTCGTACACTTCTAACAGTTGGTATCCCATGTCCAGAGCTTTGAACAATTCTACGCTGACCCACGTCCCCGTCAAGGCCCGTTCTTCCTGGGTGTGCTGACAAGGCTGATCTTGGTTGCACGTTTCGGCACAAGTACGGCACAAAGGAAACATCAGTTTGCCTTAGCAATGGTGAGGTAGCATGGGATGGTACAAGTCCGTGGGAGGCAAAACTTTGCACTTGATCAAGCCTTCGTATTGTCGAATGTTTTTCAGGTCGATGTGTTCCGTGAACAATTGTGGGTGCCCTGTAGGAAAGCGACAATATTTGCACACGTAGGGATACAGCGAACACACGTCCAAGTATTTGATTTCTTCTCCTTTCTCTTCGTCGGCTTGGTGCAGCAAACAGGTGGCATTGGTCCTTCCTCCGTACAAACTATCCCTTGGGTTCAGGGGGTCCATGAACGGGTAACTTTCCACGATGCGTTTAAATTCCGGATCGGTGTTCAAACGGTGATCGTACTCGTGTTCCCCATTTCCACCACTTGGTATCCTTCCTGTTCTAACTTTAGGCGTCGCTGACAAGTGGCCTGGTACAGGTCTTCCATGGTCCGTTGTAAAAACTGATTTTTAGTGCCACGGTCAGGGTAACAGACGGGACATGCATGAAATAAGCAACCGTTAAACTCGTACACGATCTTGGGGTTTTCTAAGTCACAGCCATCGACCGAATGCGTTCCGATGGTCTTTTCGCCCCCTCCGTTGCAGGCATGCTGAATCCATTTGTCTTCCTTGTCGCACAAGTAATGTAACCAACGTAGGGCTTTGACCGAGTATTGACGTTTGACATAGTGGGTCGTTTGAGGACTGATGACAGCTACGGTGTTTTCAGGCATGAATCGTTGTCGATACACTAAGGAACACGCTTTGGCAATGGTGCAAGCTTCTTTCAAAGGATCGACCCCTCCGTGTTCCATGAACAGTTCTCGAAATTTTCCACAGCAACATCGTAAAATGTCCACGTCGGAACGACAATACTTTAACATTTCTTCCTGAAAGTCGAAAGGGTCGGAGGCGTGAGCCTGGTGCCAAGCGTAGAAAGCTTCTCGTTGTTCGGTACGCATGTTGTCGGGGTCGTAATAGTGAGCCTCAGGTAAATGGGGTAGAACGGCGTGTTGATTGGCTTCCGTATTGAAAAAGTGTGGAAAGTACCCTTTAGGCATTTCTGTCATTCCAAACGTTTTAGGCATTTGGCTCAAAGGCATGGCCAAGTAACTCATCGAATCTTTAAACTGTACTTGTCCCACTTGCATGAAAATGATTTTGGCTCCGTTCAAAGTCACTTTAGGACGTTCGGTGCCTTGTTCCGTATAGTATCTCAAAAGAAACTGTCCATCGTATCCGGAGAAATTGTGAGCCATCACCGTGGCATGACGATGACAATCTCCATGACGTTCGATGTCCCCTTGGCTCCACGTCTTGTCGATGGGGTCTAAGACACATTGTGCAAAATCGGCTAACGTGTTCGATCCTCGAAAGATTTTTTCACGCCCTCCGGGGATCTTGCTGCAGTGAGGGCAATGACTGAAGATAGGTTCCTGAATGCACTTCTCGCACGCTCGATGAGCCACGCAGAAATTAGGAATGTGAATGCCAGTCTCTTGCATGCATTCGAAATCGAAAAAGATGAAATTGCCTTTCTTCTTGTGACCGTCCTCTTTCTCTGGTGGGGGTTGGTATTTTTGCACGTAGCACTGGTGTTCCAAGTCCACGATGTGATGACAAATGTGACATTTTTTCTTTCCTCGACATACGTGTGCCTTGACAGTATTGGTAGATAGGCCTTGTCCACAGGTAGGGCACAATCTCAGGAGTTGACAAGCACATTTCTGCTGTGAACCTTGCGTCTTCAGATGTTGTTGGTAACAGGCAGGGCTGACAAACGTGCGCAGACAAGCAGGACAATGTACTCTTTCTTGTCCTTCGCTCAGACAGGGTGAAGAGGCCAAACATCCTGAGCATTTCAATCCGCAATGTTTGTGTTGCTCTCGATTATTATAACCATGGTCACTTTTCTCACAGTAATAACCGTATCCCAGGAATGCAGTGATACTGGTAATGGTATCGAAATGTTCATCGTGATAATAGACATGAATGTATTTTCCGTCCATAAAGTCTTGGCCTCGAGACAACAGAGGCCCACGCACTTCTTGAGGGTGCACTTTCAAGGTGTAGCGTGGAGCTAGGACATCTTGCAATTTTTGCATTTCAGGAATGCCGCAGGGTGTGTCTTTGGACATGCCAGCTTGTTGCAACAGGAGTTCTGCTTCGTTTCGTTGTTTGGCTCGGTCCGATTGTTGAATAGTTTTCCAGGCTCTTTTCCATTCTGTCGTGTCGTTCTTGTTGGCATAGGTTCGTCCCACCACGATGGCTCAGGCTAAACACATCTGGTCTTGAGAATTGTGAATTTGGACGAGACTCTTTTTGGTACTGCGAAGGTCGTTCACCAGTAACACCTTACTGCGTCCAGTCCCTTGAGGAGGAGAGACGTGGGTCATGTCCAGTGTGGCTTTTCCATCGGTGATGTCAAACTGGTCATTAGATTGTTGCACGTGTTGAATCTTGTCCATGACTTTGGAAGCAGTTAGTTCTGTGGGTCTGCTAAACTCGATCCAAACAGGGGATTTCAAACCGTCGTGTTGTATGGAAAGTCTCAAGCGATCGTCTTCTTTGGGTTGACATTGTCGCTTGAGTGCGGTGAGCAAAGAATCCCACACCCCAGTGATGAACCCTTCTGCTTTCTTTAACGGTACTTCAGCCTTGAAATCTTTAAACTTCACCGTGTATTTGTAAGCCGTGGTTCTAAATTTTCTAGAGGAGCGCTTTTCCGTCTCTCGAATGGAATAGTACTTTTCAGGGTTGACTAAGGGTGGTGAACTTTGTTTAGAGGGTTTGGATTCTGGTTCACTCATGTCCTCTCCAAAATCACTGGCATGAATTTGTGCCAAGACTTCAGCCCTGGTACGAGGCGATAGATCACGTTTCTGCCTCTTACTTTCTTTTTCTTTCTTCTCGAATGAATAGGATCGTTTCATCTTGAGTGCAAAACGTCAAATGACTAAAGTTTAAACACCATAGACTAATTTATAGTCATGGCAGACCAGCGTATATAAAAGGGTGTGTGTCTTGTCCTTTCACTATTCATTTCACTCTCAAACCGAGCACAACGATGGAAGAGACTAGCCAAATCGAACGTTTCATCAGAGCTTTGCGAGGGGTCATTAGAAAATTCTCTTCAGACCAGCCGACGGACTACTCTCCTTCCTTTCAAGATAAAAGTCAAGATACTTGCTATATCTGTCAAAAGAAAGGGCATTGGTCTTCAGAGTGTCCAGACCGTCAAAAAAGAAAAAAAAAAACAGGGGCTAGAAAAGACAAAAGTCAAGATGCCTGTTATTATTGTAAAGAAAAAGGACATTGGTCTCCAGATTGCCCAAAAAAGAAACAAGAGGAGTCAGAAGAAAAGAGGGATTCTTCAGAAGAAGAGAGGGATTCTTCAGAGGAAGAAAGCAGCCAGGTGAAGAAAAAGAAACAGGAGAAGAAAAGAAGAAGGGAAGAAAGTGAGGAGGAAGAAGAGGAAAAGACTGTGACGGTGAAGAAATTTAAAAAACAGAGAGAGTAAACAATGAGACAGAAGAAGTGTATGAACTTTTTAAAGTGCTCTGTTGTGAATTGGATTGTAACTATTGATAAAAGAATAAATTAATTATATAAGGTAAGTGTCTTTGGGTTTTGATTTTAAAATAAGAACGTAGACTCACTCACTCATACACAGACACGTACTATAGGGGTAAAATGTTTTTTTTTGAGTTATTGGCAAATTGAAAGTGTATCTCTTTTCGAGAGACGTGGGTGGCCCTGAAAAGGGCCTTTGGTTTTTGGTGTAGGAGTGAGTTTAAGCAATCAGCTTTAACTGTCTTAAGCCTTTGCCACGACCAAGGCCTACTTCTGGACTGCGTACTGTTGATGATGATGATTTGGTTGAAATCACTAAGGGTGGTAGGGTAGGCTTGGTCACAGATTGACGTGTTTAGCTCGGGAAGGTCGTATTCTCTTCGGTCGTAATAATGAAGTCTGATACATTTGTTTCAGACTTCTTAACTCCGCTAAAATGTCCAACAGTACCGTGACCGTTTGATTTTCACCCTCTTGTTTCTTTACTGCTTCTTCTTCTTCTTGTTTTTTTTCTTACCTCTTCTTCTTGCTGCTGTTGCTGTAGGAGAAAAGCTTGTTCCGCTTCCTTTTGTCGTTGTATAAATTTCTCCAATTCTTCTTTCTGTCTCTGTCTAAAATTCTCCAATTGCGGTAATGAAGGTGACGAAGGTTCCGGAACAAATTCTTGCGAGGTAAGAAAATCCACAAAATCCCAATGTACCTCTTCTGAAAGTAAGTCCGGGTTCCCTTGGGCGGTCTCCACTGCTGGTGCACCCCAATGGATCGTTTTCTGAGTTTCCGTCATGTTGAATCACTGTCTCGCATCGATTGACTGCACACAGGCGCTAGCGAATCTATATAGACCAAGTGACGTCACAGACTGTTCTCTTCGGATTGGATGCGGACTGACTGAATTTTGTAACGCGTGTTCGGATTGGTCAATGAACTCAATCCATTTTAATCCTTCCTACCCCTATAAATAAGCGCAGTTCACTGCATTGATTCACCTGTTCTCGGCGCCTCAAGATGTGGACCACAGTCGAATCATCCACCCTTGTTTCTTCAGTGATGTTTAGGACGGACATGCTAATGTATGTCCGATCCAAGTGGACAGTTGTCAACAAGTCAGACACCAGTCTGTGGATACGAAGAGTGTACGTGGAGAGACAAGGTTGCCTCAAGAGGACACTGATTTATGGCCCTCGAGTAAGACGCAGCTTGAGGACAAGAAGATTCCGCAGATGCCCTTTATGTTAAGGGCATATTAACATAAACCCAAAGGCCCTTTTCAGGGCCAGTCATAGGTCTCGAAAAGAGATTGACTTTCCATTGCCAACCCTCTTTTTTATTATTTTTTTTTTCCAGGCTCTTTTCCATTCTGTCGTGTCGTTCTTGTTGGCATAGGTTCGTCCCACCACGATGGCTCGGGCTAAACACATCTGGTCTTGAGAATTGTGAATTTGGACGAGACTCTTTTTGGTACTGCGAAGGTCGTTCACCAGTAACACCTTACTGTGTCCAGTCCCTTGAGGAGGAGAGACGTGGATCATGTCCAGTGTGGCTTTTCCATCGGTGATGTCAAACTGGTCATTAGATTGTTGCACGTGTTGAATCTTGTCCATCCGACACCCAAAAATAACACCCATCCGACATCCAAAAGTAACATCCATTCGATATTCAATAACACCCATCCGACACCCAAAAGTAACACCCATTCGACATCCAACAGCACCCATTCGACATCCAATAACACCCATCCGACACCCAAAAATAACACCAATCTGACACCCAATATGATTGCTAAAACCGAAAAATTGGAAAACCTACTAAACCAGATTTCATTTGGCTTTGAGGAATGTCACCCAGGTGAGCAATCTCATGCCCCTATGAACCACTCTGGTGGTCAAGTGGCTAGAGCGTCCGCCTCGAATGCGTGAGGTCGTGGGTACGATCCCCAGCCGAGTCATACCAAAGACTTACGGCTGCCTCGCTTGGCGCTCAGCATTTAGAGGTTAGTGTTAGATGTTTGGACTGATCGGCCTGGCGTCAGGATAATATGAATGGGTGGGACAATATGCTACATGTCTGCGGCATGATGTCCCAGTGCTTGACATCACTATAAACTGCCACACTGCAGACATCGTAGCGATATGAATTTTTTTTTTTAAAGCTACGTTAAAAATCCAAGTCTCTCTCTCTCTCTCTCTCTCTCTCTCTCTCTCTCACACACACACACACACACACATGCCCATATGGACCTCTTGTTAAATCACGCGATCCATTGACAATATTTCGTGACATTTGTATCAACTGAATGGTGGCTATGTTCCGCCTGCTGGCAATAAGTTCTTAACAACCGTGACGACTTTGACAAGCAAATTGATACCTAGGCAATTATAACATAACATATATACCGTTTGTTGACTTATGGAAGGGGTTTCTATGCGTGGGTTAGCCAGAGGCTTGTTTGGTTGGGTATGTTTTGTTTTTTTAATAATCAGGATTTGCTAACAGGATTTGTACATTCAATAGTAGGATTAGATTACAAAATAATGCATTTTTAATTAACAGTCGACAGTAAACTAATATCGCCTTGCCTTTTAAATGTTCATTTTCCATTCTATGAAATATTTTAACTTATATTCTAAAAATACCATTGAAACTAAAGCCAACATACAGGTACATATTTATATTTAAAAATAAAAAAAAAAGATTTAAGCAGCACCTGCGAGCAATTTTAGTAGAGTACTTATTTTATCTAAAGTATCCGTATGTCAAATCGCCTCTAAACATATTATCTGCCATGCGCACTGAGTGCTTGAGGCTGGACGATACGCTGAATGCCACTGCTGTTGTTACCACATCCAGTCATTCGTCTATCAATATAAAATATTAAAAAAGCATGTTGTTCTTTAGTAACAAATTACCAGCAATGTTTGTAACAACAAATTACCAGCAATATATTGTAACAACAAATTACCAACAATGTATTGTAACAACAAATTGCCAGCAATGTATTGTAACAACAAATTACCAGCAATGTAATGTAACAACAAATTACCAGCAATGTAATGTAACAACTTTTGCTATCACACGATATTTTTATAATCAACATCTTGATATGCAGTCGATCAAACATATACAGACTGAAAAATAATACAAGCTCCTAAATTTCTTCTGAGAGAAATTAAATGTATTTAGAATTTATTATAAGCAATGACATTGGTAACTCTAGCTGAAAAAGAACACATGGTTGTGCAATTTAATACAGAAATGACTGGTTTTCGTTTTAGGAATGTTTTCGGAAGATTTAAAAAAATGAAATTGATAAACAGGTCTTAATTTAAAATAAATATATACATTTACCTGTTAAAGTAATATCGATATTTATTTGAAATTGATATCGACGAGAGAATGTAATCAAGTTTATACCTTATCGGATCATTTCTCCACTTAAAATGAATAAATAAACATAGTCATCTTTTTTCATTGTTCACATTTTACAAACACCATAAAAAACACTTTCTGTGTCAGGATGAGTGACACATTTTGAAAGCAATCTGAATAGTACATGCCCTTCGCAAAGACCAAATTAGCTTAGATCCTAATGGGATAAACAAATACCGAAATTCAAATAACATTACTAGGTGTACCCTGGTCCAGTTTGTCATAATTAGCTGGTTTTCGGATTGGAAAGGAGCGCGAGCAAGAATAGATTTCATTGGTCAACTTGGTGTTCATTATTACAATGGTTCAGGTGTCGGTCTCATTGCAGATTGTTTGTTTTAACAGTTTGTAAGTCCAAATGTCGAATAGCAATTTAAAAAAACAGCTAGTGCCGTCATAATGATCAATTACTTTTAATAAAGTTTAGAAAAATAAAAATAACCTCCTCGTATAAACGTTGCTCGAAAATATACACTTGACATCTTTAGACAAAAAGATACAGTTGCATTTGCGTGTTTTTTCTATAGCGTTGTTTAGAACAACGTTTGCCGATATGACTGAAAAATTGTTAAAGCTACGTTAAAATCCAAATCACACACACACTTTTGCTGATATGACTGAAAAATTGTTAAAGCTACGTTAAAATCCAAATCACACTTTTGCCGATTTACAATCACTCATGGCCTAATCGTCATTTGAAAAACCAACATTTGCAAGCACATGTATCGTCAAAATACTCAGGACTATTGGACTATCGCGACAATTTTCGTTACTTACCGATTTCAACTCAATTCAGGAAGCTTAGCAACAGTATCTACGCGAATTAATTTAATACATAATGCACAAAGATGCTAACACAAAACGCCTGTATATAAAAAAGAAGCAATTTTCGAAATTGCTGTAAAATTACACATATCACTAGCTGTGGAAAGTGTCCTTAAAATTTTTACTCAGACCTTATTTGATTATTCACTTACAATACATAATTCTTCAAGACAATAATAAAAACTATTGAAAGTATCTCCTCTTTCCCACCCCCATCCATTTAATGGCTTGTTCCTGTGCTATCACTTCCACTAAATCTTTACAATACTTTAATTTACAATTGCATATTCTTTTATCATTATTATTATTATTATTTCTGGAATAAACATTCCAGTTTGCAAGTATACAATTACAATCCAACCTTGATACAGTGACTAGCCATGGGAAAAGGCCGAAGTGGCTGCTGTAGACAGGTGACTTTGAAGGCAGATTGGGCTCTCAACTTGGTTCATGACAAGTGCACGTACTATAAACCAAATAGCATTCGCATTATTTTTTTCATAGTAGTAGAATCATTATTAATATTTTGCAATGTATCATTCTTAGCAGTAGACATATACTGTAAAGATAACAAGTATTTAATGTAGCTATTTAACAAAAACAAAAATAATACAATAATACAATTAAACGTTCTACAGAAGATTACTGCATCTTCATTCTAATCCACCGTGTACATTAAATTATCATTGACTTTCATATCACTGTCACAAGTTGACCAACAAGTAGATGTCCACTTTTTTCCTGACATTTCTCGTAGCTACCAGATCTACTTGTTGGTCCATGTCATAAGTGTCAGATTTGTCATCAATTTTTAGCAGTGCTTTTAATTCACATCCAAAAAGTACCTATAATAGTGAATCAAACGACTGACTTCTTGTAACTGCTGTGATTAGACATGACAACAGGTGCTCACACTTCAAACAACTGAAGGATTGAAGCAGTTGGTTAAACTCATTGAGATCTAATAATAAGACAGCTTTTGTGAGAGACCTTTGATGATTAGGGAATGAAAAAAGCTTCCTGACGCTTTTTGTTAGTAGAAAATAAATCGTAACGGATATCACGAGTGAAGTGTATGTCTACTAAAAAAAATCATCTTCTTGAGCTGCTTTCTTTCTCGGTACAAGTAGCCGGGTTAGCACAATGAGTAATTTCAAGAGTAGCGATTTCATTCCTCGGTATGATATAACCAGTAATATAGGTGCCGTCATGGGTTAGGGTAGCAAAGTTTTAAAACTGTCAGTCAGCCTAGACAATTAAATCAAATGGTGTTGAACTTAACGGAAGAATCACTGAACTTCTCTTTCTATCAATCATTGTACTTCTCTAAACATTATATCGTTACATATCAATCATTGTACTTCTCTAAACATTATATCGTTACATATCAGTCATTGTGCTTCTCTAAACATTATATCTTTACATATCAATCATTGTGCTTCTCTTTACAGTATATCGTTACATAACAGTCACTGTAGTCCTCTTTACAGTATATCGTTACATAACAGTCACTGTAGTCCTCTTTACAGTATATCGTTACATAACAGTCACTGTAGTCCTCTTTACAGTATATCGTTACATAACAGTCACTGTAGTCCACTTTACAGTATATCGTTGCATAACAGTCACTGTAGTCCACTTTACAGTATATCGTTACATAACAGTCACTGTAGTCCTCTTTACAGTATATCGTTACATAACAGTCACTGTAGTCCTCTTTACAGTATATCGTTACATAACAGTCACTGCAGTCCACTTTACAGTATATCGTTGCATAACAGTCACTGTAGTCCACTTTACAATATATCGTTACATAAGACACTGTAGTCCTCTTTACAGTTCATCGTTACATAACAGTCTCTGTAGTCCTCTTTACAGTATATCGTTACATAACAGTCACTGTAGTCCTATTCTCATTATATCATTAAATATCAATATTATGAATCACTAGGTCACTGAAAGTGGATCCATCTCCTCTGTCTTACATTTGTGAAAACATCGAAGTTTGTCATTGCAGGTTAGAAAAGGCATTCGAAGACAGCATACATGATGCAAACATTTGCTGCCAATTTATAATAAATGAGAGACAAGGTCATTTCATATAAAACCAAATATTGATAAATGAAAGGCCGTACGCCATGGAAAATTAAAAAGAGTAC
This sequence comes from Sinohyriopsis cumingii, assembly GCA_028554795.2. Lineage (NCBI taxonomy): Eukaryota > Metazoa > Mollusca > Bivalvia > Unionida > Unionidae > Sinohyriopsis > Sinohyriopsis cumingii. Next base: position 117,482,548 of record CM068835.1, on the reverse strand, counting down.
TCATTCTCAGAAAATAGTCTGAATTTTGGCCCCCGCACGATGGGTTTTAAAAATTCAAAGGAAGGAAGGTACCGCAGAGTTTGGAAGTTGGAAAGTTTCTTTTTATGCATTTTTACACTTGCTGATTTCCGAGGGTGGAAGGAAATGTAGCACTTTTAACATGCCCAGGATGCCCTCCTCCATAGTGATTGTTGAGCTGTAGCCAAGCTTTCTGATCTTCTCGTAAGACACTTCATAGTCTCGCTTGTCTTTGTCCTCGCCTGAGCCAGAATCCGTAATGAAGCATCCTTTTATACTGGCCTGAATGGTTTTGGCTACCTGAGATTTCGTCATGTTCATCTTCTCATCGCCCACATTGTAGGCTTGGCCCTTCATAACTTCAGCGTTCTGGATCGCAAACAAGAATGCACGTGCAGCATCTTTCACATGCAAGAAGGTGCGGCGGAAGTTTCCTTCATATAGATCGAACTTTTTCAGCGTCAGAGCTTTGTATGTAAGATCGTTAACTAGAAGATCTAAGCGCAAACGGGCTGACAATCCAAATACAGTAGCCAGGCGAAGTGCAATACCTCCAACTTCTCGGACTAATGTCTCGCTCTCGGCTTTACTACATCCGTATAAGGTCAGTGGGCTGATGATTGTTTCCTCCGTACAGATGCCATCTACAGCCCCGTAGCAGGAGCCAGTGCTAGCATAAACCAAGACCTGATCAGGACGCTTCAATTCGGTAATGTTGCGCGTGCCATTAATGTTCGTTTCAATTGCAAGTTGTGGGTCTTTGTCACATGCAGGGTAACCTACGATGGCGGCCAAATGAACAATGACATCTTTATCACTCATGACCTCTGCAAGATGAGACTTGTCCCGGATGTCCCCACGAATCACGTACAGATTGGGTTTATCGGCAAAGTGTATTATGGGAGTCACTCCCCAGAAGAAGATGTCATAGATCGTGACGTCATATCCCTCATTCAGCAGCAAGGGGACCAATGTTGACCCCAAATATCCCGCTCCTCCGGTCACCAGAACCTTCTTAGTGGCATTTGTTCCTTCAGCACATTCGTTCATCTTTGTCTAAAGGGAGAAATATGCATTGTTAAAAAATACAAAAAATAGAAGTAATTTCAGGACATCATCGTTAACATGTGATTTTAAAAGTTGAAGTCAACTCAGAAAGTCCGAGTTTCTGACATTCGTTATGGCGTGCAAGATAACAAACAATATCTGTACCCCTCATAGTAAGCAAAGTCTTCAAGGACAACTAACTGGCATCGACTAGAGTTCACGGATCCGTACAGAAGAAAAATATCAGGGGTTATACTTTGGACCTAAATGATGGTGCTAACATGCTTCTTACTCCTGGAGCCCCAAACTCATGATGCTTAGCTATTCCTCCTGTAATTCAATACGAATGAAGTAACATAGGTTTTCTTTAACCTGACTCATCCTTTAGCAAATTAATAATAATCTGGATTCTAATGATTTGTGATTATTCTCTATCTGAGCAGAAACGATGTGGATGTTGCGTCATTCATTTGCTGAATTAGTTAGATCCTGCAACGAAAGAAAGTAATCGATGATTCAAATAGGCCCTTAAATCCCTTATCCAGAGAAAGAACTATGCATTATGTTTCAAATTTAAGGTCTGTTAACAACATATGCATATCACAAAATTAAAATAGACTTATCCTGTGCTGCTTTCATATACGACTCTTATATGTGCATAGTGTTAAGGAAAATGATTTATCCTAGACAATCTTTCTAACGTTGGGAAACTACTGAAACACTTTCTTTTTCTAATCGAAGGACTTCTAAGGATTTTCTAATCGAATGACTTCTAAGGACTTCTAAGGATTTTCTAATCGAAGGACTTCTTTCAATAATAATATATGTAACATTGCAGTTTTCATGAAGAAACAACATGTAATAATGAGTCACCCTTTTTACAAAATGTATAAAAAAACTGTCATAACGATATTTACATGTTTCGTGTGAGGGCACATTTTTTCGTGTAAGAGGTGCCAAGAAATTTACAAATTGATTTTTTTTTAAACCAACATACAGTACATATACTTAAGACGGACAGACCAAATGAAACCAAGAAAATATAATATTATGGAGTCACTAAATGAAGCCAAGTATATATATATATATATATATATATATATATATATATATATATATATATATATATATATATATATATATATATATATATATATATATATATATATATATATATGGGTATATATGTATATATATGGGTTCATCTACTTTTTCTATAAAAACAGGATTGTGCTGATGTGCCGATAACCTCTATGCACACTGTTACGAGTCTATGCTCTTAAAATAAGTAACATAAAAGAGTGAGACAACAAGCTTTGTAAAATTTAACTAATAATTTATTTCCCTAGAATGCAAAGTGAAAAATGAGAAAAAAAGAACTTACGGTATTGCGAATTAAATCAAGAAATAATCAAAGAATTAAAGACACTGGTCCTAGTAATAAAAAGTCCTGTATGAAACTCAGTTCAAGTCCCGAAGAGATCCAAAACTGAAGGCGATGACGTGTATGTTATAACCTACGAAGTACTGATTTGTCAACAGTTTCTTGTTGAATCACACAAATATTATTCCAGGTTTGAATTTAGAATAAATTCCAGTGAATGTCTTTCTCTAAGAATTTTATCAGAGCACTTTTGTATTTCCAGAGAAAATAATCACTTGAATTCAATAATTTGAGAAAAAATAAAATTCAGCCCAAATTGGTCACAACATAATGCAACTGAAAGTGTTGGATGTTAAAGCACGACTGGTAAAATCCTCATATATATTATAGTTCTCTGCTTGACCCCAGGTCATAAATTAGCATTTTCTAAAAGTAACCATTACCTAATGGAAAATAATCTTCTAGAATGATGTAATGAGCCTTGTTTATTTACAACACAACAGCCAATAAAATTCACTTAGGAATCTCCAAAACCCTGATCCTTATCAACATATTTACTCCTTCTTTGCTTACCTGAATACTAATCCGGATAATAAGTTCATACACATAGAGAATAATGAAGCTATTATTAGTTGTTTGCATAAATGAAACAAATATATAAAAAAAATGAAAAGAAAGACAATCAAGTCAAGCAGAAATGAACTCGGTTTTGGAAAAGGTCAAGTCCAGCATACAATATTGCATTACAATAACATGTAAAGGAATTAAAAAAATTAAAACTAACGAACAAACAATTAAATTAAATATACATAACAATACACACGTTCAAATAAAGTTGTTACTATATACCCAGGATTGTGCTGATGTGCCGTTAAATTCTATGCATACACACATGCAACTAATGCTACAGTGAAAAAATGCCCTTAAATAAATCTGATTAGTCCATCTTTTATTTTGTAAAAGCTCTATCTTCTAGTACTTCAGGTCTGCATTTACATGAAGAGTTTAAATCCCTAAAGTTGATTGTAATTCTTCATTTCATCATTTACAGAATTTTCAGCTAGCACCATATAGCCATTTTTTTACCTATGTGCCATTCAACTCTCTCTCTCTCTCTCTCTCTCTCTCTCTCTCTCTCTCTCTATATATATATATATATATATATATATATATAGATATATATATATACATACATACATACATACACACACACACACACACACACACACATATATATATATATATATATATATATATATATATATATATATATATATATATATATATATATATATATATAACATACATACATACATGCACGTTTTTTAAGTCTACCAACTTACTATTTACTGGTGATTCTTTTTTATTTACTATTTTTATTTACTCTTGTATTTAATAATAATAATAATAATAATAATAATAATATCATACGGAGGTTAAGATTGAATTTATTATAAGTATTTGGGATGCGTGTTTTCTTCAAAATATGCTTGGTATATGTGCCAGAAAACTCTATCCTTGCAGGCCCTGAAGGCTACGGGAATGAGTGAATTTATCAAAACTTTTCCTTGCTTGAATATTTATAAGTACTGAGCATAAATTAACATTCGAATACTTCTTCCGATAAACTAATTAATAAGTATGAAGTCTGAAAATTCGCCAAACCATTAACTCTTTCAAGTTTAAGTGAATTCAATGTGAAATTACTGTAGATGTAGTATTAGTAGCTACAGTGCTTGTATGCATGGCTTTGTCAATGCTGACATTTTCTGTATAGCATATGACTTTCCTGTTTTGTTTCCCAGGTTCTTTACCGAGTGATTGGTGTTTTACGACACACCGAAACAATAAAGCTTACTTCGTACCGGGGGTAATCTGAGTAAAGTGCCAATACGAAAGGGAAAAACTGAGCTACAAGTCAATGAAGATAAAGAATTGAACTTAATTGTTGAAGGAAACCGTTAAGCCGAACCTCCTTTTTTATCAGTATCAAACAGTTACATAACACACCGCAATTTTTATCGACTTTTATTTCCTTCAGTAATTTGAATATGATGCTGTCGGTTTCTTGCAAATAAGATTATCTAAGTTTGCAACATTACAAGTAAAAAAATAAACCAGTTTAATAGTTGGTTTGTTTGGGTGATTTTAGATTCATCTTACACTTATTTGACGACAAGAAAGCATACCAAACAAGTAGTTGAAAAAAGAGGTATGTGATCGATTTTGTTCATTTTGTACTAATTTGAACGAAAATTGTTTTAAAAAAATCATTTGAGGCTATCAGCTACTTTTAAATGACATTACATTCAATCAATGTCTTTTTGCAGAATGCGAATGAAAAAGTAGGTCGATGTATTCGCTTCTCTTGGGTCAATCTTTGTTTCAATAATATCGATGTGGTTCGAAAGACCCGTGTGTGTGTGTGTGTGTGTGTGTGTGTGTGATTTGGATTTTTAACGTAGCTTTAACAGTTTCAGTCATATCGCTATGATGTCTGCAGTGTAACAGTTTATAGTGATGTCTAGCACTGGGGCATCATGCCGCAGACATGTAGCATGATGTCCCACTCAGTCACATTATCCTGACACCAGGCCGACCAGTCCTAACACTAACCTCTTAATGCTGAGCGCCTAGTCAGTTTTTAGTACCATTTTTTAATTTTGTATGACTCGGTCGTGGTTCGAAACCGCAACCCCCTGCTTCCGAAGCAAACGCTCTAACCATTCGACCACCGGAGCGGTGGTCCGAAAGGCAGTAATCGACATACATTCAAAGTATGATCCCTAAGATTGATCTTGAAGTTGTGATTGCGACATGTCGGAGAGTGCATTGGGCATATTCTACATCCCCGAACCTGCAGGAGGTAGTTTACATTGGTCTGTATCTCTAAATCCATATTCCATTATGTGCTAATATATGCAGCATTAAAGTCTCAGTTTGTGTAAAATATTCCTGAAATGTGGTTCCCTTGATATGTTGCTAAATTTGTTTTACTGGTAATGACATGTGTTGCATAAGTCAGTGGAAATAGCAGTCTGGGCCAGTGATTTAACAATGCTTTTTACTGTGACAATAGACAATATTCATTAAAAAAATTACTAAATGTTAAAAAATATCGCTAAAACTCACTCTCTTAATAGTTTTAACAAATTAATCAGAAAAATCTCAGTTGGTCAACATACCTGTATGCATTGGAATCGGCTGGTAAAAAGAATGATCGTTGTCGATTATCTTCCTTTATAAATGAGGCAGGTCAATTGGATTGATTTGCTTCTGTTGGGCTCTTTTGAATTTTGTGGAGAAAACTTGAAGGTTATGTAAAATATTGCCTACTCATGGCGGCAATCAATCACACGGCAATCAATATGTAGTATTTGCATTGATCATACAGGGCGTTTGAGCGTGTCTTTTTTCCTTTACTCTAGCAATAAAGAAGATCTGTCCGTAACTATTGCTATAGTGTTTTAAATAAACATTACCGGAACTCACTAAAGCTTAATGAGAAAACCTCTAATTATGTTGACGATGCGCCGGAGCTATCGGGTAAAAAGAAAACCTCGTTCCCAATTGTTGATTTTATTCCCTGTATTTTCCCTATTATATTTGCCATATGTAAAAGACAACAATTTAATAAAATACATAATGAAATCGAATACGTGTGAATGATTCATCTTCTCTCAGAAACAGAGTTACAAAATTATGCGAAATTCAAATAGCCGTTCTGTTCTAGTTATGGAACAAAATCTCATACAAACATTTGTTTACTCAAATACACTTACGACACTTTTAGTGAATTTAGATAAATTCATACATTTCCATCGATTCCATCAGGAGAGTAGTTCCCGAAGCTTCGCATGTGTGGTCTAACACCAATATACGAGTGCGGAAGACGGCTCTATATCCGGAAAAAAATGGCATGTAAAGAATTTATTTGTTCATGCAAAGCGTTTGAACATTGATAGTAGATACCATAATAGGGGCCCCGAGTGGCCGAGTGGTCTAAAGCGCTCTCCGTTACGGATCACTGCCATCTCACCTCTGTATGCGTGGGTTTGAGTCTTAGATTCAGCCAATGTGGGTATGTGAGAAAGCTTGCCAGTAGCTTCTCGTGGGTCGGTGGTTCTTTCCGGGGTTTTCCCGGGTTCTTCCTCCACCATTAATACTGGCCGCCATGTATAGCCTATCGTGTGCTGAAAAATGGCGTTAAACCCTACAACAACAAGATACCATAATACAAATATCCTATGCATGTATAGGTCCTTACAAATTGCAACAGTTTACAACATTTGGTAGTGTTGCATGCATGGAATGCACACATACGCGCGCGTGCAAATCACTCTTATAGAGGAAACCTGAACTGTACACGTTTATTGGACAAAAAAATAAAAATATGTAAAATAGAAAGACATTATCTCCAAATCATTCACGAATCATCATAACATCGTACCTTGAAGAGGTAAAATCAGCATAAACACGTGTTCTCTCTGTCTTGCCTCGTCCTTTTCATCTCCATTTAAGAATATATGGACTTCCATTCATGCGATTAGTCTAGAGTGCAAATATATGTGATTTATGTTTCCATTGCAGGAGATATGCACTCCATAAGTGAGAGTTTGTTATCGACGGTATCATATATGCAACTCTGTTCACTTTAATTTTATATACCCAACCTTGAAAGTATTTTTTTCATGAAGAAAAAACGCTAAACATAAAACGTTTTTAAGATGTCTTTCAACTTTCTAGGGAAAATGTTGGATCATTAAATAGTACATAGCAAAATCAATAAAATAAATTTAAATTTGAATTACCCTAATCTAGACATATATCACTAAATATAAGCAAAGTACAAAAATTCTGCCTGTTCTGCCGTAGCATAACAATAAAGGTAAATGCCACCTATTTTTGTCTGTGGTGACCAATACTGTCCAAAATGAATACGGCAAAAACTTTTAATGACTAATATAAAACAACCAATGGGGCTTGAAAAGTAGTTTATTGTGAGCTACGTTTGCCAGTGGTGCGTACTCTACTCCAAGTTGAATACACGAATCAAGCTTCTTGACTGTATATACAACAGTGTGATGAACTTTCATGACTGTAGTTACAACAATATCAGAGAAAGTGAGCTAAATGAAAAAAAAACTTGTGACAATCATACATTATCAGTTTAATTCACTGTTAACATTAAATTATGAGAAAATAGTGAAAAATATCCTATCTCTTTTACCTTTGGGACAGATTGGGCCAAAACTTTTAAACCACGTTAAAACATGAATTATATTTTATAGGATTAAAAATATTGAGAAATTATAATGTTCTGTACCATACTTAATTGTTGTGAAGAATTCCAGTTTTTTTTTTGTACTATGTTTGAATGTTGTGAAAACTTCTAACGTTCTTTGGCGATATTTGATCCTTATAAAGAATTTCAGTGTTATGTGACTATTTCATTTGTCTGAATGAGCTCAGGTAAAGAAACAACACATAAGGCGTTGTCATATTTTCACCTCGGTAACAAATGGTGACTCACCCTACAACATTATTTTAAGTTTCTAACAGGGACTAAATGTCGTCTAGCATCTCATCTTTGATTAGTTTGTTTATCGATGTGTGTTGTTATTTGTAAAGTACACATCTTATTACAGTCGATTTATGTTTGAGAACAGTTTTCCATTTTAAGGGGAACAGTTAAATCTCACAGGCAACAACTTGGGTAGTCGGTTAATACAGTTCAGTTTCTCGTATCTGAAAAGCACTGCAATTTGAATGGACGAGTTACAGAGAACTATCAAGAATAAACAGTAACATACCTCGGCTTTACTCCAACTCTGTCAGTTTAAGGATTTCAGATAAAGGTAAGAGATTTTGTTGTTGTTATTATTATTATTATTATTATTATTATCTATATACATAATCTCTGGTCACCCTGAATATACAACTGTAACGGTTAAGTTTGCAGAATTGCGTCAGAACTACCCACACCTAAACAATATAGCAATCTTTGGGAATTCAGAAATAATGTCGCAATCCTCCTATCACATTTTGGGGGAAGTTTCAGCTGATTAAAAAATGGAGAAAAAAAAATATCTTCCAAAATTAAATATTAGTAAACTGTCAGGTTACAGCGTTCAATGTCTACATAAAAGTAATGTGAGACTTTTCTTATGGAATGAAATATAAGATTACTTCACTTTTTGAAATCAGTTTGAATTCATTAGTTTAATTTCGCACATGTCTTTCTTCTTCTGACTAGCAGTAAAATATCATAATAAGTGATAGCGTGACCGAGACATGTAGAATGCGAGGATAACTATATTATATCTCAATGCCCAGACCCCTATACGAAGGTATCCCAGTCGCATAATTCACGGTAATTATTTAACTATTTCCATGTAAAATTCAAAACAAAGACTCGTACATTTCATTGCGTCAGCAGCAGAGAGGGTGAACAGACCACTTAAGGGAATGGTCACCCTTGTGTTTAGACCAAAAAAAAAAAAATAGTGACCCTTCATAGAGGTCAATACCACGTCTACGATTATTGTTTGTCCCAAACAGAATTGTAGACGAACCCTCTCTGCTGCTCAATAATCTTGGGAATCTTCATCTGAATCATGGGAATCTTCATCTGAATCCTGGGAATCTTCATCTGAATCCTGGGAATTTGTTCTATGTTTCAAGTAATATTCAAGTTCTGATGGTGGTTTTTCTATTTTTGGATTTATGTTCTTTCTTTTTCTGTAATATATCATCAAACTTCTGTATCGATCTCCACCGCAATTTTTGCAAATCTGATATAATCCTCTAACGCCGTTGTTACATCCAACACAACTTCGTGAACCAACATGAGGGTTTTTCTTTATAAGATAGTTATGTTTTTACAGTATTCTCCACGGCACCTTTTGTTGCATTTATTTGTTGTTCCTTGACGCAGCCACGCACAGTTGTTCATTATATGAATGATATCTGTTTAATTAAATTTATTAATTATCCAAATATTTTGTCAAGACCCACACGATATCTTGTTCTAGGATCATGTAAATTTATTGTTATAAATCCATGCGGAGTAACTTGCGCTCGTGAAAAGAAATTTCTGAATTTAATTATATCCATGTCACCGCTGCACCAAGTTTGATGAATATTTCGCAGCGTGTGTGTGTCTACGCCATTAAACACAACTAAAATATTACAATTGTCCCTGATTACTTTTGGTATTTGTGTATATCGCTGAGTAACATAGATAACATCTGTATTTTTATGTCTGCCGCGAGAAAAAATCCTGGATGGATTTGATTGTTTATCTAGCATCACATCATCATACACTACTGAATTATTAATAAATCCGTCTAAAACATCAACGGACGGTGCTTCATCAATATCTGTTATAAACTCTATAACATAATTATCTTCGTCCAGTAATCTTGCATTTTCGTTAAAATCTTTTAATACTTCATAACATCGTTGATCATCAGCGGATGGTGCTACCAAATACAACTTATCCCATTTCAACCATCTCATTATCAGATTAAGTAATAACTGCGTCTTACCCGATCCAGATCGTCCTATGATAATCATTCTGATGGAATTCGGTAGCGCAGGATGACGCTTAACAGGTTCTCGCTGCCGAGTTGCTGAGAAATCAATTATATCCATATATATTATAACATGAATTTATATTGTTTACGCTGTAGAGTTAAAACTCCGACTACTGATTTAGCTACAGTTATAACAAAAAACAAAAACATAGCGTATAGTGGAAAATGTTCTGTGTGCGGTAGAAAGAAATTTTCGTTTTTACCTAATAAGCGCGGTGGTGATATTACTAATTTGATGTCAAAGTTTCCAGGTACTCCATGGGCTAAATACCCAGGAGAAAAACATCTACCAGGATATAATTATTGCGGTCCTGGTACTCGACTTGATATCAGGCTCGATAATCAGGATCAACCAAAACCAGGCGAGGAACCAGTAATCGCTATTGATCGAGCTTGTCATACTCATGATGTAGCTTATAAAAGTAAAAATCTACAGGATAGGCATATTGCAGATGTGAAATTAATTCACGCGTTAAATTCCATAAAAAATAAAAATATCAGAGAATCATTAGCTAATTGGTTAGTAAGATCCGCGATGAAAGGTAAATTAGCGTTTGGGTCTGGTAATATATAATGGAATTAATTTATTATTCACCAAGAGGATATTGGAGAGGCAAAGCAGCAATTGGCAAACTCGCTGATGCAGCAGCGGTTAAACATTCTACTGCTAGCGCGTGGTTATCCAAACAGGCAATATGGCAAATTTATCTACCACCACCGAAACGAATTCAGTACGCGTATTTCGATGTTAGTGTTCCTAATGAAGTTCATCAAGCTGATATTTTATTTTTACCACATGATACTGTGCGTGGAAAAACGTACAAGTACGCGTTAACTGTAGTTGATGTTGCAAGTAGATATAAAGAGGCAGAGCCGCTATCAACGAAAACATCATCTGAAGTAGCCGATGCGTTTGAACGAATTTATCAACGAGGTGGTGGACCACAAAGTGGTCTACGATGGCCACAGCTGCTACAGGTTGATCCTGGTAAGGAATTTCTTGGTCCAGTATCATCGTTGATGAAACGACATAATACCAAAATACGACGAGGTCATACTGCAATTCACCGTGATCAGGCAATTGTTGAGCGATTTAATTGAACACTTGCTGAGCGGTTATTTGGATATCAATATGCTAAGGAATTTATTCAAGATAAAAGATCTCGTGAATGGGTTGCAAGATTACCAAGCGTGATAGCTGCATTAAATAGCGAGATCACACGAACAACCAACATGAAACCCATTAGCGCAGTCACAAAAAAAACCATACCAACACAGCGAAAAGATACTGAAAAACAAAAAATATTGGGTGATGTTACAGTTAGATATTTATATGAACCGGGTGAACTTGAAGGTGGTAGCGCGAGAGCGACTGATCCTATTTGGAGTGTTACCACACACAAAATATCCACCGTGACAAGATCGCCAGGTAGACCTGCAATCTACAGACTAGATTCGGTTGCTCCTCAACGTGGATTTGTACGTGAGCAACTACAAATAATCCCCACGGATACACAACTACCACCGCGATCACTTAACTAGCGCCTCTACGTCGATTACACTCAAGACAGGTCAACATGGTATTTTCTCGTGTATGACCGCGACTATTATCTTTTCTGTCTACGGTAAATTGTCTTGAATCATTACTCGAATACCTCCACAGCATTATACAATTGCAACTTGCGCAATGATTATTCTGCTGCTGTTTTAACTCAATAATAAATTCAACATCAAGATCAAAGTCGCGTTTATTTTTTTTATCAGATTGTTTGTATCCGATTAATTTTTTTCTTATTATATCATCATCGATGACGTTAAATTTATTAACGATTTCAGGAATTATAATTCTACGTAATTGAGGTATTTTTCTGACCCTCGATACCGCTAAATAGACTAAATTTGACTACTCGATGTGATCGTCTACAATCCAGACTCGTGTGTCAGAAATAGTTAATCCCTGAGACGAGTGGATCGTCATAGCGAATCCCAACACCCATGGAGATTTGTCAGCGCGTAATGCATCTTCGACCACACTGATATCAACGGCGACAATATCATTTAATACGAGATTTTGGTTCTCAGTCTGTCCTGGAATATCAACATTAATATTCTGTTTTCGTGTATCTGATGGTCTATAACATAACGGTACGGGTAATTCTGAATATTTTTCTTTATGCAGCTGAAATAACTGCTGTTGTAAATTGTCTCTGAATATTTTTCTGCTTGCTACGATCAAATCGTTGGGTCTCCATAAATTCAAAAAATCACTCATTGAGGTCTCTGAGATTACTCCGCGTATTATTTCACACTGAATTTTGTTTGATTGTAATCTGATTAATTTTTTAAATTCCTTTAAATTTGCATCGAGAGCTCTATGATCATCATCTATTTCTTCGTAATAATCAACGAATTTTTTTAACCCATCATGTGGAGATGGTCCAACAAAAGGCGGCGGTTGACCATGATCGCCACACATTATTAAAGCGGTATTTTTCGTCAACAACGAATCAAGAAACATTTTTAATGTATCCAATGACACCGTACATATCTCGTCCCAAATAATTATTTTAGGTATATACTTTTCTCCCATTCGTTCAGGAGTCCATGTATCCCGCGCCACCGAAAGAAACTATGATACGTACACGATTGTACTTGCCGTTGTTTCATCTCGCGTGCAAGTCTATGTGTGGGTGTCAGCACGATCATATCTGAATTTCTAAAAACATTAATCGCTCGAGTCGTTTTGCCGCATCCACCAGGTCCATTGAGATATACTGTCTTATATCTAGTTATTGGATCACTGAACGATGGCGCTTTCGACATTTCTGATATTTTATTGCACTTACGATAAAAATGTTTCATCGGAACATCTGCTGATTCTGTATAATTGTGTAATATTTCCTTTTTTATTCTCCACGAACTCCATCGTTCATCATTACTTGTAAATTTCATAACAGACTCTAAATATTTACTCGAAATATAAAACGAATCTGTTGCGACTCTGACTGCGGTCTCAGGAAATCTACTAATCATCGATAATAAATTTATGGAAACATAAGCCAACATGGAAGATCTTAGATGAGTATACTGTGGGGAGATATCATTTATGTAACTAACGATCGTACCCAATTTTGTTCCGTCGGATAAATAAACACTTTCTCGATTTACAAATATATTTCTCGCCGTTGTATCAGCGATTATAAAATCGTACTCGGCATCATCTAAAATTAATCGTGTGTGATGTCTTTTATGATCATATGCACCACCCTGAGTAAATTTACCTATAATTTTTCTACCAAGATCTTTTGCGGTTTTGAGTTTAATCTCGAGAATTTTAGGAGCTTCTTTGATAATATCATCTTCGGAAACAAAAGGACATTTTTCCTCAAACTCGCTAATAACTTCATCAGCACTGATAGAATCTGGCATGGGCAACCAAACTTCGGTCTGCGCGCGATATGATATAATTGCCTCACTAACCACCAACGATGTCAGTATCGCACAATCTTGCAAATATCGTAATAAAACTATAGGCGCCCAACGTTTTTCACAAAAATGTCTGCCAAACCAAACATAACAAATCTTGTGAAGATTTTCCTTAAGCTCAAATGATTCAACACAAGCGAATCCAGTCAGATCAAAATCAGGTAATGGTCCATTAATTGCCACTCGCGTCATCTCGTTTGTAGGGTGACCGAATCTTTTAAAGTATACAGAACAATCTCCGTATCCTAGAAAACTTCCTGGATAACATGCAACCATATCAACCGAAATAACATCTTTGTAATTATATTTGGTATTCCACAATCCGCCATGTCCGTATTCGACGCAACTTGGGCGTACATCCTCGAGTAAATCAAATCGTGTTGGTTTCCATGAATTTCTTTCTCTAGCGAAATGAGCCGCAACAGATGGAACGGTAAAGCAATTAGTTAGTAATTTGTCAGTATTTTCCGCGGAGTGCTTGCACTCTAAAAACTTCTCCGAGAGATTTTTCATCTCGTCGTGGAGAGATTCTGTGCGATATATTTCACCGTTTGGTCTAACAAACTGATAAAATCCACCTTCCGCATTACTTTTAAATAACCACACCGATACAGGATCGTTTTTACTTATTTTGTTGATAAAATCAAACATATCTGCCCCAGAATTATCTGGTGGGTAAAATCTAATAGTTCGATCACGTGGAAATATTGTTACTGCGCTGGTCCATGCGTGTGCGTTATGATCAATAATATTTATTGAAGCTCCTTTCGATTTATATTTCGATTCGTACAGTATTTCTCCCGTTATTGTCGCTACGGTTATTGGAAATTTTAATATTTTTCCTAACTCAGCAACATCTTTTATTGTAGCACCGGTATCCTTAACTGAATCAGCCCACGAGTTTATTTTTTTACGTCTTAAATCAGTTAATCCATTTCCATGCATCGCGTTTGTAAAGTGTTCTATTACTCGTTCTTCTACACAATTTAACCTTGAAAATTTCATGGGTGTCAGTTTATCAACGCTGGCTTTTTTATTTATCTCATAGATTCCATAAATAATCGCTGTTACAGGATACGCTCGCTCATAATACGGTTTGTCAATACCCGTCAATAGACCCGGTCTGGAATTTTTTACTTAATATGGCAATTTTATTATTGCCAAGGACAGGATCATATTTGTCACGGATAATCCAACTACCTGTTTCTGTTAATACAATAAATTTTACTCTGAAGAAATATTTTTGATTGCCCTCATACTCAGCGATGTAGTTAATGATAGTTGCCGCTCGCTTGTCATTCATTGTGGCGTCCTTGACAGTATTGCGTATAATCTTGAACGTTGACCATGTATGAGATGCACATCCGTGTAATATTCTTTCTTGGCGTCGTGAATTTTATTGATCAAACTTTTATTTTTCGGATCAACCAAATCTCGTACTGGTAAATCAGAAGATAGTCTGTCGAGGTTGAATTTATATTTAACAGGCCTAGTTTGGGATAATCTCTCAAATTCATTCATATAATTAAAACAAATATTTAAATAAAGAAAATTATATATATACAATGTCTCAATGCAGATGGTTGATGATCGGCTCAGTAAATCGATGCAACAAATCCTGCAGAAAGGAATTTTGTTGGATGCACTTACAAAGTATACGACGAGGAAGTCTAGGACCAATACCGTGTCTGCGATGTGGTACTGGAGTGCGAGGAAAAACAGAATTATGTGGAAAGTGCGGTGGAAAACGGTTCAGAGAACTTAAAAGATATTATGACAAAAAAATTAATAATAGTGAAAACGCTATAAAATCCGTGGAGGATTATATATCAAGATTTCAGACAAACAATGATTTAAACAAATAATATTATTGCATATATGGAGCAAAATATATTTGTCCCACATCCCACAATAACAAACTATGAATCAGATCGTAATGGTATAATCAGACACTGCAGGTTGAAGAGACCGGTTGGCGTTGTTTCTAATACTGGCTATCTTAGATTTACAGTTGGGAAGAAAAGACATCTGTGTCATCGATTCACGTATGAGTGTTTCTTCGGAGTGATCAAAGATGATCTTGTTATTGATTATGTTGACGGGGATCATCAGAACAACTCCTTTTCCAACCTTCGTGTTGTCACACAAAGCGTGAACTCTGCATGTGGTAATACTGGAAGATGTAAAACAATCGGAAAGAGGGCGGTAAATTCCACAAACACAGACTCTGGCGAAGTAATTATATTTCGTTCGATACGTTCTGCTGAGAAATACTTTGATATTAATCCGTCTTCAGTACAAAGAGTAGCAGAAAATATAACCAAATCTGCTTTCTCAAAAAAAATAAGCAGAAAATCACCTTTCAGTACTGTTAACTATCATCACCACCTCGAATTATATTTATTTTTTGGGGGGTCAGAAATTGTCATTATTATACTACTTATTTTTTGACTCATGAAAGGGAGGTAATTTATGGTCATAATCATATACAACATCCAAGGTCTGTGATGCCTGGTGGAGCAAGTTGAACAGTATGCATTACAGAAAGGATTTATGATTTCTAACTTACAAAAATATGCAGTTCGTGCATTTTTCTGCCCTATTAGAACAGCGCAACACATAGACATTACATCTAACCTACAGAAAACCGACATGTATATTCCAGCCTACTGAGTGCAGAATCCAGCGTCTAGTCTGTATCGTGTGGCGGGTTAATTTTAGATCCAATGTACAATGTACTGACTCGATTACAGAAATAGGTCCACGATAGTGTTTGGAATTAAAAATCAGTTGCATTTTCCTTGTTCAGTGCAGAAATATAATGCGAGATTGTGTATGTATGTGTGATTATTTATTTATCGAGTAAACTCCCTTTGACCAGTCATAGAGAGGATGGAAAATCTAGCAATTAGATGATCTAGACCGGATGTTCTATCATACATGGCGTGGTATAGTAAATAAGAAATTCCTTAATTTAGCTTTGTTTGGTGAAAATATATCATATAAACGTATTTCTTGAATTCAGAATTGTATTTTGAGTAAATATATTCGAAATTAGTTCCTTTTCAATGATTATTAGCTATATATTAACTTTCGAAACATATGTTTGTAACAAGATTTGATAGCTCAATCGGTATCGTATTGGACTGTGACGCTCGCGGTCCAGGATCGAATCCCCATGGCTGACAACATGTCGGTGGTTTGCGCATAATTGCGATTTTTATAATAATTGGAGGCTCCGCCAAATCCCCCCGCTCAGCAAAACTCAACCACGTATCAACCGGTGGTTGATACATATTTTCGTATCACCCACGGGCTTGATTATTGTGGGTGGGTTTTTTCTGAGCGTATGTCCTTCATTCATTATATGTTTGTAATGTCCTTCATTCATTGTACATACCCATTTCATTGTACATACCCATTTCATTGTACATATCCATTTCATTGTACATACCCATTTCATTGATACTTAATGAACTTGCTAAAAAACTCGAATAGAAGTTCATTTCGTAATATATGTTTGTGCCGTCATTCATTCATTGTATATATCCATTTCATTGTATATATCCATTTCATTGTATATACCCATTTCATTGTATATATCCATTTCATTGTATATATCCTTTTCATTGTATATACCCATTTCATTGTATATATCCATTTCATTGTATATATCCATTTCATTGTATATATCCATTTCATTGTATATCTTCACCAAACACACCCTCTTGGGCCTCTAGACCGTTGTTTGACGGGTTAGGGGCTCTCATAGCGGGGTAGTGTACCTTGAACTCGCTAAAGACTCGATAGGGGTTCTAGGGGTAATTTTTTTATTTTAAAGATTTATATATTATATAATGAACCATGAAAATATCAAAGACATTATTTCTGCTATTAAAAAACTAGAAGAAAATGGAATTAATATATTTGATGAACTAAATCCTGAAAAAATAATATCTGATTTTGAAACGTTAGAAGAACTTAAAAATGAAAATAAGTATGTTCTATCATCTCAATATAAGTTCATAAAGCGGATTCAGGCAGCTATGTTTCAGTCACTGGCTATGGTGAACGATGATCAAGTAAATGAATTTATTCCTCTTTCTGTTGCAATAGAAAAGATCAGGTCGGGATTATCCAGCGAATACGAAACAAAAACAAACAATCAGTACCCCCATAAGATACTTAAGAAAAGTTATGTCAGCGGGTAACGACTGAGTAGTAGTATAATTTCCCTCACTGTATATCACATCAGAATTAATTTACATAAAAAATAAAATATTTCAGAATAATAATAAAATATTTTTTGGAAAACTGATTGATTTGCATACTTTTAAGTACCAATTACCCCATCAGATTGATTCACAAAAAAATAAAATATTTCAGAATAATAATAAAAATATTTCAGAATAATAATACAATATTTTTTTTAGTATTTTTTGGAAAACTGATTAATTTGTATAATTTTCAGTACCAATTACCCCATCAGAATTAGCACACTGATTGATTTGTGTAATTTTCAGTACCAACCACCCTATCAGTTTGATTCATTTCAGATTGTACAAAATTGATTAATTTGTGTAATTTATCCCATCAGTGATTATATTTATTTATTCTGAAATATTATTTTTTTAAGTTGATCGAGTTTAATACAGGAGTGTGTATAATTTAGAATCTGATCTCTCTACAGATGATCTCGATAATATGTTCTCGGCGGAGCTCATCTAACTGTTCTCGCTTCCGTATTCATCAATAACTAAATTAATGCTAAATTGCTCTGTGTTTTGAAAACACTGTTCTGATGGCGTTTTTCAAGTGCTTCTTTGTCATGTATAAAAAACAATCACGTGCTGGTACATTATATAACATTTACTGGATTAATTAAGATTTAACTTACAGATTTATCACAAGCTCTTCTCCACGCATGTCAATTAAGCGATTAAGGTGGTCTGTGAGCTTAAAATTTATTCGTGTTAACATATTATTGTGACACCGCAGATACACAGGATTAGTTGGTTCTTGCACGATTAAACTTCCAGGGGGGACTTGTGGTGTAAATGTATATAAAATATATCCTTGTTGAGCCTGATTTGATTTTCCGAGATCTATTTGATAGCTGCCATCGACTACGTCACAAACCAGATTGACCACAATCGTGCTGGTTATATTAACGATTCCCGGAGAAACGTGCCTGCCGCCGCCATGTCAATCATTATTATGTCTGAGAACAGTTGGAGGTGGTGTTAGTTTTTTCCACGCATCGAGTATTTTAGGAAAATATTCATCAATGACATCATTGACAGATTTTCTCCGAGCGTCCGGGTCATAATCGGGAAATTTGAACGTCGGTATATCAGATTCCTTGATTTTATATTTATCAATTAAAAACTTTTTAGGAGCAGGAGATGATTTTAAAATTATGTCTATAATTTTGTTGTGAGTGCGTTCCATAGCTTCTGCGATATAATTCAGAATTTCTATTTGTTTGATAATTTCCCCTCGTGTCTCGTGGGATGTTATATCGAAAAGATACTCAGTGAGGCGTTCACGTAGTTTATTTAGTTGATCTTTATAATCAAGATTGGAACTGTCAATAGTTCTTTTAATTTCTTCTTCATTAATACGGTTACGGAATGTACTTTCTGGTAAACCTGAAAATAAACCACCACCATAACCAATTAAATCATCCAAACTAATATCCCAAGTGTGAACTCCACGCCACCACCACTAAATGCCTGTCATTGTAACTTCGTGACGAGAGCTACTTGTTGACGTAAAATCAGATTTTTTCGGTTCTGGTGGTCCTTCATACACCGGGGGAACATCCGGCCAACCTAGTACGGATCTTATCGTGGATTGATAGATATCAACGGCATAATCAGGAGAATGTATCTCAACCGTCGAGGACAGCGTCGGTTCATGAACGTTAATTGATATTTTTGCTTCTTTTCCGGTTATAGATTTTATTCTACGTTGAAATTCTTCATTGATTTGTTCGATCTCATAACTACCAGTGGGTATTCCAACATCTATCCAGTCAGGAGTACCATCTGGTTTGTTCTTGTTAGCAAATACAAGCGAATTATTTGCTGCTGTACTATTAAATGATTTTGATCTGATATTTGGCCAGCTGTAATATACCCGTAATTGAGCTAATGCTATTTCTTTTACTGGAATTGCAGTAGGAAAATTAATACTAAATTTAGGATTAGTTGAACTTACCGAGATCATCGTTATCTTTGACAGAGTTGTATTAGTCACGATCTGCTGGAGTAATTCTGTCATTATTAGTATTTATGTCTTTAATACCGATACCTTCGTCGTATATTTTAGTCATCATTGAAAACTCGACATCAGATATAATTCCATCACTGAGACTCGCTGATAACAACGAGGATAACTTCGAGTATGCGACCGTCGCTGTATGCAATCTTATCATGTAATCGGATACTTTTTCATTCGTGCAGGTGCATATTTGTTTTTTTGGTGATGATATTAAGCACACCTGCAATCGTTGTTGCTGCTGAAATACAAATAGTTACGGCTGCTGGTGCCATCATTGTCACCGCTGATAATATAACACCAGTTCCAGCAACAACAGCGGATACTGAATAAACAATCACATCAACGATAACTAATCGTCGTCGATATTTTTTTACTTTTACTGTATATTGTTCGACTTGATCTTTTAGCGCCGCCTGCCATTCACGCGCTTGATTGTATCTGTATTGTGTACCGTCCATATATTTTTATGCAGTAACCAACTGAGGTGTTTCAGCTACAAATTCCAAACACCACCAGTAAGATGTTGCGGTTAATTTCTTATCATCTGCTTCCAGGATAAATATTTCTTCGGTTCCGCTATTTAATATAACAGATACAACTCCGGAAAACCTATCCGTTGAATGACGCCATGGATACGTTGTAAATATCTCAAATCGCGCACCACTGAACACAGACAACCTGTACACGCCGTGACTGTTGCGGTATATTTGATGGTTTTATTTTGCTGCGACCATGTTGCGAATCCCGATGATACAGTGCATACGATGTTTGTGATATACCCAGGAGTTATTCCGGTTGGAATTTTAATCAAATTGGTTTTATTAACGATATCAGGAATCCCCGCTACGACGTTTTGCTGTGTTTGTTTGATCGTGTCGATGTTTGTCTTGATATCAGAAAGTTTCATGTCAACGGAGTGCCGAATGCCGAAGAATTCTTCTGCGGTTCTTTGATGGTTTCTGCAAAATCTTGCAAAAGCGCCCACGTGAACGTCATACTCGGCCCGCAACGTGGATAATTTACCATCTACGGTGTCGACGTATTTTTTTGTTGCTGCATCTTCGTCGAATGTTGGATCTCTTAAAACTACTATTTTATTTCCGTTCATGCTGAGTTCACCCGTCATTGTGTCACCGGTATTGTTCACGCGATTAGCAACGCTTCTTGCAATTTCATCTCTAATTGTTGTATACGATATACTTGAATCTTTGATTCTACCACCGTCAGTAAACACAGGAATATTATCTGTAACTGCACCAAGTACTCGTCGAACTATATCATACCATCTGATGTTGCTCGTTTTTAGTTTACCATATCGATCTTGAAAAATAACGACCTCATCTGGATCAACTCCAGCCAGGCTCATGATATCAGCAAGTTCATCTTTAGTCGCATTCTTCGACAGATCAACATCGCCGGATTTTCTCTTAACTCGGGGAGATCTTCTTCCGTAAATATCAACCATTATATAAGATCCAAGATCTATTTAAAACGCTTTACGCGCAACGAATCGGTTGCTTGTATAATCATGCACAACTTTATGTGGCGGTTTGGATGATTTTGATATAGCGTCGAGTACATTAATTACCTCACGGCCGCATATTGGCGGATCTGTCATTGTTTGTGTGGGTAGCGTTGAATACCAAACTTTACAACCAGAGGTTCTTGCGTGAAGTGGTGCGACATACTTGATAAATTCAGCAGGTGGAGCTAACCCGTATGAATCAAAACAAACGATTCCACGTGGATCAACAGCGTATGATACCCAATGAGTACGGGTCCAGAACGTTTGTCGAGATTAATAATACCTGTTTCGAGTTTGTTTGGTTGTTTTGGTAATTGATCTCGCTTAAAAACACCTCTAAAGGCTTTTATTTTTAATCGTTTAGCAGCATCAAGTAAATCAAAATTTGATGCTAAACATCTAACGTGGAAGCCTCAGACCGCTTCCCCAGCGAGATCCCGGTAATCTTAGACCGCGTCCCTTTTTTTGTACCCATTTCCTGTTGCTTTCTTTACAGCCATTGCAGCAGCTGTTCCAACAGCACCTAACGCGGCTGCCTTTGCTACGGCTGGAGCGGCAGCAGCTATTAACGCTGGAATAGCCGCAAGAAGTGGAAATATACCACCCGTTTTAACCATGTCTTTGATGGCGCTCGGAGAAAGACGTAATTGAACTCCAGTTTTTGATTCTAGGGCTTTATTGAAATGTTTAATCTGATTATTTGTCTACGATAATTTGTTTGGACCACCACCCATCTGATCTCGTTTTAGTGATATTTTAGTTCCGCATTTGCTGGTGGTTTTTGATTGAAGCTTTTTGACCTGACCGGGAGTCAGAGTAACATTAACATGACTATACGACATTTTTATATAAATAATATTTATCTGAATAATTAAAGATTTTCCACTGGTGCATCAACGACTCTCATTCGACCACTACCACCTTCAAGTAACATGGCTTTATCGCTGAGTATGACCGCGATTGCTCTATAATTAGCACCACCTGTATTCAATGTTGCTTTAAGATGTACATCAACGACAGATTGTTTTGATAGAGCAAGATGTTCCAGTGAAAAATAATAAATCGGATACAAAGTTCTGAAATCATATTGTGATATTTGCAAACCGGTATCAACATTTTGATCACGTCCCATGAATGACATTAAACGATGATATGCACGTCCTATACGATTCTGTTCATAATTTAGTTGTATATTTTCTGTTGGTTCTTGTTGTCCGTTTATCCGTAAAGAAATATCTGTGATACCTAGTTTATCAAATATCATATGAGAGTGAACTTGTGAGCCTAATCGATTAGTTTCCTGAAACGCAACAAAAATATGTCGCGGTGCAGATTCACCCTGTTGTGATGCTATATTCCATGTAAACTGACCGTTAACGTTAGTTTGCATACTATCTGTGCTTGTTGTTAACCATGACAATAGGGATTTACCACCAGTGTCCATGAAAGAAATTAATTTTTGTTCTACTGCGATCGTTGGAGTCATTACTGGCATCCATAGTGAAAGTATAGACAATATTACTTTACCAGCATCACCAACAGGTCTCCACAGAGCATCGTTATCATCACCTTTTCGCACAAGAACAACCGTGTGTCTAGCTCCAAAAATAACCTTTCTAAAATTTCTACAAATCCAAAAATATGCGATAGTGGAATTGCACATGAAAATCTTCTATTGTCTCCTAGTAACATATTTTTACGTGCTGCAAATCCCAAGTTGAAATTTTCGCTAGAATCATGATCCACTGGGGCCACATCAGCATCAGCGTTATTGGCAACATTTCTTGGTCGTCTTATATTATACGGATCGCTTTCAGGGTTATTGGAGTTATCTTTCACAAACATCATTGTAGGACCTGCTGATCTTGTATAATCATCAGAATATCTTGCTAATCCTATTATTGTTGTAGCAACGTCTACATCTTTCTGAATCGATTCAATATTTGTTCCATCGATCATATAAGTGGCGCTATCAAACAACGCCATAATCTCATTGTTGACAAAACCAACTTTTACTGCACCTCCGTAATTAGTATCATCCGTTTTTATAAATGTACCTTCTACCTCAAGAAAAGCCTCAGCGGGTAAAAAGTATCTACTTGTATCATGAACTTGTAGTTCAATTCTTCCACGTTGATCTGGTATTCGTGCCTCATAAGAATAAAACTGATAATCACGTACCGATTCATCTTTAAGGACAGGTGCCTCCATATCAAATGCTTCATCGGATTCACGTTTAAACATTTTATTATAATTATTTTCGTCTAACACGAAAACCGTGTTTGGAAACTCCATTTCCTGATATCATGCTTGAAATATTATTTCCTGATTCACTGAGTCTTTGATCTATCAAATTTGATGTTATATTTCTTTCTGCCTCTTTAGATAATTCCGCTAGCTTTTGATTTGCAGCCTGATTTATTATTTTACTTACGTCTGCGGGCATAATTTCAGTACTTGCCAGTTTCACTGGTGGTTGTTGTTTTCGTCGCAATAATCGTGCTAGTCTTTCTTTGATTACCGAGAATGCCTTACCAGCAACATTGACAATTGCTCCAGGAGCTTTTTCACGAACAATATCGATAGCTTTCATCGATATTTGTTTTGCAACGGGTGCTGCTTTTGGAGCTATCCTTGTGAATAATCCCCGCACAACATCACCAAGTCCATCTCCGTAAGTAGCTCTGTAGATTGGTAATCGTGAGTTTACCGCTCTGACCTGGACAGGTTTACGATGATTATTATGTATGATCATCTTTTTTAATTTACCATTTATTTAACAACTAGTCATCAACAAGTTCATCGATAAGTTCTCGGTAAACTCCGATATCCATGATACCACCTTGAAATAATCGCCGACAAATATCAGCTGCTTTATTAATTATTTCTGGTGAATTTTTCCGGCACGTTTTCCTCCTATGAGAACTTCTAACCGTGACACGTCATTGAGGATATTATCAGGACAAACAAAATTATTTCCTTCTGATGTAGTCAGGAACCCACTTCCTACAGCGCTTGGAGGATCATCGTCAGGATCTCTTTCTTTACCCAGTGAACGTAATTTCTCCTGCTGTTTAGTTTCTATATCTCTAAATATTTCTTCTTCTTGTTTCCATTTTTCTTCTGCTTTTCGCTTCATTTCCTTTGCCGTCTGCCTCCTTTTCTCTCTAGATGGTTTTAACATCAATTGCTGTTCTATTTGTTGTAAAGGTGGAGGAAGTTTCTGCTGGGAGAGTTGTTCTTGTTGTCCCAGTCTCTCTATATAAAGTCTCTTTACTTCTTCATTAATAATTTCATATTCTTGACCTCTAGCTTGTTTTTTGTTGTAATATACGCGATATATATATTTAATAAGATTATCATCATTTACTTTTTCATAATGGGGTTTTAAAATACTAGTTTTATTAAATAGTATATTCAATATTGCTTAGGGTAATTGTTCTTCTTTAGTATTTCTAATTTCTTCAACAACCCCTTTCCTAAATTTTGCAATCAATTCTACGTTTTTTTTCTACTAGTTCGGGTTCAGGTGTATGTTCTTTTTGCACGTCGGCGACTTCAGTACGAAGTTTTCCAATACTTTCAAGTATTTCCTCACCAACAGGTGGAGGTTGAGCCGCAGCTATTTCCCTGGCTATACCAGGTGGAAGATCTCGTAAAATCTTCTTTGTCTGTTTAGTTCTTCTTGCTATTTTTTCAGTTTGTTCTGTGTTTGTTTTGATACCGGAAGAAGATCTTCTTTGATGACAGCTGTAACCTTTTCAGTAGCTGCAGTGACGGGTTTAAACAGTTTTTTAGTTTCTTCTTCGTACTCAACTTGTGCTTCTTGCTGCGCTTGTAGATTTTTTCTAAACGAATCTCTGACAGGAAGAAATATTTGAATTGCTTCTAATCGTTCTCGTGCTATTCTTGCAGTATGAGATTCTGGATATACCATTATTTTTAATATAACAATTTTTTAATTGATATCAGCAGAGAGGGTGTAAATTTAATTAAACAGATATCATTCATATAATGAACAACTGTGCGTGGCTGCGTCAAGGAACAACAAATAAATGCAACAAAAGGTGCCGTGGAGAATATTGCAAAGAACATAATTATATTTTAAAGAAAAATCCTCATGCTGGTCCACGAAGTTGTGTTGGATGTAACAACGGCGTTAGAGGATTATATCAGATTTGCAAAAATTGCGGTGGAGATCGATACAGAAGTTTGATGATATATTACAGAAAAAGAAAGAACATAAATCCAAAAATATAAAAACCACCATCAGAACTTGAATATTACTTGAAACATAGAACAAATTCCCAGGATTCAGATGAAGATTCCCATGATTCAGATGAAGATTCCCAAGATTATTGAGCAGCAGAGAGGGTTCGTCTACAATTCTGTTTGGGACAAACAATAATCGTAGACATGGTATTGACCTCTATGAAGGGTCACTATTTTTTTTGGTCTAAACACAAGGGTGACCATTCCCTTAAGTGGTCTGTTCACCCTCTCTGCTGCTGCGTCTGCGGTTTTCTGTGGCTACAAGCAGTTCTACCAATATTTTTATTTATTTATTGTTTTTGCGCAGAATTCTTTGTATCGAAAACAGAACTGAAAATTTTAAAAAATAAAGACAGAAGAAACCGAGTTACCCGTGACCCTGTATCTAATCCCATATTGTATAATTTACGAAACTCACACCGAAATTTCAAAACATGCTGCCGTTTTTTGTTTATTTAGTTTGACTAAAGTTCGAACCATGAAACTTCCATAGTTTCTCTTAACTTTGTCCTTCAACTGACATATATGTACTCTTAGTACCATATTTGATTAAAAGATTCCTGTTTCAGTTTCGTGCTCAAACAATTTTGAGAATACGGGACCAGTCTATTTTAACGCAAGAGCAGAATTGGCAAATTTGACAAGTACGAAAGAGAACGTGAGTAAAATATTGCGTGAATCATAAATGTACATCAACTGAAACATTTTTATCTTCTTTCATGCTTATAACTGGATACAAATTTTAAGGTCAGTGCTAGGGATGGACCAAATGGAAATTCTGTTGAACGACATGTTGGCTGGTTCGCCAGTAATGTTACTTAATCCAAAACCTTGGCATATTTAGTTCAGTTGCAAATTTAGGTCATTACAGCCACAATTGACTTCTTATGGGTGTTAACATAAGTGATAAATGTGAATGCACACATGAAATTGCACGACCATGCATGTCCGGCATACTTTGCCAAAGCAACAGTGATCGCTGTATATATCCACACAAGTCTGACGTTTCATCAATAAAGTACGACAAATGACAACACGAAATCACCTTATCGGTACTATAAATTAACAAAAGGAGTGTAAGCGCACCAGCCCTCCACTCGAATCAACTTCGGTCAGGCGTCTTTTATTGTTTCAGAATCGCCAAAAGACTGAAGAGCTACAAGTACACATTCAAATACAGTAACGTACCAACGCATAAATCTCGAACGAACATCGCATGAATCTAATCCAGCAAATCAACCTTTATTTTCACCATTAAGGTCACAAAGTCTTTCTACAGCACTCCATCAGGCGGAAGTAGCTGATTCTGCCACGGGATGAATAGCACTTTGAAAGTAATTTCACAAAATAAAATGTTTAACTTGCCTTTTATTTCAGATAATTTCATACGATAATTTTATATAAATTTCCTGAATAGAAATATCTAGTCAAAGTTAGGATAGTAGAAATAACGGTTGATGACGTCATCACAGATCCAGTAGTAAAGCCTAGACGGATGCTGGGTTCGGTAGTATTAAAAGATAACACAAACTCTGCTCCGTGATCGGTACGAGTATTAGACTATAACGCTTATCTACTGCATGGTAGAATCTGGTGAAACAGGCAACTTCCGCCTGATGGTGTCCTGAAGAAAGACTTTGTGACCGTAATGGTGAAAATAGACAACCACACCATAATGTTAATATTCTAAACAATAAACAATTACATTTACCAGTGCCACGAATTCCTAAATCTAACTCTTGTCAAACCACCAAAATGAGAGAGGAAAAAATGATCTAAAATAGATTGGGACTATATTCGTGGGAACCGAACCGGAAGTAATAATTGTAACCTAAGTCAGAGCGTATGTGCCTGGTGCACCATTTTATTGTTGTGAGTTTAACGCCATTTCTGAGCACATGATAGGCTACCATAGCGGCGGCTTGGATTGAAATGATAACACATCAGGAACGCGATGGTGAATGACCCTGGCAAGAACCTGATATAGTCCAGTTGCCGATCCAGAAACATCTTTAGAAAGGGGGTCCTAAACAAGTAAGCGAGGCCTCTTTGGAAAGGAAGCCTTTGTAGCAGCCAGGGGAGATAGCCCCCAAAAATTCCACAATCTTAACCGTTTTCTGTTCATAATTGTAATCGTCCAACTACGAAAGTAAATTTTTTACAGGAAACGTTGCGTTTGCTTCGCGCTCATTTTGTCTATTTTCTTGTGGGGTGTGGGATAGGCGAGGGGAGGGGGAACTGCTCCACCACCCCCTTTATACCTTCGCTCCGCCCATGTATTTCGTATTACAGATATATCTGGCCACCCACATACTGTACTTTTTCTTTTGACTGCATTTGTTTAAAAAATAGATTAATCATTGCAATTGAATTTAAGTGTGTGTGTGTGTGTGTGTGTGTGTGTGTGTGTGTGTCCAAAGGGACTGATGGGTGAGAGGTGATAAATAGAGCAAGTATGAACTTGCAAGGTCTGAATGAGGCATTTTAGAAATTTAGTAATTCTTGGTATTGCCGTTATCTGATTCTCATATGCCTCATGCTAGGTTCCCAGAAATAATTAAGGACGTATATATTTTGTTCTATAACAGTATCCCTAAATCGACACGAGCCAGCACACATTGCATGCAATCTTAATGTCACAAACTGTGTAATATATTCTTAAGAATCTGTATGTGAATTAAGTTCGTTTTTGATTCCCTTTGTCGGATATTAAATGTGCAACACTGATACACACATAGTTAGTGGAAATGGGTCTGTAAGCACGCGTTTAAACGTTATTCTAAAATATGCGACGTTAGTTGTTGTAGATGTATCTGTTGTCACGGAATCGTATAAATCCCTTTATTTATTAAATACATGTACTCGGGTTTCGTGTTTTGTGTACAACGATACCCAAAGGTGATTTATGTATATTTTACAAAGATTTCGAAATAGTGAGTTCGGTTCATCCTATGCCGTACGTGCGACGTGCTTTCGATTGGAAGAACCGAATACTTCCAGCGTACAGACGGTGTATTGCGGCATCGTCTGTGTATAAATACTTTACCGTAGGTCAAAATCTTTACGTTACGGAACGTCTTGTCAGTAAGATATCTACTTTAAGGACTTGTGCATCTTCAGCGGTAGAGGTATGTGAGTTATTAATTTCTTGTGTATAAGTTATAACTATTGTACTACCAAGTTTATTTTTTTTATACATTTTCTAAGTAGCGTCGGCTTACGTAGTATCATGCAAATATCTTCTATTCTTGTTTGTGACTTAGCAAGAGATTTATACTAGCAATATAAAAAGTTGCATTTTTAAGAAACGTTTAGTACCGTAGGATTCTTGTTGGGCATGGTTAGGTTTACTTCTGAACTTGTGTATTGTTTTGTCATTATTGTGCCGATAATATAATCTGTGTAGCTTACCGTATATAACGACATTACTTTTTAGTGTATATACCCGTGTCATGCATAGTACACTGTGTTAGATATATTTTCATCTGACCAGAGTGATCGGAGTCGCAGCTGTATAGCCGACCAGAGTGATCAGAGTTATCGGAGTGATCAGAGTCGACATGGTACCAGTGCAGAGCAGCAGAGAGGGTGAACAGATCACATGTTGGAAGGTCCATTTTTGAAAAATAAAGCTACCTAAAAAATGAAAATAATACGGTCAATAACGTCAAACCGAAGCCTCTAACTTACCGAGAGTTTCTCTAATTGGGTTACTTTATCTTTGTCGTTCGTGTTTATAAAAATTTTGTTTACCCACCGTGGCACTTATTTGTGGTCGCACCATCTCTGCTGCTATAAATGTGTGAGTAATTAAATCATTATTATATCAATTTCTCAACCAAAGATTTTGTCAACACCTATACGATATCGTGATCAAGGATCATGTACATTTTTTGTTATAAATCAGTTTGGGGTAGATTGTACTTTTGAAAAGAAGTATTTGAACTTAATCATGTCCATATCCCCACTACATCAATTCTGATGAATATTTTGCAGAATATCTGAATCGATTCCATTAAACACAACTAAAATATTGCAGTTATCTCTGATCACTTTAGGTACTTGTGTATATCGCTGAGTAACATAAATCTCATCAGCATTTTTTTTCTAGCTGGATACGATTGATTGTCCAGCATTACATCATCGTATAGCACGAGATTGATTAATAAAACCATCAAGGTCATCTACAGGTGGGGCTTCATCAATATCGGTGATAAAATCAATATCTTTACCATCTTCGTCCAAACATTTTGCATTTTCATTAAAATCTTTAAACACCTTGTAACATCTCTGATCATCAGCTGACAGACCTATTACAATTTATCCCATTTAAGCCATCTCATTATCAGATTAAGTAATAACTGCGTATTACCAGACCCATATGCACCTATGATAATTGCTCTGATATTATTTGGTGGTGTTGGATGATGCTTGACTGGCTCTTGTTTTCGTGTCGCTGAGAAATTAATGACATCCCTGTTGTACAAATATAATAATATGGATTTATATTGTGTTCGATGTAGAGCATCCACCCCCACAAATGGATTAACAATAATAATAACAAAAAAGAAAAAGCGTTCACTTACAGGCAAGTGTGTGAAAAATGTGGTACAAATAAATATAAATTTATTTCGTCTTGTATGAAGACAGGTGGTGATATCGCTACTTCATTAGGAAAATTACCAGGAACTCCATGGGCTAAATACCCAGGAGAAAAACATCTTCCAGGATACAATTATTGTGGTCCTGGAACTCGACTTGATATCCGACTTGATGAGCCATATCAACCAAGACCTCGAGAGTATTCAATTAATGCGATTGATTAAGCATGAGTCCCGTTGATGCGAATACAACAAAACTCACACACCAATACACAGACATGACTTTTCAAAACAACTAGTACTATGTAATGTTAATGTAATATATTTATATCAACCCGGTGAACTTGAAGGTGGTAAAAAAAAGAGCGACTGATCCTATTTGGAGTATTACCACACATACAATTTCTAGCATGATAAGATCGACGGGTAGACCTGCATTCCACAGATTAGGTTCAACTGCTCCTTGACGTGGTTAATTACAAGTAATTCCTGAAGACACAATTACCACCGCATTCACTTTTGTAAACTAGCTCTTCGACATCGATTACATTCTGCTATTAATTCTGTCTACGGTAAATTGTCTTGGAATGTTATTTAAATACTGCCAAAACATTACTGTGTTACGGCTCGCAAAATGATTATTTTGCTGTTATTTCAATGTCATGATAAAATCAGCATCGAATTCAAAGTCGCGTTTATTTTTTGTCACTGTTTATAACTAATATTTTTCTTACTATATCATCGTTAGTTTCCTGAATTTGATTATTATTTTCTGTGAGGGCTATGATAATTCTCCGAAGGTGAGATATTCTTCTGACTCGAGACACTGCGAGATAAACTAAGTTTGACCATTCGATACGATCATCGACGATCCAAACATTTGTACCAGAGATGGTTAATCCTTGTCATGAATGAATTATCATTGCGTATCCTAGCATCCACAGAGTTTTGTCCATAGTTAACGCGCTCTCAACAACACTGACATGGACTAAAACAATATCATTTAATACAAGATTTGTTTCTTGGACGATCCAGGTGTATCAACGTCTATATTCTGTCGTCGCGTAGATTTGAAATATGTTCTTTATGTAACAAAAACAATTGTTGTTGAAGTGTATCACGAACTATCTTTCTACTTGCCACTATCAAATCGTTTGGTCTCCGTAAATTCCGAAAATTGTTAATTGGAGTTTCTGAAATTATTTCACGCATTATTTCACATTGAATTTCCTTCAATTGCAGTCTGATTAATATCTTAAACTCTCCTAATTCTGGATCAAGTATTCTATGATCATCAGTTATTTTTTTATAATAATCTAAAAAATGCCTCAGCCATTCATGTTCAGACAATCCAACAAAAGGCGGTGGTTGACCAAGATCGTCACACATTATTACTGCATTATTTTTTTGTCAATAACCATTCTTCAAGAAATAATTTTAACGTTTCTAATGAAACGGTGCATATTTCATCCCAAACATTAATCCTTGGAATATATTTCTCGCCTATTGGTTCATGAATCCATTTATCCCCCTTTCATAGAAAGAATTTATGATAAGTGCGTTATTTAATATTTCTTTCTGACCTTTCTCTTGCGAGTTAGTGTGTAGATGTTAATACAACTATTTCTAAACATCTGTTCAAGAATAATTCAATCACACGAGTTGTTTTTTCCCCAACATCCGGGCCCATTGAGATATACTGTTTTATGTCTTCGTAATTAATCTCAAGAAGGGAAATAACTCTGTAACATATCTTTCTCCGGTAGAGCTTAATTTTTTGTCATCGTTAATATCAATTACGGAGTCACATAATTTTATAATAGTTCACATTAGTAGAAGGCTGAAAACAGTAGTCAAACGCCCGCTTATAATCAATACAGTTCAGTTATTTCTAGATCTTTCTGTTGTACAGAAATATATGTATTTTAAACCTGACTTAATCAAAGGCAGAAATATATACAATATATGATTATTTTTATACGATGTGGAAAATAAATCCACACCGTAGTTATTGGTAGGAAATCCAAACATAAGTAACTTTATAATAATTTCTGAAACTTATATCAGTAAGATTGGAACATAGCGCAGTGGTAGCGTGTCTAATTCTCATACTCGAGGGTTGGCGTTCTGCTCCCGTGACTGGCAAACTGTCGACGGTGTCGATAATCGCGATTTTTCATTAAAGTCGGTGGGGTGGGCTCCAAAGCCCCGAATGGACTCTCCCCGGGTTTTGTTATTCACTACCAGTAAAGTATACATTTATAAAGCTCATCCAACAGTGTATGTTCCAATCTTCGGCTATATGGTTAAAGATACAGAAGTTAAAAAATTTGTATCTCTCTCACTCGCGATTGAAAACATTAGATCAGAATTAGCTGATGAATATGAGAAAAAAAAGATTATTAAGACGCGCGTGAGGCAGTTGAAAATGTTTATGTCAAATCGTGAAAGTGAAAGTGATTGTGGAAGGGAAAGTAGTAACAACGTCACTGAGGGGGATCTTGAAAGTGAAAGTAGTGACAATGAAAGTTATGGCAACTGGGGTCCCTGTGGTGGCTAGATTTATCCTTGACTTTGTCATTTTATTTTTATTATTCTGTTGTTATGAAATTTTTATAACGAGAATCAGTAAAAAAATAAATTCTGTTATAATCTCACGAACTTGAAGATCTATGGTCTTACATATAAAGGAATATTAAGAAATTCTGTCATAACTCAAGTAAATGGCCATTTTGGTCAGTAAATTTTAAATGAATTACTGTCAATAAATTATTATGACAACGTAGATAAACCGGATTAATGGGTTCTTGTACAATCAATTATCCAGGAGGTACTTGCGATGTAAATGTTTACAGAATATGTTCTTGTTGACCTTGATTGGATATTTTCAAGATCAATTTGATAGCTGCCATCAATTACGTCGCATACAAGATCAGCTGATAAAGTTGGTTCATGAACAGTGATAGCTCTTTTGGACTCTGGAATTCATCATTGATTTGTTCGATCTGATAACTAACTGTTGGAATTCTGACAATTTGCCAATAGAGAGTTCCATTATATTTATTTTTATTTGCAAATAAACGCAAATTATTTGCTGGCAATCCATCAAATGATTTTAATCTGATATTTGTGCAGCTGTAATATACTCTTAATTGCGCTAGTGCTATTTCTTACGCTGGAATTGCAGTTGGGAAGTTAACACTAAATTCTGGATTAGCTGAGTGTCACGGAATTGTGTATGAGTTATATCAATATGTATATGTGATCAAAAATGTACTCGGGTTTCGTTGCCGCTTACATCGTCACCCAAGGGTGGTATATTTTTTTCGGTTCTAGTTATTTCGAAATACTGAGCGAAACTCAAACCATGCTGCGTGTGCAAATTACCTGCAGCGAAAACCTAAGTACCTAGCTGCGGATATTTGTTACAGCTAGTGTACATATAGATCAAATTCTTTATAAACGAATTACATTACGACGAGTTTTGTCAGAAAGCTTACCTCTTTACGGGAGCAAATCTCCAGCTGTAGAGGTAATCAAATTTAAGTATTCTTTATTACTATTCGTTTTATATGACATAATTGTTTCATACTTTAGATGTTTTAGAATTTATTCTAAATTCTACAGAGAGTCAATACCTAGGTTATACAACGCCATATTAGAAATACTATAGTCTGGTTCGAGTTAGCTATTTTTTGTAACTGAACAGACAAATTGAATTTAATTATACGCTGCATGCATTGAACGATTAATATAATGGGTAACGAATTCATGTGCGCGCATGCGCAACATATATCAATGCAGAAGTACTTAACCGTGTCATATGTACTACACGGTTTAGTTGTTATAATTTTAGCTGCCTTATATTTGGTTTGGTGATGTGGAGTCACATAACTGAGTGGTTTCTTGTGACGTGTACGCTGTGTCTGGTGACGTTGGTTCGGAAGAGTGTACTGGTGTTCTCAATGCGAGGGACCAAGGCTTCGAGTATGTGTTGAATGTAATTCTCTCGATGGATCCTTCAACAGACTGAGAAGAGCGGACCATGCGAGGGCGCTTCTCTGACCATAGACTAGATCGAGTGGAACCGGAGATACATCTTGGACGTCAAATGGGCGCCACGATATATATATATATATATATATATATATATATATATATATATATATATATATATATATATATATATATATATATATATATTATGTGTTCCATGTTGTTCTTTTCACTATTGCTATATGAGCAAATTTACATGCATTCCTATTTCAATATCGTTATATGAACGATACATTCAAATTTATATGCATTCCCATTTCAATATCGTTATATGAACGATACATTCATAATTATATTCATTCCCATTTCAATATCGTTATATGAGCGATAGATTCACAAATGTATACATATCCCTATATCCCTTGGTGTCTAATAAGACTTTGTTTATATTGGGGTGTAGATCATATACTTTTATTTTGTTGATCGGTGATAGGACTTAATTCACGTTTGTTTGAAATTCCATTCGTTAAATTCATGTTTGAGTTTTCTCGTTGAGTTACTTGTTGTTGATAGTTCCATGTTAGTAACTTTATAATTTTCCTTATCTTTTTTTGTTTATAGTGGTGTCAGATTTGACGACTTAATGACGACTTTGATTTAATTTCTCATTGGCTGATGCGGTTTGGACGGCTCTATAAGAATTTAGTAACTTCTCATTGGTTGGGCTAGGTCACATGAGTAGGAAAGTTATAAATAAATTGAATAGTAAGATCCGTCACGTGGGGTATGTTGTGAAATAAAGTCTTTCTAGAAGTTGTATATAATGAGAGAACTGAGCAATCAGATTCATTCCTATTTTGGAGTCATTCTCATTTCTTGTGTTCCTGTTGGGAGTCTGCAAATGTGCTTACTTGGTACTTTGGACTGTTCAGTGGAAATAGAAAGTGCCCATTACTTGAGCTATAATATTATTCTATAACTATTATGAATTATTCCAAGGAGTTCTGGATGATACTATTTTGACGATGTTACAATTCTTGGCGGACCAGTACATTTTCGGTTTTGAAATTTATACCGGACGTTTCATTCATTTGGACTTTCACAGGACTTTTGTAGGATTACTTTGGATTCACTTCATTATACTATACGTTCCTCTCACATTTTCCATTATAAATTTGATAATTAAAATTATTTGTTAAGTTTTCCCAAACTTGCTGGCTTTGCTGCTTTCCGTTACTTAGTTTGTGACCACAGTCTCACAAAATACAAAATACTTTATAAAATTCTTGGAAAGAGACATTAACTGGGAATTATAGTGAATACAAACAAAGAAACATTGGATTATATTACTGTGATTCAGCGAAAGACTGTTGGCACATCATTACAATTCAGGTCATTGTTACGTTCGTACATTAGAGACTACCGGCCATAACAGGTACATCAGCACCTTCAGTGTTGGCAATTATTTTGAGT
Organism: Sinohyriopsis cumingii; assembly: GCA_028554795.2. Classification (NCBI taxonomy): domain Eukaryota; kingdom Metazoa; phylum Mollusca; class Bivalvia; order Unionida; family Unionidae; genus Sinohyriopsis; species Sinohyriopsis cumingii. Next base: position 117,446,863 of record CM068835.1, on the reverse strand, counting down.
ACTTCTGAAGTTTACTGAGAACTTAATTGATTAGGATTTATGTTAGAAATTCTATGATTGTTTCTGATTTAATTCGCAATTCCCTAAGTTATTTTTACATTTTCACTTTGCATTTTTGAGAAATAAATTTATTGTTGAATTTTACAAAACTTGTTGGTTTTCGCTCTTTTCTATTCTATTACTTATTTTAAGACCATAAAGTCGTAATAAAGAGGTACACAATGCTAAGTTCTAATTTGGTATGTACTCTGTGTGTGTGTGTGTGTGAGTGTGTGTTGTACAGATGGAAGTGGAATACGATGCTAAGTGCTATTTTGGTATGTAACCATCAATGTGCTATACAGATAGTAGTAATGTGCAATGCTGTTGTATTTATTTAAGTATGTACTCACCTCTGTGTTATGATTATAGGGGTAATGTACAATGCTAAGATCTATATTAGCATGTACCCATCAATATCTTATATAGATGAAAATAATGTACAATACTATGAATTCATATGTGTGTTATACAGATAAAAATAATGTTCAGTGCTAAGTTCTATTTTAGTATATACTCATCTAGGTCTTATACAGATGGGATGTTTGAAAGTAATGAACTCGGACTATATCAAGTGTTACACTGCATATTTTATAACGCGACCTAATTTGTGCAGTGTACTGGTCTGACTGCACCTAATGCACTATGATGTAGGCATACACTATTCAGTGTACTTAGAATTTTTATACACTTTGCACATAATCGGCGGTAGATTAGGTTCCACATTATTTGCGGTTGGGGGATGTTATATATGAGGAATTACAATAATTTCTTTGCAATGTTTGCATTATTATTTTACAGGGTAGGTCTAATGAACTCTCAGAGGTGGGATTATGTATGATCTGTCATTTCCCGCTACACAACCTTATGTTAACATATCTGCCTCGCCGTTATGGAACGGATTCTAATTAGAATTCACTTATGCCTCCAACCAAGCGAGATTAGCTAATATAAGTTGTCAAGGTATTTTGAGTCTGGCTCATACGTCAACCTTAATGGTTACGTTTCACGCTGAACACGACATAATGTACTGCGAAATTATCTGCCCTATTTTGCACCATTACGCAAACAAAGGAAATTTAGGAGCGCGTTGTATATGGTAATAGACAAGTCAGTTTGTACATGTAAAATGCTGCAACAGTATCAATGATGTCTGTTTAAAAACTGAATTGCCGGTTTATGCCAAGATTTTGAACTTCAGTAGGATATGGTTGATAATGTGTGTATATTTTTGAAGGTGAATATACAAGTATTACGTTGATGAAAGTTATGTCTTCCGATAGAAAAAATAGTTGGTTCTATAAAGTTTTCACGACACATTTCTACAGTAACAAAAAGCAACGTCTCTCAGGTTTTATAAATTCATAATTTAAGTTACACGAATTGTAGCGATATAAGTAATGATTTCATCAATGCGCTGAATGGACATATATTGATCGTAAGATGACGTATAATATGGACGATGCTGGTGGTAAAGTTACTGATCTAGCGTATAATCACACGCTGCTAGTGTAAGGAAATACGTTAAAGAGAACAAACATTCATCGAGCACAATGTTTTATGCATTTCATAATCAGATACTGAAGTGTATACAAGAGAATTTGACATGCCCTCTCCTGACATTACAAAGTTTCCATTTCACTCATGAAACATTTCTTTATATCTACTACAAAGTGTGTGTGTGTGTGTGTGCGAGATTTTTTTTACAATGACAATAGTAGAGATGGAAATATTTCTTCTTCTATCTTCAGAAATGTCGTACAACACTAAAATTCTCATTTAATAAGTTAAAAGGAAAATGTCTTTTCCATATAGTCCTTCAGATTTCTATAATGTTTTAAAAATAAGTGTAATAGTAATATGCATTACACTACATACATTGGTGTCGAATGCACACATACAAGATGTCATCGCCTTGACAAGCAATCTTTACAAATATTACCAATACTTGCTTCTTTAGCAAGACGAATGACATATTATCATTATGGTAAAAGCAATACAAAGTATTAGGAAAATAATAACATTTAACGCCAAGCTTTATATTATGATTTTGGAAAGGACCAACATATGAGTGTACATCGCTGCAATTAAAATCCTATTTTCTAATGGAATGATCCGTTACATTTAGCATAACTGTACACTCGCAACATGTCTGCGGCGTGATGCCCCAGTGCTTGACATCACTATAAAATGTAACACTGCAGACATAGTAGATATGGAAAAAAAATTAAGCTACGTTAAAAATCAGAAACACACACACACACACACACACACACACACACCTTTCCTATATTAAATTTCAAGATATCAATTTATATTCGTATTGACGGGCACTAAATAGTGTGCATTCGCTATGTAAAGACGAGGTTGATAAATACTATCTTTGCGTAAACTGTGAGACTGTTGAAACACTATTTTCAGAGTATAATCTGCAACATTGTCTGTATAAGTTTTATAAAGAATCATGTTCTAATGGGTCCTCTTTATATAAAGAAACATGTCTGATTTATTGTTCGAGGGGTGATTGCAATAAGGATCCAAACAGACCAATGCAGTCTAACCCATGCATGTTCGGGGAGGTAGAATAAGCCCGATGCACTCTCCGACATGACCGATTCGCAACTTCAAGTTAAAGCCTACGGATGTAACGAATGTATGTTGATTATTAGCATTCGGACCATATCGAATATGTACGAATGAGGATGGACTGAGTAGAAGCGAATCATTGATCTATTGTTGTTTTATTAATTCGCAACATCTCGGTCAATCATCGGTCCGTCCAATTATAGAAATAGCCAATGTGATCCGAATAGGTTGCGATTTCTTTTCTGCACAAAGACATTTCTGGCGAACGATAAGGGGCGCTCACCAGTTATTATGTTCGTTTGAGAGAGTGACGTATGTAAGGTGAAGTTGTTTGCATTTAAAACATGCACAGTGGAGAGAATGTTGGCATACCTTTATGCTGCATTGACGTAATGTGACTGACATTTCTTTGAATATTGCACTTTTGGAAATTGTAAATGATCTAAGCACACTGCTAACTAAAATGACTGCTCCCGTGTGCTAAAAAAGTCAGCCTGAATTTGTCTAAAGTACACTATCCTTAGCAACTATTAAAATAGAGAAAAAAAATTTTGCCAGACTAGACAATACCAGCTTCTGAAAGTGCAATGAATGAATTACCAAATATATAAAATGTAAAAAAAAAGTTATCGGCTCTTTTCAAAAAATACAATTTACCTCTGAAGTTCAGGAATGTGCAAGTAAGGTCCAATCTCTATACCCTATAACCCATATTACACCCATCAATCATACACCAAAATAAAGGGAAGTAAAGGTTCTTTCAACAATACGTAAGATATACAAGGTCTTTTTTAAATAGCCAGTATAACCAGCGAGGAAACCAAGGGAAGTTCTTTTTCTTAAAAATTCTAACCCTATGCAAAATATGAAACTGTAGAGCGCCACTATACATATCACTTTTCTGTAAAAAAAATAGCCGATGACGTTCCGATTGATGTATGTAGTACGAGTTAACTAACGGAGGCAGGAGCTGAGGTGGCTTCATGTTTACTATGAAGGACTCGCGACCGAAAGGATGCGGATTAGAACCCTACCATCGGGTTAGCTTCTGCATGTTAATATATTATGTTTTTTGTAACATCTTGTATTGTCATTATTATATACTTTTGCTAGCTCAAAGGTATTATATTATCTGCTAAAATGTAATGAAAGCAGATGCTTTATTCCAAATATTGTGATTTAGAAAACACTGATATATCAGAGAATTGGTTTGACTTGACCCCATGGTAAACACAGGATTATAAAGCCCATCACTAATCAAGGATGCAGGTGTAATGTGTCTTGCTTTATCAATAAAACAGGAAATATGGGTCGCCTGTAGGATGTGGAAGTGGCATTCTTCCAAGAAGAAAAATGCAATGAAGAATATTCACTTTTCGCTATTTAAGCAGTAATAATTTCTGCACATTAATTTTGAATTGTATCCAAACCCTGTTCCCCTCCACCACATAAACACGGGTGCAGAACGTAGACATGTAGTAGCCTTACACTGAAGAAGACATGCATACCAGTTATTAAATTGTTCACCTCTGAAAACTGATACGTTTATAAAGTCTTCAAATTGTTGCAAACCTCCGTTTCAAACACAGTATTTCAAAGAAAGACATCAGCCAGTTATGTGTTATTCGTATTTTATTTGCAGAGAAAGTCATTAAATAAAATAATGTTCTATATTTATGCCAATTATTGATATTATTGATATACATTCTAATTTGCAGTTAACCGCATTTACCTATAAAAGAGGCAATATGAAGGCGAAAACTGATTTGTATTGACTGTTCCGGACTTTATGGTTGTGCAGAAAATAAAACGTGTGAATTTATAATTTATTCAAGAGTCAATTGCTTTTCCCGCTGTTACATACGATTGATATCCCACTGAACGCATCCATCATTTAGTCAATAAATAGTGATTACTAAAATCTTGAATCGTTTCAGCGGATGTTCACTTCAAAGACCTTGATTGAGAGTCTTTCGTGTGAGCTTGTACTTCAAAGTTTGTTCTGAATTAAATGAAGATAAATTAATCTTTCTCTTTAGAAGTTTGATGTGTAAATCATTTTATGTGCCCATCGTGAGTCTATAAATAGCATTACCTGATGTTTTGTTACACCGTTTACAATTGGTCAAGGTTAAGAGGAAATATAAAAAAAAAACTTACTGAGAAGTGTTTATTCTAAATATGGCAGGCATGTTATTATAATTAAACTTTAGTGTGTCATTCACATGTCATCTTTATGCTGTTTGTTGTATATCAGTCATGGTCCCTGCTTCCATGTGAAGGTCACTGCACAAGGAAATAACTGTGGAATCTCTGAAGTTATGTTAATATAACTTGATCGAGTTACATATCTTGACTAGACTGTACAGTGTCACATACCTTGGCCTTGACCCCCCACCCCCCGCTACCCCGCCAGCCTCGAGCTTGAGTTCACAGCTAATGAAAGTATAAATTAATTACTGTAGTCCTATTATGAAAGGATGGAAATATTTTAAACGTGACCCTATGATACATCTTGACAATTTCTTGCATATTCAGTCATACCCCTGCCCTCAAGGTCAGGCCATAACAAGGGATAATGAAAATATTCGGTTCACTGTCCAGGCTGTCACTTTATACATGCTGCAGATATTTTGATGAAACTTACCCAAGGTCAACACCTTATCATACGATAGTCAACTACCTAGCTCAGAGGTAAACGTCATCAGTGAGGTACAGTTCAAGAGATAAAGAGATATCAAGTATTATTTGCAGTTCTCTTTGTATCTGTTTGTGGAAGTAGGCCGATAACTTGAACTCAAACTATTATTTTTCATTACTCGATAATTGTTTACTTATATCTTGTTGTCGAAGATATATATATATATATATATATATATATATATATATATATATATATATATATATATATATATAGTTACGAATTTTACATGAATACAAATACACTAGTTTCATGTCCAGATGGGTAGTTTAAGACTATGTCAAGTAAAATGTTTTGCCAAAGAATGTTCTGTATCATTCATATTATGTACAACGTTAAATGTATTTCACGATGTCCGCCATCTTTGTTTTGGAGGCAATTTATGCTCTGGGGGTACCTCCAGTGTATTATACTAGAAAATATACATTCATTTATGCAATATAAAAATTAATAGTAAATTTATGTACTAAGGAAAATCAAAGCCAAAGATAAAGTGTTGAGTACTCTTACGTAGGGATATAGGGCCTCCATAACGCTATTTCAGTACATCTGTATGACTTTATATTTTTTTCGTAAAAGAAATGGTCACCCGTTTCGCCTGTTAATTCTATTTGAATCCGTTTGTATTGGGATTTTAATGTTACCCCTATGAATATTATAAAATTATTATAGTAAATTATATTTGATCAATATTATTATTTAATACTAATTGTTGAGACTGCTGGTTATAAGTATATGTACGTTCTGTTATACTGATTTATTTATTGACTAGGAAGAGAATATGTGAATTCTGTTATATTGAATTGTTTATTGACATGTTAAGACTAAAATAAATCTTCTATTTTTCTCATTCAGATTTTATGTTGTTTATATACTTAAATAATCTCCTCGCATATAAGTAACTAGTATAAGAAGCCATTATTTCTACAGAGATTTCGTCTGTTATCAGACGACTTACTATCTACAAACAGTACATTTTACTATTGCAACCAATACAAAGTCTCAGTTTAAGGATTGCCGAACCATCGAAACAGGAAGAAATTCTTTAAATATAAGGGAGCTTGCGCTGGGAAATTTACCCCGGGGTGGAGCACGTTACACTATATATATATATATATATATATATATATATATATATATATATATATATATATATATATATACATATATATATATATACCACATACATTAAAAACAACATGGCCTTTGAAGTGGTGGTATAAAGCAACTTGATATACCGATAGTATTGGTATATCAAATTGTGATTTGCCCATGGCGTATGAATACGCATAATGAACATGTTTTTATAGCTATTATACTCTCTAAACTTGGATATGAATTTCTTGTAATATTACATTTAAAAAGGAAAAAGTAACAAGAAAATAATTTTCTTGTAAAATATTTTTTATAGAAACTAACATTTTTATACAAATAAACAACAAAAACAATCATACACAATCCAGGAAATAAATATTATTGAGCTCCACCCTGTGTCGTCTGCTGTCATCTCTGTCAATACTGCTGTTTCCAGTCTCCATCTGGCAAAAATCAAACACTGCAACTCTGTGGGAAAAAACCCCAATGACATCAGATAAGGAGCAAGATGATGAAGCAACATTTAATCTACTAAACTGTGAGTTAATTGGAGAGTTTGATAGAAACATGGCTGAGACATTTGTAAATGGAAATGATCATTGTGTTAGGGAAGACAGATTTGTACACCATGAGCCTGACTATATATTGAAATTTATAGAAAGTAAGCAGAATGCAAACACTTTAAAAAATACACTTTTTGATGTAAGGCTAGTGACAGAATTGTTGCAGTCAAAAAATGAATTCAGAAATGTACACAAGATACACCCTTATGAATTGGATCAGCACCTGGCTGGTTTTATACTCAATGTTAGGAGAAAAGATGGATCTGAGTTTGAACCAAACAGCTTAAGAAGCATCATCAGCTCCATTGATCGCCACCTTAAAATCAAGAAATATGCAAGTACAGATCGCCACCTTAAAATCAAGAAATATGCAAGTACAATCATGACAGGAACAGACACAAATTTTGCACTAACAAGGGAAGCTCTCCGGGCTAAGCAAAAAGATTTAAAATCTAAAGGAAAAGGAAATAAACCCAATCGGAGTCAACCGATCACAGACGAAGAAATAAATGCCTTGCACAGTAAAAAACTAATGGGGATGGAAACACCTGAAGCCATTGTTAAAACATTGTGGTTTAACAACTCTGTGCATTTTGGTTTGAGGGGAGTGACTGAACATTACAATCTGAAATGGGGGGATGTTAAACTAAAGAAAGATGTGAATGGCCTCGCGTATCTTGAACTCAATGAAAGGCAGACAAAAACAAGAACAGGAGACAATGTCAAGGACATCAGGGATATTAATCCTAAGATGTATGAAAACAAAAACAACTAATAGAGAGATCCACTTGCTATCTACAAACGGTATGCTGAGCTAAGACCAGCATAATTTTGTCAACGTGAATATCCTTTCTACATTGCGCCCAACACTATGCCAATCTCAGCGACAAACCCAAAATGGTTTAGGAAACAAGTCATTGGAATTGACAAACTTGAATGCATCATGAAAAAATGAAAGAACATTCCCCCAACTGATATCATGCAAATTTCAGGCCACAAAAATGTACAGTCTATAAACAGCTGCTCAAACATTAGTGAAACACAACAACAGACGTACTCCAATTAACTGAGCAACACCGGCCACCCAAGTAATGATGCTGTCAACCCCTACCCCGACAACAAAGAAATTTCCAACTGCACAGTAACAGACTGTAGTATATAAAGTTCCCAAACGTGTAATATTCAACAGAATCAGATTGTCTGCAACCCATTCTACGGATCAAACATCACCGTACAAAATATGTTTGTTATGAACCTAACGGAAAACATGAATGAGATCCCTAACTTGGTCAACTTCTTTCAACAGTCGAATTCTCAAACAGGGCCCACACAGCGGAAACATAGGAGAATTATAGAAAGTGACACTGACAGTCAGTAGGAATAGCGAAATATGGACATAAACGATATCAATGAAACGTGGATAAGGTTAAATTGTTTAATTACCTATTGCTACTTCATTATTTTGATGTTTCTGGCTTGAATCGTAGTGTTGCTATAGATGCAAATGGCCGCCTTGTTACTGTTCATGACAACGAACGCTGCAAATTCAATGTTTGTATGCACGTTATTAAAAATCTTTTGAACGTTAACTATCAGCCTTGTGTTTTCATTTCATTTAATATTGCTAAAGGAAACATATAGGAATTAATATGAATGAAGTGTACAGGAAATTATGAATCACTACAGAACATCTTTTTTGAACGTACAAACATGCGACGGGTTGTGAAGAGTTCACTCCCCTAAAGTGCACCGTTTGTGGCCGTCAGTTTTATCTCCCATATAAAATGAAAACTTTGATGTGGTATAAATAAAATATACGTATAGTATGTACGTTGTATCAATGATATACCACTCGTTGTATACATTTTTCATTAAAAGGAAACTCGGGCAAGCCTCGTTTCCTTTTAATGAAAAGTGTATACATCTCGTATATGTATATGTATATAAATAGCAGCAGAGGGGGCGAACAGACCACTTGTCTGAAACGTCATTTGCTTAAAATAAAAGCTTCCTCCGAAATGAAAAAAATAAGGTCACTGACGCTAAACCAAAGCGTTTAACTTGACCGAGAGTTTCTCTAATTGGATTACTTTATTTTTGTCGAAATTTGTATTTACCCACAGGACGTCTCATTGAGGTCCCGCCCCCTCTGTTGCTATAATTAAATCATTATCATATCAATAATGCCACCAGCTAAGGAATCTCACACTGTTAGATTAGCTCGAGAGAGACTAGAAGCAATAAAGAAATTTATTCTTGTTCGTGATTCTGTTAGACAAAAATTGCAAGAACGTCAAGAAGCACAGGTTGAATTTACAGAAGGCGCAGAACAGTTATTTAAACCTGTTACAAAAGTTACCGAGAGTCTACTTCCTCCATTAGAACAAACCGCTAAGCAAACTGAAAAAATAGCAGCGAGAACTAAGAAAACAAAAAAGATTTTACGAGATCTTCCAACTAAAATAGCTGCAGCTCAACCTCCACCCGTCGGCAAAGAAATACTTGAAGGTATTAGTAAAATTCGTGCTGAAATAGGTGATATGAAAGATTGTGTACCAGAAACAGAAACGGAGCAAGCCAGGGCTAAAGTTGATATAAACGATAAATTTACCGAAAAAAGTATTAACGCCATAAAGGAAATTAAAGACACAGATGAATTAGCTATGTTTGCCGTGCGAAGTTATGATCAACGAGGCAGAGTTTTAGAATCCGTGTATGCCAATGATGCTATAAGTCGTGAAAATTGGTTCAAATGGATATATCGTATACACTATGGAGCTAATCAGGCTAGAAGCGGTGATACTAAATATATTGCATTTATTAACGCAATAGATAATTATCTTGCACAAATACAACAACCACAAGTACAACTTTCCTCACCGCAACAATCTCCTTCATCGAAGCGGGAATCAGTTGAAGAGTTTAAGAAAGAAAGGGATCGGATGCTGGCAGAAATGAAACAAGAAAAAGAAAGAGCGAGACAAAGAAAAAGAAGAATTGAGTGAGAGAGAGACTGAGCGGAAAAAGAAATTGTCTCTTTAATCAAGTAAAAAAGATTCTAAAAAAGAAGATCCTGACGATGATGCGCCTGGCGCCATAGGAAGTGGTTTATCAGGAAGTGGTCTCATTACTTGTCCTAACAATGTTATTTCTGACGTAGAACGACTAGAAATACTGATTGGAGGAAAACGTATAGGAAATAATTCTTCAGAAATTGTTAATGAAATATCTGATATTTGTCGAAGATTATTTACTGGCTGTATTATGGATCTCAGCATTTATCGTTCCCTTATTGACGAAATTGCTGATGATTATCACAGCGACTAAACAATTAATTAATCAGTATATAAAAATGTTCATACACACTGCTCAACGTGGACCGATCATGGTCAGGGTAGTAAACTCACGACTGCCAAATTACAAAACAATTTACGGAGATGGACTAGGTGATGTTGTTCAAGGTCTGTTTAGAAGGATGGCTCCAAAAGCAATACCGATTGCAAAACAATTAGGGATGAAGGCTATTGAGGCTGTTCGTGATAAAATTCCTGGAGCTATTGGTAATCTTGCCAGTAAAAAGTTCTCGACAGTCGAGGACAGACTAGCTAGATTAGTACGAAAAAAAAAAAAACAGCAACAACCAGTGAAACTGTCCAGCACTGAAGTTATGCCCGCAAATGTCAGTAAAATAATAAATCAAGCCGCAAATCAAAAACTAGCGGAATAATCTGAAGAAGCAGAAAGAAATATAACTGCAAATTTAATAGCAGGAAGTGGTCTTCGTGTCAGACGACGATAATTTAGATCACCATTTGAAAAAATGGGTAATTATAATAAAATGTTCAAGCGGATATCCGAGCCAGCATTTGACATGGATGCACCGGTCCTCAAAGATGAATCAGTACGTGATTGTCAATTTTATTCCTATGACACAAGACAGCCAAATCAGCGGGGGACAATCGAATTACAGGTTCAGGATACAAGTAGATATTTCTTACCCGCTGAGGTGTTTTTTGAAGCAGAAGGCGAACTTGTAAAGAATGATGCAGCTAATATGCCATATGATGCCAGTTTGCGAGTTGGTTTTGTCAACAACGGGATTACGGCAATGTTTGATAGCGCCACATACATGATTGATGGAAAAAATATTGAATCAATTCAGAAGGATGCCGATGTTGCTACAACAATAATTGGTCTAGCGAGATATTCTGATGATTACACAAGATCAGCCGGTCCAACAATGATGTTTACTAAGGATATTACTAACCACGCCGATCATGTTCAGTACATTAAGGTACAAACACCAAGAGGTACTGCAGCTGATCCGCAACCAATTGATTTTGAACATGAAGATAGACCAGGTGCTGCTTTTGATGTTATGGGAAAAGTTAATGCAAATTACAACTTAGGATTTACAACACGCCGAACAGCGTTGTCAGGAAATAATAGAAATTTTTCATGTGCAATTCCACTGTCTCACATCTTTGGATTTTGCAGAAATGTTAGAAAGGTCATCTTTGGGGCTAAACACACAGCTGTGCTCGTAAGAAAAGGTGATGATAATGATGCAATCTGGCGAGGTGCTGGTGTTGCTGATGGTAAGGTAAATATAACGAAACTTTTACTGTGGATGCCTGTAATGATTCCATCTATTGCTGAAGAACAAAAATTACTCTTTTACGGATCAAGGCTGTAAATCATTGCTATCATGGTTAACAGTAACCACAAATGCTGTTCAAAGTACAGTTCGAGATGTATTTACTTGGCAAATCACAACAGGGTGTTTCTGCGCCACGACATATTTTTATTGCGCTGCAAAATAATAATTGGACGGGTAGTCAAGAACATTCAAATATGATATTTGACAAACTTGGAGTTGATGAAGTTTCCTTGCGGATAAATGGACATCAAGAACCAGCTGAAGATATATTGTTAAATTTTGATCAATATCACGTAGCACGTGCATATCATCGTTTGATGTCATTTATTGGACGTGATCAAAACGTGGATACTGGGCTGCAAATATCACAGTTAGATTGTACAAATCTCTATCCGATTTATTAATTTTCGCTGGAGCATCTTGATTTATGCAAGCAATCTGTCGTTGATATACACTTTCGAGCTCGTGTTAATGACCCGCCAGGTGGTGGTGTGGCCTACAGAGCAATCGCAGTTATACTCAGTGACAAAGCGATGTTACTTGAAGGTGGTAGTGGACGAATGAGAGTCGTTGATGCAACAGTAGAAAATCTTTAATCATGTTATTTAAAAACACGAGCATTATCATAAAATGCCATATCATCGCGTTAGTGTCAGTCTGACTCCTGGTCAGATTAAAAACCTTCAATCAAATTCAGCAAAAAACTGCGGAATGAAAATGTCACTAAAGCGAGATCAGATCACGGGTGGTCAAAATAAATTATCATTAACGTCAACTTAAACATTTCAACGGTGCTAAACAATCAAAACCAGACGTCAAACTTAATCTCTCTGCGGGTGCAATTAAAGACTCAGTTAAAACCGGTGGTATTTTTCCACTTCTCGCGGCTATTCCAGCATTAATTTCCGTAGCCGCACCTGCCTTAGCAAAAGCAGCCTCATTAGGTGCTGTTGGAACCGCTGCTGGAATGGCATTAAAGAAAGCAACAGGGCGAGGATTAAAAAAAAGGGGACTGGGTCTAAGATTACCAGGATCTCATCGAGGAAGAGGTCTGAGGCTTCCATGAACACTTCGTTAATTATTCCAGCATCAAATTTTGATTTACTTGATGCTGCTAAACAACTAAAAATAAAAAACTTCAGAGGTGTTTTTATGCGAGATCAATTGCCGGACCGACCAAACAATATTGAAACAGGCATCATTAATCTCAATGATAATTCAGGACCCGGTACTCATTGGGTATCATACGCAATTGATCCACGTGGAATAGTTTATTTCGATTCGTACAGGTTAGCTCCACCTCGTGAGTTTATCAAGTATGTCGCGCCACTTCACGCAGCGGTTTGGTATTCAACGCTACCAACACAAACAATGACAGATCCGCCAATATGCTGCAGTGAAGTAATTAATGTACTTAACGCTATATCAAAGTCTTCCACGGCACCTCATTTGTCGTGAATGATTATACAAGTAACCGCTTCGTTTTGAACGGATCTTAAATTATAATGGTTGATATTTACGGAAGATCTTCTTCTATCAAGGACAAGAAAAAAAAAGATGATATTGATTTGTCGAAGTACGCGACTAAAGATGAACTCGCTGATATTATGAACCTGGCTGGAGTTGACCGAGATGAAGTTGTTATTTTTCAGGACCGATACGGAAAACTAAAAACGAGCAACATCAAATGGAATGATATAGTTCGACGAGTACTCGGTGCGGTCACGGATAACATCCCTGTGTTTACTGACGGCGGTTGAATCAGAGACTCAAGTATATCGTTTACAACCATCAGAGATGAAATTGCAAAAAATGTTGGTAATCGCTTAAATAATACCGGTGACACAATGACAGGTGAACTCAGCATGAATGGAAACAAGATAACAGCGTTAAAAGATCCAACATCCGACGAAGATGACGCGACGAAAAAATATGTAGACGTTAATTATGGCACCTTTGACGGTAAATTATCCACGTTTGCGGGCCGAGTATGACGTCAGCTACAGCACCGTAGATGGTAAATTATCCACGTTGCGGGCCAAGTATGATGTGCACGTAGGTGCTTTTGCAAGATTTGGCAGAAATTTTCAAAAAACCGATGAAGTCATAGATAAATTCTTCGACACTCCGCTCACCGTTGACACAAAACTATCCGAAATCAAAACTAACCTAGACACAACTATAAATACACTCGAAGATGTCGTAAGTGGAATTCCTGATATCGTTAACAAAATTAATCTGATTAAAATTCCACCCGGAATAACTTCCGGGCATATTACCAACATAGTATACACGGTGTCATCTGGATTCGCAACATGGTCACAGCAAAATAAAACTATCAAGCATACCGCAACAGTCACTGGTGTGTACAGGCTGTCTGTGTTCAGTGCTGAAAATTTCGAGATTTTTACAACGTATCCATGGCGTCATTCCACCGACAAGTTTTCTGGGGTTGTGACTATCATATTAAATAAAGAAAACGACGAAATATTTATTCTGGAAGCAGCTGATAAGAAATTAACCGCAACATCTTTCTGGTGGTGTCTAGAATTTGTAGCTGAAACACCTCAATTGGTTACTGTATAAAATATAATGAGTACCTTAATCGACGTTGCATCGCAACATTACAGGTACAATCAAGCACGTGAATGGCAAACAAACTTAAAAGATCGAGTCGAACAATACACGGTAAAAATAAAGAAATATCGACGACGACTAGTTATCGTCGACGTAATCGTTTATTCAGTATCCGCTATTGTTGTGTCCACCGGCGTATTATTATCAACGATAACAATGATGGCGCCAGTAGCCGTAACAATCTGTATTTCAGCTACAACAACGATTGCAGATGTGCTCAATATCATCGCAAAAAAAAATAAGTACTTGCACGAATGAAAAATTATCCGATTATATGATAAAATTACACACAGTGACGGTACCATACTCGAAGTTATCTTTATTGTTATCAGCAAGTCTTAATGATAGAATTATATCTGATTTTGAGTCTTCATAAATGATTAAAATATATCACGAATGCGATGGTATTAAAGGTACAAATATATTAAATAATGACATCAATAGAGCTACTTCAACAGATCGTGACAAACACAACTCCACCAAAAACAACGATTATCTCAGTAAGTTCGACTAATCCTGAATTTAACGCCAGTTTTCCAACTGCGATTCCAGTAAAAGAAATCGCACTAGCACAATTACGAGTATATTACAGTTGGCCAAATATCAGATCGAGATCATTTAATAGTACACCAGCAAATAATTCGCTTGTATTTGCTAATAAGAACAAACCGGATGGAACACTTGACTGGCAAGTTATTGGGATACCCACTGGCAGTTATGAGATTGAACAAATCAACGATGAATTTGCGCGTAAAATAAAATCAATAACCGGAAAAGAAGCAAAAATATCAATTAACGTTCATGAGCCGACTTTATCTTCTACGGTTGAGATACATTCTCCTGATTATACCGTTGATATTTATTAATCATCAATAAGATCCGTACTAGGTTGGCCTGGTATTGCGCCAGAATACCATGGACCACCAGAACCACGTCGGGATGATTTTATTACAGATGAAAATAAATTTATAACAATTCCAAAATATAGAGAGAAGTTTCCATGGAATAGAACCGGTGTGTATAAGCTTTATACTTTTACTGGTGAAATAAGATATTTAGAAGTTTATGAAATGTAATCCGGCCCTATTAATTCTGAAGTCAAACAATCAATCGACAATATACAAAATTTGTTTTTGTCGTTATCGCAACATTATGACGATGATATAAAACAGCAAATCACTGAGTCAATAAAACATCTAAATCAATTAGAATCAGATTATAATTATGTTAATGAAACTTTCATTAAGGAAGTATTTATCTATGCTACTTCTTCTTCCCGCCCTAGAAAAGCATTTATCAATTATTATAGAATAACAGAAAAGGAATATAAAGGGAAAGATTTTGAATTTTCAGTACCAAAATTTAATAAAGATGAACTAAAAAAATTTATTGATACAAACTTTCCTAAAATCATCGATGCATGGAAAACAATAGCTCCACCTCCGGTTGTTCTCAAACCTGACAATGATCCATACGGCGGCGGCAGACATATTTCACCAGGAATCGTCAATATAACATCAACGATCGCGGTTAATCTTGTGTGTGATGTGATTGATGGCAGTTATCAAATATATCTTGGAAAGTCAAATCAGGCTCAACAAGGATACATTTTATACACGTTCACACCCTAAGCCCCTCCACCCTTGAAGTTTAATCGTGCAAGAACCAACTAATCCTGTTTATCTGCGGTGTCATAATAATATGTTAACACGAAAAAATTTTAAGTTCACAGACCACCTCGGACGCTTAATTGACCTGCGGGGAGAGGAATTAATTGTGAATCTATATGTAAAATTGTAGATTTTTATCGTGATCAGAAATATTTTATTATTATTCTGAAATATTTTATTTATTCTGAAATATTTTATTTTATCAGAAATATTTTATTATTATTCTGAAATATTTTATTTATTCTGGAATATTTTGTTATTATTCTGAAATATTTTATTTATTCTGAAATATTTTATTATTATTCTGAAATATTTTATTTTCTTATGAAAATTGATGGGGTGGTTGGTACTTAAAATCGTGTAAATCAATCAGTTTGTTAATTCGGATGGGGTGGTTGGTACTTAAAATCGTGTAAATCAATCAATTTTGTAATTTTGATGGGGTGGTTGGTACTCAAAATTATACAAATCGATCAGTTTTGCAAAAAATACTACAAAAAATATTTTATTTTATCAGAAATATTTTATTATTATTCTGAGCTATTTTATTTTTTATGAAATTGATGGGGTGGTTGGTACTTAAAATCGTGTAAATGAATCAATTTTGTAATTCTGATTTGGTGGTTGGTACTTAACATTGTGTAAATCAATCGGATTTTATGATAATAAAATATTTCAGAATAATAACATATTTCAGAATAATAAGATATATCTTTAAAATAAGTTTTTAGCAATCTGAAGTGTTCGATAAATGGTTTCTTCAGCAATAAAATATAATCCCCGTAAACACCTAGATTGCCACCGCATTCTAGCAAGTTCAGATGATACACATAACCCTCATATAAACACCCTAGATTGCCACCGCATTCTAGCAAGTTTAAAGGGTACACGAAACACAACCCCCTATGTGAGCCCCTAACCAGTCAAACAACGGTCTAGAAGGCTCAAGAGGGCGTGTTTGTTGAACGACCACACAGACAGCTCTCCATATAATCCCCATATAAACTCCTAGATTGCCACTGCATTCTAGCAAGTTTAGAGGACACACATAAGGACAATACAACTATAAACTCCTAGATTGCCACCGCATTCTAGCAAGTTTAGAGGATAACACAACATATAAATCTTAATTAAGGACAATACAACTATAAACTCCTAGATTGCCACCGCATGCTAGCAAGTTTAGAGGATAACACAACATATAAATCTTAATTAAGGACAATACAACTATAAACTCCTAGATTGCCACCGCATTCTAGCAAGTTTAGAGGATAAATCTTAATTAAGGACAGTCCAAACATATAAATCTTATTTAAGGACAGTACAAACATATACGGGGGCCTTCTCTACACTCAACAGATTTTGACACCCCACCCCCCAGTAATCAGCCCGTGGGTGATACAAAACATGTATACACCACTGGTGACGTGTTTGGAGGGTGTTTTTTCTTCTGTTGAGTTACGAGGCTTTAGCGGAGCTCCCAATTAATTATAAAAATCGCAAATAAGCGTAACCACCGACAGTTGTCAGTCATGGGACTCGACCGCCAGACCTCGAGTTTCATAGTTCGACGCGTTCGCAATGAGCTACGGAAGCATGTGATATATATACGTTTCAGAAATTATTATATAGTTTACCGTTAACAGTTATCACTGAAGAAAGTAATAATAAGTATTTTATTACATAATACAACTGAATTTTAGTTTTTTTTTGGGGGGGGGGCACCAGACAGATGCCTCCCCACTTAGCCAAACCTTATAAAAGGTTTATGTGTGTTTGTTACCCCCAAAGGTGTGTTGTTTGTGTTGTTATTTTATAAATTTTGGAAAGTCGCTTCGTTAGAAATTTCGATTGGGGTATTTCTAAGTTCCGTAGTGTATCTATAGGGTTGTTCATCCGAAAGTGGTTTCTATTACCCTTTCGGAGTTCCTTCCCTTTTTATTTGTCGACCTTGCTAGGGTCGCCTATGTCCCGTGTTTGCTATGTGTATGTGCTATATGTCTGTAGTTGCTATATTGTGTTTCCGTGTAGGGACAACAGTTATTCCAGATTAAATAATCCCAGTTGTCCTGACTTTCTCCTTGTTTATATCACATCAGGAGAAAAATATTCAATTTTGAAATTTGGGCGAGAAGTGTCTTTCATAGAAACTATTTGAAACCTTAGTGGTTTGTATGTGTGTGCTGAAACACTTTCGCAGATAGGAATGGATAGGCCTTGCCCGAGGTGGGGTTTATACTTCATTTATTTGTTGTATATCTCCCATCTAGAGCATGTCCACCCATTTTAAATATGCCAAAAGGTCGAAAAAAATTTCTCAATATTCTTCCCTTTCCGAGTATTGGCGCAGCATTGCAGCTGCACTATGTTAGTATGTGTAAAGGAAGAAGAAATAAAGGGAGGGGTACAGGTAATATAATGAGGGTATATCTATAAATTATTTTGTCCATTTCTTGAGGGTTCTTTTTCCAGACTCTTTTATTTGCCTGTTCACTTCGCGTAGCGTCATGTGACATAGCCCCATAACGTCCTTGTCTGTACTTTCCTCATGGAGGACTCCTATACTACTTATCTATTATTTTTACCTGACCACATGCTTTCATTGTGGTAACTATAAACTCTGTGATCTTGTATAATGTGTTTTTATTAAACTTTCCATCTAAAAATAATATATTCTGAGGTTTATGTGTCATATTTCCTAATTTCTGCTATTACCCTTTCTCTATCTTCTTTTGTCTGTGTGCATTGTATTAGTGTGTGTCTTTTGCTAAAGGGTCCTATTTTACACAGCGGACATTTGGGCGGTACTCTGACCATGCGCCGTCTCGCTGCAGCCTCTCCCGTCAACCATGCATCATGCATGTATTTGAAGGAGAGGCTTTGAATCTTTAGGGAGCCTAGTTTAGACCAGTGCCCCCATGCTCTCTTCCAATTGACATACATGTGCTCTTTTTCAATTTTGCATGGTAGTTTCCCTGTTATATTATTTCTAATCCAATCGTAAGTCAGTTTCTCTTCTGTTTCCCACAATTCCTTCCTATCCCTATATTTAAATAATAAGTCTTTGATGTTTTTAAATTTCCTCGGACTTTCTAACAGTTTGGTAAGTTTGTTATTTTTGTATATAAATACCCTTTTTCTCAAAATAAAGCCGAGCCAATATGTATATATTCCTTCCACGGTAGTTTGGGGTCCGCATTTAATTTTTTTAAATCTATTAATAATATTGGTTATTTTCATAAGTATAGGGCTGGGTAGACCAATCCCCCCCCCCCATTTCTTTAGCTCTGTATAGGGTTTCCTTATTAATATAATGCAATTTAAAGTCCCATAAAGTTTAATTATCTGATTATCTATATTGTTTAATGTAACATTACTTATATCAATGGACTTCATAATATAATTTATATTAGTATACATATATGTTTTGGCCACTTGGGCCCGTTCCATGATGCATAGTGGCGTTAGTGCCCAGATATCAACGTTTCTTTCAATTTCATTTTCCATACTTTTACAGTTTTCTTTTCCCTCATTTGCTCCAAAATATATCCATAATGCTTTGACTGTCTTTTTGAACAGGTGAGCCGGTAAGTCTGAGTGCTTACCACGCTAGTTGCCTATCTCTAAGATTTCTGTTTTATCGTGGTTGATTAACCTGATGCATTACTGAATTTTTCAAATTCCTTAATTAAGTGTTTAAAGGAATTAGGATCTTCTATAAAGTTTGTGCAATCGTCTGCATGTTGTAACATTTTCACATCATCTTTTATGTTTGGAACTTTTGTACCTTTTATATCTTTGTTGAGTTTTATGCTGATACTTAGCATTTCGATTGCTATTACGTATAATAGCATGGATAGTGGGCGTCCTTGCGTCACTGATCTTTGGATATCCATTTTTTACTTTTAATATTTGACAATTTTATTGCAATTTCTTTAAATGTCTTTTTTAGAGTTTCCCATTCTATCGTAATATCTAGATTTTCTTTTTGTTTAAAGTTCTCTATTTCCTGTTTAATTTCATTTATCAAGTTTGTATCTTTTAATAATGAGTTGTTGAGCATTTACCTCCTATTTCCCCATCTCTTCCTATTTGTAATTTCCATAGTCATATATATAAGTTTATGGTCTGAAATTTTAAAATTTACTATCCCAGCTTCTTTGTATAATTTTTCGTTTTAATTGATACAGAGAAATTTGTCTAACCTACTTCCTTTATTTGTTTTATAATCATATGTGTATTCTTTCCTTAGTAAGTTTAACCTTCTATATATGTCTCTTAAATTGTGTTTCTTGAGGAAAAATTCCATTTCCGGTTTCATTCTTATGTCGTTTGGTGCTAGGCCCCCCTCCCTGTCTATATTTTCACCTACCCAATTAAAATCCCCCCCCCCCATAATTACATTTTCCATGGAAAACTTTTCCAGGTATTTTGACAATTTTTCTAAAAGTATTTTCTTGTGATTTCTATTAGCTGGCATATATATATATATATATATATATATATATATATATATATATATATATATATATATATATATATATATATATATATATATATATATATATTTATAAAGTGAGTTTTTTCTATGATTATATGTAGGAGCCATCCTTTGAAATATTTTCCTTCCTCTACTCTTTCCCAATTCAACCCCCTTTTATTTTTTTATAAGAGTCGCTACTCCCTCTTTAACATCATTTCCTTCGTAATCGTTCATCAAGAGTATGCTATCTAAAAAACTTTCACACAATATTCTGTTTTCATTACTAAACCCATTGTGCGTTTCTTGAATAAAAATTAAATCATGCTTTAGGTCTTTTTGAAACTTTAGTATTTTATCTTTATTTATCCCATTAACATTAATAGATAGGAGCTGTAAGTTTATTCCTTCCATTTCTGTCTCTTACCATGGTGTCGCATTGATGGTTATACCTTAAAATTTTGTTTATCTTTAAATAAGTTTGTTTCATTGGGATTATATTGAAGTTTGCGGGATGGGGGCACTAGTTTCCCCACCCCCCTCAGATGAACTGGGTGTAATTTCAATTTCTGATGTTAGTGTGTTTGTTGGAGTTGTTTCTTGTAGTGAACTGTTTGTTCCATCAGTTGTTTCGGTCCTAATTGTTTCTTTTGTCTCTTCATTTGTAGTGTGTTCTTCTGTATCCATCTCCGTTCCTGTTTCATATTCTGATTCATCTTCTTGGTTATTTCCATGGTCAGTTTCCTCATCCTCTTCAGTAGCATTTGTTTCCCTCTCACTCTCTTGATCTGTTTCCTCATCTGTTTCTTCTTCTCTTATCTTTTTTGGTTTGGTGTGGGTCCTTTGACAGGCTTCTTTTATGGGTGATGTAGCCCTCTCTTGTGGGGATATAGAATCCGCTTTCCTCCTTTTCCTATTTCTCCTAGGTAGAGGTGTGGATGTTAAGGGCGTGGCTGCTATGTTTTCATTTTCTTCTTCTTTTTGGATTGATTCAATCTCAAGACCCACGAATTTGTTTTTGGTGTTTACATCTGTTTCCATTGCCTGTGTGGGAACCTTTCCGCTTTTGTTGGGACTTAGAAACTGCTCCCACTCTAGGGCTTTCTGTCCTTCTATGTGGGTTATGTCGAGTTCCGGTAGTGTTTGAATCACTTCTGTTTCTTTTCCTTCTCTCACCTGCTTTACAAGCTTGAGTATCTCCGAAGTTTGTTCTACGTTCCCCATTTGTTGTTGTTGTTTTTGTTGTTGTTGTTGCTGCTGTGGTGGTTTCTGAGTAGCGACTTTGCTTTTTTTGGGGGGGGGGGGGCACCAGACAGATGCCCCCCCCCCCATCCTAATTAAATTATTTTATGTGTTTTTGCTTTTCCACCAGATTCGTTGTATTGTATTATTTCATCATTTTTTGTAACGTGAATTAGGATTTGGGGTATTTGTATCATCCCTAGTGTATCTATAGAGGTGTATCTCCGAGAGTGATTTCAATTATCCTCTCGGGTTACTTCCCCTAGTATTTTGGTGACCTTGCTAGAGTCTCCTAAATCCCGTGTTTGTTATATGTTTGTGCTATATGTTATGTATGCTATAAATGTGTGTTTGTTATATGTTTGTGCTATATGTTATGTATGCTATAAATGTGTGTTTGTTATATGTTTGTGCTATATGTTATGTATGCTATAAATGTGTATTTGTTGGGATAGCATTTACCATCAAATTCTTGTCGTGTATTAGTTTTCCTATTATATTCCGTGTTTATAATACAACGGAAATTTTTATTAATTTTGAATTTGGAAGATTGGTGATATTTCCCTTAACGTTTTGAATCTAAGTGATTCTTATGTAATGTATTAAAATCACCTTTCTATTTATGAGATGAGACTGAGCTCCAGGAGGGGTTCACACTTTTTTTATTTTTTGTTTGTCTCCCCCATGGAGCAGGTCTATCTTTTAATTATAATTGATCCAAAAGTTCATCACAATAGTGATAGTTGATAATGATTTGTTTAGGGGAAAAAAAAAATTAAAATTTAAAAGTTTAAAATCTTCAAATTTTAAAATTTTAAGATTTCTTTTTACATAAAAAGTTGTTAGTATAGGACAATAGATATTCACTATATATTTTAAGTTTTCTACTGTCTTAAGAGGTTTCTTTTCCAGACTCTCTTCCATGGGCCTGTTCACTTCACGTGGCGCCATGTGACATAGCCCCATGACGTCATTATCCGTACTTTCCCTCTTGAGAGCTATTATTTGTTAAAATTGATTGGCCCACAGATTTTAATCGTATTTACTATATAACTTGAAATTTTGTACAATGTTTGTTTATTGAAGTTACCATCCAGGTATGATAGACATTGAGGTTTAAAATTATCATTTAAATTGATTTCACCTATTATGATTTACCTAGTATCGAAAGTTTCCCTACAATTTAAAATAACATGCCTTTTTGTATATGGGCCTATTTTGCACAGCGGACATTTTGGCGGTACTCTGACCATATGCCGTCTCGCTGCAGCCTCTCCTGTCAACCACGCATCATGCATGTATTTGAAGGCGAGGCTTTGTATTTTAAGAGAACCTAATTGGGACCAGTGCCCCCACGCTCTTTTCCAATTGACATATAGATTTTCCCTTTCTACTTTACATTGTATATTTTTGGTAATGTCGTTCCGAATCCATTTATATGAAAGTTTTTCGTCCAGGTCCCAAAATTCTTTTTTATCCCGATATTTCAATAGTAAGTCCTTAATACTTTTAAATTTCTTAGGCGTTTCTAATAATTTCATAAGTTTATTATTTTTATAAATCCCCACCCTGTTCCGTAAAACGAAACCAAACCAATATATATAAATCCCTTCCCACGATAATTTAGGGTCGTCATTTAGTCGTTTGAACCTATTTAAAATATTCGTAATTTTTAAAATTATGGGACTCGGTACCCCTATCCCCCCCCCCCAATTGTTTTGATTTATATAGGGTTTCTTTTATAACATAATGCAATTTAAAGTCCCATATATATTTAATTATTAGTTTGTCTATATTATTAAGTATTATATTACTTATGTTTGTGGATTTCATTATATAATTAAGGTTTATGTACATATATGTTTTTGCCACTTGGGCTAGTTCCATTAGACATAACGGCGTAAGTGCCCAGATATCAACATTCCGTTTTATCTCGCTTTCCATTTTTTTACAGTTATCTTTCTCTTCGTTTTTCCC
The DNA here is from genome assembly GCA_028554795.2 of Sinohyriopsis cumingii. NCBI lineage: Eukaryota > Metazoa > Mollusca > Bivalvia > Unionida > Unionidae > Sinohyriopsis > Sinohyriopsis cumingii. The sequence goes on along the minus strand of CM068835.1, from coordinate 117,423,213 downwards.
AAAGCATACCCCTAGTGCTTTAACGGTATCTTTAAATACATGGGCTGGTATGGTTGAGCGCCTACCACGCCAGTTGCCTATCTCTAATATCTCTGTTTTATCCTGATTTATTTTCGATCCCGATGCCTGTCCAAATTGTTCGTATTCCTTTATTAAGTGCTCAAAGGATTTTGGATCATCTAAAAAGTTGGTGCAATCATCTGCATGTTGTAGCATTTTCACTTCGTCTTTAATATTTGGAACTTTTATACCTTTAATTTCTTTGTTTAGTTTTATGCTAATACTTAGCATTTCGATTGCTATTACGTATAATAACATAGATAGGGGCACCCTTGCCGCACTGATCTTTTTATGTCAAATTTCCCTGTCATTGCTCCGTTATTTTGTGCTCTAGATTTTATATTAGTATATAGTATTTTGGTCCATTTTCGGAAAGTTTCTCCGAATCCAAGTTTTTCTAGGACTTTCTGTATATAGTTGTGTTCAATTCTATCAAAGGCTTTTTCGTATCAGTTATCTTCCGTTGTCTTACAGGAAGAATATCGGTTATCTCCTTTATATTTTATCAATGATTGTCATCATGGTACATGTGATGTTTTTATTAAGCACAAACGATATATTTTTAAGAAACAATATTTTTATTTTATTAAATTCGTTCGGTTTCCTGGTTCATCTGTATTTTTCCTGCAGTAGTAATTAATAAAGCAAACAACAAGTAGCCAGAACGTTTCTCGAATTATTTTCGGGTATATATATCATCCCGAAAATAGTTAATTTTTTTAAATCTGACTTGTTACGTTTATTTGGTGTATTTCTGTGTTCACAACAACAAGTAAAGCAAATGGATTGTATGTAGTAGAGAGAGGTAAAAGGGTTTTTCATACTAACAACTTGATATTTACAATTTTGATTTAGTGTTTGTAACACTTTAACTTATTCCGTCTTGCTACATAAGAATAATCCCGGCTGGGATTAGGGGCAGCAGAACGGAGTGAGTGGTATTCAGCATATATAAAAACAGCAGCAAGAATTGTTTTTGCTGGTTTATAATTTGCATCGTGGCTAAATAGGATATTCAATAGAATTATTATATATCTAGTGAGCACTGACCGGCTCCCAAGCATTGAAATCCCATTTAAAATATTTAGAATAGTAGTACCAGTAGTGTGCGACCCACTTTCGGTTGTACACACACAAACAAAATGGAAACGGATCGAGAGAGACAAGATGGCCCAGTTGGATTTAAAATTAAACAGTATTTCCTGACCACCATAGATGACAACAAAATGATAGTCAACCACCCGGCCGGGTGCCAGACTATAGATTTTGAGGGGGCGGCCAGTACACCAAGGCAAAGTGAAGTACTGATGGCACTACACACCGCTGGGATTGACATTGGCAAGATAGAGGCATTGCAGAACGAGGGACTAAACAAATACGTCATATACCCTAAAAGGAATGAACCGCTGCTAGAAGGGGAGGAAATTAACATAAAAGGGATGGTAGCGAGAATATACAGGACAGTGCCCTTCATTAGAAACATAGAACCGCGAGCTACGGAGGTCCATGTTATGGGCCTGCCGATGGAAGTGAGCACCAATGAGCTGATTGAAAAGTTACAGAAAAAAATGGGAGTAACGACCATCACTCATAAAATGGCAACTATATGGGGATTTGCCCCAATCAGGTCGGGCAACAGGCTTATATATGTGAGCAAAGCAGACGCCAAGAAAATACCCATATTTTTCTATGTGTTAGGGTTTCGAGTTAAAACCTGGTACTGGGGGTCCGAGCACGACAGAGCGTGCCCCTTGTGCCACTATACCGGACATGGACCCAGAGACTGTCCCGGGGCAAAGGAAGCAAGAAGACCACAAGATGAAACAGCGGGTCAAGAAACCCTGCAAGGAAAACAACAACAACAACAACAACAACAAAACCAGGCGGAGGAGATAATGAACCTAATAAAAAATGTTAGGGAGAGAGAAGAAACAATACATACCCTCCCAGAACTTGACATCACAAAAATTGAGGCCCATAGGACTCTAGAATGGGAGGGGTATTTAAGCCCCAACAAAACCGGCAGATCAGAAGTACAAATAGAAGAAGGCATACCCATAAAAAATCGATTTGAAATCTTGGAGATAGAGCCTACCCAGCAAGAGGATAACACTCCACAATTAACCTCAACAACCATGCCTAAGAGAGGGAGGAGAAAAAGAAAAACTGATACAATCTCACCCCAGGAAAGATCGTCATCGAAAAGAAAGCAAAACAAAGAAGAGGGAAAGCATATAGAAACGGAGTCCTGTGAGGAAAAAACAGACCTGGACAGTCAAAGTGAGGATGAAGAAAAGGGGCCAATGGAATCGAAAGATAATGAAACAGAGGACAGAGAGGGAGAAAAGGGAAAAGAAGATTTGGAAACGGACACGGACACAGGGACCAAAGAATCAACACAATTGAATAACACAGACAGCTCAATGCAACACACAATCAATAGTACGGCCGAAAGTGGAAGCACTATAGATTCAGCACAGGGGGGTGGGGAGACCAGTGCCCCCTCTAGTGAATTTTCACAACTAAATATGTAAATTATAATTGATAAATAATCAGTAAGAAATAAAAAGCAACACCCTGGTATGAGACAGGAATGGAGGGAAAAAACTTACAGCTCCTGTCAATAAATGTGAATGGTATAAATAAAGAAAAACTGTTAAAATTTCCGGAAGACCTAAACTATGATGTGCTACTAATACAGGAAACACATAATGGGTTTAAAGATAATATTAAATTAATAATGGAGAGCCGACTGAACGGAATTTTAATAACTAGCGATTATGTACACACATATATAAAAGGGGGGTGGGGGTGGGGGTGGCAATGCTATTTAAAAACAAAAAGGGCTTAGTATGGGATAAAGTTGAAGTAGGAGAGTTTTTCAAAGGGAGGATGATACACGTTATAATTGAAGAAATACACATAATTAACATTTACATGCCAGCTAATAGAGAACAAAAGAAAATATTTTTAGAACATTTAAATAAATATATTGAGAAATTTGCCACAGAAAACATTATTATAGGGGGTGACTTTAATTGGGTGGGAGATAATATAGATAGGGAGGGTAACTTAGCACCAAACGATATTAGAATAAAACCAGATATGGAATACTTTATTAAGAAATACAAATTGATAGATGTTTATAGAATGCAGAATTTATTAAGGAAACAATTTACTTATGAATATAAAACAAATAAAGGAAGTCGTCTAGATAAATTTTATTGTAGCAACTATGATAAAGATGTACACAAAGAAACTAACATTACTGATTTTAAAATATCTGATCATAAACTAATAAATATGACTGTAATAATCAAAAGTAGAGAAAAATGGGGAAAAGGTAGATGGATGCTAAACAACTCAATTTTAAAAGATGAAGATTTCATACAAACTACAAAAAAAGAGATAGATAAGCTCAAAAGTAGGGAAAATGTAGATATAATAATAGAGTGGGAGAAACTAAAAGACAAAATTAAGGAAATAGCGATAGAACACTGTAATGTAAAAAGTAGGAAACTAAAAATGGAAAGGGAAGCGATTAGATATCAAATGCAAAAACTGAACACCCATAATATAGAAACTAGATTAAAAAACAGATTGGAAGAAATAAATAAATTAGAAAGCAGGGGTAGAGAAATCAGGGCATGGAAATATACGGGGATTTACAAAAAAGCTGAGGGGCTATATAAAAGGGAAGAAAAAAGAATGGGGGGGAGATAAAACTATGAATAAAATCAAAATTAACACAACAACAACAACAACAACAACAATCACAGGGAAAGAGGAAATTATGGAACACATTAAGAACTACTATGCTACACTTTATGAATCTCAGAAAATAGCAGATAATGAAATCGATAATTATTTAAACCCAATACCTTGTGAAAAAATTAAACCCGATTTTAAAAAACTATGTGATGACTTTACCTCACAAGAGGAAATTTTAGAGAGTATTAACTCAATGAATAAGGGAAAATCTCCAGGAGGAGATGGACTCTCTGCAGAATTCTACATGACATTTTGCGGAGAGTTGTTGCCCATTCTCGAATGGTTATATAACAACATATTTTTAAAAAATAAGGAAATGCCAGAAACGATGAAGGAGGGGATAATTATTTTAATATACAAGGGGAAGGGGGATAAAGAAGATTTGAAAAACTGGAGGCCCATCTCCCTCCTTAACACAGACTACAAGATCCTGAGTAGAATATTAAGTAATAGACTAAAAAAGGGGATAGGGGATATAATAAATGTAAATCAAACCTGTGGGCCAAAAAATAGGGATATACAACATAATATTTTAAACATAACCACAATAATTGAATATCTACAAATTAAGGGACAAAAAGCTGCTATGGTACTTTTTGACCAGGAAAAAGCTTTTGATAGAATAGAGCACAATTATATACAAAAAGTCCTGGAAAAATTTGGATTCGGAGAACCTTTCCGAAAATGGACAAAAATACTATATAATAACATAACTTCCAGAGTACAAAATAACGGAGCAATGACAGAACAATTCGACATAAAACGATCAGTGCGGCAAGGGTGCCCACTATCCATGCTATTATACGTAATAGCAATTGAAATGCTGAGCATTAGCATAAAACTAAACAAAGAAATTAAAGGTATAAAAGTCCCAAATATTACAGATGAAGTGAAAATGCTACAACATGCAGATGATTGCACCAACTTTTTAGATGATCCAAAATCCTTTGAACACCTAATAAAGGAATATGAGAAATTTGGACAAGCGTCTGGATCAAAAATAAATCAAGACAAAACGGAAATACTAGAGATAGGTAACTGGCGTGGTAGGCACTCAAGCATACCTGCCCATGTATTCAAAGATACCGTTAAAGCACTCGGGGTGTGCTTTGGCAAAAACGAAGAGAAAGAAAACTGTAAAAAAAAATGGAAAGCGAGATTAAACGGAATATCGATATCTGGGCACTTACACCGTTATGCTTAATGGAACGAGCCCAAGTGGTCAAAACGTACATGTATATTAACCTCAATTATATAATGAAGACGACTAACATAAGTAACGTAATATTGAATAACATAGACAAACCTATAATTAATTATATATGGGACTTTAAACTACATTATGTAATAAAAGAGATTTTGTATAAAGCGAGAGAATTGGGGGGGGGGATAGGGATACCAAGCCCACTAATTTTAAAAACTACTAATATTCTAAATAGATTTAAACGACTGAGTGACGATCCTAAACTACCATGGGAAGGGATATATATATTGGTTTGGTTTCGTTTTGCGGAACAGGGAGGGGATATATAAAAATAATAATGTTATGAAATTATTGGAAGTACCTAGAAAATATAAAAGTATAAAGGATTTATTAATGAAATATAGGGATAAAAAAGAATTTTGGGAGTTAGACGAAAAACTCTCATATAATTGGATTAGAAATGACATGACCAAAAATATATTAAGTAAAGTAGAAAGAGAACACCTATATGTAAATTGGAAAAAGGCATGGGGGCACTGGTCTAGACTAGGGTCCCTGAAAATACAAAGCCTCACCTTCAAATACATGCATGATGCGTGGTTGACAGGAGAGGTGGCAGCGAGACGGCATATGGTCAAAGTACCGCCAAAATGTCCGCTGTGTAAAATTGGAATTTATAATAAAGTACATGTAATTTTAAAATGTAGGGAAATACAAAATGATAGAAAAACAATAATAGATGAAATAAATAAAAATAGTATATTTAAGCCACAAAGTCTACTATACCTTGATGGTGATTTTAATAAAGAAAAGTCTATATAAAATTTCAAGCTTTATAGTAAATACCATTAAAATATGTGGCCCAATTAAGTTTTAGCATAAAATAGATTTCAAGAGGGAAAGTACAGATAATTAGGCCATGGGGCTATGTCACATGGCGCTACACGAAGTGAACAGGCCCATGTAAGAGTCTGGAAAAGAACCCTCTTGAGATCACATATTTTTAAAAAAAATTAATAAGTGAAGATCTTTTCTTCTTCCTTCTTTACTAACAAAAAAAATTTTTTTTTTTTTTTTTTTTCTTCTCTTTATTCTCTCAAATAATATTATTAGACCAATTTAGAAACATTTATAATTAAAAGATAGACCAGCTCCATGGGGGAGAAGCATAATAATTTTAAAAAATGTGAACCCTTCCTGGAGCTCAGTCTAATCTTATTAAGAAAGGTGATATAGCACATTCATAAGAATCAATAAGATTCAAAAATTAAGGGGACATCACCTTTCTCCCAAATTCAAAAAAGTACAAACAGGACCTTCCGTGGTATGTGAACACGGAATATAGTAGGAAAACTTATACACTACAAGAATTTGATCTAACAAGCTATCCCAACAAAAACACATTATAGCATACATAACCCATAGCACAAACATATAACAAACATAGGATGTAGGAGACCCTAGCAAGGTCACAGAGAAAACGAAATAGAGGAAGTTGAACCGAGAGGATAATTTAAATCACTCTCGGAGATACTCCTCTATAGATACACTAGGGATTGAATAAATACCCGAACTCCTAAATTCACGTTACAAAAACGATGAAATAATACGTTACAACATATCTGGGGGAATACAAAAACACATAAATAATTAATGTGATTAGGAGGGGGGGGGGGGCATCTGTCTGGTGCCCCCCCCCCCCAAAAAAAAAAACAACAACAAGTAGGAACTTATGCCAGCAAAGTCGCTGCTTCCTGTAAGACAACGGAAAATAACTGATACTCTTCCGTAAGGAACTCTCGACAAATCGAAATTAAATAAATACGGTTTGTCGAACTCAACTGACTTTAGAAATGCACAGAAAAAATATTATTTACAAGTTTATGTTTATGTACAACCATGTTCCGCTTACATAGAATGCTTATCGTAAATACATCTGCGGCTCCGTGACATGGTCAAAGGGAAGTGACTCAATTACACGAGTATACTCAACATAATCATCTCCCTTTTTCAGGTAAGTAGTATGCGAGTGGAGAATGCTGACCCCCAAAATAAATTAAATAAATAGTTAATAAATACAATTCGAGGTAAATGTTAAGTTTTACATTGATCTTAGGATATCTTGAAAGCAGACCTTTTATGGGGTAGATAGTTTATCTCATTAACTTTAATAGAAAATAATTTTTTGTTCATATTTTTTGGAAAAGGTAGTTTTGGTTTTATTTTATGCGACGTATTTTACCACACGCCGGTGAATATCAAAATAGCTCGCAGCTGCATACATTGATTGAAACATTTTCTCTTCAACAGTATCCACATTTGTGGATTTAATCGCTCTCCTTGCAACTGTTTTTTCATATTTACCAGTCCTTCCCCGTGCAGAGTTCTCGATTTGTGTAATAGCCTGAAGATTGGACATATCATTATTAAGTTTAATTCCTTCAATATGATCGATCACAAGACCGTCTTTGATCAACCCCTTGTGACACTCGTATATGAATCGGTGACAGTAATAATTTTTCTTCCCATCAGCAGTAAATCGTAGATAACCACTACTACATACAACACCAACTGGTTTTTTCAACCTGCATTTTCTAATCACACCATCACTATTTGCTTCGTAGTTTTTTATTATAGGATGTTTTACTAACTCCTGGTTTATATTTTGCTCCATATATATAATATTATTTGTTTCAATCATAATTTGTCTGAAAACGTTTTTAGATAGTCCTCAACTGATTTTATAGCTCCGTCTACAGGGTTATTTTTTATCATAATATCTTTTAAGCTCGCGCTATTTTTTTCACCACAATTTGCGCATAATTGTGTTTTTCCTCGTACTCCAACACCACTTCGCAGACACGGTATTGGTCCTAAGCTTCCACGGCGAACGCTCTGCAAGTGTTGTCCGCAGAATTCCCTTTTGCAGGATTTGTTACAAGGAGTTAATGAACCGATCATCAACCATTTGCATCGAGACATTGTATACCAATATTTTAATTTAAATACTTGTTTGAAATATAATATAAACGAATTCGATGAATTATCCAGAATCAAGCCCTGGAAAGCAGATAAATTTAATCTTTACAGGATATTTCCTGACCTACCGATGCTAGATCTGGTTGATCAGAAAAATAAAAAGTTTGATTAATAAAATTCACGGCACCAAGAAAGAATTTCACACAGATGGTGCATCTCATGTCTGGTCAACGTTCAAGATTATGCACAACACGGGAGGTGTCATCGACGCTACGATGAATGACGAACGAGCAGCAACTATCATTAACTATATTGATAATCGCAACTATCTTTTCAGCATAAAATTTGTCGTGCTAACAGAAACAGGTAATTGGATTATCCGTGACAAATATGATCCTGTACACAAGAGTGAAAAAATTGTCGTACTAAGTAAAGATTCCAAACCAGGTCTATTGACTGGCATTGTCAAACCATATTATGAGCGAGCAAATCCTGTAACAGCAGTTATTTATGGAAACTATCCGAAAAATGAAAAACCCAGCGTCGATAATCTGAAGCCGATGAAATTTTCACAAATAAACTGTGTAGCTGAACGAGTAACAGAACATTTTACCGTTTCGACTCGTGGAAATGGTCTAACGGATAAAAGACGTAAAATAATAAACACCTGGGGAAAATGGCTAAGATACCGGGGCGTCTATCAAAGACGTCGCTGAGTCAGGAAAAAACCTAAAGTTCCCGATAACCGTAGTGACTATAACTGGAGAAATATTATATGAATCAAAATATAAATCAAAAGGAGCTTCGATTGAAATTATTGATCATAACGCGCATGCATGGACCAGCGCAGTAACAGTGTTTCCACGAAATAGAACTGTTAAATACTATCGCGGAGACATGTTTGATTTTATTAACGAAATAAGTAAAAACGATCCTGTGTCAGTATGGTTATTTCAAAGTTCTAACGATGGATCATGTATGGAAAAAAAAAGTAAATTTGATCAGTTTGTACGACCTAATGGCGTTATTTATCGAACAGATCTTCTCCAAGAGAAAATGAAAAATCTTGCACTGCAATATACTGATGATACTGACGAACTATTGAGCAAATGTTTTACTGTTCCGTCAGTTGCAGCTCATTTTGCAAGAAAGAAAAATTTGTGGAAACCAACTAGGTTTGGTTTTCTTGACGACATAATATCGAGTTGTGTCGAATACGGACACGGTGGACTATGAAATACTAAATACGATCATAAAGATGTTATTTCGGTTGGTATGGTCGCGTGTGATCCCGGAAGTTTTCTCGGGACGGGAGATTGTTCTGTATATTTTAAAAGATTCGGTCAGCCGACGCACGAAATGACGCGAGTATCGATAAATGGACCATTACCGAATTTTGACCTGACTGGATTCGCTTGTATCGAGTCATTCGAGTTTGCTAAAGGACTTCATCCAATTTGTTATGTTTAGTTTGGAAAACATTTTTCAGAAAAAACGTGGGTACCAATAGTACTGTTACAGTATATGCTCGATTGTGCGATATTAATATCGCTGATTGTAAACGAAGCAATTACATCATATCGGAAACAAACCGAAGTTTGGTTACCACAACAAAAACAGTATTCTGATGATGAAAATCCTGATAAAACCGATTATGAGAATAAAATTACGAAAGATGTTGACAGAAAAATAATTGGCAAGTTCACTCAAGGAGGATCATATGATCATAAACGATATTGTACAAGATTGATCATGGACGATGCTGAGTTAGATTTTATAATCGCTGATACAACGAAAAGTAATACGTTCATAAATAGAGAAATAGCTTTTTTGTCAAATGGAAATAAACTAGGTACAATTGTAAGCTATATGGACGGTGAGTCGCCTCAATATACTCATTTAAGATCTTCAGTGTTAGCGTACGCTTCGATAAATCTATTATCGATGATAAGTAAGGTTTCTAAGTTTGCTGTCAGAGTTGCTACGGATTTGTTTTATATCAATAAAAAGTATTTAGGATTGCTAGAACAACTACATATCGATACTTGTGCACCGTGTGGTTCGTGGAGAATAAAAAAAGAAAGTATACTCGATTATTCGGAATCCGCTGATGTTACGATTAAAGATATTTACCTGATAAATAATCAGATATCAAAATTATCATCTGCACCATCGGTGTACGATCCAATAACCAGAAATAAAACGGTTTGTCTAAACGGACCGGGAGGTTCTGGTAAGACGACTCGAGCAATCGAATTATTTCAAAATTCAGATATGATTGTTTTAACACCTACATATAGACTCGCGCGAGAGATGAAACAACGAGGAGTGCAATCATGTACCTGTCACAGCTTTTTTCGATACAAGGGTGACGCATGGACTCCTGAGTGAATGGGAGAAATATATTCCAAGGATTATCGTTTGGGATGAAATATGTACAGTACCGTTAGAAGCATTAAAAACATTTCTTGATTGGCTATTAACACAAAAAATACTGCTGTGATAATGTGTGGCGGTCAACCACCACCTTTTGTTGGACCATCGCCACATGATTGGCTAAAAGATTTTGTTGATTATTACTCGGAGATTACTGATGATCATAAAGCACTTGATCCAGAATTAAGTGAGTTAAAAAAATTAATCAGACTACCGCCGAATAAAACTCAATGTGAAGTAATGCGTGAAGTGATTTCAGAAACCTCTATGAACGACTTTCTGCAAACGTGGAGACCAAATGATTTGATAGTTGCAAGTAGAAAGATAGAGCCACACTTCAACAGCGGTTGTTTCAGTTACGACCAGAGAAGTTTTCAACATTGCCAGTGCCGTTATGTTATCGACCAGCAGACACGCGACGGCAGAATATTGACGTTGATATACCAGGACAGAACGAGAAACAAAATCTCGTATTAAATGATGTTGTCGCAGTTGGTGTCAGTGTTGTTGAGGATGCGCTAAAAACAAATAAATCCACGTGGACGCTAGGATACGCGATGACGATTCACTCATCTCAAGGGTTAACTATTACTGATACAGTTGTTTGGATCGTCAATGATCGTATCGAATGGTCCAACTTAGTCTATCTTGCAGTATCTAGAGTTAGAAGAATATCTCAACTACGGAGAATCGTCATGGACTCGTCAGTGATCAATGATGACATTGACAACGATATAATAAGAAAAACGTTGTCTGGTTATAAACAAAGCGACATAAAAAACAAACGTGACTTTAATCTTGACGTTGAATTTATTAACACGCTGAAACAGCAGAGAATAATCACTGTACGAGTTGTAATTGTATAATGTTATGGCGGTATCTGAAAAATGATCCAAGACAATTTACCGTAGATAGAAAAAATAACAGTCGCGGTCATACACGCGGAAACACGATGTTGACCCGTCTTGAGTGTAATCGACGTAGGGGTGCTAGTTAAGTGATTGCGGCGGTAATTGCGCGTCTTCAGGAATTACTTGTAATTGTTCACGCGTGAACCCGCGTTGAGGAGCAGTTGAATCCAGTCTGTAGATTGCGGGTCTACCAGTAGATCTTACTATGTTAGATATCTTATGCGTCGTAATACTCCAAATAGGATCAGTCGCTCCTTTTTTACCACCTTCAAGTTCACCGGTTCATATAAATATCTCACAGTAATATTACCCAGTACTGGCTGAGCTGAAAAACTACGTCGTTGTATTGGTATATGTTTTTTTGTGACTGCGCTAATGGGTTTCATGTTGGTTGTTCGAATAATTTCGTTATTTAGCGCGGCTATCACACTTGGTAATCTTGCAACCCATTCGCGAGATCTCTTGTCTTGAATAAATTTCTTCGCGTATTGATATCCAAATAACCGCTCAGCAAGTGTTCGAATGAATCGTTCAACAATTGCCTGATCACGATGAACTGCAGTGTGTCCTCGTCTGATTTTAACATTATGTTATTTCATTAACGATGATATTGGACCAAGAAATACTTTGCCAGGATCAACCTGTAATAGTTGTGACCATCGCAAAGGTCCTCGTTGATAAATTCGTTCAAACGCAGAAGCTATCTCAACTGCTGTCTTTGTTGACAACGGCTCTGCTTCTTTATATCTACTTGCAGCATCAACTACAGTTAGCGCGTACTTGTATGTTATTTGACGTCTTTGGATTTTAATAGTATCATGTGGCAAAAATAAAATATCAGCCTGATGAACTTCATTAGGAACACTAACATCGAAATGTGGGTACTGAATTCGTTTCGTTGATGGTAGGCAAATTTGCCTTATTGCCTGTCGTGCTAACCACGCTGCGGCGGCAGAGCGCGTGACATTTGCTGCAACAGCGAGTTTACTAATTGCTGATCTACCCCTCCAGTATCTCCTTGGACTATAATAAATTTATTCCATTTACAATAATTGATTAATTAATTACCAGCAACTAACCCCAGTTTACTTTTCATCGCGGATCTTACCAACCAATTAGATAATGATTCTCTGATATTTTTATTTTTCTATGGAATCTAGCGAATGAATCAACTTCACATCTGCAATATGCCTATATTGTAGATCTTTATTTTTGTAAGCCACATCATGAACGTGACATGCTTTATCAATATCATTTATGGGATGTTCACCTGGTTTTGGTTGATCCTGATGGTCAAGCCTGATATCAAGTCGAGTACCAGGACCACAATAATTATATCCTGGTAGATGTTTTTCTCCAGGGTATTTAGCCCATGGGGTTCCTGGGAACTTTGACATTAATGTAGCAATATCACCACCGTCTTTACGTTGAATTCTGGGTAAAAACGAAAATTTCTTCCTATTACATATTACACATCTTCCACTGTATGCTATTTCTTTTATTTTTTGTTGTTGTGGATAGAACATCATTAGTTGGAGCTTTAGCTCTACAACGTAAACAATATAAATTCATATTATTTATAATATGGATATAATTGACTTCTTAGCGACACGAAAGCAAGAGCCAGGTAAACACCATCCAGCGCTACCAGATTCCAATAGAATGATAATAATAGGTCCATCTGGATCGGGTAAGACGCAATTATTACTTAATCTGATAATGACATGGTTAAAGTGGGATAAGTTGTATTTAGTAGCTCCGTCAGTTGATGATCAACGATGTTATGATGTACTTAAAGATTTTAATGAAAACGCAAGATTACTGTACGAAGATAACGATGTTATCGAGTTTATAACCGATATTGATGAAGCGCCGAGTGTTGATCTTTTAGACGGATTTATTAATAATTTAGTTGTATACGATGATGTGATGCTGACAAACAATCAAATCCTGCTAGAATTTTTTCACGTGGCAGACATAAAAACACTGATGTGATTTATGTTACTCAGCGATACACACAAATACCAAAAGTGATCAGAGATAACTGTAATATTTTAGTTATGTTTAATGGAGTCGATACGCATACGTTGTGAAATATTCATCAAACTTGGTGTAGCGGTGACATGGATATAATTAAATTCAGAAATTTCTTTTCACGAACACAATCAACCCAGTACGGGTTTATAACAATAAATTTGCATGATCCTAGAACAAGATATCGTATTGGACTTGATAAAAATTTTGGATAAATTTATAGCAGCAGAGGGGGCGGGACCTCAATGAGACGTCCGGTAGGTAAACACAAATTTCGACAAAAATAAAGTAATCCAATTAGAGAAACTCTCGGTCAAGTTAAACGCTTTGGTTTAGGGTCAGTGACCTTATTTTTTATTTCGGAGGAAGCTTTTATTTTAAGCAAATGACGTTTCAGACAAGTGGTCTGTTCGCCTCTCTGCTGCTTAAATTACAAATACATTGGTATTCACGACTGAGGAACTGTTTTAGCTTTCTGATGCAGATAATTCTCTCAAGTCTTGTGGTTACAAAATTGTAACATTTCCTAATGTTAGGACAGTAAAAGGTGGGTGCATTGTGATCTTTCGGGAGCGAAGGCTTCTTTAACGAAGAGACAAAGAACATTTTGATTCATTATTTGGTCTAAAGGAGTTTCTAGATAAAAGTGTTTGGGTCTGATAAGGAAGTCTCCATCTGGACGAGACGGGTAATTAAGGGAAATTCAGGTAATAATGCAAATACAAATGCAGAAAGATGAAAGAGAAATGCAATTGCAAAAGGGCGAGATAGAAATGCAAGTATAATTAAAATAAAATAATTAAAACTGTCAAGCAGAGCACATTCTTCCGATTCATACACAAGATTATACTTTGATGTTACCAAACATGTTAAGTTTGCATCCCCATTTAAAGAAAAGGAGGCTGATATATATTCTCTTCACTTGCTGAAGATTTAAAATGGCCGTGAGAGCATTGGACTTTTGTTATTCAAAGTGTACTTATTTGCAAAGCTCATTAAGCCTGCACTCCACTCTCAGTTGAACAATGTGGTAGTTAGAATGTGATATGGAATATTACCTTGTAGGGTAATGAGTTTGTACCTGGAGCACATCGTCAAAGGGTTTGAAATTGTAGAAATGAAACTAGTCACATTCATGTTGAGTTTGCATGGGTTACAGAACACCAGTATTTTACGTGGTGTACAGTCAATGAGGTTGACAAGATTATTATAACCTCCGACAACTCATATTGATTGAATAGTTAAATAATTGCGTCCATAGTGACGTCAAAACTTACCTTGATGAGGCAAAGGATGAAACATTATAGAATACCGTTAGTAGAGCTTATAAGTGTTCAGTGACTCGCAAAGTTTCATTTGTCAATAATTCTTCCCATCGACAGGTTTTTACCTAAGAAACCATTTCAGTCTCACGCAAGAACTTCCAAAACCTCAAACTAGCACACCTTTTTGGAATCAAACTTCTGATAAGACTGATCAGAAATCCTTATCTTATCCTACTTATGCACTAATTGTAAGAAGAAAGGGCAAGTTATTTCTGATTACTACAAGTTGAAATTAAAATAACGGACTAAAGACAGAACTGTTACAAAACCTCGTGTGCAGATTTGTTAATATTCCGCTCCACTGTGCTGATTTGTCATTGAACTTAATCTCAGAACCCGTGCTAATAGAGTTGATCCTATTCAAATTGAAATCACTGATGATTTTTACTCAGCTTGTGCAATTATTATAGTTATGACAAAGAAAACTCTTAAGAACGATGTTCATGAGTATATTATTCCTTTAGCTTACACATTTATTTGTCAGACTTTTTATGAGATCACTTTTTTATAGTATTGATCAAGCGAGAACTCCTGATCATAGTAATCGTCTTTTCACTACACATTCTCTTAATTCTAATAAGAGTGATAAAAGACGATAACTATTTGTGTCACAGGAACAAATCCTGTGATTCCCTGTTTGTTTCAGGGGGCTATTAACAAGACTGAAACCGCACCAGTACGAACTTGTTTTTTTTTTTTTTGTTACAAACGGAGTCCTTATGAGGAAACTCGCGTCACCTGAGGACCTACTTGTGATGAGTGGTCAGTAAATTATCAAATTATTGTTCTTAAGTCATATAGATAGAAAATTCTTAGTCTAGCCCATGAAACTCCGTCGTCTGGTCATTTAGGAGTCAGTAAGACTTATGACAAGATCATTAAATAATTTTTATTCGAAAAAAATTAAAAATAATGTTTCTAAATACATACTGAGTTTGAAACAGTATTGACCATCCGGGTATCCCGACGTTAGCGCGCAGGACAAAAGCGCGCCGACAAAAGCGCGCACCGACAATTGCACGCAAGGCATAAATGATAAAAGTTAATATGTCAAATAAATAAGCAAATATTCGCTATTAAAAATATTTAATATTCTTAATATGAATTTCAGTGTATTATTTCTAGCACTGTTCAAAATGCAACGTTATGTGCATAATCTAATCAAACAAATCAGGCAAAACAATTATAAAAATTAATTTGATTTTTGATTTTCTTATGCCTGTCATTTTTCGAATTGCAACGTTATATGCGATTCAGCGCAGATATTCGATCAATGGCACGTTACCGTTTTTTTGATACAGTAATTCAAACTATTAGTTTATTTCATTCGAAATGAGTCATTTATCAAAGTCATAATAAGATTTCAGGCTTATAGTTTATGTTGCGCGCTTTTGACTGCGCGCACTTGATGGGCATATTTTGCTGTGCGCTTTTGTCGGCGCGCTTTTGACCTGCGCGCTTACGATCGGTGCCGACCATCCGAATAAACACACTGCTATAAACTCTCTAGCTTGAAATCGGAACTAAATAAGCGCTTCAGCCTTCGGGTGATTTACAATTGTTACGACTCTAGGGTATTAAACAAGAATAACCCAAACCAACAAATTTTGTATAATTGAAAAATACAATTTATTTCAATAAAAAACAAAGTGAAAGAATAAAAGTAACTTACAGTATGGTACATTAATTCCTAAGAATCAATTCCAATAGTTCCGAGTAATCCGAATAAGTTCCAAAGGGTATTCCGAACGATGTCACTACAGTTTTGATATTTTAACAGTACAGAAGAAATCACTGATCTAATTCTAAAGAGTATTTAAATGAATTAACGTTAATTTCAATAGAGCTATGAATCCATGTCTTTGAATGACTTCACCGTAATTCCGAACAGCTATTATATGTCAAAATAGTCTAAATTAATGTTAGATCATTATCTTTACAGCGAATGATTAGATTTAAAAAATGAACCATTACAAGACCAATATTACTATTAAGATTGTCTTATTCCGTGTAATAATTCACTTACATATAAAGATAGCATGCAGCAGCCAGTGCAGTTTAAGGATTTGAATGAAACATTTATGTGTTTCGAAATACACTTTCACTAAACAATGGTCACGTGGTTTTCACTAGATAATCAGGAAATATGTCAGGAGTTTAATTAGGAAACTCACAACTTCCATTCAAAAGAATTCGCGTTCTTGTTCGATCACGTGATGTTTTTTCTGAGCAATAGTACATCTCAACCTAGGAACGTTATGAATGAAACAACTTACGCACTAGAGTCATGACTCAGCTTTAAAGTGTAGACTACGACCATAGTATATTAGCATTAAAATGTAATTAAATTGAATGACCCTAACAAAGACTATCATTATGAAAATAATACACATAACATAGATGTACATAACACAATACAGTTATGTATATTATCTCTAAAACACAACGTTACAACGTTGCTGTAAGGTTGTGATTTGGTTATGCGGTGAATAACATTCTGATAACATCGCTAACACGTTGCACGTGAACATTATTATTAGTCTTAGGTGACATCGAAAGTATAGAAAATTAAAAATAGCATGTATACGATCTATGATCTATATCAGTTTGTTCAACAAAAGATGTCGTTTTCAGAAAGATAATAATAACAGCTTGTGCAAAAAACAGTGTCGTTTTTAGAAAAATAATACGTAACGTTTTACCGATGTTGTTCTTAACTTTACATTATCAGAAGTAACACTCATGGTTTCACTGGGTTTATTTTTTCAAGAGAAATAACTGATTGAAGTTTGCAACTTCTGTCAGAAAGATTTTATTCGTCAGCTTTCATGATTTAAAGCATAAAGTACGATTACGTTTAGCGCATATACGAACAGAACGTTGTAGCTTTTCCTGTACCGGCAGAATAATATCAGTGGTTGAGACGCGGAATTATTTGCTACTCTTATGTTACGTGTTTAGGCTCTAAAAAACAGTAACAAAGAAAGAGTGAAAATAAAAGTTCTTTGTTGATTCACAAACAATATTCCGGTGTATGAATTTCCGAATAAAATTTCAAGAAATGTCATTGTCTAATAATTCTGTATGAGCACTCAAATATTTTCAGGAAAAAGAATTAATATTTTAGAATCCAAATAATTTGAATAAAAATTAAAATGTAACTCCAAACTGGTTACACACAAACACTTTCCAGTGTAAAGGCCCAACTAACTTAGGTTATCAACAAAGGTTATGCAGTCAAATAATGCTTAAAACAAATACCTTATGCGGGTCACGTGATCACATTTCAGAACAGTTTAAAGCTATTTACATGTCTAAGGTTATCTATTCCAGTACAGCCTCGATCGCACTCTATGTATCCCACAATAAAAAAAGTTGCTGACTTGACTCTCACTCAAGGCCAGGAACAAGGTCAGAATAAAGACACAAAGTTCTATTTTTATGTGTTTTCGACTACACAGTCAGGTCAAACTAATTTCTGGAAAGTATCAAATTCCAGTAAAGAAAATTACATTAGTTTGACGTGTAATGAAATTGAAAATATAAAGATTTTAAAACTACAAACAATTAAATTAAATCAAATACAAATCAAATCAGATATACATAACACTTCCCCCAGTAAAGAAAATGAAAGATTTATATGATAAAGCTTTCTATTTACCATAGATTAATTATACAAGAGGTTAAAAAGAACTTTTATAAATTATATAAAGTGTGCATGAAATAATACATTTCTATACACGGGAAATTGCATCTGCTATTAAATTATATTTTCCCTTGATGTACATGATGTCAATATCATATTCCTGTAACAACAAACTTGACCTTAATAGTGTCTGATTTTTATTTTTCATCTTGCCGATGAAAATAAGGGAGTTGTGGTCACTAAACGCAAAAGTTAAAAAGGAGTTGAACTAATGTAAACTTCAAAATGTTGTAATGCCAATATCAAAGCCAAACATTCCTTCTCGATTGTTGAATAATTTCTTTGGTGCTTGTTTAATTTCTTAGAAACACAGCACACTCGATGATCAATACCATTTTCGTCTTCTTGAATCAAAACTGTTCCAGCCCAAACATCACTTGCATCAACAGACAATTTAAATGATTGGCTGAAATTTGGAGCTGTAAGATAAGAACAGGCGCACTTTTAAGTATGACTTTTAACTTATCAAAAGAGTCTGGACATTTTTCAATCCAAAGGAACTTGTTTTTCTTACTCAATAAATATGTCAGAGGTTCAGCAATTATAGGAAAATCGGAACAAAATTTCCGATAGTATCCAGCCACACCTAAAAATCGCAACAGTTGCTTTTTATTAACAGACACAGGGGATTCAGAGATAGCCTTGACCTTAGCATCTACAGGTTTAATTTCTCCATGCCCACGATATGTCCTAGAAAAAATTACAGCAGCACGGCAGAACTCATTTTTGGATAAATTAATTGTCAAACTCGCATCAGTGAGTCTGGCAAAGAGTTTCCGAATTGTTCCTAAATGTTCTTTCCAGGAATCGTTGTAGATGATGACATCACCGATGTAAGCATCACAATTGCCTAGACCAGAGGAAATCATATTCATGAGACATTGAAAATTACTTGGCGACCCTTTAATCCCAAACGGCATTACTTTGTTTTGATAAAGTACATCTGGAGTCCGGAATGCCGAAATTTCCATTGCTCTTTCCATTAGTGGAATTTGCCAAAGTCCTTTCAGGTCAAATTTGGTGACATACTTGGCATTTCCGATCTTATCAATACAGTCATCGATTCTTGGTAATATAAATAAATCTGTTTTTGTCACACTGTTCAATTTTCTATAATCACTTCACGTACGGAAGGTTTTATCTGGTTTTGGAACAAGTATGCATGGTGAACTCCAGTTATTTTTACTGGGCTCTATAAAATCATTCTCCAACAAATACCGAATTTTTTTTTTCAAGCATTCCTGTTTGAGAGGGTTCATCCTGTACGGGTGTTGTTTCGCAGGTTTGGAATTTACACTTTCAACGTCATGGGAAAGTTTATTCCTTCCTGTTAGGATCTTCTGGAAATAAGTGCTCAGCCTTGATCGGAATGGACAGATCTGAGAAGGGCAAATTAGAGGGAAAAAACTTTATCAAAGCTTTTACTATTGTTTTCAATTTAATATTCCTCAAAGGTATTGTCTCTGGAAATCTTGTTGACGCACACATAATGATCAACAGGTATTGGTTACCTGACTTGGTCTTAGGTAAGGGACCAACACAATCTACCATAATTCTACTAAATGGTTCGTCAAATGCAGGAGTAGGTTGTAGATGAGCTTCGGTATTTTCTGACTGGGTTTTCCTACCATTTGACAAGTATGATAAGATCTACAGTATTTACAAACATCACTTTTGATTTTTGGCCAATACAAGTGAATCAGCAACTTGTGATAAGTTTTATTAATCCCTAAATGACCAGCCAAAGGACTTTCATGGGCCAGCCACATTATTTCGTGTCCATTTTCTCATAAGAATTCCATTTTTAATGAAAGAACAGACAGAAACTTCAGTAGATTCAGTTTCACTAATTACCCTTTGAAACAAACAGGAGATCTCAGGACCTTTTTCCTGTTCGACGACAAGTGATTGTCGTTTATCACCCTGATTAGAATAAAGAGAACGAGTAGTTAAAAGAGGATCATTGTGATCAATACCTTCTGATTGATGCAAACAAGGAGTGAAAGTGACATCATTAAAAGCCTGACCAATACATGTGTCAGCTAAAAGAATACTTTCCTTATCAACATCATTCTCAAGAGCTTTCTTTGTCATAGCTCTGGTAACTGCACAAGCTGTGAATAAATTAAGGAATTTTTTTCAGTTCGATTATCATTCTGATCCAAACAAGGATTACCTATAACCTTATCTCCAGTTAGGTCGTTGACTAGTAATAAATGAATGCCCTCAACGGGTAAAACATAGGCAGTTCCTATTGTCACAGGTCCTGAGACTAAGTCTGATGACAAAATTACGCAATGGGGAGGAACATTAACAAACCACGCTCTACTCCCTGAATAAAAACACTCATTAGAAGAAGACTTCTCAGAAAAAGGAAAAGTATCTGACAATAAAAGACTCTGAGAAGCTCATGTGTCCCTCAAAATTTTAATAGGGATTGGATTTGCTAAATCACCCAAGAGTGATTCACAACCCTTCGATATGAATGGTTCATAATTCTCCATAATAAAATCAGACAGGGGTTTATTAAACCCAACAAACGTGTTGCTTTCAATTCATGACCGTGACCTTGACATCTAAGAAATAAAAGAATTTGGAATAGGTATGTCGCGATTCTGATGCATAGTTTTCAATTTGTAGCAATCAGAAATAACGTGTCCTTTTTTCTTGCAATAGGTACGCGTAGGAAGAGACAAGAATCTTTGGTCAAGGTTATCTGATGCCTGATTTTTAAAAGTTGTACCAGTTTGAGATTTAGAAGAGCTTTTATTCGGCTGAAATACTCTTCTGCCAGAAGACTGATGAGTGGAAGTCTTATTTACAAAATGAACTTTATGAGTTAAAGAATACTCATTATCAGCCTGAGCAGCATTTTCCAAGGTTTCGATCTTATGCTCGTCAAGATAAGTCTTAATGTCACTATGGACATAGTTTTTAAACTCTTCAAGTAATGCAAGTTGTTTGAGACTTTCATAATCTTGTTCAACTTTCTTGGCTACTCACCATCTATCAAATAACTTTTCTTTTTCTCTAGCAAATTCGACATGAGTTTGTCCTGCTTCTTTTTTATAGTTTCTGAATTTTTGCCGATAAGAATCTGGGACTAACTCGTAACCCCTTAAGATGCATTCTTTAACCGTATCATAGTCACTACTTCGGTGAACTGACAGTGAACGGTAAATATTACTAGTTTTACCAACAAGTACACATGGTAATATGCGTGCGTGTGTGTGTGTGTGTGTGTGTGTGTCAGTCATATCGCTACGATGTCTGCAGTGTGACAATTTATAGTGATGTCTAGCACTGGAGCATCATGCCGCAGACATTTAGCATGATGTCCCACCCAGACACATTATTCTGACACCAGGCCGACCAGTCCTAACACACACATGGTATTAATTGAATCCTGTGCTCCCTTGGCCATTTCAAATTTTCAGCAACTTTTTAACAAAAAAAAAAAGAAAGAAAATATTCGTCTAAATCTTTTCCTCTAAAAGGGGGCACTGACCTAATATTCTTTGCAACATCACGACTTCAATATGTTTTGAAGTGGAATGTGTTTTTGACGTGCCAGCTCCATTTCTTTCATTCTAAATTGATATTCCCTCTCTTTCTCTCTTTCTTTCTTATATAATTGCATTTGTTCTTTTTGTAATTGCATTTGTTTTTCTTGTTACTGCATTTGTCTTTCTTTCTCTTCCTTATCTAATTGCATTTGTTTTTCTTTCTCTCTTTCCAGTCTCTCTCTGTTCTTTCTCAAAATTGTAACTTCATTTTTTCCTTTTTTGTAATAGCATTTGTTCTTTTTCTTTTTCCAATTTCATTTGTTCTTCCTCTTTCTCCAATTTCATTTGTTCTTTCTTTTTCTCGAATTGCAACTTAATTTGTTTTTCTTCTTTATCTTTCTGAAGTTCCAGCTTGTATTTTAACTCTAATTTCTTTATTTTTCTGTCAGAGTCTGATATAGATTTGCTGATCGAAACCAAAGCACTTTGGTCCAAAAGATTCTTTTCTACCAAATACTGGACCATTTTTTTAAAGTTATTTTTCGCTTCGTTCAGGAAGCTTTTGCCTCAGAAAGATTACATTTTCTATCAAGTTGAATCAATTCATCTTTTTTTCAAAAGGTCTAATTGGTCCTGGGTAGGACTTGAAAGAAAGATTTCCACTTTGATGAAATTTTAGAACATGCTTGCCGATTTCACTAAAGATTTAAAAATTGAAAAAGAATACTAAAAGGGATTTCTAAAAGATTTCAAGAAACATGGGGAATTCAAATTTTAAAAAACAAAGTTTTCGGAAATATTTAGCAAAAATTAAAAAATCCCGAGGACAAGCAACCCACTTTCTTATGTTATGCGTTTAGTCAGTATAAACAGTAACAAAGAAAGAGTGAAAACAACAAGCTTTGCAAAATTTAACAATAATTTATTTCCCTGGAAAAACAATGTCAAAATGAAGAGAAAAAAGAACTTACGGTTTTAAGAAATCGAATCCAGAAATAATCCAAGAATAATCCACGAATTAAATTTTAAAAGTCTTAGTAATAAAACGTTCTAATAATTATAGCACAACATTGGTGCTACACATACATTTGGCACAAATACATACACGCAAGCAGTGTCAATGTAATATGAATATGGAGCTTCTTTTCTCTGTCACATGCATATTAAACAATGAATCACTATTTAAATAGTCTTATGTAGCACCCAGATTACAAAATCTTAAGTAACAAAGTCAGAATATAAAAACAAAAGAGGACTAATAAGAGAACATGACTAAACTGGCCAAATTATGTGTAACAATAGACGTATCAATTTAAGGACACATATTCGTACGAATAATTAATGGTGGCAGTATATAGGAAAAAGGAAAGGCTAGGAAGAAGTAATGTTTTCAATAGTCTGGAATTACATGACAAAAAAGATGAAACTGTGACAGAGATAGTTAGGGTAGTGTATATTGGAATAGAATCATTTAAATAACCATTCTTTAAATTTCCTTGTTTGTATCTGTACGTCAAGGTCTTTGCTATCTTGCAATATATAAAGTTTGCATGTATTCACATTTTTGTATACACTTCTTAATTATGTATTAGTTGCGTATTTCAGCGAAATATTGAGATTAAAAAGATAAAGAAATCATTTATATGTTGTGAGGCACATAATCCCATTTTCTTTAAGATTTATCCAAAAAATTTGCTACCTTCCAGTTTCGTTTGAAAATCCATGTTTCCTTGTATAGGACATTGTTAAATTATATTCAGCTTTTATGGCATAAATGTTGAAAATGGTTTTAAATTGAATGAAAAGTTCACCTTTTAGAGGAATCAAAAGCACCAAGTTTGAATATATTTATATGTTAGTCAACCAACAGACGGGAATGACTCGTACAATTGCAATTTAATCGGTCTTAAATCACACTTAACAGGCAGCATCATAGTGTAACACAATAACACATACTTTTTATATATAAAAATTGTACTCTATTTTCAGTACCTCGTCTAGCCCAGAATATAACAGCTCTAATTTTGATAAAAATAATCGAAGGAAACATATCAG
Source organism: Sinohyriopsis cumingii (assembly GCA_028554795.2). NCBI lineage: Eukaryota > Metazoa > Mollusca > Bivalvia > Unionida > Unionidae > Sinohyriopsis > Sinohyriopsis cumingii. Next base: position 117,399,226 of record CM068835.1, on the reverse strand, counting down.
TCTCCAAAACAGCATGTACAGTCTGGTATTTTTTGTCCTTAAACTTGTAACTTTTCGTAAGAAAGCAGTATGTTTATTTTCGATGAGATATTATCACTCCAGATCTCACATCAATGTTACATTAGCGGTACAACAATAGTTTCCAAATGTCTCCACCGAAACAACCCAGGCTTCTTATAACTGTTAAATTTATTTCTTTGTAACAGCATAAAATAAACCGTAGTTTTTAAAAAGCAACACTAAATATCAAAACAAAAATATTTCTGTTATGTAGTTCGGAATACATGAGACACATTGAGATTGCCTTGATACCAAATTTTTATTTTTATACTCAGTATTGACTTTTAATCTCCATTCTCTGCAGTATGGATCGAATTCATCCAAAGTTTTCTGAAGATAGCTTTCGTTATTTACAAGAATAACAGTATCGTCATCATATTGGATAATAAATAATTTAAAATTGAAGGTACTTGCAAAGCACCTTGCTATCATCTACGCTGATAATAAGATTATTAGGCAATCAGATCAACTATTCTTCACTAGTAGATTGTGTAATGCTTATTCTCTGGAGCATGATACCAACAGTCCGGTTACAATGCTGCTGGAGAATCGTATTTAGATTAGTATACAATGCTGCTGGAGAATCGTATTTAGATTAGTAAAACTGTTTAATTCATTGGACATGGTAATAATAACAGAACTTGAAGCAGCTTGTTCGGGTTGAGTCCACTAAACTAAAATTTGCCATAGGACTAGATGCGTGTCTGTTTATATGACTTCTTAGAAGGTGGCAATTCTTAATCAAGCGTATGACGCTCATATACCCTGAGTATATCAGACTCGTATTGTGCTATCGTTCCCCATTCCCCAAACTACAATACATACATTTACACATATTTTATGCATAACTCTTTCCTATAGCATTTGCAAAGAATGTCATTTTTATTAGAAATTTATAACGTAAAACGACCCACCCCAGCTTTAAGCTCTAACCTCATGATTGTTGGTTCGCCATCGGGCTCACTGAAGTCAATCCTGCGCTGCTCTTCGCTGATGGGTCCTCATGTGGCTGATGAGTTCGATACGAGATGCGCATGTCCTGGAGCAGTGTGTACACTGGAGGCATGTGTTGGTTCTTGACGTTGAGGCCTTCCTGTGTTATGCGGGCATCCTCGAAGGTTTTGTACCCATTGCTAACAGTTGCACGCCGGCCAGGTCTATCATTGGCGCATGATTCGAGTTTTGTCACATATATCGAGCAGCATCTCAGGCTGTCCATGATGGAGTCTTTGAATCTTTTCTTCGGGCGACCAATTTTTAAGTGTCCACTAGATAGAGCTCGATAGATTTGAATGGCTTGGATATATCCTGGTTGTAGGGAACGATTCCCGTCATGCCGTCGTGGAAAAGTCAGATCATCTTAATGAACTTACTTGGGCAACCGAGTCGTACTAAGATGACCCACAGTGCTCTCTGGTGACTTTATCGAAGGCCTTTGTGAGGGCTATGAAGACACCGTAGAAGTTCGTGTTTTGTTCAATGCACGTTTCCTGTATCTGTCTCACTGTGAAGATCATGTCGATGGTGATCCGATCTGGTCTGATGCCACATTGGGCCTCCAGCAGTATAGTTTTTGAGACATTACCGACCAGACTGTTGAGAAGGACGCGCGCCATAATCTGCCTGCAATCGACAGGAGTGATATGCCACGATAGTTTCCGCAGTCAGCATTGCTCCCTTTGTTTTTTGTATAAGGCGACAATGATTGCGCCTTTGAACTCCTGTGGTATGGACTCCTCCTCCCAAAGGTTAATCAGGGTGCTAAGCAATATCTCAAGTAACTTAGGGCCAGTTGCTTTGAAGTGTTCAACGGGAATTCCATCCGCGCCTGGTGCCTTGACAGAGCTGATCACTTTGATGGCTCGCTCGACTTCTTCTGTCGTAGTGGGCAAGTCCAGGTCCGAGATAGTTGGCTTCGGGACAGTTGCGTCTAACGCTGCAAAGTCTACGGTAGAGGGCATGTTCGATAGCTTCGAGAAGTGTTCCTTCCACCTTTCGGTGATATTCTCTTTGTCCTTGAACACAGTGGTCCCGTCAGAAGAGATTAATGGGGTGCTGCAGGCTTTCGACAGTCCATAGACATCTTTCAGGGACCTGAAAAACTTTCGAGTTGTTAATGTCTGAGTAATGCTTGATTTCATCTGCTTTGCGATCCCACCACCTACTTTGCGTAATGCAGAGTTCTCTCTGGGATTTGCTCTGCATGTGTTTGAATCGATCACGTTTTGAGACTGAGTCACCGTCGTTTTTCCACTCATTATACGCCTCTCGCTTTTGTTGAAGGAGGATGCTTATCACTTTAGTTTTTTTGTCAGACCAGTCTTGGTGGAATTTTCTTTGGGTCCTAGGATGACCTTAGCAGAATCACTCAACATCTCCTTGAGATGGTTTCACTTTGATGTTGGGTCACCAGTCAGAGGTCAGTAGGTTTTCAATGTGAGCTTGATATTGCTCTCTTACATGTGGATGGTTCAGCCTTGCAGTGTTGAACTTGATTCGGGTAAGCTACATCTTTTTGTGCTGTGGCAGAACAATGTTGATATAAGAGATAGCCCTGACTAATCGGTGATCCGTCCAGCACTCGGCTCCCCTCAAGGCTCTTGTTCAATTAAAGCATTACACAAGAAAAATCCGCGCGTGAAGGAGATTATGGTGAAGAAGTTGTCGCACTGGAGCAACCTCACCCTCTGGGCCGCAGAAGTCGGAGTCCGGTGGCACGATAACTCGTTACGGTTGGAAACTTCTTTGGCTGCAGTGGATGGCCAGGTATGTTTTTTGTGCTCCGACGCGCCCTCTGAACTTCACAGTGCATCGATGAACCGCATTCCTGGCCAATGGATCTTCTGATTGATCTCATCCGCCCAGTCAACCGGAGCAGTCTTCTTATGCTGGGTTGAGCAAGTCCCTAAAATCACCGGAAGGCTTGACACATACCGGCAACCCTCACCATGTTTAGGCCGCCAGAGTTTGCCAGGGTGTGGCCGCTGTCGTATACAAACAGCTACTAGGAGCCACAGGTGAGAGTAGAGAATCATGCATACTGATGAGTCAGTAGACGTAATGACAATACTGTTGTGTTTACTCTACCCCCCATCCCACTGTACTACCTTCCGAACCCCGACAATTTTTTAAGACAGTTCTCTTTTATATAATAATAATAATAATAATAATAATAACGATATACATATTAAGATATCAGCTAGCATTAATACCTTATTAGTAAAGCTTTTCTTTATTTGCTTTAATTATTAAACGAGAGAGAGAGAGAGAGAGAGAGAGAGAGAGAGAAAGAGAGAGAGAGATATATTCTGAAGAAAAACCAACATTTGTAAACACAAATATAGTCAAAGTACTCAGGACTATAGAGAGAAGGATCTTTCTGGTGGAAATTACAAGATATGATACACAAATGATATTCGTATCTTGCGACAATTTTCATTACTCACTGATTTTGCTTTAAGTTAAGAAGCTCAAAATAATTATGTACAAGAAGTGATACATATGCAACGATAAGCAAACACAAAATTTAACTTTAGATATCCACGCCTTTTTAAAAGAGGACAAAAAGTCAAATCGCTATAAAAATTAAAAGTTTGCAAAATTATTGCTAGACAACATTCTCTTTAAAGTTATGTATATAATTATTCAAGACAATATTAAAAAATATTTAAAGTATCTCCCACCCTAAGTTCATTTGTCAACACCTCCCGTAAATCTTCAAACATATTTGCTGTACTACTTCTAATCTGCAATCACATGCTTTTTCAGGATATTATTATTATTATTATTATTATTATTATTAAAATTGTTTCTTGAATAAATTCCCCAGTTTACATGTACAGTCAAACCTGTATACGCCTCTCAAACTTGGTTAATGACAAATGCATGTCCTATGCACCAAATAACATTAGCATTATTATTAGTACTAATATCGTTGTTATTATTTGATAGGTATTTTTATTAGCAGCAGTAGTATGCTATCAAGTTACAGTTATTTTGTGTAGCTATTTAGCAAAGATAAAAATAACAAAATAAAATTAAAAGTTTCACAATAGATAACTATTCTTACTCAAATCCTTTATGTACATTAAAATCATTACTGACTCGAATAATTTGTCACATACATTGAAGTTTTCATCACTTGTTACCAGTTTCTTTAATTCACATCCTCAAGGGATATCATAAGTGCAGGGTGTCTCTACTATAAAAGCTTTTTTGCACGTTCGTGCATTGAATTGTATGTACAGATGAGTTGCTTTCTCTAGAGCGTCGGACACTTATTCCAAGAGTAGCGGATCCCATATCTGCCCAGGCCAGCCCTAATTCGAATGTCTCGGTGTGACGTTGGCAAAGGTTCTTCGCTCCTGTTTCTTCGGCATGATATAACCTGTAATGTGGTTTTTAAAATGTTCCGTCATGTTTTAGGAAAGCAACGTTGTAAAATCGTCAGTCAACGGCCCCATTAATAATATAGACCACTGAAATCAACTGGTGTAAAAATAAAACGGAATAGTCATTTCGCTTCTTATTCAGTTATATCATTACCTATTAGCCAGTGTACTTGTTTTTCCATCATATCATTACAACTTGGTCATTCTATTTCTATTTACGTTATAGCGGTATATACCAATCTTATGAACCACCACGTAACTGAAACACTGGATCCGTCCCAGTCTTCTTCCTTAAATTTGTCAAATCACCAAGGCATGTTATTACAGGTTATAAAAGGCATAGAATATATGATATAAAAATCTGCTGCCAATTTGGAATAAAAGACTAAAAATAACATTTCATATAAACCAAATGTTTACAAAACTCAAGGCTGTAGAACTTGGAATATTAAAAAGCTCTTAAACATTCTGAGATGGAAAAAATTTGTCTGCATTTAGAACTTGCAGACTATGATTTTATGATACAAAGGGAGGAAGATATCGCAAGGTTGTTGTTGGAAAGTTTAGTTTTTAAGTATTTTTGCACTTGCTGATTTCAGAAGGAGGAAGGCAGGGTAGCACTTTCAACATGTCCAGAATGCCCTCCTCCACACTGATTGTTGAATTGTAGCCAAGCTTCCTGATCTTCTCGTAAGACACTTCATAGTCTCGTTTGTCTTTGTCCTCCCCTGAGCCAGATTCCGTAATGAAGCATCCTTTTACATTGGCCTGAATAGTCTTGGCTATCTGAGATCTCGTCATATTCATCTTCTCATCGCCCACATTGTAGGCTTGGCCCTTCATAACATCAGCGTTCGCGATCGCAAACAAAAATGCACGTGCAGCATCTTTCACATGCAAGAAGATGCGGCGGAAGTTTCCTTCATACAGATCAAACTCTTTTAGAGTCAGAGCTTTGTATGCAAGATCGTTACATCTAAGCGCAAACGGGCTGATAGTCCAAACACTGTGGCCAAACGAAGTGCAATGCCCCCAGATTCACAAACTAATTTCTCGCTCTCGGCTTGGCTACTTTCATATAAGGTCAGTGGGCTGATGGTTCTTTCCTCCGTGCAGATGCCATCTACAGCCTCGTAGCAGGAGCCCGTGCTGGCATAAACCAAGATCTGATCAGGACGCTTCAGTTGGTGATATTATTAATGCCTTGAATGTTTGTTTCAATTGCAAGCTGTGGGTCTTTGTCACATGCTGGGTAACCTACGATAGTGGCCAAATGAACGATGACGTCTTTATCACTCATGACCTCTGCAAGATGAGACTTGTCCTGGGTGTCCCCACGAATCACGTGCAGATTTGGTTGATCTGCAAAATGTATTATTGGAGTCACTCCCCAGAGGAAGATATCATATATTGTGACGTCATATCCTTCATTCAGCAGCAAAGGGACCAAAGTGGTCCCCAAATACCCTGCTGCTCCGGTCACCAGGACCTTCTTAGTGATACTTGTTCCTTTGGCACCTTTGCTTATCTTTATCTGAAGAGAGAATTATAAATTTTGAAGGTATACAAATAAATAGCAGTTATTTCAAAACATCATCCTTAACATTTAGGATTTTGAAAGAAAAGTCAACTAACAAGTCCTGGTCTTTGACCTTTGTTATGACATGCAGGAAAATAAACAATATCATAGCAAACAGAGAACTAATTGGCATGGATTAAAGTTTACGGATAATAATTAGGAAAACAAAATCAGAGGTCATACTTGTGACCTAAATGATGGTGCGCGAATGGTTCATTATCTTCTTTCTCACGCAGCCCATGACTCATGATGCTTAGCTATCTCCCCTGTGAATAAAGTAGCATAAGTCTTCGTTTGCTCTGATTCATCTTTAGGCAAATGATTGATGATCTGGATTTTAATGAGTTGTTTTTATTCTCCATCCATGTGCTACTTTCATGGACGACTCTTTCATATGCGCATATTGTTTAGACAAACGAATCATCCAAGATAATTGTTCCAAGGTTGCGAAACTGCTAAAATACTATTTTTTCTAATCGAACGACTTCTTTTCATAATAATATATGTAACATTGTGTGTGTTCATGAAGAAACCTGAGATAATGAGTCTTTTTTCCGCAAAATGTAACAAATAACTATCATGAATATATTTACTTATATCGTGAAGGACACGTTCCTAATGAAGAAAGTTACAACATAGTTTTTGTCAAGCCAACGTACACAACATGTACCTAATATACGAAGCCAAGTAAATATAATAATATGGAGTCATCTATTGTTACCATGCAACATAATTATGGTGATGTGCTTTATTAATCCTATACCTACACACATTTTAATAATGTTACTACTATATATCTATGACTGTGTTGATGCGCCGTTAATATACATGCACACATTCGACTAATGCTACTAAATACCCAGGACTGTACCCTGAAACCCTATACCTAGATAAATTCAATTAACGCTAAAGTATATCCAATATTGTGTTGATGTGCCCTAAAACTCTGTACCTACACACTTTCATATAATGATAATAAATATTAGGATTCTACTGAAATGCCACCCTAAAAAATTGTCTTTAAATAAACCTAATTAGTCCAACTTTTTTGTATATATCTTGTTGTACTTTATGTTTGCATTTATCTGGAAGGGTTTATATTCCTAAAAGTGTTGTGTAATTGCTAATTTTTAGATTTTCAGAACAAGTCTCTCTCTGTGTATATAGACGCACACACACACACACACACACACACACACACATATATATATATATATATATATATATATATATATATATATATATATATATATATATATATATATATATATATATATATATATATAAATTGATACCATACACTAAAACACCAATCAATATTATTACAGTTTTGGGGCTGATCGGCCTATATTAGGAGTTGAAAATAGAAGTCGAACAATCTTCTACGTTCTTTATTCAAAAGAGAATATCAAAATATACAAAATTCTTACAAACGTTTATGCCAAGAAGTTTGGTGTGTGGGAGTTATGCTAGGCGCGAGTAGAAGACAAGAGTGGAAGCCAACTTTTTCAACAACGAAATGACACTTAGCACAGTATTTGCTATGAGAATTAGCTCTCGTAACTATGTTGACACTTCGTGTGAAGAAGGTATATTATTGAATTTGCGACGTTATTTCTTTCAATCCCATATATTAAAAAAATATGTTTAAAGGATATTCATTGCCGACGATATATAAACGCTTTCTACCATACGATGAAATTCCTTTTCTTGTTTTCTGTGTTATTTTTTATTGATTGGTGTTTTACGACACATTTATACAATAAAGCTCATATCGTACTGGGTATATATACTGAGCTAAGTGCCGATCCGAAGGGGAAGAAACTTGATCTGAAGGGGAAGAAACTTGAGAGTAGTATGGTGGGACGGTCTAGGGACTAGGGGAGTTCCATGTTAAAAAGGCAATATCCACTCTGGGGACTATGTAAAATTTAACATGGGAGAAAAAATTATCGACTCTGGGGACAAGGGAATTTAACATGGGAGAAAAAAATATCCATTCTAGGGACAAAGGGAATTGAACATGGGAGAAAAAATATCCATTCTAGGGACAAAGGGAATTGAAGATGGGAGAAAAAAAGCAATTCTAGGGACAAGGGGAAATTAACATGGAATTTTTTATTTTTTTAAAAATTAAAAAAATAAAAAATAAAAAAGGGGTAGGCAATGGAAAGTCAATCTCTTTTCGAGACCTATGAGTGGCCCTGAAAAGAGCCTATGGGTTTCTTCTTTTTCTTCTTCTTCTTCTTCTAACTCCTTAACTTCTTTATCCATCCTCTTATTTTTTCCATCATTCCTTTCTTCTTCTTCTTCTTTTCTGTTTCCGGTATCCAGTCCGGGTGACCCATGGCTCGGAACTTCTGTTGGATTTTCATCCAGTTAGCGTTTAGTTTCTCTAGTTCTTCCTTTTTCTTTCTATTTTCTTCTTCTTTTCTTTCCTTTGACCACTTTTCTTTGATCTTCTTGACCTCCTCGGTCAGCACATTCCTCATTACTTCTTCCGCTTTCTTAAGCTTGTCTAAGCCCCACTTCACAAAAGACCAATCTGTCCATTCTACAATGTCTTCTAAAAAACACCTTACACTCGTCACATAAACTATGGCTTCTTTCAACTTGCCCACTTTCACATACGGTGGGTTAATGAAACCTCTGATTCTCTTCTCCTCATCCTCTTTTGTCACTGCATGCCTCCATTCCTGTTCAAGCCTTTCTGCTACATTCAATCCATCCAACATCCAATACCAACTTCCCATAAGGTTGTTATACAAAGCTGAAGCTGCTGGCATCTTCTTATTTGCTTATTCCGTGGAATGGGCTCCAATGGCAAACACTGTTAGTTTTATAGTTAAAGCGCGGACGTGATGGAAAACATCCCCCTAAAGCCCAAAAGTTATATTACCTAGATCATCACTTAAAACGTGCGGACGTGAAGGAAAACATCCCCTACTTTTCTCATTTCATATGATCTACTATCCACATACGTGAAGCATCAATAAACAAACCCCTAATCTACTATTCACACACGCAAAGCATTAAAATGAAACCCAAATCTACTATCCACACAAACGTACGTGAGCGCTTACAAAAACACACACACACACACACACACACACACACACACAAGGAAAAAAAAAGAGTCAGTGTTTATATTCACACTACTCTACCTACACACATTGGCAAATCGATTACTATTTCTTTTCTAAAGGTCTGGGTAGCCCTGAAAAGGGCTGTTTGTTTTTAACTCCAGATGCACCTATCTAATGCTGGCACCTTCCTGGCCTGGCACCACATACACATCTTCTTCCCCAGTCTCCTTTTACCTTTTTTCTTGGGAGTGCAGAGGCGGGATAAGTGGCTTCAGAATCCCAATTTTCTGTCTCTGGGATTCTGAAATTTCTTCTCTTCTTTTCCTCCTCTTCTTTTTTTCTTCTTTCCTCCTCCTCTTTCATCCTTCCCTCTTCGACAATGGCCTCCGCGGCCAGTTCATTTAGTATGCGCCTGGCATATTCCAGGTGCATCTGGAGTTCTAGAAGCTTTACAATTCTGGTATTCATTGTCTTGTTAACGAATGAACAGGGTAGCTAGACTGCCAAGCGATTTTTAATTTATAGTTAAAGAGCGGACGTGAAGGAAAACATCCCCTAAAACAAAATTGATCTTACCTAGATCATGACCAAACAACGCGCGGACCTAAAAGAAACACTCACTCACTTTTTTATACTGCACATCACTATTCTAAAAAATATTCATTAATCACTTCAATATACTATTCACATACGCAAAGCAATCCAATCAAACCCCAAATATACTCTCCCCACACCTCAAACAGCAAAAAACATGATCTTAATCTACTATCCACAGAAACGTACGTGAGCACTTACAAACACACAATCATATACACAAACACATACACTCACACCACAAAAGAGTCAGTGTTTATATTCACACTACTCTACATACACACATTGGCAAATCGATTGTTATTTCTTTTCTAGAGTATTGGGTAGCCCTGAAAAGGGCTGTTTTTTTTTTTGTTTGCTATGGCAATCTTTTAGATTCTAAGAATGCGACGTCCTCTGAGGATAGACTTTCTGACGATAGGTCTGCTTCTTCGGAAAGAGAAGAAGAACTCTTTGGTGTCGATACGACAATCGACAAAGCTTCTGTCAGGTTCAGGTTGCTGCCGCTGCTGCTGCTGTTGCTGTTGCTGCTGTCTCTGAAGTCTGTACTTATCTGTCCATTCTTCTTTCTCCCTGTTCACTTCTTCTCTGAAGAGCTCTTCTATCAGGTCTTCAGTGACTTTTAGCATTCTCACATTCTCTATCTCTTCTGGCTTCGGTATCAGACTGTGTCTGACCCTATGCAAATTCACTTAGGCTTCGTTTAGCTTAGCTAGTTTGGAGCACATCTTCGTAGGAGGATGAGTCGACAATGGATGGTTAGACTGGAAACTAGCCCGGTTCTTAAAGTCAAAGCGCGAACGTGAAGGAAAACATCCCTCTACGGTTTTCGAGCCGGAACGTTCAATGAGTGTCATGAGAGGGTTATTAAGAAGTCAAAGAGCTTGAATCAAAATTCTTATAGCCAAACAAACCACAAAGGCATTTTTTTTCAAAACACAACATTTTTTATTCAAAATCACTTAACACTAACAAACAACTCTAACATTTTTTAACAATAATCCAACAATATAACATCAAACGTTTTTTTCAAATCTCAAACATTTTTTTCAATTCACACATTACTTTGGACAGGGTTGACAACGTTGTGAATGAAATTGTGATTTCCACTGTTGGAAGTCATTAGGCCATTGATGGACACTACGTTTCCTAGCTTGAGACAAAAGATTAGCATAATGGTCACAAAACCATTGATCTACTTTCACATCGTTTCTAGAAGAAGAACGAGGATCAAAATGAGTCACTAAATGTTCTATGGAATAGCCCAGGCTGCGATGATGCAGAAAATACACGCAATATTGTCCACACACCAAGGAATCTGTGCGTTGTAATTTCACATTATTGAATCGGGTGGTCTGAGCATTTCTTCTCATAAAGTCGATGATATCGTCTTCCAAAGGAGGTAATCCGTACGAATCGAAACATCTTTAGCACAGACGACAGGATTCCAAGAAGAAGTATACGAGCTGTGGTTCAAAAGGTAATAAAGTTCCCAGGTATCCATTGATTTGTGTGTTTTCTTCTTCACAGGTAATAATAAGTCATCAATTCGATCCTGACTTTTTGCTTGAAAATGTCTAACAAATAACCGTTTCTTCGTTTCGCCTCCCCACTCTGATTCAGGACAGCTTCGATACGATCGATCTCTTGAGTGGTTAATGGTGGACAATAATGTTCACGCAAGTCTTTATACCACTGATGCAACACGACTTCGTCCGAGATGAGACTCCAAGCTTCGTCCAGATACTCGTCCAATTTTTCTTCTTGACTCAGCATCAGGCATTTATCGTGTTGAATTTGACTGGGATGATCGTTGTGACATCCATAGCAATCTTTCTTGATCAATTCCGTCATTTTGTCGACCAAGTGTTTGGCAAAACAGGAGACTAAATGGGCTTCTTGTTCTGGCCATCTCGATTTCATCATGATCACTTCTTCTTCCACAGTCTCCTCACATTTCATGTCCAAAGTTTCTTCACTAGGTAAAGAGGGATAACAGTCTTCCATGACTTCTAATAATCTAGAATGACTTCTCTCAAACTGTTGATTTCTATGGTATCATCGAATTCTGCATACAGGATGACGTTCACTGTCTTGTCCAGTGGCTTTGCAAACTGAAGTTCCACACGAATCTGGCCTGATTTTATAGGGTGGAAATGTCCCTCGTCGCTGCCTTGGTCTGGAGTGAAATCGAAAGCCCACAAACCATAGCCTCCTGCGTAATCCTCGTACGAAATACCGTGACTGGTGTTGGTTCCTAACTGTCCGGTGGCTTCGTATAGGGACAAGTACGATCTCAAGTAATTCTTCTTGTCAAAGTTAGGTTCGACAGGTCGGGTACACAAGGTCTTGCTATCGCGACTGACTTCGATCTTGGACACGTTAAAGTGATGAAAGTAGAAAGGATTTTTAGCTAAAGCTCCGTTGAAGGCTGCATTCTCGACGATACCAAGGATCAAACGTTTGGGTAGCTGGCCTTGGAACAGATGATCTTCGATTATGGATCGTTGCCCCGTAGGAATGGTGAAGGTTTTCACTTCCACGCGTCGTATCGGATACTTAGCGGTCGTTCTGCTCAACGTCTGACTGTTGTCGTTACCCACTTTAGGTAACACTTCCACGCGTCGTACGTAGAGCCTGGCTTCCTCGATGACAGTTTTGCAAGTAGTAGTACCTATCAAATGGAAAGCGGCACTGCTACGATTCAGTCTCAGGGGAACATTCACCCCATTCAGCAAATATTTCTCTTGCAACCACATGTCCAAATGCAAACGATCCATCAGTTCTAAACTCTGTCCGTCTTTGATTTTGTCTCTTCGTTCTACAAATCCCGCATTGCATGTTTTTTTTTTGTATCAGTTTCGAATGTTTCAAATTCGCCCGCATCGTCAGCTTCCCATACCACACAGGCATCGAGATGGGTGTTCTTGGCGTCTATTCCGTACGTCAAGAGATTTTCCAGGTAGGTACAATAAGGGTAAGTATCCATGCTGCTACTGACTAGTTTGTTATTCAAGTACAAGTCCACTCCACTGAACCATTAATGCATGAAATTGTTGACGGGAGCTATTACCTCATCGCCTTCTAGGGGCGAATTGTCCTCATCGACAACTTTGACTTTCAGGTACAAGTAACTGCTATTCAGATCGATGTAATCTTCGGGCTGTCCTTTGATTTCAAACTCGATGGGAGATGAGGCTGTCAAAGAGGAGACGGGGTGAAATTCCAAACACTGGGATTCTTGCATGGTCATCATGGTGGGGAGCAAGGCAAACAGATCCAGTTCCGACTTGGAACAAGCGCAAGATTCTCGGTGCATCATTTTGTTCTTTCTCAATAATCGAAAACGTCTAAGTCTCGAACGATTCTTCTTTTCTTTGTCTTTCAAGCTTTTGAAGTGTGAAGTCTGGTGAAAGGGTGTTTTCTTCGTCGTCTCTTTCTGCCTTGTCCTTGCTGAATGCCTGACTCGGTAGCGTGCAGGGCATTTATAGGTGTTTCTCGTCGGCCCAAAAGGTCTTTGCCCGTTTGCAGCAAGACATTTTTGCCATCCCTCATGAAGGCTTCTTTAGGGTTTTGTTTGTCGATGATGACATTTTGGAGAAATTCTTTGCCTTGCGTCAGTGCAGCATCTTTCAAGGCGTGCAATCCGCGTTTCACCATCGGTTTCAACACCGGAGCCACCGAACGAAAGGCCGATTTCAGCATATCTCCTAAACCGTGTCCTCGCTGTCGAGCAACCCCTCGGTACACTGGATACATGACTTACGAGTCGTGAGAGAACCGTTTTCGAAAATGGAGTTTCACCGTGACTTTTCCTTTGGTGAATGGAATATTTTGTCCCAGATCTCCTTTTATAGCAATGTTGACCGTGTCCAAATAAGACTTACTGACAGGCAAATAGTGAGGATGGACACATTCGTGGTGAACGTGGTAAGTGTTTCCACCTTTTCGTCAGCGTTCGTGGCAGAATCCACTTTGAAAGGAATGACACGCAGTAATGGTACGGAGGTGTGTCCCACTACGTTGTACTCCACCACATCGGAGTACACAGACATCAAATTCAGTCCTTGGTTCAGTTCTACCGGGGCACGAAATAACTTGCTAAAAGACTCGTTGTCGTAAACGATTGGTAATTCGTTTTTCTTGAGCATGGCCATTCTCATGTCCATGTCTCCGCCCAACATGTCAAACAATTCAGGACAAAATAAAATGGACACGATTTTACTCCCGTCTAATTTCATCAAGAAGCGACGAGCAGCTTTGTGGTATTCCATAGTGACACTTTTTTGACACTTTCCAAAGGTTTCAGAAACACGACATTAAACCTGGAGGTAATGGTGCTCACCAAATGTTGACCACTAAAATAATAGCCTGGGGGAATGAACAAGTGATAGGTGGTGTACTTTTGATTTTTTGTGCCAGGGATTTTCTTGTCATATTTGCCATGGGTATCCAAGTACTCTTGCACTTGCTCGTCATAAACTTCCACATCAGAAAAGTTTTGATTGGGAAGGACATTGAGGACTTGGGTCGGGTGAATGATTTCCACTAAAGCCACTTCCCAATGGGCTTCGCGATCTAATGGGATGGCCTGAGGTAATTTGGCCGTGTAACAGCATAACGTGTTCTTGGGAAATACCTCCATGGAACTGTCACTGGGTAAGGTTAAGTAAAATTGGTTTTGGTGACTCATAATTCCAGAGTTCTGTGGCTGTCCGAGGGGTTACTGGACGTCAGAGGTGTGTCTCCGCCCAAAATGGGGTTGCTGTTGTTGTTGTTGTTATTGGAGTGGTGACTGGCACTGGCATTGGGCACAAGGTTCACGTTCGAAGAGAATTTCAGGGAGGGATTGGGAAGCAGGTAACCGATGCAACTGCTCAATAAAATGGTCCAAAATTGTTTGTCTCCTTGTTGCAAACTCAAATTGGCGATGGCTGCCCCGATGACACAATACACCACGAAGATTTGACAGAAAAAGACGATTTGCGTTTTAGGAACACGTTCTCCGCACCACACCACAAAGGTTGTTTTTTTAAATCTTGCAGAGAAGAACTGGGTGAAAGAGTGGTAGACGTAGCTGCGTCTGTGTGAAAGGGCATGATGGTCACTTTTTTTTATAGTCGATGACTTGCGAAGCGTCGATTCAAGAATCAAAACTGGGTGGATATCCTTTCCAATGTACTTTAATTTCTTTGACACGTCGTTTGCCCACTTTACTGGTTCTGCGTTCGAGAATGCTTTCGATGTCGTACACGTCGTCTTCTTTTTTGGTGACACGTTGTAACTAAGGTAAGTAAAACGTTCCTTTGAGCACTTCTCCGTTCATGTCTTCCAATTTATAGATGGCAGGATGACGGCCATGCACTCGTCCAGTGACACGAAACAATTCGGTGGTCCAGTTAGGTAATTAACCTTTGTCGAAAGTGCGTTTGGTTTTGCCAATGCGCACCCAATCTCCTACGGCCAACTCTCCACTTTTCTTGGGGACAGCCCTCGTCGGGGACGTACCAAACAGGCGCTCAAACACCAGCACTTCGTTGTCGGGAGTCACTTCTTGCGGGGCACGTCCGATGCTTCGATGGTAAGATTGGTTGTACGCTTGCACCAGGTGCGGTAAGATGTCGATGTACTTCAGAGTGTGGTGATGCGTAAAATATTTCCACATGTGTTCTTTCAAAGTACGTTGAAAACGTTCCACGATGCTGGCTTTGGTTTCGGGATTCTCGGTGGTAAAAAAATGAATGTCACGTTTCTTTAATTCTTTTTGGAAAGCTTGGTTCAGAAATTCGGTACCTTTGTCCGTTTGCCATCGAAGAGGGTGATGACCACTTTGTTTCAACACTCGTTGCAGGGCTCGCACTAACTCGCTGCTCGATTTGGAAGTCAAGGGCACGACCCAGGCAAATTTGGAAAAGACGTCGATGACACAAAACAAATATTTGTAGCCACGATTGTAGCTGGCCAAATGAGAGACATCGGCTAAATCGGCTTGCCATTGATGATCGATGCCTTCCACTCGGGTGCGACTTCTGGAAAACTTGCGTCGAATGGGTTTGAGTAAAATGTAGGTAGCTTGTTCTTGTAACTATCGTTGCACTTGAGGTAAACGGAGACTTTTCAGTCGCGTTTTGGCAGCACGATACAATTTTTGAACTCCTGCGTAACCTGCAGGATGCGAGGGATCGTAGTAAATGCTGGCTAAGACTTTTTCCATTTTTTGTGTTTGTTTGTGTGTTTAAAAGTTACCCACTCTTCGGTGATGCTACTTTGAGTGTGACGAAAGGGTGGTTTAGAAACGGATTTACGTGTCCGATGGGCTACGGGAGTAGAAGTCGAAGGTAGTGGCGGTAGAGGTGGCAATGGAATGGCTTTGGTCTTCTTTTCTTTTTTCACTTCTGGCTTCCCTTCTTTCTTTTTCACTTCTGTCGAAGGAGGAGTGGACATCATCTTTTTAACCCAAGCTTTCATTTCTTCTCGTTGGGGTGTGGGGGACGGGGTCAACAAGGATGCTGCAATCTTACTTGAAATGGGAGCTGCTGACGATGTTTGAAACATCTCTTCTTCCTCAGGTCTTCGTGGGGTAGCATCTCTGGTGACCCCTGGGGATGGTAGTAGTGGTGGTGGTGGTAGTGATGATGGTGCTGGACTTTTCATTAAGGTCTTAAAATCTTTCAGAGTGGGTAGAGCTGTTTCGTCTAAAGCTTTCTGGTGAAAGAGTTGCAGTCGTTGCAAGAGTTGACCGTACTTTTGCGATTTTTCTGTTTCGGACAAATCTTGGCGATCCATCAAGGACTGCAATTCGTGTTGTAACTGGGACATCTCGCTCAAATGGGGATTGGGAGGTAAATGCGGGGTCCGTTGTTCTTGCCACCGATGGTATTCCATCCATCGTTTGTAAGGCACTAAAGCTAGTTTTCGTCCTTCCATGGGGTTGTCCGGGGTCGATTCTGAGATCTTGGGACTTCCGAGGACCTTTTTATCTTGCTCCCACCAGTCCTCCCAACATGGTTCCGAAGACTCCTTTCAGTAAGGGGCCTAACAAGAGGGGTAAAATACCTCCACGTTGGACCAACATCTTCTTTTTTGACGAATGGGAATTTTCTTTTGAACCATTTGGCGAAGAACGTGACGATGTTTGCCTAAGCATTGTTTCTGGTGTTTGGACAAAGGGATCGTGCCTTTCAAGACGTTCAAACAACATTCGCACACGGTATCGATGACCTCTTTGGAGGCTGATTGAATGAGTTTTTTTCGTAGAGGTGGAGAAGCTTTGGACAGGACAGATAATATGTCCCCATGTTTGACAAAACGAGGAGGCAGTCCTTTTCTTTTCTTTCCTTGGGGTTGTTTAGAAGAGGGATGTTTTCTGGAGGGTGACATGTTTGAGTCTTCAGCACCAAAAACACTGATACCCCAACTTGGTCACAGGCCTTTTTTATACTGGAACGCGTCGCCACTGATTGTCTTTACGTCGTATCAACTTCAGGACGGGCATGACACGTCGTGCAGGGGTACGCAACGGACTAAATCGAGCCAGTTCTTGCTTGGACAAATCCAGTAACCTTTGTAACATGCCCGATCTTTTTTGGAATTTGATTTTGTGAGAAGGTACTTTGTGAGCAGCAGCCACTGCCACTAAATTGGAGGGTCCTGCCACTGGGGACGTTCTTGGGGTCATCAACGGAGAAGTTCTTGGTGTGATCAACGTCTCCAAGTACTCTTCAGTTCTTGGTGTCATCAACGGAGAAGTGGATGAACGTGAGGCTGCCGCAGACGCAGTCACCGCCGTGGCAGATCGTGGTTTGCGAGTGTGAGGTTGCGTTCTGACCGAAGTGCCTCTCTTGCGACTAGATTTCTTCTGTGGACTTTTCTTTTTCTGGGGACTTTTTCTCTGTTTCTTTTTCTGGGGGCTTCTTTTCTTTTTCCGGGGTGGTGTCTGGTAAGAGGAGGGTCCCGCCACTGGAGAAGTTCTCCTTGGGGACCTGGTCTTTTTCTTCTCCTTGGAGCTTCGTTTGACTTTTTTCTTGGGGAGAAGTTTGGGGGCATTAGGATCCCATCTTAAGAGACAGCGAATGATGACCCCTCCTAGAGTACCGCTCCCTCCAGGTTTCAAAATGATTTGTTTTTTGGTTTGAGTGTCGATGCGGGGATCGGCCAGTTGGGTCAAAGCGACTTTGTTTCGATCAAAAAAGCGTTTGGTTTGATGAGGAATCTGAGTTATCCCTTGGAGTAATTGACGTGCCGTCACCGTGAACCATCGTAAGACTTCTTTGAGACTAGCTTCTAAGACACGAGCTCGTATTTGTGGATTTTTTTCTCGACTTATGCCATACAAGGCATGCATCAATTTGACGGGGAGATGTGATTGAAGGGACGTCATGTTCACACTGTGAGACAGACGAAAAGGGTCTGAGGTTTTTATAGATTTTTTTGGTGCGGTTAAGTCGAGGACGGAGACGTGTACAGGACAGGCCCTCCGTCTTGACTCCAGTGGTGAAACAAGTGGGTACGAAATCGCAAATCCTCGGGGGTCGTAGGTTTCAAATCGACGAGTAAATAGGCGTGTGGAGTTTGAGTGGCATCGTCGTACGCCTGAGTCAACCAAGGCGTTCCTAACTGTTTGGCTAAGACTTGCACTTGCGATTTATCTCGAGGGCTTTTAAACAAGACCACGTAATGCGCATTGAGACTGATGGTGCGATGGGCTTTACTTTGTTGAAACAAATTTTGGGTGATGTAAACGACACTGGCATTACGGTGATGCCCTTTGCGCGTGAACCACAGTTTAATTTCTTCTTCGTCTTCTCCTAACATGTCGTCGAAAATGACCAAATGGGTTTGACGGGAGTCAGAGACGATGCCGTCGTCTTCTTTAGGAATGCCTTCCACAAACACGATGGAATCGCCTTGACTTTCTCACAAGAGGTTGTACGCCCATTGCCACTCTTTGTAACACCAAACTATCCGCTGAGGTGGTCGATCGATCAAATAATGTTTATTTTCGATCAAACGTTTGACGAATTCGGTTTTGCCTGAACCGCTAGGTCCAGCAATGAGCATGTTAAAGGGATGGCGAAGATACAAAGCCTCCCAACTGGCACGATCTAAGTATTCGTCGATGACTTTGACAGTAGAGGAAGTGGGAGCATAGACAGCAGAAGTAGCCATAGTGTCAGGAATGTCACTTGTGATACGAAAACAAACAAGACGAGAGTTTATATACTTTTTTTCAGAACACGTCTATTGAATGTTTTAAACATGAATACGAAAGACAAAAATACATAAAAGCCAAAGGCTTAAGTACAAGGATAAAAGGCACATGAAAATCATGAACGTGGAATAAAAACAGGTGTCTGTACAACATGTTTTGGGTAAAGTTCTGACCAGTTCTATAGGGGGTAAGGTCACACAAGTGTCCTCCCGAAAGGGTCTTTTCAGGCCTGTCCACGATAGTCCTGTCCTGGGTGACGGATTCTCCTGGCACCGTCACTAACACAGGTTGAAAAGTGACTTTTTTCTTTGGACGTTGAAAGGAAAGATCACAACTCTCGAGCATACTGGGCCACTTCTTGGGTCCAAGTCTCAAAATCCCATTTTTTCCAGGCACGGACATCTGTCCAATGGGGGTGTAAGTCACAAGCTACACACACATCGTCATACACGTCTTGGGTAGCTAAAAGTTGACGAATCTTTTTTTCCCGTAGAGGTCGAGAAGTATCCAGATGAAAACGTAAGGCTTTGAGCAAAAGGAGTCTCTCGTGAACATTTAAAGGCACCACTTTCATGTTGAATGGGGTGGTAAATACTGTTCGTAAAGAGTCCACAAGGAATCGGCTGGTAAACGAAATCCCTGAAAACAAGTCACTAAGACACACACCACTTGTCGATCCAAATTGAATGGATACAGTTCTTGTAATAATCGATGGTAATGATCCACGGTTTGAATATGGTCATTGAGTTCCTTCCACGGAATATGTTGGATTACATACGACATAAGTCGTGGCATGGCAGCCTGTTTTTATAGTCTCTTTGTTTCGGAAACAATACACGTACTTTCTAGCCAGAGATCGTCGTTCTCCAGTGGGGAATTTAAATGTTGCATGCTGTAACCGAAACGTCAGAGTTCGTTTAGAAGTTTCCTCTTGCGCTAAGTAGATTCCACGTAAAATATGTCGGTAATCCTTTACCTTGTCTTCCTCAATGCGTTGCACTATGTGAATCTCGAAGTAACCAAAATGACCAACACGTGGATCATCGGGGGTCTGGAAGTATTGAACAAGGTCTGACCACTGAAACAATTTCTGACGAATCAGTTCTCTTATGCCATTCAGGTACCAGTGGTTAAACATCTGGTGACGTAACGGATGCAATTGTTCTTTACGTTTGACTTGTATTTTGACCAGCTCTCGGTAAATGCGTTCTCTCAACTCCACAGGCAAAGCACGAATGTTCTCTTGTAAAGTATCCATGAATAGGTCAGTCCGTATAATTTACAATCTTCTCCTAGAGCAAAAGTAATCCACATAGTGAGTAATTTCTGACCACTGCCATTCAGGGTAACGTCCAAGAATGTCACTGAACTCTTTTGATGTAAACGGCCTAGAGTAATACAATAGGTCGAATGCATACTTGACCCAAATAAATCTAACACACTGGTTGACTTTTTTCACGTTTCTCTTGTGAATTTCTCGGCACAAAAGTTCTACAGTCACCCATTGAGATTTCACTCTGGCAAACCTCTGCCAAACTTCCTTGTAAATCTTCTCTTGCAGTTCTTTAGGTAATGATTCAATATCGTTTTTGAAATGAAGTTTAAATACTGGTCTCGGTGATGTCCAACATTTGACTCTTAGCCAAACTGGTTTCTTCTTCGTCAACGACATGGTAAGTTACTTTAATGTCTCGGTCCCACTAAGGGTAAGTAATGACAATTCGGTGACCATCGAGCATGTTCTACGTAGGCCGAATCTTGCGGTTCCCAGTGGTGAAGTGACACACCGCAACTGAAGCACTTGACTTTATCTCCTTCGCCCAAGTAGAACAATCCGGCTCTGGTAATTCTTCGGGGGTCGGACCTCCCAGATACTTAGGCCATTTTCCTTTGAACGATTGAAGACGATTTTCAAAGTCGCAGTATTCCGACATACGCACAGGAAACGAATATTCGTCTTTCACAGGTTCGTTTCGATGAGGGTTGGGTGACATGGACAGGAGTTTACTCAGGGCTGGATGACATCCGTAGGGGGATAGACGTGAAGATGAACATCCCCCTTTAAAATGAAACCCAGTAAAATGTCCAAGAGGAAGAGCGGCATCGCTTTCGCATCCCTCAGGTTTGACACGCATAGCATCACTTTCCATGATAGGGGTAGTGAGAACAAAGTTCCCATGATGCATTACGGCATCGCTAAGGTCACAACATACAGTATCGTACCCATCGCAAGGCTCACAATCGCATTCCACTTCAGAAGCCCCACACTTGAATTGTGCCTTTCAAAACTTGTTTTGTGTTTCTCTGAAAGTATTCATCTTGTTCGCTTGGTCTTGGTAGTCACAATGAACTATCGATCTTGACCATAGTCCCTTTTTATACTAGTCGCCATGGTGGGTGGCTATCCTCTTACAACCAATGTTTTATACCAACATGTCCATACGGCAAAGTAAAGTGGTTGGGCAGTCGCACTCGCTTCTGGTACACGATTTGATAGACTTTTTCCAAGGGCCGACTGACGATGTGATGAGTGGGTAAACGTACAATCTTGTTGGGTTGATCGGTGGTCACTTTAAAGTGTTCATCCTCTCCGGATTGCAAAGCTTCCTTCAATACCCCAAAGTTGACCACACGACTGGTACGATAATTAAGAGTCAGTGCTTTTACTTTGCACGTCGTGTGCACTTCTCCTTGTGGGTCCCGGTATTCGTAGCCGTAATTTTT
This sequence comes from Sinohyriopsis cumingii, assembly GCA_028554795.2. Taxonomy (NCBI): domain Eukaryota; kingdom Metazoa; phylum Mollusca; class Bivalvia; order Unionida; family Unionidae; genus Sinohyriopsis; species Sinohyriopsis cumingii. Next base: position 117,377,581 of record CM068835.1, on the reverse strand, counting down.
GGGACGAAACTTAGAATCTTGTCGTCGGGATGCTCGTCTGTCGAGGCTCCTAAACGGTCTCATTCGATGTCAGGGTGCTGTTGACTCGGGTGATGGATGTAAAATGCAACAGGACGCGTTCCCCTAACAGTTCTAAAACTTCGTACAATTTTAAGCGAGCATGGGCTGTCACGTAAGCCGCAATGATGACATTTCCAAAGGGGTCGTCTTGTACAAAGTCCAGATCTTCTTCGTAATTGACCAAGATCAAATCCTCGCGAACGACGTCCACGTGTTTCATGTATTTGGTTTTGTCGTGAATCATCTAGAAGTAGCGGGAAGGTTCGGTCAAATATTCCGTCTTGGGTAAACACGGTCGTTGTGCCATTTTTCCCCACAAGCAATTTAACATCACTTTGGCAAACGATCGCCTGCCTTCGTTTTTCTCGATGTGGTCTAAAGTGATGCCTTCTTGTTCCCGGTATTTCTCTTTGAATGTCTTTTCGTCTTCGGGAGTGTGACACCAGGAAGGATAGCCGCTGGCTTCTTGCTTCAGTTTGAAAAAGGCATCCACGTAGTCTGCGAAAATGCCTTTCTGAGTGGGGTCACCCTTGTGGTATTGTTCTGTATTGGGAAAGTGGCAAATTTCGTACACTTCTAACAGTTGGTATCCCATGTCCAGAGCTTTGAACAATTCTACGCTGACCCAGGTTCCCGTCAAAGCCAGTTCTTCCTGGGTGTGCTGACAAGGCTGATCTTGGTTGCACGTTTCGGCACAAGTACGGCACAAAGGAAACATCAGTTTGCCTTGGCAATGGTGAGGTAAGACGGGATGGTGCAAGTCCTTGGGAGCAAAACTTTGCACTTGATCAGACACTCGTATTGTCGAATGTTTTTCAGGTCGATGTGTTCCGTCAACAATTGTGGGTGCCCTACAGGAAAGCGACAATATTTGCACACGTAGGGATACAGCGAACACACGTCGAAGTATTTCATTTCTTCTCCTTTCTCTTCGTCGGCTTGGTACAACAAACAGGTGGCATTGGTCCTTTCTCCGTACAAACTATCACTCGGGTTCAGCGGGTCCATGAACTGGTAACTTTCCACGACGCGTTTAAACTCGGGATCGGTTTTCATACTGTGATCGTACTCGTGTTCCCACATTCCCACCACTTGGTATCCTTGCTGTTCTAACTTTAGGCGTCGCTGACAAGTGTCCTGGTACAAGTCTTCCATGGTTCGTTGTGAAAACTGATTTTTAGTGCCTCGGTCAGGGTAACAGACGGGACATCCGTGAAATAAGCAACCGTTAAACTCGTACACGATCTTGGGGTTTTCTAAGTCCCAGCCATCGACCGAATGCGTTCCGATGGTCTTTTCGCCTCCTCCGTTGCGGGCATGCTGAATCCATTTGTCTTCCTTGTCACACAAGTAATGTAACCAGCGTAGGGCTTTGACCGAGTATTGACGTTTGACATAGTTGGTCGTTTGAGGACTGATGACAGCCACGGTGTTTTCAGGCATGAATCGTTGTCGATACACTAAGGAACACGCTTTGGCAATGGTGCAAGCTTCTTTCAAAGGATCGACCCCTCCGTGTTCCATGAACAGTTCTCGAAATTTTCCACAGCAACGCCGTAAAATGTCCACGTCGGAACGACAATACTTTAACATTTCTTCCTGAAAGTCGAAGGGGTCGGAGGCATGAGCCTGGCACCAAGCGTAGAAAGCTTCTCGTTGTTCGGTACGCATGTTGTCGGGGTCGTAATAGTGAGCCTCAGGTAAATGGGGTAGAACGGCGTGTTGATAGGCTTCCGTATCGAAAAAGTGTGGAAAGTACCCTTTAGCCATTTCTGTCATTCCAAACGTTTTAGGCATTCGACTCAAAGGCATGGTCAAGTAACTCATCGAATCTTTAAACTGCACTTGTCCCACTTGCATGAAAATGATTTTGGCTCCGTTCAAAGTGACTTTAGGACGTTCGGTGCCTTGTTCCGTATAGTATCTCAAAAGAATCTGTCCATCGTATCCGGAAAAATTGTGAGCCATCACTGTGGCATGACGATGACAATCTCCGTAACGTTCGATGTCCTCTTGGCTCCACGTCTTGTCGATGGGGTCTAAGACCCATTGGGCAAAATCGGCTAACGTGTTCGGTCTCGAAAGATTTTTTCACGCCCTCCGGGAATCTTACGGCAGTGAGGGCAATGACTGAAGATAGGTTCCTGAATGCACTTCTCGCACGTTCGATGAGCCACGCAGAAATTAGGAATGTGAATGCCGGTCTCTTGCATGCATTCGAAATCGAAAAAGATGAAATTGCCTTTCTTCTTGTGACCGTCCTCTTTCTTTGGTGGGGGTTGGTATTTTTGCACGTAGCATTGGTGTTCCAAGTCCACGATGTGGTGACAAATGTGACATTTTTTCTTTCCTGAACATACGTGTGCCTTGGCATTATTGGTACGTAGGCCTAGTCCACACGTAGGGCACAATCTCAGCAGTTGACAAGCACATTTCTGCTGTGAACCTTGCGTTTTCAGATGTTGTTGGTAACAGACAGGGCTGACAAACGTACGCAGACAAGCAGGACAATGCAATGGTTTTTGCCCTTCGCTCAGACAGGGTGGAGAGGCCAAACATCCTGAACATTTCAATCCGCAATGCTTGTGTTGCTCTCTATTGTTATAGCCATAGCCACATTTCTCACAGTAATAACCGTATCGCAGGAATCCGGTGATACTGGTAATGGTATCGAAATGGTCATCGTGATGATAAAGGTGAATGTATTTTCCAGCCTTAAAGTCTTTCCCTCGAAACAACAGAGGCCCGCGCACTTCTTGAGGGTGCACGTTCAAGGTGTAGAATGGAGCTAGGACATCTTGCAATGTTTGCATTTCAGGAATACCGCAGGGTGTGTCTTTGGACAGGCCAGCTTGTTGTAACAGGAGTTCTGCTTCACTTCGTTGTTTGGCTCGGTTCGATTTTCGAATGTTCTCCCAGGCTCTTTTCCATTCTACCGTGTCGTTCTTGTTGGCATAGGTTCGTCCCACCACGATAGCCGTGGCTAAACACATCTGGTCTTGAGGGTTGTGAATTTGGACGAGGCTCGTTTTGGTGATGCGAAGGTCGTTCACCAATAACACCTTATTGCGTTGTCCGGTCCCTTGAAGAGGAGAGACGTGGGTCATGTCCAGTGTGGCTTTTCCATCGGTGATGTCAAACTGGTCATTAGATTGTTGCACGTGTTGAATCTTGTCCATGACTTTGGAAGCAGTTAGTTCTGCGGGTCTGCTAAACCCGATCCAAACAGGGGATTTCAAACCGTCGTGTTGTATGGAAAGTCTCAAGCGATCGTCTTCTTTGGGTTGACATTGTTGCTTGAGTGCGGTGAGCAAAGAATCCCACACCCCAGTGATGAACCCTTCTGCTTTCTCTAACGGTACTTCAGCCTTGAAATCTTTAAACTTCACTGTGTATTTGTAAGCCGTGGTTCTAAATTTTCTAGAGGAGCGCTTTTCCGTCTCTCGAATGGAATAGTATTTTTCAGGGTTGACTAAGGGTGGTGAACTTTGTTTAGAGGGTTCGGATTCTGGTTCACTCATGTCCTCTTCAAAATCACTGGCATGAATTTGTGCCAAGACTTCAGCCCTGGTACGAGGCGATAGATCACGCTTCTGCCTCTTACTTTCTTCTTCTTTCTTCTCGAATGAATAGGATCGTTTCATCTTGAGTGAAAAACGTCAAATGACTCAAGTTTAAACACCATAGACTAATTTATAGTCATGGCAGACCAGCGTATATAAAAGGGTGTGTGTCTTGGTCTTTCACTATTCATTTCACTCTCTAACCGAGCACAACGATGGAAGAGACTAGCCAAATCGAACGTTTCATCAGAGCTTTGCGAGGGGTCATTAGAAAATTCTCTTCAGACCAGCCAACCGACTACTCTCCTTCCTTTCGAGATAAAAGTGAAGATACTTGTTATATCTGTCAGAAGAAAGGGCATTGGTCTTCAGAGTGTCCAGACCGTCAAAAAAGAAAAACAGGGGCTAGAAAAGACAAAAGTCAAGATACCTGTTATTATTGTCAGGAAAAAGGACATTGGTCTCCAGATTGCCCAAAAAAGAAACAAGAGGAGCCAGAAGAAAAGAGGGATTCTTCAGAAGAAGAGAGGGATTCTTCAGAGGAAGAAAGCAGCCAAGTAAAGAAAAAGAAACAGGAGAAGAAAAGAAGAAGGGAAGAAAGTGAGCAGGCAGAGGAGGAGGAAAAGACTGTGACGGTGAAGAAATTTAAAAAACAGAGAGACTAAACAGTGAGACAGAAGAACTGTATGAACATTTTAAAGTGCTCTGTTGTGAATTGTGAATTGGATTGTAACTATTGATAAAAGAATACATTAATTATATAAGGTTAGTGTCTTTGAGTTTTGATTTTAAAATAAGAACGTACACTCACGCACTCATATACACGTACTATAGGGGTAAAATGGTTTTTTTTTGTTGATTTTTGAGTTATTGGCAATTGAAAGTCTATCTCTTTTCGAGAGAAGTGGGTGGCCCTGAAAAGGGCCTTTGGTTTTTGGTGTAGGGGTGAGTTTAAGCAATCAACTTTAACTGCCTTAAGCCTTTGCCACGGCCAAGGCCTACTTCTGGACTGCGTACTGTTGATGATGATGATTGGGTTGAAATCACTAAGGGTGGTACGGTAGGCTTAGTCACAGGGTTGACGTGTTTAGCTCGGGAAGGTCGTATTCTCTTCGGTCGTAATAAAGAAGTCTGATACATTTGTTTCAGACTTCTTAACTCCGCTAAAATGTCCAACAGTACCGTGACCGTTTGATTTTCACGTTTCTTTGCTGCTACTTCTTCTTGTTGTTGTTTTTTTCTTACCTCTTCTTCTTGCTGTTGTTGCTGTAGGAGAAAAGCTTGTTCCGCTTCCTTTTGTCGTTGTATAAATTTCTCCAATTCTTCTTTCTGTCTCTGTCTAAAATTCTCCAATTGCGGTAATGAAGGTGACGAAGGTTCCGGAACAAATTCTTGCGAGGTAAGAAAATCCACAAAATCCCAATTTACCTCTTCTGAAAGTAAGTCCGGGTTCCCTTGGGCGGTCTCCACTGCTGGTGCACCCCAATGGATCGTTTTCTGAGTTTCCGTCATGTTGAATCACTGTCGCATAGATTGACTGCACACAGGCGCTAGCGAATCTATATAGACCACGTGACGTCACAGACTGTTCTCTTCGGATTGGATGCGAGCTGACTGAATTTTGTAACGCGTGTTTGGATTGGTCAATGAACTCAATCCGTTTGAATCCTTCCTCTACCTATAAATAAGCGCAGTTCACTGCATTGATTCACCTGTTCTCGTCGCCTCAAGATGTGGACCACAGTCGAATCATCCACTTTTGTGTCTTCAATGATGTTTAGGACGGATATGCTAATGTATGTCCGATCCAAGTGGACAGTTGTCCACAAGTCAGAAACCAGTCTGTGGATACGAAGAGTCTATGTGGAAAGACAAGGTTGCCTCAAGAGGACTTTGATTTATGGCCCTACACTAAGACGCAGCTTGAGGACAAGAAGATGCCGCAGATGCCCTTTATGTTAAGGGCATATTAACGTAAATCCAAAGGCCCTTTTCAGGGCCACTCATAGGTCTCGAAAAGAGATTGACTTTCCATTGCCTACCCCTTTTTTATTTTTTATTTTTTTAATTTTTAAAAAAATAAAAATTCCCATGTTAATATCCTCTTGTCCCTAGAATTGCTTTTTTTTCTCCCATGTTCAATTCCCTTTGTCCCTAGAATGGATATTTTTTTCTCCCATGTTCAATTCCCTTGTCCCGAGAGTCGATATTTTTTTCTCCCATGTTAAATTTTACATAGTCCCCAGAGTGGATATTGCCTTTTTAACATGGAACTCCCCTAGTCCCTAGACCGTCCCACCATACTACTCTTGAGCTTCAGGTTGATGATGATTCAAAACTGAACTTAATTGATGAATGAAACTGCTGAGCTGGACTTCCGTATTTCTCAATATCAATACCCCCCACACATTTTAAAGCCCCTTCAAAAATCTGAACATGATGGTGGAGATCCTCTGGTTGTGACTTCCTTGTAAATAAGATTATCTAAGCTAGTAACATTAGAAATAAGAAAAATCAGTTTCATTTGGTGTTTTGTTCAGGTGATTTTACTTTCAGTTTACACTTCTTTGACTGAAGGAAAATTACACAAAGAATTAGGGTTCGACTTTTACTCATTTTGTCTTAACTTAAACGAAAATTCATTTTTTTAAAAATCCCTTTCGGCAATCCGCAAAATTTAAATGATATTATATCATTCAACCGACTAATACATGATCCGCTTAGTGTTGACCCAAGACCATATTGTTTTTTTCATATATTTGCTCTACTGAGAATGAAAACCAACACGTGCTGTATCTTTTAAACTTTAATATCACTTGAAGTTCAACTTTACCATAAAAAATGCAAGGAATCGACCTCTCTAAATTAGCTGTCAACGAAACATACAAAAAGAAATCAAGAAAAGACTAAAAAAAAATTAAAACCTCCATAACCGTGCAGGGGTTTTATGCGTACACACATAAGAGTCAGAAATAAATGGGGTTTGCGTGTATTGTTCATTTGTATCCGTGCTGATTTTATTTTTTCATTTTATCCTTCCATTCTAGATTTATTTATTTTTTATTTCGATGCAGACAGTTGTAATCGACTATTCCTCATTGTATATCAAAGAGAAAATCAAGCATTATCTCTATTGTCCGAGTTCATTGATTCTTATTGGGTTGTTTTTGTGCCATTGGGCGATGTTCAATACTTTGATATTTTATCATGAAAATTCTCCTGTAATCTTGAACTATGTCGCTCATTTTGATTTGTAACATTAAACTCAGCGTGTCCTGTCTCGTTTTCTTTGACCATTATAGTTTACAATATGTGGAGTAATTAGTTATCCAAAGTGTAGATTATGTTTAAGATGTCATACATTCATTGTCTTGTAAAATAATCCAGTTAAAATTGGAAATAGCGCAAATCTTGGTCGATGTGGCAATAAATTTTACTTGGATCAAAATGTTAAAGATTCATACATTTATGTTAGGTTTACGATTTTAAAAATGAACACACACACACACACACACAGACATACATACAATACATACATACATGCATGCATACATACATACATACATACATACATACATACATACATACATATATCTTTGAAAATAGGGGTGGTGTAAATTATATATTGGCTTACCAATTGAGCCGACTTAATGAAACCTCTGTTTACTGCCCAAATTAAACCACGTGTTCAACGAATATGGACTGCTTATCTAAAATAATAATTACTTTTTGGTGATGATAACATTTGTAAATGTCTCTTTAGTTATTGACTGCAGGGCCTTATCATCGAAACTATGACGACCAGTTAGAATCCATCTCTCCACCACAACTCATAAATGATACTACAGACATTAAATAATGGCGGTAATTGGTAACGTGAAGCCTGAACTAAACTGTCCTGCATACTTTCTCGATATGTCCGCCAACCCGTCAGTCTTGTTTCACAGTTAATCTGAATGTCTGTCTGTTTGTACGTATTCTCATGTCTCACAACTCGATTGTCTTTCTCTTTCCAAGAATATGTTTCGTCATCGGCCAAAAAAGGTACCGGATTTCCTATTTTTTTCTTCTTCATTAGTCTATACCAATTATACCAAAAAATGCAAGCTTTTATTAAGTATACCCTTATCTGTTGAAAAAGGTAGATTAAACTCTTAAGTCCCATTTTCTTTTCTTAGTAAAGGTGAATTATTGCTTGCATCAGGGGTGGTCACACTAAAGATGGGACAAACCAATGAAACCTACCCACTCGTGACCGGAAGGATGCGGATTACCATCAGGTCAGCGTGGATTGGTTGTCATGGTGTGTCCGTAAGCAAGGCACTTTACTTCAACTGTCTTCGCACTAAATAAATTACTCGTGTTTCTCTGCCGTAAAACACTATCAAAAACCAGTGTACCTAGTGGTATGGTATATTTTCTATATACAACATGTATTTGAGTTACCGCGTGCTGTTGGTTAGATGTTGTATGCTGTTGTGTTGTCGTTGTTGTATTCGTTTGCTGGATTATTTTGTAATTGTTCTATCCTTTTGCTGGCTTAAGGACAACAATACATTATCTGTTATTTATCAGCTACTCATATGCCTTCTGTGAGAACCTAAGAATGCAAATGCCTGTGAATGTCGTAATACAATTTTATTTTCCGTTCTGCGAGAGCTAATTAATGTATTAATACAAGTTATGTTTGGTTCTGCGAGGGACTATGAATGTGTTTTTTTGTGTAATATATTCCTGAAATTTGATTCCCTCCACAGTTTGATGAATTTGTTGTACCGATAATATATATATATATATATATATATATATATATATATATATATATATATATATATATATATATATATATATATATATATATATATATATCAGTATTAGTCTGAGCAATTGTTTTAATCTGTCCTTTTACTCTGGCTATCAACAAAATTCGTTCAAAAATATTACTAAAATGTTCAAAAATATCACTAAAGCTCTCTGTCTCTCATACTTAAACAAAAAATCAGAAAACCTTCAGCTGTTTTCAACATTCCAGTATGCATTGGAATCGGCAGGTAAAAAGGTAACCTGATTCCAAATTGGCAATTAAACCAGGAATTATTCCTGTGTAAATGACGCAGGTAGATTAAATTGATTTGCTATGGTTGCGTTTTGAATTGTGTAGAGAAAACCTGAAGGTTATAGAAAATATTGCCTACTTCACGTGACGGTAATCGATTACATTGCGATGAATGTGCGAGTCCTAGACTCTGTTACATGAAGTATTTGCATTATTCATACAGGGCGTTATCAAGTTTTTTAACGTTACCTTTTACTCTGACAGTAAACAAAACGTGTGTGTAACTATTGCTATATTGTTTTTAATAAATATTTCAGAACCTCACTAACAAAATAATGACAAAACCTTCAACATACCCGTGTGCTTGCAAGTAATCAGATAAAAAGAAAGCCTAGTTCCCAATTGTTGATTTTATACCCTGTTTGTTTTTTCCTGTTAAATGACGCAGGCCGATTAGATGTTTGAGATCTCTGAGATACACTTCAAGTCAGGACAGATATTATTTACATGGTATTCAGTGTGTAAGTTCAGTCGTAGATTTTGTCACGATGAAACAGAATGTAACTTTATACAATATTTGTCCTGTCACTCTCAGGTACATAGCTTAGTCATATTAGGGCAGTAAGGATTATCAAAATTAACGAGAGAGAGAGAGGATTTACATTTTTTCTGTACATTGTGCAATATGTCTGGTATATGCGTCAATTTTAAACAAATAACTAGCAAGACAAAGAAACAATGGCATTAAAGAAATTAAAATAACAAGTAGTGTCTTTAGGTTTTGTAACTGACTTCAACAACTAAGATAAAAATGGAACGTCATTCACATGAAACAAACTTTAGTAAACAAATAATAATAATAATAATAATAAGCATAATGAGGACTTTGTATAGCGCCTAATCTTTAGAAGCTCTAAGTTCTTTACAACATTAGACAACACCTGTAAGATAAAAAACATATAATGATATGATTACAAAAACAAACACGATAAAATTAGAAAACTGGTGTGTACACCTAGGTGAGGTCGGATAGGTATGTTGGAGTAGAGTCCGACAGTGAAACACAGCACAGAGAAAAAAATTCTATGTTTGATTCTGGATCGAATGGATAGCCAGTGTAGGGTACAGAGCAGCGGGGAGGTGTGCTCTGATCGTGGTACTCTAAGTATGTTCCGAGTAGCTGTGTTTTGAACTTTTTGAAGTTTCTGTGGCAGATATTTAGATGAACCAGACAGAATTGAGTTACAATAGTCGAGTCTTGAAAGTACTAATGAACACACAAGTGTTTTAGTGGCATCAACTGAAAGATATTTGCGAACTGAGCTGATGCGTCTCAGCTCAAGATATGCAGCCTTGAATATGTTCATGACATGTTGGTGTAATTTGAGAGAACTGTCCAGAGTAACACTTAGGTTTCGTACTGATTGTGTGAATTTAACGTTGGTGTTGCTGATATGTATTGTTTGAGGTAAAGGATGTGAATGAAAACGTCTTTGTGTTGTGATTAGAATGGCCTCAGTTTTATCATCATTCATCTGCAGCTTGTTACATTTCATCCATGATTTCACATCAGAAATGCACCTCTCTACACCTTGGATGGAAGCATCAACTTCAGTTGGGTGGCTAGATTTGTATATTTGTGTGTCATCAGCGTACAATTGGTGAGACACTGGATGATGATCTATGACACTTGAGAGCGACTGAGGGTATAGAACAAAGAGAACAGGTCCAAGAACAGACCCCTGTGGAACACCACATCATAGATCAACTGGGCTGGAGTGTATTCCATTTGCAGACACAATTTGTGTCCTGTTGACCAAGTTCTACTTGAACCACAGTAAGGCTCTATCATGAATGCCAAATACATGCTGGAGACGGTGAAGTAACATATCATGGTCTATTGTGTCAAATGTTGCAGACAAATCAAGGAGGGTGAGGACTGTAATCTTTCCGCTATCCAACGCAGAGAGAATGTCGTTAACTACTTTTAGAAGAGTAGTTTCAGTACTGTGGCAAGGGCGATATGCAGATTGTACATTGCTAAAAGGACTGTTGAAATTCAGATGAGATACAAGCTGGGATAGAACAACCTTTTCTAAGATTTTTTTATATGAATGGGAGAATAGAAAGTGGGCGGTAGTTCTTTAAATCGTTATGGTCTAGTGTTGGTTTCTTCAGCAGAGGCTTTACAGTGGCAGTTTTGAAAAATGATTGGAATTCCCCGGATGAGAGAGAGGTATCAATAACATCAGTTAGTGAAGGCAATACTGGATCTAAGCACTCAAGCAGCAGTGATGTTGGAATTGAATCAAGTTCACATGATTATCGTCAGGATTGTACGTACGAAATCCATAGAGACAGGTTCAAATGCTACTAATTGTTGCTGCTCAAATTCTGTATCCCAACTGTATGGTGACGACGAGTCAGTTGTAATTGTGGCGTCAAGCTTATCTCTATTGGTTTGTACTTTGTCAGAGAAGAAATTTGCAAACATGTCCGGAAGGTCGACTGGAGGGAAGGTAGTTGGAAGTGGTGTAAATTTGTTCTTTGACATTAGCTTGTTAGTAATCTCGAAGAGCTCTTTGCAGCTGGAACTATCCATGATCTTAGTAGTGTAGTTGGCTGATTTCGCTGCATGAACTATATTTCTGACATTCTTCTTAGCGGCTTCATAGATTTGCTTACGAATAGTAAGTCTGGTGGAAAGCCAAAGCCTCTCAGCTTTACGGCGGTCTCTTTTAGCAGTGCGAAGCTGGTCCATAACACTGCTATACCATGGAGAACACTTTTGAATTGATACTCTGCACTTGGTAGCTGGGGCATGTTTGTCGAGCAATGAACGCAGGCAGTTATTGGGTTGTTCTGCTGTAGTAGGTAAGCAAGGTGTTCGGTTTGCTTGGATGTCGTGCATTAGTTTGGTTCTATTTATCATAAGGAGGTTTCTCTTAGTAGCAGATAAAGGTGAAGGGTTAGGGACTGATACGTCAAGAGGTGATCTGATGCAAGGTCATGGGATACCAGGGAGGACCGTAGAATGTTATCATCAGGTCTATGAAGAATCCAGTCTAAAATGTGACAATGTTTATGGGTGGGTTGGTTAACTGACTGTTTGAGGTTGAAAACATTAATGGAATCTATCAGGTTTGATGTGTTTGGGTTTCCAGGACAGTCAAAGTGAAAGTTGAAATCTCCAAGAATAATCAGATTGCCACCTATCGAATTTCCATACTCCAGGAGATTCGGAAACTGCTCCAAAAAGAGATTCAGCCAGTTTGTTTTTTCTACTAGGAGGAGGGCGGTATAGGCAGGAAAAATGGACTGACCATTGCTCCAGTGTGAGTGTGGTTTGGGCTAGTTCAAACGATGTGTGGTCCAAATTGAATGTTGTGGTGTGGTTAAGACGTTTGATCATGAGTTCTTTGTGATGACAATACCACCTCCGCGAGAGTTACGGGGGAACGACTTGATGGTGTAACCAGTGGGTGTTAGATCCGCACACTCGGGCTCATCGCCTGATGTTTTGAGCCATGTTTCTGTCAGGAAAAAGACGTCAATATGCTGGTCGTTGATAAAATTAACTATTTCTGTGCGCTTTTCCGGTGGTCCTACTGACTGGGCATCGAATAATGCAATACGCAGAGGTATCTCGAAATTTTTTTAAATTGTTGAGCCAGAATAAGGGAGATAACTGAAATTCTTCTTCCTGTTCTACGCCGGCCACCTTTGAAACAACGTTTCTTTTTTTCGCTTCTGTTTACATTTAGGTAATGATGAATGTAGTCCCAGTTCGTTTGGTATAGAGCACAATGTAGTGTGGAGAGCCAAGGAGTGATCATTTGAAGCAATTAATGAGGGTCCATCATAGCATAAACGGGTTGACTGGCGAGTATCACGTGATGTCGGTTTGTTCAAAAATAGTGGAGCAAGACAGCTGAGAAAAAGTCTAATTGTTCTCATTTCCAAAACAAGGAGATGAAGAAACACATACAAATTGAACAGCCAATACATAATGAACACAATAACGTAGATGAAGACAGGCAACAAGCACAACTATCATGAAAACGGCACTAAAAACGGAACAGCTGCTTCAAGCCGGTTATGCGATAGCGGCCATCTTGTTTTATATGTATTATAATGAACAAAACAAGCCCAAACAATCATTGATATATTAAATTTATTGCCAAAATTAGTCATGCAAATACACTCGTAATTCTTTTAGCAAATTTAAATAAATTCACAAGTTTTCATTTATTTCTTTACGAGAGTACTTTCCGAAGCTTCACACGTATTGTCTAATATCAAAATACATGGCCTGGAAGTGACTAAATCCCGGGAAAAATGGAGACACATAAGGTATTTGCTTGTTCGTAACAAACCTTTAAATATTTGTAGTGGACAGTAGTAGTACACACATAGCTTGTGAATGTATCGCTGACAGTGCCACAGTTCTGGCACAAAAGGATGTTTACAGCGGAAACCTGGAATGGACACGTTTGTTGTATAAAATATTTGTAAAATAAAAATACATAATCTCTAAATTGGTCAGAATAATCATAATCTTGTTCCTTGAGGAGACAAACTGAACCCAAAACAATTCTCCCCCTCTTACATCATCCTTTACATGCCGCATTCAGCAAGGTAAGTTATCGAATTTAGACATGTGGTTAGTCAAACGTGCAAATATAGATGATTTGAGTTTTCATTGCCGAATATTTTCAGTCCATATTGGAGAGTTTGTTATCAACATATTGATATATCACATATACATCTCTGTTCATTTTAATTTTATGCATACATTTTTTAACGTTTTTTTTTTCTTCAAAAAGAAAGAAATAAAACCAAGAAATAAAAGGTTTCAATATGTCATTCAACTTCCAAGGAAATTTTTTGGATGATCAAATAGAATATTGTAAAAATAAATACAATGAATTACGATTTTAATTTCTCTAACATAATCATATATTACAAAACATAATCAATGTATAGTCAAACCTGTTTGCAACAGTCACCCATGGGGAAAGGCAAGTAGCCTTTTTATAAGAGAGTAGTTCCCGAAACTTCACTTACATGGTCTAATATCAGTGCAGATAACACATCCTGGTCTAATGTCAATGCAGATAACAAATCCTGTCATTGGCAAGTCAAACAATCCAACTGAGATTCATATCATTGTACTATTTGCATTTCTAGTCACATGAATGCACTAAACTCTCAACCGTGTAGTACACAGGTGACCTCTGAATGCAGGTTTAGCTCTCAAACTTAGTTCCTGACAAACTTATTACTATAAACCGAACAGCATTAGCAGTAGTAGTAGTATGATACCAAGATACACATATTTAGATTAGCAATTAACCAAAAAGAAAAATAACAAAATTTAATGAAATAAGTTCTACAAAAGGATATTGTATCCTCACTTGGATTTTCTGACTTGCCAATGACAAGGTGTGTTAACTTTCTCCTGTAGAGAAATAACTGTGCATTTATCAGCACCCAACTCTGCTTTATATGTAATGTCTCGTAAAACTGTTACGAGTCTATGCTCTTAAAATAAATAACAGAAAAGAGTGAAGACGACAAGCTTTGTAAAATTTAACACAGTATAAAAAGAAGAAGTAACGGTATTGCGAATTTAATCCCAATTGTAATACAAGAATTAAAACATAAATCATATCAACGAAAAGTTCTAATTGAATCTCGGTTCAAATCCCGATGAAATTCAAGATGGAAGGCGGTGACGTCTGAAATAAGCTACGAAGTGCAGATGTGTCAACAGTCTCTTGTTGAATCATAAAATATATTATTCCAGCTTTGAATTTAGTATAAATTACAGTGAATTCTTTTTCCAATAATTTTGTCAGAGCACTTTTGTATTTCCAGGGAAAACAACCACTTTAATTCAATAATTTGAAGAAAAATAAAATTGATCCCAAACAGGTCACAACATAATACAACTTAACGTGCCAAAGTTTTAAGCCCAACTGACAATCATTTATCAAAAGATCAGTTTTTAGACTAAGATGCAAAACAGATTCCAGTATGAGGGTCAAAATTTCAGTTTTCTCGAAGAAACAAAAATAGAAGTAGTTTACATCATAAATATCACGTATTCCAGGTATGAATTTGACTAAACTAAAAAAGGTTGTTTACCAAAACTGTCACTGATTTTGGAACAAGGTCAGCAGCTAGTTACAATGTTTCATGAAGTTATTATTAGTTGTTTCCATCAATGAAATAAAATAAAAATTTAAAAGTCAATCAGGTCAAACAGAACTGAACTCAGTTCTGGACAAGGGTCAAGTCAAGGAAACAATGTTACATTTCAATAGCATGCAATAGAATAAAAAAAATTAAAACTAACAGACAACAAATTAAATTAAATATACATAATACAACCAATCTAATAATTTTAATTTAAATAACCCCATCAAGTCAATGAAACTACAGTTATGTACATGCCATCGTTTATACATCTCTCCCCCTCTCTCTCAAACGCTTAGGGCATAGGGTAGCCGCTTTACCAGCAGGCCCAGAAAACTTAAACGATGTTACATCGAGTCGCATATACTCGAAATCTGTAGGAATATAGTTTATTTTCTGAGAAAGGGTGCGTATTTTAATCGTTATGCATTTAATCCTATGACAGACGAGACGAAACTACAGCGTTGACGAAATTTGACCTGGTACTCGCCATTTGCATTTCAGGTCACATGACTACACAAATCTTGCAAACTCCCTGTCAGTGACATTAGAGATCCAATAGCCAGGTGATATCAAGAATAAACCCCTGCCAAATCTTGTTGTACAAAAATACCAACATATGAAATTAAAGTCACATGCTATTAATAAAAATACAAACTGAAAGGACACATAATTCTCAACACGACCAGAAACCCGTCGGTGCCGCACCAACTTGGATAAAGTCAGTTTCATCGCGAATATAGCATGCGTCAAAAATGGTTTTGTTTTATCACGTGACTATCGAAACTGACTTTGTCAGAAACCTTCCAGAGTCACTGGATTTCGGTAAGTACAATCGAAATATGAAATGTTCAAACATCGATTAATATATATTACATGTTTTACATACCAAGTTTTGCTCATGAAACATAAGAAGTTTCATTTACATACTTTATACGGTCACCGCTAATACGCTCAAGTGACCGCAGAAGGCAGGGTGAACCCACTGCTTGGTTAAGAAACATCCGTCTGCTGGCAGCGGAATAAACGTGGCCGCTGATTACATTACATTTATATAGGAAATTCCCAGAATGTCTTTCAATGAATTCACAGTAATTCCGTAACAGCTATTAAATATCCATATAGTCTCTAAATGAATTAATAGTATTTCCGTGACAGCTAGTATTCCAATTAATCTGAATATTTCAAGCACTGTAATTCCAGCCAATGATTAAATTAAAAAATGAATTCTTCTCAATATAACTAAATATCTTCAAAGGTGGTACATGGCATATATTTTTATATGATCCAACATATTGAGGAATTATAGTGTTCTGCAGCAATATTTTATCGCTTTGAAGAATTTCTCAAGTTCTGTGACAATTTTGATTTTACTGAATGAGCTCAGGTAAAGAAACAGCACACAAATTCGTACCTTTCAATTTGGCCACGTGATTTTCTTTCCTCAAGGTGTTGTCACCCTTTCACCTCGGTGTCGTTTGGTCGCGGTGTGTTTGCTCACAATACAACATTTTTTTAAGTTTCAAACGTCGTCTGAGGTCTCAACTTTGATTGGCTAGTTTATTAGTATTTGTTGCTACCAATTATTTGTAAAGTACACCTATCTTATTGCAGTCGACCTATGTTTAACAACAGGTATCCCATTTTAAAGGGGCACAGTTAAATCTGGCAGGCAACAACTAGGTAAGTTAGATTAGTTCAGTGTCTGGTGTCGGATAAGCAGTCCAAGCTGGAGGGTGTAAAGCTGTTTGGGGATTTCATTTGCATACCGAGTTTATTCTTTAAATAAGATAAAGGTATGATATTTTATTATTAATTTCTTTATATACAGAACCTGTGCAGTCAGCATGAATATGCATTAGCAATGGCGAAGTACAAGGAATGGTGTCAAAACTACCAATATCTAAAAAGTTTTAGCAATCTTGGGGAATTTAGAAATAATGCCACATACGTGGTATCACCTTTTGAGAAAAGTTTCAGTAGATTACAGGATGGTTCCAAACAGCGTTCCAAAATTAAATAGTATTTTACTTTTAGATTATTACATTCGTTTGTTCAAATGTCTTCAGAACAAATAATGTGATAATATTCGAATGGAATAAAATGTAAGATTACTTCAATTTCTTAAACCAGTTTGAATTCTTGAGTTTTTCTTTCGCAAATGTCTTTCTTGTTCTGACCAGCAGCAAAGTATCATAAGTGATTACTTGACCAAAACATGTGCAACTCGACGATAATCATGCTAAATATCAATGCGCAGACAGCTAAACGGAGGTGTCTAAGTCGCATAATTCACAGTACCTTTTTGACTATTTTTATGTAAAATTCAAGACAAAGACATTTCTCTGCGCTTGCGGTCTTCTGGGGCCACATGCAGTTTTTTTATAACAATGGAGTCCTAAAGAAGTAGGCGAGGCGTCTGTGGGACAGAACCCCATGTGTTAGCTTAGAGATGTAGGCCCCAAAAGTACCTGCATTTTAACCGTTTCATAGTCATAATTTTAACCATCTAACCGTAAAGGTAACTTTTTACAGGAAACGTTCCAGTTGCTTTGCGTTCATTTTGTCTTGTTTTGTTTGTGGATTTTTTGGGGGGTGGGTCGGTCGGGGGAGGGGTTGGAGAGGGACGGGGCTGCTACACCACTCCATTTCTACTCCTGCCCCCCGCCTCTATATATTCTAGATGTATCTACATACCCACGTGCTGCATTGTTACACGTTTGACTGCGTTTGTTTTTAAAAAAAGATTCGTCATTGCAAATGAATATATATATATATATATATATATATATATATATATATATATATATATATATATATATATATATATATATATATATATATATATATATATATATATATATCTGTGTGTGTGTGTGTGTCCAAAGATATTGATGGCTGAGAAGCGATAGAAAAAAGAATTATTAACGTGCAAAATCTGAATGAAAGCATGTTAGATATTTAGTAATATATGGTATTGTCCTTGTCATATCCTTGTATTGGATGAAAGGCAATACAATAACTTATCTAATTCTCATATGCCGCATGCTAGGGCCCGTGCGTGTGTTTAATTAAGGAACTTATATTCTATTCTGTAACAGAATCCCTAAATAAATATGAGCATTAACATCTTGCAAGCAGTCTTAATGTTACAAACTGTGTAATATATTCTTGAGATTCTGTACGTGAATTAAGTTTGTTTTTGATTCCTTTGTGTCATACTAAATGTGACACAGTGATGCACACACACACAGAGTCAATGGGAGTAGTACCCACCCAAGCAGCAAAGACTGTGAACAGACCACTTGCTGGAAGGTCCATTTGAAAAATAAAGCTTTCTACGAAAAACGAAAATAAAAGGTCAATAACGCCAAACCGAATCCTCTAACTAAAACCGAGAGTTTCTCTGATTGGGTTAGTTGATTTTGGTACTCTATCGTTGTCGTTGGTGTTTCTCAATAGTTGTGGGTGTTTTTATTTACCCACCATAACACACATTTATGGTCGCACCCTCTCTGCTGCTGTACTGTGTGAGTAATTAAATCATTATTATATCAATAATGGAATTTTAAAGTAATAGATTAGATCGAGAAAGATTAGAGGCAATCAGAATATATCTTCTTGTTCGTGATGCTCTCAAACAAAAACTGCAAGAACGACAAGAAGCACAAGTTGAATAAGCCGAAGGTAAAGAACAATTATTTAGACCTGTTACAAAGGCTACCGAAAGAGTTGCAGAAGCTATTGAGAGTCTTCTTCCGGCGTTAAAATAAACTGCTGAGCAAACTTAAAAGATAGCAAGAAGAACTAAACAGACAATACAGATTTTGAGAGATCCTCCAGATGAAATAGTTGCTGCTCATCCTCCGGCTCAACCAGAACTTGAAGTAGCTGTTGGTGAAGCTCCATCACCTCGTGCAGAACCAGAATCTGCAAGAAAGAAAGAATGAGTTGAATTGCTTAATAAAAGTATCTCAAATTGCTTCATTTGCCGCTGAGAGTTATAGTCATAGGTATAGATATTTAAAACATGAATATGCTAATAAGCCGGTGTCAAGCGAAATCTGGCAGAAATGGATATTTCGAATAAAAAGGAGGCAAGTAAGCCAGAGATAATGATCTTGATTGTATTGCATATTTAAATGAAATAAGCATTCTTCGGAGTTCCAGCAATATGCTAAATCTAAAAGATCGGCTCAACCTTCTGAACCTGAACCACTAATTCCTCAACAACATAAACCCCCGAAACAAAAACGACAACTACGACAACCTCAACCACCAGGATTAGCTGAACTTAGAAGTGAATTTAAAACTAAGGGTCTAAACGCTATCGTGACTGCGAGATACAAACAACTAGTACACATTGCTGCAAAATATGATAAAATGGGAAAATATGTAAAAACTAAACATGCTAAAAATGTATTCTTGACAACTTTGGTCATAGTTCTATCACTAATGATGCCAATTTTTCAACATTTAGAGATCATGTACGACAACAAGAACAACAACCTCAACTTAAATCACAAATTCCTCAACAACCTCCAAAAACTAAAGCTGAAGCTGAAGTTAGAAGTAAATTTACACCTGAGAGTTTTAAAACTATTAAATATTCAAGTTATGACAAACAAGTAGACATTGCTGCAAAATATGATGAAAAGATAAATATTTAAAACCTGAATATGCTGAATCTTTGACAAAAGATAATTGGATTAACAATGTAGCTTTCATCAGAACCGGTTTGAAACCTGATGATAAAGAGAAGAGAACGAGAACTTCAATTACAACAAGAACCTACAGAAGAAGAAGTAACTGATGAAACTATGAAACATATCTTGGTCCAAAAAACTGGAAGGGGTTTTGTTACTTGTCCTGACAGTGTACTTTCTGATGTTGAACGATTAGAAATTCTGATTGGAGGAAAACGTGCTGAAAATAATTAAACCGAAATCATTAATGAAGTACCTGATGTTTGTCGAAAATTATTTACAGGTGTTATCATGGATATTAATGTTTATAGATCTCTTATTAATGAAATTGCTGATGATTATTACAGTGATTGAGAATAATTAGATCAACGTGTTGATTATTAATAAAATGATCGTACATAATGCTCAACGTGGACATGTAATAGTGAGAATAATAAATGCGCGATTACGAACGTACAAAGCGATCTACGGAGATGGACTGGGTGAATTTGTTCAAGGCTATTTAAGAGAAAAGCTCCAAAAGCAATACCAAAAACTGTTAGGAATGAAAGCTATTGACGTATTGACGTCGTTCCTGATAAAGGCATCAGTGCTGTTGGTAATGTTGCTAGTGAAAGATTTTCAGCAATCAAAAATACATTAGCACGATTAATACGCAGACCGCAAGCTGTCAAAACACAGCTAGTAAAATTGCCAAGTACTGAAGTTATGCCTGCAACGGTCAGTAAAAATAATCAATCAACCTGCGAATCAAAAACTAGCAGAGTTGGCTGGTGAAACAGAACAAATATAAATACAAGTCTGATAGCAGGAAGTGGTCTTCGTTAAGACGATTACAATTATAATAAAATGTTTAAGCGTATATCCGTTCCAGCGTTTGACATGGACACATCAATTCTCAAAGATGAATCTGGTCGTAATTATCAATATCATTCTCATGAAGCACGACAACAAATCAACGTGGTCGAATCGAATTACATGTTCAAGATACAAGCAGATATTTCTTACCTGCTGAAGCGTTTATTTGAAGTAGAAGGATAACTTGTAACAGATGTCGTCGCTAATACACCATATGGAGCTGATGTTATATTTGGTTTTATTAATAATGGTATTTTGGCGTTATTCAGAAGTGCTGTGTACATGATTGATGGAAAAAAGATTGAATCAATTCAGGAAAATGTTGATGTGGCTACAACGATATTAGGTCTAGCAAGATATTCAGATGATTATACAAGATCAGCTGGCCCGTGAATGATGTTTGCCATGAATAATTTCGACCATCCTGATGACAGACAACATTTAGTGGTACAAGAAGCACAGGATACTGCGGTTAACCAACAACCAGCTGGAATAGATAGACCCGCTGATGCTTTTTTGATATTAAGACCTAATCCAGATTTTAATTTAGGATCTAGAATTCGTCGATTAATGTTGAATGGTGATCGTATAAGATTTTCATGCTCAATTCCATTGTCCCACATCTTTGGATTTTGTAGAAATATTAGGTTATTTTTGGAGCTTAGCATACAATTTTACTTGTAAAAAAGGTGATGATAATGATGCAATCTGGCGACCAAACGTTGTTGCTGTTGGTAAAGTAATATTATTTAAACTTTCAATGTGAATGCCAGTAATGACTCCGTCACTTGTTGAAGAAGAAACACTACTTGCTTTTTGGAATTCAGGTGGTAAATCATTGCTATTGTGGCTGACGATGACTACAGATAGCGTTCAAAGTGTAGTCGATAGTTTATTTACATGGCATATATGATCACAACAAGGTGTTTCAGCACCACGATATATATTTATTGCTTTACAAAATGCTGAAGGATTACACTCTCAAGAACGAAGTCCAATGATATTTGACAGACTTAAAGTTAGTGACGTTTCTTTAAGGATAAACGGACATCAAGAACCATCTGAAGAAGTAATGTTAAATTTTGATCAAAATTGTGTAGCGCTTGGATATCATCGTTTTATGACTTTCATGGGACGTGATCAAAATATTGACACTGGCTTGCAAATATCACAACTAGATTTCACAACACTGTATCCAACTTATTGATTTTCTCTGGAATATATAGATTTATTTAAACAATCTGTTGTTGATATTTATTTTCAAGCCCGCGTAAACACAGGTGGTGGTTTTAGTTACAGAGCAATTGCAGTTATGCTCAGCGATAAAGCAATGTTACTTGAAGATACTGGTGGACAAATGCTAGTTATTGACACTCCAGTAGAAAAAATGCAATTAAATCGCTCACGATATTTATAATGCCATATCATCATGTTAGTGTCCGTCTGACTCCTGGTCAGATTAAAATACTGCAATCAAAATCAGCAAAAAATGTGGAATAAAAATATCACTAATAAAGATCAAATCACAGGTGGTCAAAATAAATTATCTGTATCAGAATGTCAACTCTCAGACACTTCAGTGACGCCAAACAATCACAAAAGCCGGTGTTAGACTTTCTCATTCTGCTGGTGCCATTAAAGACTCAATCAAGACGGGTGACATATTTCCACTTCTTACAGGTATATCAGTTTTATTAGCCTGACGGAAATAAATTATGTACACTTGTGAGTTATATTGATCGTCATTCACCGCAGTTTACCCATTTAAGATCTTCACTGCTCGCGTATGTTTCGATAATTCTAATATCGATGATAAACAGAGTTTCTGAGTTCACGGTCATAGTCGCTACGGATTCATTTTATATGAACAAAAATATACAGGATGGCCTGAACAACTACATCATGGGGTGAATGGAGAATAAAACAAGAAAATATACTTAATTATTCTGAATCTTCCGATGTTGAAATTAAGGATATTTATTTTAAAAAAAATCAGATATTAAAATTGTCATCTGCGCCATCGGTATATGATCATGTGACCAGAAATAAGACTGTTTATCTCAATGGGCCTGGGGTTCTGGTAAAACAACTCGTGTGATTGAATTATTTACGAATTTTGATATAGTTGTATTAACACCTATACACTGACTCGCAAGAGACATGAAAGAAAGAAATATTAAATCATGCTCTTATCACATATTTTTTCGATGGAAGGGAGATAAATGGACTCATGAATGAATGGGCGAGAAATATATTCTAAGGATTATTGTTTGGGATGAAATATGCACCGTTTCATTAGAAACGTTAAAAATATTTATTGATTGGCTATTGACAAAAAATACTGCTGTAATAATGTGTGGCGATCATGGTCATCCACCATCTTTTGTTGGATTGTCTCCAAATAAATAGCTGAAAAAACATTTGGATTATTATGAAGAAATAACTGAGTTAAGAGAGTTAACAAAATTAATCAGACTACAACCGAATAAATTTCAGTGTGAAACAATGCGCGAGATAATTTCAGAAACTCCTCTAAACAAATTTTGGAATTTATGGAGACCAAATGATATGACAGTGGCAAGTAGAAAGATAGTTCCAGATGCACTTCAACAACAATTATTATTGTTACGTAAAGAAAAACGTTCGAATCCACCCGTACCATTGTGTTATCGACCTGCAGATATGCGACGAGAATATATCGACGATGATATACCAGGCTCCTTGACATAGTCAAGGAAACAAATCTTGTATTAAATGATGTTGTTTTAGTTCCTGTCAGTGTTGTTGAGAGAGCGTTAACTATGGACAAAACTCCATGGATGCTAGGATACGCAATGACGATTCATTCGTCACAAGGATTAACCATCTCTGATAAAAATGTTTGAATCGTCGATGATAGTATCGAATGGTCTAACTTAGTTTATCTCGCAGTGTCTCGAGTCAGAAGAATATCTCAGTAGCGAAGAATTGTCATAGACTTCACAGAAAATAATAATCAAATTCAGGAAACTAACGTGGATATAGTAAGAAAAAAATTAGTTACAAACAGTGACAAAAACTAAACGCAACTTTGAACTCGATGCTGATTTTATTATGACTTTGAAACAAAAGCAAAATAACAATTTTGCGAGCCATAACACAGTAATGTTTTGCAGTATTCAAATAATAATAAACAATGTGACAAAAAAGTAATCGTGATTTTAATTTCGATGTTGAATTTATCATGACGCTGAAACAACGTCAAAATAATCATATGCAAGCTGTAACACAGCAATGTTTTGGCAGTATTCGACTAATAATCAAAGACAAATTACCGTAGACAGAATTAATAGTAATTTTGGTCATACACGCGAAAATGTGACGCTGACCTGTTTTGAATGTAATCGACGTCGATGTGCTAGTTTACAAAAGTGAATGCAGTGATAATTGTGTGTCTTCAGGAATTACGTGTAATTGTTCACGTAGAAATACACGTTGAGGAGCAGTTGAATCTAATCTGTAGACTGCAGGTCTACCAGTAGATCTTACCACACTGGAAATTGTATGTGTCGTAATACTCCAAATAGGATCAGTTGCTCTCTTTTTCCACCTTCAAGTTCACCGGATTAATATAAATATCACAGTCACATTACCTAATGCTGGTTGTTTTGAAATGTCATGTCGTTTTATTGGTATATGTGTTTTCTGATCGCATTAACGGATAGAAATGGCACAAGTAATTTCATTATTTAATGCAGCTATTACACTTGGTAACCTTGCAACCCATTCACGAGATCTCTTATCTTTCTGAATTATTTCCTTCGCGTATTGATATCCAAATAACCGCTCAGCATGTGTCCGATTAAATCATTAAATAATTGCTTGGTCGCAATGATTGGTCGCAATGAATTGCAGTATGTCTTCGTCCAATTTTGACATTATGTTTTTCATCAGAGATGATACTGCACCAAGAAATTCCTTACCAGGATCAATCTGTAGCAACTGTTGGTACATTCGTTCAAAAGCAGAAACAGCTTCAGCCGCTGTTTAAGTTGATAGTGGTTCTGCTTCATTATATCTACTTGCAACGTCAACTACAGTCAACGCGTATTTGTATGTGTTGATGGACGTTCTACCAATGTTAATAATATCTTGTGGTAAAAATAAAATATCTGCTTGAAGAACTTAATTGGGAGTGCTGACATCAAAATGTATGTACTTAATTTGTTTAGGTGGTGGTATATAAATTTGCCATATTGCCTGTCGTGCTAACAATTTGCAGCAACAGAACGTGTAACTTTTGCTGCGTCAGCAAATTTACTAATCGCTGCTCTACCCCTTCAATATTCTCTTGGGCAATAATAAATCAATTCCATTATATCAATAATCAGTTGATTAATTATCGGGTCCTAATACTAGTTTACTTTTCATCGCGGACCTTATCAACAAATTAGCTAATGATTCTCTGAAAGATTTTTTTTTTTTGAATTTAACGAGTGAATCAACTTCACATCTGCAGTATGTCGTTGTTGTAAATCTTTACTTTTATAAGCTACATCATGAACGTGACATGCTTGATCAATAACATTTACTGGATATTCTCCAGGTCTTGGTTGATCTTTCTCGTCAAGTCGGATATCAAGTCTGTTCCAGGACCACACTAATTATATCCTGGAAGGTGTTTTCCCCTGGGTATTTAGCCCATGGAGTTCCTGGTAATTTTCCTAGCGAAGCAACGATATCACCACCTGTTTTCATACGAGACGAAATAAATTTGTATTTATTTGTCCCACATTTCACACATTTACCTGTAGGTGCAAGCTTTTTATTTTTTGTTATTATTGTTGTTAATCCATTTGTGGGGGTGGATGTACTGAATTGAACACAATATAAATCCATATTATTTATTATATTTTTATAACATGGATGCAATTGATTTCTCAGCAACATGAAAGCAAGAGCAAGTCAAACATCACTCAGCGCTACCAAATTCTTACAGAGCAATTATCACAGGTCCGTCTGGGTCTTGTACGACGCAATTATTAATCCAATAATGAGATGACTCAAATGGGATAAGTTGTATTTAGTAGTTCCGTCAGTTGATGATCAGAGATGCTACGATGTACTTAAAGATTTTAATGAAAATGCAAAATTGTTGGACGAAGATGGTAATGATATAATCGATTTTATCACCGATATCGATGAAGCCCCGTCATGACGTCGATGGATTTATTAATAATCTCGTAGTTTATGATGATGTAATGCTTAATAAACAATCAAATCCAGATCGAATATTTTCTCGAGGAAGACCTAAAACATCGCTGTTATATATGTTATTCAGTGTGCGTGTGATTTGGATATTAACGTAGCTTTAACAATTTTTCAGTCATATATTGCTACTATGTCTGCAGTGTGGCAGTTTATAGTATGTCTAGCACTGGGGCATCATGCCGCAGACATGTAGCATTATGCCCCACCCATCACATTATTCTGACACCAGGCCGAACAGTCCTAAAACTAACCTCGTAATGCTGAGCGCCAAGCGAGGCAGCAATTAATACCATTTGCGCATGACCTTGGTAAGACCACCCGAGGCGGACACTCTAACAACTAAGCCCCGGAGCGGTCTATGTTACTCAGCGATATACACAAATACCTAAAGTGATCAGAGATAAATGCAATATTTTAGTTGTCTTTAATGGAGTCGATACACATTTACTGCGAAATATTCATCAGACTTGGTGAAGTGGGAACATGGACATGATTACGTTCACAATCTTCTTTTCCGAGGCACAATCTACCCCCACACGGATTTATCACGATAAATTTACATGATCCTCGATCACGATACCGTATAGGTCTTGATAAAATCTTTGGTTGAGAGACTGATATAATAATGATTTAATTACTTACACATTACAGCAGTAGAGAGGGTGCGATCACAAATGAGTGTCACGGTGGGTAAACAAAACACACAAATTTTGAATAACACCAACGACAAAGATAGAGTAACACAATAAACTAACCCAATTAGAGAAACTCTCGATTTTAGTTAGAGAAAAACGGTTTAACGTTATTGACCTTTTATTTTCACTTTTTGTAGAAAGCTTTATTTTTCACAAATGGACCTTCCAGCAAGTGGTTTGTTCACCCTCTCTGCTGCTACCCACCCACCAACACAACCATCCATCTACCTACTAACCTACCAAACTATCTACCTATATATATGTAAAGATGGAAATAGATGGACCGACAGACAGAAAGATAAGCAGAATGTGATACAATTTTGTGTAGGATTTTATTATATGTTGTCAAATTAATGTTAATCGAAAACAAATAACTAATAAAACAGTTCAGTATTTGATGGAAAAAACTTGAATTATGATATTTGTTTAATTACTCTAAATAGTATACTTTCTTGGAACAGCTTTAACAAAATGTCTTCAAACTATTTTGTGTACGATACTGTTTCGTACCGTTTTTAGTCGTTTATTAGATAAGTCTAACTGCAAGAAAAACAAAGATCCTGATCGTAATGGGCGTGCACATCAGGGTGTATGTTGTTTGTTCTACTAATTAGACCTAACAAACTGCACATATTCAGATCTGCCGACGCATTATGCAACGGCAGATCTGGGTATTTGCGGTTTGCTGTTTGGGCTCTTCTAAGTGAGTATATACGGTATCTCAATATACATCATTATCAAAACGACATCATTTGTGTACAGATTGTGTTAATATTTCTGACCATATATGTAAAGAAATATTCTTCCCTACGTAAAATGAACTGAATATTAAAAAGATATAATCGAGATTATTTAATTAAACGATTAGATTACAAATATCAACCAGCGGCAAGTGAAGGGATGCACTGTACAATGGCAGCCACCGGAAAATTAGAAGGAAACCGGCCTAAATTAAAGTGCAGCTTACATTCCGGAGATGAACAGACGTCCCTATAGCGAACTCGACGTGAAAAGGTCGAGTTACTATCAAGATTGCCTGAGTAAATGCCTGAAACTTGCAACTTGTGCAGTTGACGAATACATTGTAGATTGACATACTGTAAGAATTTGTATTCAAATATATAATTCTTTTTAACAATAACTTATTTATTGATTGTATTCAGATGATTTATTGTTATATCATGCAATCTTCTATGGAACGAAATGAAGATGATGGTGAAGTACACTTTGTACACAACATTCAAATTAAATGTGTGACTCAATCAATAAAAATTGTTTGACTTAATTGATTTTGCTTAATTGCATAGGTGACTTACACAGTATTAGTATATTAAATTGTCCATTAGAATAAATGGACTAAATTTAATTTAAGTACGACCTGACCTTTCAGTACTTCAGTTGGCGCTTGTCGCCTCTTGCCGCGTCCCTCTTCTCTCTTCCTCACTCGGACACTTATATTTACATGACGAAATGTGGAACTATTTCCACTAGTCTAAATTATCAGGTGCCCTGATGAGCGTGTAAACACGGAACCAGGTTGACGCTATTAATGGGTGGTTCCCATTAAGCGTCTTATACTAGATACAGACTTTAATGATGGACATGTGTGTTTCTACTCCCGCCCATCATATGTCCCGTGGAGCATCAATGCCCCGGAAACGGATAAACCAATTAGCACACCTTGTGTGCATTAATGCGCTGGGGGATGTGGCACTTATTCCTTCCACAAAGAATGATTAATTACCCACGGTGTGGACATAAACCGTGCTCATGCCCGAATGGGCGAAAGCGACGTAAATTTAACAAACTAAGTACAATAATAAACAGGTTTAACTAGCGAATCAAAACACAGTAGATAGCAAACAGGAAAGTATAACCATCAAACTACTCATAAGCAATGGAAATAAATAACCGATAAGCAATAAATTCAACGAGTAAAGAAAAATGAAACAAATACCTACCATACATCATTAAATAGTAACAATCAGCAAGTGGAAAAGAAAAACAGCTTATTCAAGCAATAGTAACGTGGTCCAAAATAAAGAAACCAACAGTGGCAGCCTAAAACTAATTACAATTCTAGGGTACATCAACGAACTGATATCAGGAGTTTTCCAAATAACAAACAAGTACAGACACAATATTTTTTTTTTACTATCAACGAAACTTTTAAGGAAACTCGCCACAGTAGAATAATTAAGACCTAAAGAACAATATATGAAAACGTCAAGAGCTGAAGGTGATACAACAAAGAAGGAAAAGACTGTAATATGTCATTGGATTTGTCGCGGCCTAATTAAGAACCACCATGAACCGTAAAGCCAGACGTCATATGCCTACAAGAAACACGTATCAGTAAGGAAACAAAATGTATCTATAAAATTATAGGATATGGCACGGTATATTTCCAACACAGGAGCAATAGAACCTAAAGGAGAAGGATTAGCTATGTAGCTGCATGACTCTGTCGCTAACGCCACTGAAATTAAGGATAACTAATAAGAAAACACAACCCACATTGAATATCAACAAATTAATAATAATATTGATCAAACTAAGATGAGTATATACAAGATATATGATCCAGGAGGGAACAACTATACCACCCGACGAACCTATGAAAAAACGACACAAAAAAGACCAAGACATAAACAAAATCATATGCGGTGACATTAACGCCTATGGTGAACTATGGGGTGGAAACCAAGCAGACAAAAGAGGTGAAACAACGGAACAATGGATTAAGAAAGATGACTTAACTAAACTCAACAAAGGAACTCCAACCAATATGTCCTACCATTTGTACAACAAAATTAAGCCTGATCACAGACAAGGAAGTCCTGCAAAATAACACTCTAGGTAGTGATCACTTCCAAATAGCGATTACAATTTATATAAATACATCAAGGAGACAGCTTAACAGCATCCCAAGATGGAAATTAGAAAAGCAGACTGGGACATATTTCGCATTTCCTTATTAACATCACGTTGGAAGACAAAATCACTCAAGCAATAAACAGTGCTGCAAGCAAAAGCATACCCAAACCAAAGGGAGAAGGAACCAAAATTCCTATGCCATGGTGGATAGAAGAATGCAGAAAAGCAATGAAAGACAAGAAGAAGGCCCTATATCGCTTTAAACACACGACAGCAGTGAAAGACAAGAAGAAGGCCCTACATCGCTTTAAACACACAACAGCAGCCTCCGATTGTATAACCTATAAGCAAATAGAAGTAATCGCTAAGAAAGTAATTAAAGAAGCCAAGAAAACATCTTGGCACAATTACTGCACATCCCTAACTAATAAATCAATGCAAAACATGTATGGGACAAAATGAAAGCAATAAAAGGCAAAACACCACAACTAGGACCAGCACTCCCAAGGTATATCACTAATAAAATAAAGCCAACCTGATCGCCAAACACTTTGCGGAATCAAGCAGTAACAGCGACCACACCAGCAAGTTAAAAAAAAAAAACAACCAGAAAGATCCTTGAAACCCAACATTCCCATTCGTTTACCAACTGCACAAACATCGTTAACAGGTGGTCATTCAACGACAATTTTACAGTATATGAAAGGAACAAAGCACTGAACAGTAAGAAAATTAACTCATCCGGACCTACGATGGACTAAAACGGTCTTCTGCCAGTAATGTAAGTATCACTGACTCGTTTTGCGTCCTCACATCCGCTGGAACAGGTAAATGAAAAAGTAGAGAAAAACTTTATAAAGGAATTAATGCAGCTAATTTGAAATCTAGAAAACAACCGACAAAATGTGGGGGTTTTTTTTCTTGGGGGGTTATTATTTTCTTTTTGGGGGGATCCCATCACAACTCAATCTATCCAAAAATTTAAGGGCAGGTCAAAAAGCAAAAGAAAACCTACTGAAAGATCATGCAGCCAATATACATTAAAGCATATAAGAAATCTACAGCCCAATAAGGACCGAAAATTGATGCAAAATGACGAATAGAATGTGAAACATGCAAGAAAGGAAGAGCAATGTTCAGTATACAAAATGAAATCAAGCATACCATCAGGGCACCAAAAACTAAATCAAATATAGATTAGAAAACATTAAACCTAATTAGTGTCACGGAATTGTGTATGAGTTATATCATTATGTATATGTGACCAAAATGTACTCGGGATTCTTAGCCGCGTACAGCGTCACCCGAGGGTGGTATATTTTTTCGGCTGTAGTTATTTCGAAATACTGAGCGAAACTCAAACCATACTGCATGTGCAAATTGCCTGCAGCGGAAAAACCTAAGTACCTAGCTGTAGATATCTGTCACAGCTAGTATACATATAGAGCAAATTCTCTATAAACAAATTACACTACGACGAGTCTTGTCAGGAAGCTTACCTCTTTACGGGAGCTAATCTCCAGCTGTAGAGCTGCCTTATACATGGTTTGATGTGGAGTCACATAACTCTGTGTGGTTTCTTGTGACGTATACGCTGTGTCTGGTGACGTTGGTTCGGAAGAGTGTGCTGGTGTTCTCGATGCGAGGGGCCAGGGCTTCGCGACCAACGGGTCTGTGTTGAATGTGAGGGCTCTCGAGGGATCCTTCAACAGATTGAGAGGGGCGGACCATGCATGGGCGCTTCTCTGACCATTGACTAGAGCGAGTGGAACCGGAGTTACATCTTGGACGTCAAATATATATCTTATGTGTTCCATGTTGTTATTTTCAATATTGCTATCTGAGCAAATTTACGTACATTTCAAAATCGTTATATGAACGATACATTCAAATTTACATGCATTTCAACATCGTTATATGAACGATACATTCAAATTTACATGCATTTCAATATCGTTATATGATCGATACATTCAAATTTACATGCATTTCAATATCGTTATATGAACGATACATTCAAGACTCTGTTTATATTGGGGTGTAGATCATATACTTTTATTTAGATGATCGGTGATAGGACATAATTCACGTTTGTTTGAAATTCCATTTGATAAATTCATGTTTGAGGTTGTTTTTTTTTTTTTGTTGAGTTAATTGTTGTTGATAGTTCCATGTTAGGAACTTTATAATTTTCCTTATTTTTTTTCTTTATATCGGTGTCGGATTTGTTAATATTTAATTTGCGTTTATAAATAAACATCTTATAAACGCAGTTGCTTTGGGTGTCTTCACTAATCCAAACCCAACCCGGCTTCATCTTGTGACAAATGGTGTCAGAAGTGGGATTATTGGATTAGGCGGAGCATTATTGGATTAGGTGGAGCAGGGACGTTAGTTTGCATAGGTCTTGACTCCGGTAAGATTTTTTAGTTATCTGTTTCAGATTGTGACCTTCCTGACAAGAGATAATTCAGGCGGGTGAGTGAATACCTCACTCATATTCCGTTGTATTTGCCATTTGTTTATTATATATACATACTGCATATATTTGAAGAAGGAATATACGGTTGGTTCGTGTAATCCTAAAATTGTATGTGTTATATGATAGTGCACTTAGGGTTGGTGTTCTTATCAACAGTATTTATTATGTCGTCACTCAAAGATCTAATGGAGCTGGGCAAACAGTTTGGGTATGAGGGCGAGGCCCTTAGAAAATTCCTTCAGGAGGAGCAGGCTCGGGAAATGGATCAAAGGGTAAAGGAGAGAGATATAGAAAGGGAAAAGTTGGAACTAAATATAGCATTTGAAAGAGAGAAGATGGTTTTCAAGAACGAGAATAATGAGTTGGAGAAGTGGAAGATAGAGTTGGAGAAGCAGGCAGAGAAAGAGAAGATAGAGGTGGGGAAGCAGGCAGAGAAGGAAAGGATAGGTTGAGAAAGGGAAGCAGAAAGAGAAAGAATAGAGGAGGTAAGAGAACTTGAGGAAAGCAAGATAGAGATGGAGAAACGAGCAATGTTAGAAACCATAGAGTTAGAAGACAGAAATAAGGAAAAAGAACATAAAAGGAAATTTGAATTATTAGAGGCTAAGAAAGACGGGCAACAAGAGTCAAAGTTAAGAGGCCCTAAATTACCCCTTTTTGAAGATGAAAAAGATAACTTGGATAGTTATTTACATAGGTTTGAGCGATATGCCACCATCCAAAAGTGGAAAAAAGATGATTGGTCGCTCCAACTCAGCACGTTACTTAAAGGTAAGGAGCTAGATGTGTATTCGCGACTACCCATAAACGACGCATTGAACTACGACGAGTTAAAAAGAGGCACTCCTTAAAATATACGAGTTGACAGAGCAAGGGTTCCGCAAAGTGTTTAAATATAGTAAACCCGAGAAAGGCGAGACATTCACCCAGTTTATCAGTAGGACGGGAAATTATTTTCAGCAGTGGGTTGAATATGGCTAGATACAAAAAACATTCGAGGGCCTTACCGATTTTTTACTTAGGGACCAGCTGTTAAACACTTGTGGTAAGGAATTGTATTTATTCCTGAGGGGAAAGTCCTTCAATAATATCTCTGATATAGCTACCCAACCCAGGCAGACCATTTTGCCGAAGCTCGGGGAGGTACCCAGAATGTGATCTCAATGGATAACAAGGGAGGTAATCAAGATAAAGATCAGAGACCCAGAGAACCCAAGAAACTTGGTACAAATAAGGGTGGAAACTTTCAATCTGGGAAGCGTACAAATCGTAGGGATAGACAATGTTCATCTGTAAGGGAATGGGGTCACATCATGCCCGATTGTCCGAAAAGGAAGGGGTTTGTCCAGAGGGTCGCGGTTGCTATCGAAAGCAGAGCATGGTCAGGAGACGGTAAGAGCGATTATTTTTCGGCATCTAACGCGTGTGCAGGTCGGTCAGGATGTTATTCATTCGATCGGCACTTGTCTTTTTCCCGAGGTGAGGGTACCGACTGCTACTGGTACCGTCAACGGAGAAGAAGTCACGGTCTTACGAGACACCGGGTGCACAGGCGACGTAGTAAAGTGGAGTCTCGTTAGGGATGACCAAATGCTTGCTTGGAAATCCCCGTGCATGCTATTGGATCAAAATATTGATAGCATTCCTGTCGCGAGAATAGAAATCGATACGCCTTTTCTGACGGGAACCCCATATACGACCTAACTATGGGAAATATCGAGGGATCCAGACTCCCAACACTTTCTGATTTCCGGTTTCCCATTGTACAAGCGGTCAAAACTAGGGCGAAGGCGTAGGCGGATAAAAAGCGCTACGTAAGTTGAAAGTTCCTGAAGCCGTGACTGATATCTCACGCGAGCAAAGGCATGATGCGTCCTTAAGCGCGACTGCGTAGAGGATCGTGTCCGCTACTGCGAAACATTGTAAGGGCGGTGGGAGCTGTAAATTCGTACGTACCAAATGTTGAATGTATAGAGAATTTACCACGTCGGAAGGTAGAAAGTATTTCCAACTGGTTGTCTCTCAGAAATTCAGGCCACATGTACTGAGAATAGCACACGAGTCCATTATGGCAGGTCACTTAGGCATGAAAAAAACAACCGACAGAGTAGTAGCGGAGTTGTATTGGCCTGGCGTAAATAGTGACGTAGCACGATTCTGTCGGTCGTGCGACGTTTGCCAGAATACTGTGTCAAAGGGAAGGAATACCAGAGTACCATTAGGTAAAATGCCTCTGATAGATCCCCATTTAAAAGGGTAGCTATCGATGTTGTGGGACCCATATTTCCAATTACAGATCGGAAAAACCGATATATCCTTACTCTAGTAGATTATGCCACTAGATACCCTGAAGCCATAGCTTTACCATCAGTTGAAACTGAACGTGTAGCAGAGGCGCTTGTCCACATGTTCAGCAGGGTAGGGGTACCCGAGGAAATTCTCACAGATTGTGGGGCCCAGTTTACCTCAGAACTTATGGCAGAAAATAGTAGGTTGTTGTCAATTAAGCAGTTGCGCACCACACCGTATCACCCCATGTGTAATCGATTGGTAGAGAGACTTAATGGGACGTTGAAACAAATGTTACGTCGGATGTGCGCGGAGAAACCGCGAGATTGGGACCGGTATTTGAACGATATTTTATTCGCGTATCGCGAAGTACCGCACGAGAGCTTGGGATTCTCGCCGTTTGAATTGCTATACGGTAGGACAGTTCGTGGTCATATGCGGATTCTGCGCGAGTTATGGTCGGGTGATGTTGCGGACGGAGAAGTTAAAACCACCTACCAATACGTCATCGACTTACGCGAGAGATTAGAAAGTACGTGTCGGATGGCACACGACGAGCTTACGAAGTCGGGTCGCAAGTACGCGAAGTATTACAACCGCGGAACGCGAAGTAGGAAATTTGACGTGGGTGATCGAGTGTTGGTGCTACTCCCTACTAGTAGAAACAAATTATTGGTCCAGTGGAAAGGACCATATCAGGTCAAACAGATCAAGGGTGAAATGGACTACCAAATCGACATGGAAGGTAGGTCGAGAATATTTCATACCAATATGTTAAAGCGATACGTGGAGAGACCTGATCAAACTGTTGAAAAGCGCAACTGGGATTTCCTTGCCTCGGTGCTAAAATCAACTTAGATTATTTTTCTCACCCAATATTTTCCTTTAAAGTTAAAAAAAAACTCTTCATTTAAAAACAGTATTCATCACTCACTTTTATTTTTTTCACAGCTATCTGTAGGTCATTCGGTCTGATAGTGTTTTATGAAAATCTGAAGGATCATTTAAGTGGAATCCAATTATACTTTCCACATTAACACCCTCGCCCACCACAACTTAAGCATTGCGCGAACAGGTCAAAGCCACGTGCAAATGTTATTTACAGAATGCCCATTAACACAAATATATTAATTTGGACTGTGGCGTGACCTGTCTATCCGAAGTACACAATTTTTACGCGTGAGGAAATAACAACATAAATTATTTACTAGTTTTAAGGTATTATCGCATTTAATGGATGGTTGTTATATGAAATTAACAATAAATAATTAATATTTATTACAAGGAAAATGTTTCATTTTCATCAGTTCTAATTTAGAGAAGTTCTATGGTAAGTGTTGAAACGGTACACAGCTCTAGGCCATAAAAAAGAGTAAAATGTAACATGAATGACAGCGTTGGATTAATCATGGGTATTTTGAGATCTTTGTTACTATTGTATGTAACTCCTTTTCTTTGGAGAAGGTGAACTGTTTGTGATATACTGGTGTTGTAATTGACACTGATTGTAAAATTACCCCCGTGTATAAAAGAAGCTCCAAACACAGTCCCTAGCTGATAACCACTTGCTGAACTTCCATGTTCACGGTTTCTTGCGGAATTGATATTTTCTGTCTTAGAAATATTGCAAGTGTTGCTATTAGTAGTGCAATGAACAGGGAAATCTGCTTGTGGAACAATATATGGATGGATGGATAAATGATTCCTTCTTATTGGTAAGTGCTTGATTTGCCATTTCTTTATGCAAGAATATCTTTGATTCAACTGGTGGACAACGGGGATATTTAACAGAAGAAAATAGGTTTGACATAACACATTTCTGTTTGTTTTGTTTACAATGTTTTCGGTGGTTGTTGACAAAGTTAGGGTTTCGTGGCCAGTGTGTCTGGAAAATTGTTCTCTATTAGTTTCTGACATGTTTTCTCACGCTTGAGTTTTTAATGCGTTTAGAAGCCACATCCGGGAAGTCTGCTTTCATAGCCCTTTTTTCATTACTGAATTAAGTATTATTTCCCCAACTGGCGCCCGTATAGTCTTTTTTATGTTGTTTATTTCTCTCCTTCAAAAACAATTTTTGGTAAATGTCCAAAAGTGTGGGCGTTAGTTTGATTGGAAAAGAGCTGCATCGAGCCAAGCAGAAGACAACAATGAATGCGTCCCTTGATAACCATGACCGAGACGACCTGGCTGAACGACTCGGTTGCGATAGCGAAAGTAAGGTTAGGAAAAAACCAGCATATTTCCTTGTCGCTTGGGTGAGAGCGCTCCAGTTCGTGATCCAAGAAAGCTACAGCCACAGTACGTATGAACATATTTCTTTTCTTGTTCTATTTCTATTGCCATTTTGAAATTTCCACACCATTCTTCTTATTTTAGCTTACTATTTTTGACGACCTAATCTTACAATGTTTGCCACCTTTGAATTCTGTAATTCTAACATTTCTAACATGTCCCCTTTCGTCCTGCACCCAACTGGTATTTTATTTTCAACTTGTACTCAGAATTGTATTATTATTACAGTATATATTTTCAAAAGTTATTGAGCATTTTAATTGCTAAACTCGCAGTTTTTGTCATCTTGCACGTTACTATAGAATAATGATTATAACATTATTGCTTCAATATTCTATATCTGTTATAAATTTAAAACCTGTATACAAAGAAACGGAATTTATTCCATAATTGTTTATAAGTGAAGCAACATCCTCAGGTAATTGAATTCACGTAGCAACACAATTATATAGCAAAAAAGGAATGTCTTGTATTTATATTATTTGCCAATTCTTATTCTAATTTGATAATATGTGTACCATATTTTTCTTGCCACAAAAGCCTTTGTATGTATCTTTGCATGACTTTTTACAAGACCCCTTTTGAAACTGACAACATAATGCCAACGATATATAGTTTATATTACAATAAC
Source organism: Sinohyriopsis cumingii (assembly GCA_028554795.2). NCBI lineage: Eukaryota > Metazoa > Mollusca > Bivalvia > Unionida > Unionidae > Sinohyriopsis > Sinohyriopsis cumingii. Next base: position 117,340,621 of record CM068835.1, on the reverse strand, counting down.
AATTTCCGTAAGCATTTAAGATGTTCATGCTTTAATCACAACATAACCAAATCACAACATAACCAATGCAAAAATCTTTGTATGCATCGTTCCACTACTTTATTACAACATCTACGTGAAACTAAAGCCTACAATAATCAAGACATATTTTAATCTATAGAATGTAGTTTATACTCATTGATATAAACAGTTAAGGTCCTCACACACCAATCACAACTTAGGAATGAAACACCTTTCTCGAGACACGGGTTTCGAGTTCATTATTATTTTTATTTTGCTAATTCTTTTTACTTTTATTCTTTACTGTGTTCGAGGTCCTTATGGAGCAAAATCATGCTCATATGTGATGACAGATAAACGATACATGTATAGTGTGGATTTGGCGCGACGCATCTTCATGGTGGCAACTCGCTTTTTTTTATCCACGGACTTGTGACATTTACTTAAAATATCGTACAAGCATCCCTGTTGCCATGACCCGATTTTATCGTCCAAATATCAAATTTACACAGCTGCTTCATATTTTGTATTATGTTCAAGATCTAGACATTCGATGATAGTATTACATCTATTTTGTCTCAAGTGCGCTAGTCATCACTGATTTCTTATTGGATCAAATTGATAGGTAACTCTAGACAGTCTCGAGCGAACAATTCTTGTACAAGTAATATCAACTTCACATTCTTTCTTGTGTTATGTATATTTTAATTTAATTGTTGTTTTTTTTTTAAATCTTGTATTTGATTACATGCAATTGTAATGTCACATTGTGTGCTGGACTTGATCTTGTCCAGACTGAGTTAATTTCTGCTTGACCTGATTATTTTATTTCATTTTATGTAAACAACTAATATATAGCTGAATTATTCTATATGTGTATGGGCTTAATATCAGGATCTTTATTAATAGAAGAAGTAAATATGTTCATTTGGGGCAGAGGTTTAGACTTTAAAATCTAACACTTTGAAGTTGTATAATATACGTTATGACCCGAAGTTTTGGGCTGGAATCTTTTTTGTTCAAATTATTGAATTCAAGTGAGCATTTTCTCTGGAAATACGAAAGTGCTCTGATAAAATTCTTGGATGGAGACATAAAATCCCTATTTGATGAGCTTTTCCTTCAGCAATGAATTAATCAGCCCACTCATTCACTGAAAAGTCTTATACCTGCAGTAAATAATGAAAGCTTACTTCTCGGCGGGGTTGGAGATCCTTTTTTTACATGCAGCTATTAAACATCACTGCCAAATTTAGGGGATATTTAACTATAGAAAACCAACACGAAACTCGTGGATATACGGCCGGGGCGACTATAATCTCTTGAGACATCCACTACCGACTGGAATTGCTTGAAATGTAACGATACTGAAAAATATACAATAAACTAGCACTGTCGACATAATCTCAATAGTTGGCCAGTGTATTTCGAACATAACTGTTAAAGTTAAACCATGAGAACCTCAGTGGATCAAAACGGTAAAGAGAACATATCTAAAAGCCAAGCAATCTAAATTAGAATCTCAATGGACTAAAAAACAGTCTCTATGATTCGAGAAGCCAGACAACTACATACTGACAAATTAGCACAAAAGCTGAAATCATCCACTACAACATACAAATACTGGTGGTCAGTCCTTACGGAATTCGTCAGCTCTCACCGTACACATTCTATTCCGTACCTCCAGCATAAGGATTCGATAAATACCGATGATGTTGACAAAGTGGAACTATTTAATGCCTGACAAGTTGACTATAGGAAACACACATATTTTATACCGCCAACTTAATGGGAAATTCTGATACCCTACTAAAATAAACAAAAATGGGCATTTGCATACGTAGAACACATAAATTTTTATGATCCATGAGACTATGTTAATTCCAATGATCTGGTTGGACATTTATAACATTCCCGTTTTACAAGGACCATATTAATTCATTAATGTAAAGAAATCGTTTCCAAAATCATTTCTTGTTGTTTATCTTAAACTGATTTTTATTATGTTTTGCTTTAATAAAATACCATAACTATATGTATATGTTTAATTGTAATCGTAACTTAACATACAATTCTACATTTTATAGCGAATACCGTATTTTCCTTTATTTTTGAATTTATCTTTTGAAGCTTTTTTTTATCTTTCTCTTCATCTATTAATTTATTTTGCAATAGAGATAAAACAGTCAAACCTGGGTTGATTTTTCAGACAGTAGTGGAAATATTTAAAGATGAGTCTGAAAATGTACTGAACCTTCTACTATGTCCAGAACACCATCAAGTCCATTAACATATTTCTAGTGCATTATATTTGAATCAAATATTTGCATATGCTGTTTGTTTTCCCTGTAAAGTTTGTGTGCGTGCGTATGTGTGTGTATGTGTTTAAAACTGGCATTGGTTGGCACATTGTCTATCGATATATATTGGTACAGTGTAAAAACTAATATAATATTTGGAAGTAGTTTGCTATATTCTTTGAAATCGATTACTTTTTCAACCTTAATGTAAATATCATGGTTTGCTTTTGCATTCATTTTGAACTTAAACATGATGTTTTTACCCCTTGGGCCTAGTCTTATGAACGATAATTGCTTTAACATCCGACCTAATCGGGAGCCTAGAACCCTCTACCTTTCCTGGCGAAATGTCAACGTTTTCCAAGACACTGGATGTACACGAATAGAAGTAGGTGGTACTGACTACTGTCGCCCTACATGACATAATGATACTATATCTATATAGTGACTACTCAAAAGCCATCATACACGAATCAACACGATATAAACAGTCACCATTATCTGATGGATACGGTTATTCTATGTTGATAAAAGTATGCCAAGGACGTTTCAGGTTATGCATTAGAGGGATAAACAATTCAGACAATACCAAGTCAAACTCAGAATTGATACATGAAAAATAATTTTCCATAAGTTGGACAATATATTTTGTTGTCTTCATTCGTCATGTCTCTAGTGCATATATGGTGTCATTAAGCCTAGTTGGAGATCTGTTTCTTTTTGTTATTAGCGATAGTTTTGGAATCGATATTTCATATTACATATAGTTTCCAAAATCGACCGAGGCATGCATGTCAGTTTCGCAGAACTGATTCACTCTTTTCATTTCTACTGCTGATTAGATCAAAATTAATTCACCTAGGAAATCATTATCGTAAGGAACGGGCAATAATCCTATAAGTACTTTTATCGCCCATCGCTGCTTGTGCTGCGGTCTCATCATTTTTCATGAATACGCATAAACAAAAATGTTATCCACCAGACAATGTAACAGTTTCTTACAAGACTATGAAAGTCAGGTTTTATCAATCGTTAAGTGAATGTGCTTGGAAAATAAACTCTACTTAGCTCTGTATCTACATCCTCTAATTCCCATATTTTGCGGTATTAGTCAAGTGCTTAAGACTTTAAAGCCCACGCCTTGTGTACTTATGAGAGAGAGAGAGAGAGAGAGAGAGAGAGAGAGAGAGAGAGAGAGAGAGAGAGAGTTTAGAATAGTAGAAGCTTTTACTTCATTGAAAATGATGACATAATGATGATGATGAAAAAGCAACAAGAACGACGACGGCTACATGACAATCATCAAGACAACTGCAGTTTTTGCAGCGTCTGTTGTAAATACATTGGTATTGATTAAAGTTTAAAACATGCAAAGGTTGCCACAATAGCATCAGGTACTAAACTATTTCCATCATCAGGCACTAAACTATTTCCATGATCAGGTACTAAACTATTTCCATCATCAGGTACTCAACTATTTCCATCATCAGGTATTAAACTATTTTCATCATCAGGTACTAAACTATTTCCATCATCAGGTACTAAACTATTTCCATCATCAGGTACTAAACTATTTCCAACATACAGTTTTAATTTGTCTTCGACGTAAAATCTATTGATTTTCATCTGTGATAAATATAGAGCATATTTATTTCATGAATGTTTCATTCATAGCATGACGTCGAAGTATATCGACTGACTGGAAATGTACATATCACTGGTTGCATGATGTTCATCAGCACATCAATACATTAAAGACTATTAAGATCACTTGCAATGCGATTAAAGTGCCTTGCCCAGTGAAGACCACCGCAACCAACCCAGTTTGATCTGTGCATTTTGCGAACCGACAAAGCCGCGATTGTGAGTCTGGCATGCTAACCACTGTCCCACCATGGCTATCACATATGCATTATACATTCAATTACATACATTATACCAACATAACTGAATAATTGTTCGTTAGGTCGAGGGAATCCTGTGGATATGTGGGTGAGGGGAACCGAATAGCGCACCCTCTCTACTTTCTAAAATTCAGCGCCAAACAACCGGAACGTTACCTAAAGCAAGTTTTCTTTAGAGTTACATAATCAAAATTATGCCTTGGATACATTGAAAATGCAAGAGCTTCCGGGGGGTTTCGACCCCTAAGCCACCGCTGTGGGTTCCGGCCTACAGACTACCCTCTTACTTGTTTACCCACACCAATGCCCCTATACTATATTTCTGGATTTGCCACTGGCTAGCCTGGAATTTTAAAACTGTTCATCTCAGCTGGTGTATGCCTTATGTAAATCTTTTATTCACTAAGTGCAAATGTAAATCATATATATAAATCACAAACATATGAGGATTTGCCGATTGGCTGACCGTTTGTGAAGTAATTATAGCTTCATATATCATTGCTCGATCCTTTTCTGTGTCTTTCTTTCTTTTTTTCTTTTACTTTCTCTGCTTAGCCCTAATTGCCATATGTACAGTAAATACCTCGGCACGATCATGCTGAACCAAGAAGTAAAAGGTTAAGTAAAGGAAACTAAAAAAAGAAACTGCCAGGTTTGACAAATAGACAGGGTAGTGTTTGCAACGCACATACTTATTTAAGTGATGTAATTTTGGTTTGTAATTTTGGGTCATTAAATGCCTTTAACTTAAAATAAGCATAACATAAACTATATATTTTACTTAAGTCTAACTGATAGTAGGAACTAAATTACATTATCTTGATTACCAACAGGTAAAAATGATGAATCAACTGCCATTGGAACAAGCGATTTCATTTTTCCCCCATTAGGAGAGGACTATAAGTAAACAATTTTTAGTATGGATGTTGACATGTGTAACCCAGAGTCAGCAGACCTCACTGCAGTCTTATCTCAGCTGTTTAGGTTGAGTGTTTGTTTTCATGTTAAAATTCTTAATAACAGCAAGATAACCATGGAGAACTTTGCAGCTAGCCTGATTTGGTGAATAAAACTTTTTTAATGTGATCCCCATTTTAACAAAATGTGCCTCGTGTTCTATCAGTCATTCTGTGTTGTAGAATCAGTGAAGTCACATTAAATAATTTTAAAGCTATACTGTCTTTTGCCCGTGTTCTTAAAAGAACCCCGGAACAATTCGGCTGAACAAGCTTTAAAGGATTTGGCCTACAACGTGTTCAAGTATTTCTTTTTCTTAACTGTATGTTACAAAAATATTTCTTTCTTTATTTATTTGTTTATTTTATTTATTTATTTATTACATTTTGTCTTATTCACATGATACAAAATCGAAAAATGCATTCACAAACATATGCTACATGCTACAATACAATAGAATACAATACAATGCAATACAACACAACACAATACAATACAATACAATACAATACAATACAATACAATACAATAATAATACAAAACAGACCCAATGCATTAACTCCTGCTCTGATGTGTGAATACATACCGATAAATACATATATAAAGCAATGACATAGTTTGATTTTAATTGCATTTTAAATGGCTTGTCATTTGATGGTTTAAGGTGTTTACATTTTTTTTATTTAAACTTTGATTATTGCTCAAAACAGAATGTGTTCATTGCAATATACCTAATTCTCATAATTTTCATTGGATTTTGAAGGAACGTTTCCAAGGATATAAAATCATTAAAATTGTTATGTATATTTAAATCTGTACAGTAGAGAACAATTTTGGTCATTAGCCACTTTTAGGGACATTAAGAGATTGCACCTTAAAAAAAATTAGCATATTTGCACATTTTGCTAAAATTATCTTGTGTTAGGATTACAACTTTCATATTACAATGCAATAATAAAACGCATCACGTGTTCACAATCCATCAATTAAGAAATAAATTAAAATAATTTCTTCATTTTATTCTTTTATAGCTTAATACGTATCATGTTTAATGATATTCTGTTTCTCAAGTCTTAAAAAACCCCAGCTGTCTTCATCAATATTGAATAATGATACAGAAGTAATTATGTTTACATATGACGTTCTGGTGTACTATTCTTCTGTCACACTAAAACTTGAATTAATATACCCCACACCACCCACCCGCCTTCTCTTTGGGGACCACTTTTCAAGGGTTTATGGCAGGCTGTGTGTAAAGTAAACAGTGTAAGACATGTTAGGCGATGTCATACTGCAAGGCATGACCGTCACAATGTGTTCTGTGCCATGGCTATTTAGCGTTTGAAATGCTTGCCAGGTTATTGACTGACATATTTCTAAAAACAGACTGATGAGTATTTTACTTTCAACCATACATTTTAATCTTTTATGTACTGAATGGAAACCATACACTATCCCCGATAAATACATTCTACGTATACAAAGAAACGTCGTGTGTGTTGAGGTATATGGGTATATTCATGCTACCAATCCAGGCTACATCATAGGATCATACATTGACCAGATCTTCCATCTCATGAACCTTTTAACCAATTATAGCCAGTAAAATACATTTTCAGTTTGAAAATAACATTCTAAGTCAATATTTTAATTGGTTAGCAACGCGATATTGATTTATCTGTAATTGACTATTCATGTCATTCGCACTGGCGAGTACAATCACAAATGATCAAGACTTTGTATTGATTGCTTCTCATTTTCTGACTGCTTAGCAAACAAGATAGCAAGGCCAAGTGAGTTTGTGATACGAGACTGAGTCAGTCGTCCCTTGTATGTCGAAAGTCAATATATGATATTGTCAGTTTCTTCTAAAAATAAAATATAAAAAACACGAACATATCTCCTAACCTTGCTTCCGAGGCTAAAAAAATTATGAAAGTAATATCGATCCGCCATTAAATATGGTTGTCATAACTAAAAATAGAAATCTTTAAAATAAGTTTTCTTAAATCCAACTAGAGATAGTGTTTCACCAATTTTGACACAAATCATCCAGTTACGAAGGACTTTTAATATTCTGTTTACTAAAGTTGCTGAACTTTCATCAACTATGGACACCGTTGCACAAAAAAACCCAACAAACTTTAAACAACTTCTGACAAGTATACTCAGAAAAGATCCTCGCGTAAAGCTTGCTTGGTTTATACAAATGAGGCAAATCCGTCATCCAGTACAATTGCAAAAACAGAAAATATAAAAACAAAAACTTCTCCTAACCCAGACTTATTGCACAATTGTAATTTGTCTTTGAGGGAGATCTCAGTCGCTTGAGCGCTCTCAGTCCAAAATGTGCCTCTTCTTACATTAAATGAGTCGTTGACAATATTCATGACATCTGTATTAACTGACCTACCGGCTATATTCCGACGAAACATGCATAGACGGAAAAATAATACATCCTTCTACGTTTATTAAGAGAGAAATTAGATGTTGGTAGACATTTTCTAAAGGAATATAATTCTAGATAATTCTAGCTAAGAAAAAAAAATAGTTTGTGAAGTTAAAATTAGAAATTGTTGCTTTCATTTATGGAATTGCTGGAAATAATTTGAAAATTGAAATTGAGGAACAAGTTTTCATTTGGAAAGAATATATACATTTTCGTTTAATAATCACGATATTTATTTGAAAATGTTGTCGACGAGGGTATGTTGCCAACTATATGCCTTTCAACATCATTTTCCCTCTGAAAATGAATGAAGAAAATCGCAATTTTGTATTGTAAATATGCCACAAACACCATAAAAAGACGTTTGTGTCAGATTGAGAGACGAATAGTACATGCCCCTTAGTGACCAAATTAGTTTAAATTATTATGTAATTAAAAACATAGCCAAAAATGTCTATTCAATGAAATTCCAATAACATTTGATGTATGTAATCTTTTCCACTTTTTCCGTCAGTAGGTTTTAGGATGGGAACAGCAGGATCAATTTCATTGGTCGACTTGGTGTTTTATTATTTCCATGGTTCTAATGTCTTCTATTTAATAACATAAGTTCAAAATCTTGAATAGCGAGAGAGCAAAAAATAAATAAATGCCATATTGCACGATTTCTTTTTAATAAATTTCATGAATAAAGAAACAAATCTTCTTCATCTGAATGTTGGTTGGCAAATTCACCATAAACGTGTTCCTCCTCAAATATTTCTATTTCAGTTCTTCTTTCAAGATATGAAGGTTAAATTTAGACGAGACATATTTAGACACATAAGATCGAATTGCATTTTAATGTCTAACACGGCCTTGCTATAACAACATTTGCCTACGTGTGGTATGATTTATGGGCTAATCGTCATTTGAAAAGCCAACAGTTGCAATCATAAATATTGCTTCTGCACTCGGGACTATAGGTAGACAACTCTGTCTAGTGGATATTGCTAGCCATGTTTCCCAAAGAATATTAGAATCTTGCACCCATTTTCATTATTCACTGATTTTACTTCAATTCTTTAAGCTCGGAAGAGTTTTGTACACGAAGTATTAGTGCATATGGACTTAAAACACTAACACAAAATACATTCATGGTCTGCAAAAACAAACAAACAAAAACTTTAAAATCGCTATTATAGCAAAGAGATTTCAAGCGTTTCAACGTGTCCTCAAAATTGTTGCCCAGACGTTAGTTGATTTTTCGCTTTCAATATATGTATATAATTATTCAAGACAACTGTTATGTTCATCCAGCAGCAGGGAAGTTGTACAGACCAGTGGTTCCAGACCAAATAAGCCTTCCTACGAGAACTTTCTCCGTAGAAGCCTCAGTTTTCAAAAATAAGCCTTCCTACGAAAATTAATTTGCGTAAATTCACTCCCGACTGCAATTTTTTGTGTGCAAATTCAATGATTCTAGACAAAGATTTTAGTGGGGGGGGGGGGAATTTATTCCGTCGATGAATTTTGCGAAGTTTGGCTGCTAATCCTAATTTTACCTCGCATTAAAACAATATAGTTGAAAATAATATGAGTCCGAAAGCTAGTACAGTTGGAGAGCCTCATTCTGCCAGATTAGCGCGAGAGCAATTAGCGGCATTAAAGAAGCTTATCCCGACAAAACAATTATTCAAGAGAAATGTTCGTGGTTACGAAGATGTACAACATGGAATTGCCGAGGAATCATCGAAATGGTTGAAGCCAGTTACCGGAACAATCGAGCAAGTTGTATTTGGCGACGAAAAAGATCCGGATACTAAGAAAAAGGGAATCTTTCCCATGTTGAAAGGTATTGAGGAACAATCACGAACATTACCCGAGCGATTAGCAATAGCAGCAGCAGCAGCACAACAGGGAGGGCAGCCTGCAATTGCTTATAAAATAGGTAGTAAGGGAAAACCTGGAGTAGGAAAACCTAGAGTAGGAAAACCTAGAGTAGGAAAACCTAGAGTAGGAAAATCGGGAGTAAAAAAAGGGAAATTTAATATCGATGATTTAAGAGAAAATTTTACCGATGAGGGATGGAATATAATATCACAACCGTTATCTACGATATATAGTTTAGATCAATTTGGTCAACTTGTGGAAGATATGTTTAGTATTCGAAATGAATATTTGACTGATATAGGAAGAGGAAGATATCGAAGTCGTAATATTTGGTTTAGTACGTTATATAGAGTTTATGCGGGAAAAACACAGGCGAGTGAAAGGGATCCATCTTTTAGGAGGTTTTTAACAGCAGCAGACGATAGATATAATTATAATAAACAAATGGCGGAAGAAAGAAAACAGCAAGAGAAAGAAAGAAAAGAACAGGAAAAGAAAGAAAAAACTAAAACACGAGGAAAAAAGGTAATACCACAGGAAGATATTCAACCACAGGAAGGAGATATTCAACCACAGGAATTAGGAGCTAGACCAAAAGAAAGAAAATCGAAAAAGAAAAAAGATCAGAGTGACCCGGAACCAATAGTTGTGTCCGAATATAAATCATCACCGGCTAGTAGTTCGTTTAAAATTGATCCTAGTATATCAGCGGATAATTATTTGGATAAAAATAAGTTGTATTTAATCAATAACGATCAATCAAGGATTATGATGGCTGCGGACGATTCTTCGGACAATAAAAGATTCTTTTTGCGAAAAGATATTGATGTTGATAAAATTAAATTACTTGATTGGTATGCGATGATTTATTTTGGTAGTTTAGGAAAACCAATAAGATATTCTGATGAAGATTTTGCGAAATTTTCATCGGATGTTGGTAATTACAGAATAGCGTTATCAGAGGGAAAAGCAAGAGCATCAATTTCAACACTTATAAAGGATATTCCTGCATCAGCATACTCCTACCTCTATCCATTACCAGATATTTCTACTTTATCACAACCTCTCCCTCCTCGCCCCACTTCCCTTTCATTACTTTCAGGTGAGGAAAGTTCGCCACCTAAAAGTAAGGGTTCGCCACCTAAAAGTAAAAGTTCATCACCTAAAAGTAAGGGTTCGTCACCCAAAAGTGATAGTCCTGAATCATTCTCCCTTGATCTTCGCCATCCTCCTCTCTCTCCTACATTATATCCAAGGAGTCCTCCTACAACGCGTCCCCCTTGGGCCGGCTTCCCACCTCCAGAACCAACATCGACAAACTATAAACCACAGGAACTTTCACCCAAAGAAAGACGGGATATCCCGAGAGATGAGCACCCTGCTGCTAGAAGCCGCGATCCTCAACAATTACCATATTCGCCAATGACGTCGCCACCGACGTCGTCAGGGACATCACCAGGGTCATCTTCAACGCCGTCAGACGAAGTATTCCGCGTAACGCCATTGCAATCTCCAGAACCAAAAACAGGAAGCGGATATACCGTTTGCCCTGACAGTGTTGTCAACGATGTATCTCGCCTCGAGGTATTAATCGGAGGAAAACGAGCCGGAAATAACTCCCGTGAAGTAATTAACGAGGCTTCAGATATTTGTCAGCGGTTATTCCGCGGTGGCATCATTAATTCTCACATTTACAAGAAACTCGTCGATGAGCTCATCGATTAAAACAACACAATTGAAATAACATGATTGTTCACAAACATCAGCGCAGACCCAAACAGGTCCGCATAGTAAACTCTAGATTGCCCGTGTACAAATATATCCACGGCAATGGATTCGGTGATATCATTGGAAGTCTCGTTACGCGAGTAATACCTAAAATCGGACCCACGATCAAACAATTCGCGTCAAAAGCAATAGGAAAAATCGGCGAGACTGCCATTTCTGGTATCGGTAATTTGGCCAGTAAAGGCTTCAATGCTGTCAAAAGTAAAATATTAAATTTAGTGCGCAAAAAACAACCCGTCAAATTACCCATCACCAGAGAAATGCCACCCGAAGTCAGTAAAGCCATAAACGACGCAGCAAATAAAAAAATAAATGATCTCGCAAAGGAAGTTGCTAAGACAAATCTCGCAAATGAAGTTGCTAATACAAGTTTTATTTCAGGCAGTGGTCTTCGTTTTAGATGATATTCTTAATAATAAATGTTCGCACAAGTGTCAAATGAAGTGTTCCACATGGACGAGCCCGTAGGAAGAGACACATCCGTGCGAGATTTCCAGTATTTCTCGTACGATGCAGTTGAACCAAATACACCTAATCGCTTGGAAATTCAAGTTCACGATACAACAAGATATTTTCTTCCATCTGAGGCATATATCGAAGTTATCGGGGAAATTATTAAAACAGATAATACCCTCTATGGAGCAAATTTTAGAGTCGGATTTGTTAACAACGGTATTATGGCGTTATTCAAGAGCGCCACTTACATGATTGATGGAAGAGAAATTGAGTCAATTACTAAAGATGTTGACTTAGCAACGACGATAATAGGCCTAGCTAGATACTCGGATGATTTTACTAGATCAGCTGGTCCTAGTATGATGTTTGCCAAAGATAATTCTGATCGTCCCGATAGTAGGCCGCTTGACATCAGACAACCCAACGATCGCGCCGCTCCCAATCCAGGCCTTGCAGGTATCCAAGATCTTCCTGTTGGCGTTAATAATGATTATAATCTCGGATTTGCCACGCGAAAATCTATGCTGCAAGGACTTCACAGAAGATTCTCTTGTGCTATTCCGTTATCCCATATATTCGGATTTTGCAGGCATTTCAGAAAAATTATTTACGGAGCGAAACATACCATAACACTTATTAGAAAAGGAAATAGCGATGATGCTATCTGGCGAGAAGGTAATATCGATTACGCTACTAACGTGATAAATGCTCTCGATGCGGGAAATGCCGGCCAGGTAAAATTACTCAAATTTACCTTGTGGATGCCAGCGATAACTCCATCAATAATCGAAGAAGAAAAATTATTGTCATTTATGAACCAAGGCGGTAAATCTATCATGTCATGGCTAACAACAACAACAGATTCTATAACTACCGATATTGATGGTGATTTTACTTGGCGTATTGCATCGCAGCAAGGTACCTCTGCACCTAGGCATATCTTTATCGCTTTTTTGCACACGCGAAGATATCATCAATTATACAGCCATATGATATTCGATAGTATCAACGCAACAAACGTGTCACTGAGAGTAAATGGCCAACAAGAACCATCAGAGGAAATATCAATTAATTTTGAAAATTATTCGACAGCTCGCGCGTATTATCGATTGCTAAGTTTTATGGGTCGCGATCAAAATATCGATACCGGATTGCAAATATCACAGCTAGATTTTAATAAATTTTATCCTATCTATTACTTTTCCCTGGAGCATCTCGACCTGATAAAGCAATCCGTTGTTGATATTCATTTCAAAGCTAGAATTCGCACAGGAAATAATTTATATAGAGCCATCGCGGTAATCCTCAGCGATAGAACAATGATCTTGGAAGGCATCAGCGGCAGAATGAGAGTCATCGATGCTCCTGTCGAAAGAATGTAACAAATTCTAAATTTAGATTAAGCGATTATTAATATGCCATACGAACACGTCAGTGTAACTCTGACCCCCGGTCAGATAAAAAAGCTCCAATCAGCGATATCAAAGCGATGCGGTATGAAATTAACACTGAAAAACGATCAGATTCACGGTGGACCTAACAAACTATCGCTAACTAGAGGTCAGCGTGAACGATTTTCCAAGGCCAAATCAGCAAATTCTGGCGTTCATGTGAATCTCTCAATAGGCGCAATCAGAGACATGGTCAAAACGGGCGGATTCCTTCCTTTTCTTCCTCTGATAAAAATGGCCCTTCCGATGATTGGAAAGGCAATAGGATTAGGCGCGCTCTCGGGCATAGGTTCCAAATTAGGAGAAAAAGTGATGGGAGGGAGATACGGTAAAAAAAAGGGGAACGGCCTTTATCTAAGACGCCCCCCATACGGATCCGGCCTAAGATTAGCACGGCCTATTCAAATTTAGATCTAATCAACGAAGTAAAGAAAAAAAAAAAAAAATTTTTCAGAGGCGTATTTATGCGAGATCAACTACCAGACAAACCAAACTCTACCGAGACAGGAATAATTAATCTCGATAAAAATACCGGCCCTGGCACGCACTGGGTTGCATACGCGATTAATCCTCGCGAAGTCGTTTATTTTGATTCGTACGGATTAGCACCGCCAAATGAATTTATCAGCTATGTGTCAAAACTAAATCTTCCGATTTGGTATTCGACTCTTCCAACACAAACATTAGCGGATCCACCAATATGCGGTCCAGAGTCAATTAATGTTCTTGACGCAATTTCAAAATCATCCGGCCCTTATCACAAAATTGTATTTGAATACACCGTAGATAAATATCATGGTTGATATTTATGGTAGATTTATCTACAGGAAGGAAAAGGCAGAAGTGACTAACGTCGATCTATCAAAGTTCGCAACCAAGAGCGATATTAACAATCTTCTATCGCTGTCAGAGGTGGACCCTGGCGAAGTTGCTGTTTATCAAAATACCGAAGGAAGATTACAAACCAGCAACGTCAAAATAACTGATATAATCAAGCGAGACGAATACCGCGATCATATTAGTCAATTTACTCGTCAATCGGAGATGGTATTAAAATCTATTGCTGATATCGCCGATATTATAGCGAAGTTACCCCTGAAGGCCAATATCGCGGATGTGGAAAAATCCGACAAAGAGCTATCAGCGGCGATGCTTCTGAAGGCCGATAAAGCATTACACGACGATCTTCAGGACAGAATGACAAAAAGACTTAACAGGCTAAATAACGACCTTAAAAAACTCGACGATGCCTTAGCTAAATTTAGCAAAAAATTTGACGAGGACATAAAAACATCCAGCGATACTTCCTCCGCCGCAAACGAACTAGCAAAGAAAAAAGCCGATCAATCATCGCATGACGATCTCAGCGAGAGAATAAGAAAAATCAACGAGAATATCACTGAAATTCTCGCCGATATTACCAAAATAAATACCGCGATGGGTCAGAAAAGCGATAAAACATCAATCGACGATCTCAGCGAGAAAATAAAAAAAATCAACGATGAAATTATTAATATTCTTGGCAAAATTAACGAAGTAAATATCTCGATGGGTCAGAGAACAACAATCGACGATCTCAACAAAAAAATCAGCGAGGAAATTAATAAACTCAACGATCTTGTTGTTCCCGAATTTACCAAGGGGTTTAACGCGATACGTGAATCGACAGATGAGAAAACAAGAAAAATCGACGAGAATATTATTAAAATTAACGATGAAATTAACACGGTACGTGAATTAGCGCGTCAAAAGGTCGATACATTAGTGTATGATGGAAAAATTCAAGAAATCAACGAGAAACTTCTCGACGCAACAACAAAAATTAACGATATTAAAGCAGAAATATTACCGTTGGATATTCCAATATTAACGCGTATTTCGGTACCTGATCAGTTTATAACAGCGAATATATCCTGTAGTGTGACATTTGTCGTTAAAAGATTATCTCTCATTTGGACACCCGAGAATGATTCTTTTAACTTTACCGCGCCATTTCCGGGTGTATATCGAGTTTATGTTATATCCAGGATAAAATTCAATGTAAATTCGAATTATGAAATTCATGAATATTATCCTGGATTTTTCATTATTTCGTTAAATGAAGGTACCATCGCAAATTTCACACTAAAACCACCAGATAGAACCACCATGGGACCAGTGCAATATTTTGTAATATTCGAATATTTACATCTGATAGACTACAATTAGTCAGGTAAATTAACTAATAAATGACCGCATCTGACTACCGTTATAATCAAGCGCGATCATGGCAGGATTCGATAAAAAAACTACTAGACGAATATCAAACAAAAATAAAAAAATACCAGCGTAGATTAGTTATCATTGATGTCGCCGTGTACACGGTATCTGCGGTAGTCGCCGGTGCTGGAATAATTTTATCCGCGGTAACAACGATAGCGCCAATCGTTGCAACGATAATAATCTCGTCAACAACGACAATCGCAGGTGTTCTCAATATCGTAGCGAAAAAGATATCCTCGTGCACGAGTGAGAAATTATCGTTGTACAAGAATAAACTATCCAAGGTCAACGACGCGTATTCGAGATTATCATCGCTGCTTTCGGAGAGTCTCAACGATGGCGTTATCTCCGATCTAGAATTTTCGGCAATGATCAGTATTTACTCGGAGATTGAACAAATGAATATTAATAATGTCCGAACTAGCTCAGATCGTGACAAACACGACACCGCCGACAACAACACTAATATCATTAAGCTCAACCAAGCCTGAATTTAGCATCAATTTTCCAACACCAATCAGCGTCAAAGAAATTGCGTTAACACAATTGCGTGTCTACAACAGTTGGCCTAATGTTAGATCGACGTCATTCGGTAAATTATTGTCAAATAATTCGCTTGTTTTTGCCAACAAAAACAAATCCGATGGAACACCTGATTGGATCGTCGTTGGCATACCAACAGGCAGTTACGAAATTGATCAGCTGGATAAGGAATTTACCAGTAGAATATCAAATATAACCGGCGATGCTACTCCGGGAATAAAAATATCTGCGCACGAACCAACGCTATCATCGATGATAGAGGTGAAATCGCCGTACATGGTAGATATTTACCAATCATCGATTAGGACCATATTAGGTTGGCCTGAAATCGCACCTCTAGCAAAACCAAAAAAATCAGATTTTATTATTCCAGGTTGGTACGAGGAAGCTCCTCCAGAGCTACCGGAACCAAAAAAAGAAGATTTTACCACCGACGAAGGATGGTATGGAGATATCAAACACAAACCTCTGATCGATAGCGCCATCAACCTCATGAATAACCACAAAATTAACCTGGTAATATTCGCTTTTACTTTTATTAACGAAAGAATTCTCTCGTGGTTGCCTCTTCCTAAAATTCCCCCCGGTGTGAAAATCTTCGACGCTACCCACATTTACAGGATAATAGCCCCCATAGATGGTATCTTGGTAAGAAGAACCCTCGACGAATTTATTCAAGAACATACAATACAATTAAATTTATTGCGGGAATCCTTTCATGAATGCATCCTAAATAAATCAGACTCATGTAGCGAAATTATCAAACGCGTGAAAATTTTAAATCAACTCGCGAATGATGTTGAATATTATCATGGAATGTTTATTCAGGCGATAGTCGACGATATATCAATTGCCGATTATGTTCTTCCTATTAGCAAATTCGAGTTGATCAGAAATTCAGGAGAAAAACAAAAATTCATGAGAGTATTTGGATTAACCGAGGAAACGCTACCAAATTTCAAATTTCCCGATTATGATGTTGATAAAATGAGAAAATCTGTTACTGATACCATCGATGATTTATTTCCGAAGTTACATGCCGCGTGGACTAAAAAAATACAATTAGAATCGATTCTCAAACACAATAACGATCCCGCCGGGCAAGGTCGGCATATCTCGCCAGGTATCGTTAATATAACGGAAGTTATCGCGATTTATCTTCACGCGGATGTTGTCGAGGGCAGTTACAATGTTGATTCGTCAGAGTCAAATCAAGCGCAGCAGGGTTTTATCTTGTATTCGTTTTCACCTAGCGCTTCTCCGGGTTATTTGATAATAAAGGAGCCGGTGAATCCATTTTATCTGCGATGTCATAATCGATTATTGTCGAAGATAAATTTCAAACTAACGGATCAGAAAGGAAATTTGCTTGATATCCGCGGGGAAACTGTTAGTATCAATCTGCTGGTGAAATCATAGATTTTCAAATCGTAAATCTGTACACCAGGGAAAAATAAATAAAATCCAGGGAAATTTTCAAAATTAGTAATTTTTGTTTTTTTTTGATGGGGTAAATACCCGTCAAATCGAGTAATTTATATAATTTCGTGAATCTGCCGGGTAAATTACCCGTCAAATTGTGAAATTTGTATAATTTTATGTTTTTGATGGGGTAAATACCCGTAAAAATAAAGAAAATTGGATAATTTCAGTAAATAAAATTATTTGGTAAATAACAAAAAAAAAATAAATAAAAATCAGAAAAAATAGGAAATTTGCGTAATTTTATGTTTTTTATGGGGTAAATACCCGTCAAATCGAGCAATTTATATAATTTCGTGAATTTGCTGGGGTAAATACCCGTCAAAATTATGTAATTTATATAATTTCGTGAATCTGCTGGGGTAAATACCCGTCAAAATTACAAAAAAATAAATAAAATCCAGGGAAATTTTCAAAATTAATAATTTTTGTTTTTTTTTGTTATTTGTGGAATTTTTCAGGAGGATATTTCCTTGGTTTTGTTCTCATCGACAAGTTTTTTCAGCTGTCTGATGCGTGAACTTGTAATTTTTTTTGATTCATATTCGTCGGATAAAATCAATCTAGCTTTTTCTACCAGCGTCGATAATTTAACAAAATCCTCGACGCGATCATCGCTGACTGTTGCAAGCGATTGGTACATCGCGATTTGGATTTTCTTTATTAATTTGTACTCTGACGGCAGCGTGTATTTGTATTCGAGTTTTCCTTGAATGATTGTTTCGAATTCGGATCGGATTTTATTTGTGTCCAACTCCGAGGGAAGATTTATATTTTTTTTTCTCAGGTCATCGATAGCTTCGATGATGTTGCTTATGGTTTGTTCGTTCATGTTATATTAATTCTGTTAATATTCAATTATTTTTCGTCGCTCTCCGAATCAAATATTATTGGAATATAAGAAAATTCGATCCATTCACCGAGATTATATGAAAATGTCGCCCTGTATTTTTTTTCTGCTGCATGTCGTACCGATGCTGAATTAATTTTATAATATTTCGCAGCGGCGCTCATCGATTCGAATATCATCTCCTCACCTGTTTCCTGATTTATCGATTTGACGGCCTTAGCTGATCGTGCGCCGCCGGTATTGCCGGATCTTAAATTTTCACTCTGAGACACTGCGCGTAGATTGGATAGTTTATTATTGAGTTTGTTTCCGTCGATGTGATCGATAACAAGGCCAATCTCTATTGGTCCGTGATAGCACTCGTATACAAACCTGTGATTGTAATAACTCATTTTTCTCATTTTTTTATTCTCGCCGACTGAAAATTTAAGATATCCACTGTTATCAACTCTACCAACAAGATTCTTCGTTTTGATGTTTCTGACAACACCATCCGATGATGCCTCGTATCCCATGATCGTAGGATGAGATTTATACTCGTGTGTGATTTTCATTGCAGGAATCGTTGATTTCATTTCCATTATATAATAATTATCTGTCTAAATCATAATTTGCTTTGAATCGATTAATATAATCTTCTTCGCATGTTATCACCGAGGAAGATTTCTTTTTGTAATATCTGAGCAATTCCCGATAATTTTTCCCTCCGCAGGATAAACACAATCGAGTCTTTCCTCGAGTGCCAACTTGACAAACTAAGCACCGCTGTGGTCCTTTACTGCCTCGTCGAATCGCATATATGTGAGCGCCACAATAATCGCCTCTGCAGGATTTGTCGCATGATTTTGTTGATCCGATTGGTATCCATTTGCACTGCATATTATAATTTAAATATTTGTCTAAAATATAATAATGGATATTTTTGATCTTGATGAGGCAGAATATATCATTCCTGAGGTTGATCGTGCCAAGAGAGAATTCCTTGATGATGGGGGGATTCATGTTTGGTCGACATGGAAAACTAACTCTGTTGATGCTACGATGAATCTGGAACGGGCCAAGAAGATAATCGAGCATATAAAATTCGAACACAAGGAAGAGCGATTTATCTTCGGAATAAAATTCATCGCACAAATGCCTGACGACACTTGGATTATTCGCGATAAACGAGATCCCGTGCGTGGCGGTAAGAAAAACGTCGTTCTTGATAAAAATTCGAAGCCAGGATTATTATTGGGAATTGACGGTCCTTATTATGCTAGGGCGTATCCATCTAGCGCTGTTGTTTATGGAATTTATCGGCTAAATAATAATCCTGACATGAAAAATCTACCTGCGATGAAAGAATCACCGATGATAAACTGCGTTGCCGAGCGCGTTATCGAGCATATGAAAAACGCTCGTCGTGGATCTGGATTGACACAATTGAGGTTGGATAAAATTAACGCGTGGGCGAAGACTGTTGTTGATGGCGCATCGATTGACGATGTTGCTGTGTTGAGCAAGAAACTTAAATTTCCTATCACGGTGAAAACGCTATCGGGAGAAATATTATATTCGTCGCCATATAGATCTCGAGGAGTACCAATCGAGATTGTTGATCATAATTCACATGCGTGGTCGCAGTCGGTAATGATATTCCCGCGAAATCGTGCTGTTAAATTTTATCCCGTGGAAGGCGCAAAGGATAATTCCGATGCCATGTTCCGATATATCAAAATATTAGCCGCATCTGATCCGATATCGGTTTGGTTATTCTCGAGCGAAGAAAGGTATGATCAGTTTATCTTGCCTCGAGGGGATATTTATCGAGATGAAAAATTACATGAATCTATGAAAAATATCGCGGTGAAATATTCGTCAAATCCTGATCAGTTACTGACAAATTGTTTTACTGTTCCGTCTGTTGCTGCTCACGCTGCCAGAGAAAGAAATTCGTGGAAACCTACGAGAAACGAATACCTCGCTGATATTCAACTTAGTTGTATCGAGTACGGCCATGGCGGATTGTGGAATACCAAATATTATTTCGAAGATATGATATCCGTTGATATGAGCGCGTGCTATCCTGGAAGTTTCCTTGGATATGGCGATTGTGCGGATTATTTTGCTAAATTTGGCCATCCCACCAGCGAGATGACGAGAGTAGCAATTAACGGGCCGTTGCCTAATTTTGTCATGACCGGATTCGCTTATGTAACTTCATTCGAGTTTGCTGAAAATTTACATAAAATTTGTTATATTTCGTTCGGTCGGCATTTCTCTCAACGCAGATGGGTCCCTATAGTGTTATTGAGATATATGCTAGATTCGTCAATGTTAGTATCATTGACGGTGAGCGAGGCGATTATATCATACAGGAAACAAACTAAGGTGTGGCTACCGACGGATTGTGAAAACGCGAAAGATATCGGAAGAAAAATAATTGGCAAATTTACTCAAGGAGGATCCGTTGATCATAAACACCGACACGCTAGGTTGTTTATCAACGATGCCGAAATGGATTTTATTATTGCCGATACGGTATCGCGAGGAATATTCTGCAACAGAGAGAATATTATCATTGACGGAGTAAAGTTAGGTACCGTAATTAGTTACCTTGACGGAGAATCAGCGCAGTATACGCATTTGAGATCATCGATGCTCGCTTATGTGAGCATAAATTTACTGTCGATGATAAATAAATTTTCTGATATCGCGGTAAGGGTCGCAACGGATTCGTTTTATCTCGATAAGAAATATCAGTATAGGCTGGAGAATTTAATCTCCGATGGCTCTTGGGGCACTTGGAGGATAAAAAACGAAGATATCCTAGATTACTGTGAGGACGCCGATGTCGAAGATTGCGATAAATTTCATCGAGATAAATTTGAGGAAATATCGACGGCTGCATCCACATTTGACCCGATTTCACGTAACAAATTCGTTTACATGAATGGTCCTGGTGGTAGTGGTAAAACAACACGAGCGATAAATTTATTTGCGAAATCTGATATGATAGTGCTGACTCCAACTCACAGATTAGCGCGAGAAATAAGACAACGCGGCGTTGATTCTGGTACTTATCATAGTTATTTCAAATACAGCGGTGGATTGTGGGATTCGGCTCGTATGGGAAATAAATATATCAACAAAATTATAATATTTGATGAAATTTGCACAGTAAATTTAGTTGTATTAAAATCTTTCCTGATCTGGCTGGAGGAGAAAAATACAGTCGTGATAATGTGCGGCGATCATGGCCAGCCTGATCCTATTGATGGAGAATCTCCTCACGAATGGCTCAGGAATTTCGTTGACTATTATGAGGAAATCGACGCTGATTATAGATCCGATGATATTTTACTGACTGAATTCAAAAAATTAATTCGATTACAACCGAATAAGTTTCAATGCGATGTGATGAGAAAAATAATCGACGAGACTCCAATGGATATTTTTCTAAATTTGTGGCGTCCCGATCATCTGATTGTTGCTAGTAGGAAAATTGTTCGCGATGTTATTCAGGAAATGTTATTCAAGCTTCATTGCGAGAAATTTCCAACATTACAGGTGCCGTTGTGTTACAGACCCGCTGATACCAGGAAACAAAATATTAGTGTTACTTTACCATGCGGAGAGGAAAAGATCTTGGTACTGAATGATATTATTCTTGTTGATATTAATCTTGTCAATGACGCGATAAACGCAGAAAGATCACCATGGAAACTAGGCTACGCAACAACGATACATTCATCGCAGGGATTAACCGTGGATGGCCAAGTTTGGATCGTCGATGATAGAATTTCCTGGTCAAATTTAGTGTATCTGGCCGTGTCGAGAGTAAGAAAATTATCTCAGTTAGGTAGAATTCGGTTTCACATTAATGACGCTGGCGGTAGTTGAGTATCTTTCGGTATTATTTGTAATTCCTCCTTGGTAAATCCGCGTTGTGGCGCTAGCGAATCTAGGAAATAAATTGCTGGTCTTCCCGATGATCTTGTTACGGCTGATATTTTGTGTGTTGTAACGCTCCAATTTGGATCAGTTGCTCTTTTTCTTCCTCCTTCGGCCTCGCCTTCTTTATATAAATACCGGACCGTGACGCTACCTAGCACAGGCGGAATTGTGGAACCTCGCTTTAGGGGTATATTCGGTTTTGTAATCGCAATTGCGGGTTTCATTGCTATTGTTCTCGTTGTCTCGTTATTTAGTGCGTTAATCACATGAGGCAACCTCGATACCCAATCATGAGATCGATTATCCTGAATAAATTCACGCGCGTACTGGTATCCGAATAATCGTTCTGCAAGCGTTTTATTGAATCTCTCAACGATAGCTTGATTGTGATGAACACCTACAATACCGCGACGGATTTTAACATTATTCTTTTTCATCAATGAAGTAACCGCACCAAGAAATTCTCGACCTGGATCAACCTGGAGAAGCTTCGGCCATGTTAATGGAGATCGTGAATAAATTTCGCTAAACGCCTTAGCGATCTCCGTTGCTGTTTTATTCGATAACGGCTCGGCTTCCTTGTATCTGCTTGCGATATCAACAACCGTCAGGACATATTTGTATGTGACTCCGTCGACGGTATCGTAAAGAAGAAACATTAAATCAGCCTGATGGACTTCATTAGGGACGCTGACAGAGAAACTCGCATATGATATTTTCTTAGGTGGAGGAAGATAAATTTGCCAGACTGCCTGTTTCGATAGCCACGATTCAGCAACGGATTGTTTTACTTTTGCTGCCTTGGCGAGTTTGGCAATTGCTGATTTTCCTCGCCAGAATCCTCGCGGAGAATAATATATCTGCTCCATTATTATTTACCAGCACCGAATACTAATTTACCTTTCATTGCGCCTTTTATCAACCAAGTTGCCAATTTTTCTTTGAAACTTTTATCAGGAATCGCGTCTATTGCATGAATTAGCCTAATATCAGCGAGATGTCTTTGTTGTAAATCCCCGCTACGATACGCAAGATCGTGATAGTAGCACGCGTTATCGATGGCGTTTACTGGATCTTCGCCGGGATTTGGTTGATTATTATCGTTGAGTCTTATATCAAGCCTTGTGCCGGGTCCGCAGTAATTGTATCCTGGCAGATGTTTTTCTCCGGGATATTTCGCCCAGGGCAACCCGGGTAGATTTTTCAAGGAGGCGGCAATGTCTCCTCCGGTTCTTCTATTTTTTTTTTTACAAATCTGAATTTGCGTGTATTACAAACTTCGCATTCTCCTGCAATTGCGTTCCTGTTATTGCGTGTGACGATTTCGGTTGGATTTATCGTAGCTGTGTGAGTGCGACACTTAACACAATATAGATCCATGTATTCTAGTAACATGAATGTAATTGATTTTTCAGCCACGAAGCGACGCGAGCAGGTGAAACACAACGCGGCGTTACCAAATTCGATAAGGATGATAATTATTGGCCCGTCTGGTTCTGGAAAGACGCAATTGTTGCTAAATTTGATAATGCGATGGCTAAAATGGGACAAATTGTATTTGGTTGCACCGTCCGTTGATGATCAGCGTTGCTATCAGGTACTAAAAGAATTCAGCGACAATACCGACGAAGGCACGATAGAATTCATCACAGACATCAATGATACCCCATCCGTGGAAAATTTAGATGGCGATGTTAATAATCTCGTTGTTTTCGATGATGTTATGCTGGATAAGCAAACTAATCCGGCTAGGATATTCTCGCGTGGCCGACACAAGAACACCGATGTTATTTATGTGACGCAGCGATATACGCAAATTCCAAAAGTAATTAGGGACAATTGTAACATCTTATCAGTTTTCAATGGCGTTGATACTCACACGCTGAGAAATATTCATCAGACTTGGTGCAACGGCGATATGGACATAAACAAATTCAAAAATTTCTTCAGCCGCGCCCAGGCAACACCGCATGGTTTTATCACGATTAATCTTCATGATCCGCTTAGTAGATATCGAATCAGTCTCGATAAAATTTATTCATAAATTTGCAGCCAAACTTCGCAAAATTCATCGACGGAATAAATTCCCCCCCCCCCTTTTTTTACTTGTCTAGAATCATTGAATTTGCACACAAAAAATTGCAGTCGGGAGTGAATTTACGCAAATTAATTTTCGTAGGAAGGCTTATTTTTGAAAACTGAGGCTTCTACGGAGAAAGTTCTCGTAGGAAGGCTTATTTGGTCTGGAACCACTGGTCTGTACAACTTCCCTGCTGCTTTCATCCATATTTCTGCAACTAGGTACATAACTGTATCTAGATTATATGTAATTTTTGTTCATGACTGTAATTGTACTGAGTTATAATCAAGATATTAGATAGCTAAATGTTTTGTACACGGGCATAAAACTCTATTTTTAGACATCAAGCTAGATTGTGTAGGGTCTATAAATAGGTGTTTACATTGATGTTTGCGATCATTAATAACACTATTTATAACAAAGCCTGTTGACAAGTTTGAGATAATTTATCATTGACTGGTTGGGTCAGGTGGGTTCTTAGAAGAATTAACGTATTTTCCACTGGATGGGGTGGGTCAGGTGGGTTCTTTTACGAAGTGAGATATTTGCAAAATGTCACGTAACGAGCAGGGGCAAAGTGCGTATTCGCCACTTATGCTTGTATATGATAGGTACCGCTGGACTCTTTCGTTCATTCTTATTTCTTATGTTCTTCCTGTAATATTGCTATGCATATGTATTTAATGATGTGTTTAGATATTATTTGAGAGTAAACCTTTATTAGGACCCTTCAGTAAATTACAATGTGCTAATTGGATAAAAAATATTGTTCTTGGACTACTGTGAATTATTCAACGGAGTTATGGTCAATGAAATTACATATACAGTATTTTGTACATATTACACATACAGTATTTTGTACATATTACACATACAGTAATTTGTACATATTACACATACAGTAATTTGTTAAACAATGTAACTCTTCTTGAATATATATATATATATATATATATATATATATATATATATATATATATATATATATATATAAGTATTATGAATTATTAAGTGACTGAAACAGTGGATCCATCTCCAATGTCTTGTTCCGTAAGTTTGTCCAATTATCCAGGCGTGTCATGGCGGGTAATAAAAGTTACACGTCGATAGAATACAAGGTATAGAGATTTATTCCCATTTTAGGATAAAGAGTGAAAATAATATTTCCTATAAAATATGTTCACCAAATATAAGGCTATATAACTTGGAAATTAAAATGAGATCACTTATTCTTGTAAAGAAAAATTCGTCTGTATTTTTGGAACTTGCACAGTGGAATTTTAAGATTAAAAGTGAGCACGATATCGTAAAGTTTGATAACCGAAAAATTTAGTTTTTAAGCATTTTTGCACTTGCTGATTTCAGAGGGTGGAAGGAAGGGTAGCACTTTTAACATGTTCAGAATGCCCTCCTCCACACTGATTGTTGAATTGTAGCCAAGCTTTCTGATCTTTTCGTAAGACACTTCATAGTCTCGTTTGTCTTTGTCCTCCCCTGAGCCAGATTCCGTAATGAAGCATCCTTTAACATTGGCTTGAATGGTTTTGGCAACCTGAGATTTCGTCATATTCATCTTCTCATCGCCCACATTGTAGGCTTGGCCCTTCATAACATCAGCGTTCTGGATCGCAAACAAAAATGCACGTGCAGCATCTTTCACGTGCAAGAAGGTGCGGCGGAAGTTTCCTTCATACAGATCGAACTCTTTTAGCGTCAGAGCTTTGTATGTAAGATCGTTAATCAGAAGGTCTAAGCGCAAACGGGCTGATAGTCCAAACACTGTGGCCAAACGAAGTGCAATACCCCCAGCTTCACGGACTAATTTCTCGCTCTCGGCTTTGCTACTTCCATATAAGGTCAGTGGGCTGATGGTTGTTTCCTCCGTGCAGATGCCATCTACAGCCCCGTAGCAGGAGCCCGTGCTGGCATAAACCAAGATCTGATCAGGACGCTTCAATTCGGTGATGTTGCTCGTGCCTTGAATGTTTGTTTCAATTGCAAGCTGTGGGTCTTTGTCACATGCTGGGTAACCTACGATGGCGGCCAAATGAACGATGACATCTTTATCACTCATGATCTCTGCAAGATGAGATTTATCCCGGATGTCCCCACGAATCACGTGCAGATTGGGTTGATCTGAAAAATGTATTATTGGAGTCACTCCCCAGAGGAAGATATCATAGATTGTGACGTCATAACCTTCATTCAGCAGCAAAGGGACCAAAGTGGACCCCAAATATCCCGCTCCTCCGGTCACCAGGACCTTCTTAGTGCTACTTGTTCCTTCAGCACCTTCGTTCATCTTTGTCTAAAAAGAGGAATATGTATTGTTAAAGAATATAATAAATATAAGTAATTTCAGAACACTGTCGTTAACATATAGGCTTTTACAGTCCAAGGCAACCGTTAACAGGTTCGGGTCATAACATTAGTTATGGCGTTGAAGACGATAAACAATATTCCTATTTCTCTTCGTAAACATAGTATTCAAAGTAAAGTAATAAGCATGGACTAGAGTTTATGAATCACTAAAAAATTGA
This sequence comes from Sinohyriopsis cumingii, assembly GCA_028554795.2. Taxonomy (NCBI): domain Eukaryota; kingdom Metazoa; phylum Mollusca; class Bivalvia; order Unionida; family Unionidae; genus Sinohyriopsis; species Sinohyriopsis cumingii. The sequence goes on along the minus strand of CM068835.1, from coordinate 117,313,748 downwards.
GAGAATCAGAGATTATACCTGGGACCTAAATAATGCTGACAAAACTCTTCAACAGCTTCTTTCTGACGCATTGACAAACTCATGTTTAGCTTCCCCCCTTGTACTTCAACATGAATAAAGTACGATAAATCTTTATTTTGACTCACCCTTTACAAAATTATTGATGATATGGATTTTAATGAGTTGTGATTAATCTTCCTGTGCATTAACTATAAAGATGTTGTGGTATTCATTTGCTCCACCGTATAAGAAGAATTAACCTTACAACCTTCTGTCAGAAGAAACGAGCTATGAATTATTAAGTATTAAACTGAAGTCTGTTCAAAATACGAGTCGCTCATATACGCATACTGTTAAGGCACTTTTTTGTGTCGAAAACGAACTCTTTTAATAATAATATTTTATAATAGTTGCAAGACTGTCTTTATGCACACATATACTTACATACACATATTTGTGTTCGTGTGATAAATCACGTAATGAAGGTATGCACGTATGTTGTACTCTGTGCTAATCTTCAAGCAGTAAATTACCTATTCGTGTGACTGGAGTTAACACTTTTATTTTCAATTGGCATCGAGCATTTTAATCAATCGCACATGGGGACTAATAATCAATTTTAATCAATCCCATATGGGAACTAATAATGGGTGTTCGTGTGATTAAGGCTTAGAGTTATGGTTTGTTTTGGTTTTTGGTTTCTTGGCGTAGAACATTTTTCATGAATTGTGGTACCTTTTTCGTGTAAAATGATTTTGGCAAAGAAACGTTTTTCTTCGCGAAACCTGGTTTAGCTAGTACAGTTAACAAATTCAACAGAAACTAGACAGTTATCATTTTTCTAATACATATTGTGCATCGAGACACAATATGACGGAATTATTGAAGTTTTCATGGGTCCTCTTTATCATGAAATAGGCCATTTATTTTCATGAAGATGTCAAATTTTTCGCGAAAAATAATAACCTACGTGTAAGGGAACTATCATGAAAAATGTCACAAAATCTTACCAACATGTACTGCCTATACTCAAGACTGACAGATCAAATGAAGTCAGGTAAATATAATATGATTCAAATTGTTAAAGCTACGTAAAAAATCCCCAAATCACATAACACACTAATGTTACAACATATCCAAGATTGCATAGATGTGCCCTAAAACTCAATACCTAGAGACACTCAGCTGATGTTATTATATACCCGGGTTGTGTCAAGGTCCATAACTCTGTACATGCACATATTCAACCAAAAGTTAATGCATGCCAAAGACTGTATTAATGTGCCATCAAACTTTGTATCTATGCACTTCATCTGAAGCTATTATATAGCCAGGATGCGTCGATATCCCGTTAAAGTGATATATATACCCTCATTCAAGTGATAATACAATATAGCCAGGATTGTGCTGATGTACCCTGGGCCCTTATATCTACACAGATCAAACAAAAGCCACCATATAGCCAGGATTGTACCGATGTGCCCTGGGCCCTTATATCTACACAGCTCAAACAAAGCCACCATATATTCAGGATTGTACCGATGTGCCCTGGGCCCTTATATCTACACAGATCAAACTAAAGCCACCATATAGCCAGGATTGCACTGATGTGCCCTGGGCCCTTATATCTACACAGATAAAACTAAAGCCACCATATAGCCAGGATTGTGCTGATATGCCCTGGGCCCTTATATCTACACAGATTAAACAAAAGCCACCATATATTCAGGATTGTACTGATGTGCCCTGGGCCCTTATAATCTACACAAATTAAACAAAATCCACCATATAGCCAGGATTGTGCTGATATGCCCTGGGCCCTTATATCTACACAGATCAAACTAAAGCCACCATATATTCAGATATGTACTGATGTGCCTTTGGCCCTTATATCTACACATATTAAACAAAATCCACCATATATTCAGGATTGTGCTGATATGCCCTTGGTCCTTATATCTACACAGATTAAACTAAAGCCACCATATAGCCAGGATTGTGCTGATATGCCCTGGGCCCTTATATCTACACAGATCAAACTAAAGCCACCATATAGCCAGGATTGATCTGATATGCCGTTAACTCGTATACATGCATACCTTCAATAATGTGATATGCCGTTAACTCGTATACATGCATACAGTCAAATAATGTGATATGTCGTTAACTTGTATACATGCATACATTCAAATAATGTGATATGCCGTTAACTCGTATACATGCATACCTTCAAGTCATGTGATATGCCGTTAACTCGTATACATGCATACATTCAAATAATGTGATATGCCGTTAACTTGTATACATGCATATCTTCAAGTCATGTGATATGCCGTTAACTGGTATACATGCATACCTTCAAGTCATGTGATATGCCATTAATTCGTATACATGCATACCTTCAAGTAATGTGATATGCCGTTAACTTGTATACATGCATACCTTCAAGTAATGTGATATGCCGTTAACTCGTATACATGCATACAGTCAAGTAATGTCGTGGTAAAAAAAGGTCCATACATAAACCTGAGAGTCCATCTTTTATTTTGTGTATCTTTTATACTTTTATCTTGGTGTACTTCACGTGTAGATTTATTTGGAAGGTGTTTTGTACCTAAAGTTCTGTGTGTAATTCATTTAATTCATTTTCACATTTGAAGAACCGAGGAGATGCCAGAGAATGTGATTGTACCAAAATTAGTATATGTTGCTCACATTTGATTTTCATAACCTTTTATTATTTTCAAATCTTATTGGCGGGTTTGTTGTCTTTAATGCTGCATTTGTTACATTTGTCGAGATATAGTTGCAGTCACATTTATCGGTTTGATTGTTATCTCTTTTCATTCCTTCCATATTTTCATTCATTACCCTTCTATGGCAACGTATACATTGTATACTCGCCCATTCACATTTTTCACGTGTATCGTTTTGTTATTTAATGTTTTTTTATTTACCTTTTCCACTCTGATTTCGTGATGCCGTGCATGTCTTAATACTTGCATTTTCTCATGCACTATTCTTTTCACCATCTATCCCATTCTAAAAATTCATTAAGTTTCAAATACTTCATACTTTCATCTATCTCATTCTAAAATCTCAGTAATTTTACTACCACATTACGTTCCGGATATGCTTTCGAGTTAGTTGTACAGCTTGAACAGGGGAAATTGAAATTCGCCACTAGGCAAAGTACATCCAAACACATTAGGAGCAGCAGGGGGGCGAATCGGACATTTTGTCCAATCGTCATTTGGCTTAATTAATACTTTCTGCACTCAGCGGATCCGGTGTCGTCAGCGCCCGGTAAAAAAAAATACGACGTCGTCGTCGGGGGGTCGTCCAATCGTCATTTGGTTTAATTAATACTTTCTGCGCGCCGATCCCAGCGTCGTCAGCGTCCGGTAAAAAAGCGCGACGACCGCGTCGATGTCATTGCCCCCCCCCCCCCCCCGCTGCTAAGAAGTTATTTACAATGATCTTACAAACAGAGTGATCACTAACTCCTCCTCTTGTAGATCAATTAGGTTATTTGACTCATCGGTAAGTCTGAAATTAATTCTCGTTAAAAACCGATTATGGCATCGCATATAGACCGGATTAATCGGGCTCTCAACGATTAAGAATCCGGGAGGGGCTGTTGGTGAAAATGAATAAAGGATATACCCCTGTTGAGCTTGATTTGATTGCTTGGTATCTACCTGGTAACTCCCTTCGATAACATCACACACTAGATTGATTGCTATCACCGATGCGATATTTACGTTGTATGGAGCAATATGCCTACCACCATCTCCGTTATCGTGTCTGAGGACAGTTGATGGATCGAGAAAATCATTAAGAGACTTTCTTAGTTCTGGCGCGTTGTATCCTGGAAACTTGAAATCGGGTAAATTGGCTTCTATGATATTATACTCGGTTAGGAATTTTTGTTTATTATCATCGCTGTTAGCGGATATTGTTTTAACGATTCGCTCATTAATATATTCCATGTCTGATATAAGTTGATTTAACACCTCAACGTGTTTTCGTGCTTTTGTTTTCCGTAGTTGTTCTAGTTGCAATTGGTAATTACGATTAATTTCGATAAAAGCACCAATGATATCATTTAAATTAACTGTGACCACGGCGGACGATTCAGGAGTTTCCTTATACGGAAAATACCATTGCATGGTATTCCTGTCTTGAAATATAAACCTGCTGGGTAATAACGCGTTTTTTATAATAGACAAATCATCTCGATAACTGGGATTAATTTCATGATACGATTGCGCGATTGTGTGCAAGTCCGCGGGGATTTCATGAGGTGGATTCTTGAGCCAACCTAGTATGGTTCTTATTGAACTGTTATAAATATCAACCATATACCCCGGTGTGCTTATTTCAATCGTCGACGATAACGTCGGTTCATGAACCGTAATAGCGATTTTTGATTCTTTTCCTGTGATCGATTTTATTCTGCGTTGAAATTCTTTATTGATTTGTTCTACTTGGTATGACCCAGTTGGTATTGTAACCTCCTTCCAGTCTGGGGTCCCATTGGGTTTATTTGTCCATGCAAAAACCAGCGAGTTATTAGGTTGTTGTCCGTTAAATGCTTCCGCTCGGATATTAGGCCAACTGTGATATACTCGCAATTTTGCCAGCGCTATTTCCTTCACTGGAATCGGAGAAGGGAAGTTTACACTGAATTCTGGCTTCGTTGATGTTATCGATATCATACTTGTTTGTACCGGAGTGGTGTTCTCCGCGATCCGTTGAAGTAATTGAAACCCTTCGGGGTTCAGCGACATTATTATTATTCGCTGTTTCTAGTGTTCAATTTCAACACCGAATATTAACAACCTGCTTGTTTTCAGGAGAATGTTTTAAGCCCATTGAAGTGGTTTCAGCGACGTGGTTTCCAGCTTCCAGTTGAAAATCCTCGATTTTTGACATCGCGGAGTTATACAACTGGACCATCGTGGAGAATTCAACATCGGATATAAACGAATTATCTATCGCCAACGAGATCAACCCGGATAATTTCGAGTACGCGTCGGATACTATTTGATGTTTTACTGTATACTCGTTGAGTTTTTTCTGAGAACACGATGATATCTTTCTAGTGATTGCGTTGGCGACTCCAGCAATTGTTGTCGCCGCGGAGATAGCGATTGGAACAGCGATCGGGGCCATCATGGTCACCGTGGATAAAATGACACCGCTACCAGCTACTATACCTGACACCGAGTACACGGCCGCGTCGATGGCGGTTATTTTTCGGCGGTATTTTTTTATTTTTACACGGTATTGTTCGGAAAGCGTTTTCAAGTTCGAGGAGAATTCTTTTACGGTATTGAATCGATATTGATGTGACGTCGGTGATACCTCTGATTCAATTACCTTGGTGGTCATTTTTATTTTAAAAGAGCTAGTGTTTTTAATTACTTAGATCCGCTACAAATTCCACATACCATGTAATGTTTGCCCTGGTTAAATTTCTATCAACGGCTCTAATTGTAAACGGTTCAGTTGTGTCCTTGTCTATAATTGTTGATATTGTATTGTTAAACCCGAATGAACTCGACGATAATATATTAAACTGCATCATTGAAACCAGTGTCAATCGATAAATGCCCTTAACAGTTGCGGTAATATTTACTATATTCTGTGTAGGAGTCCAAGTGAATGATCCATGCCGAATCGTGTATACTGTGTTGATGGTGTTCTCATGAGGGATTTTTATTTTTTCAAATTGCACTATCATTCTCGGTAGTCTGTCTTTGATATCTATAATATCAGCTCTGATTGTTCCTATTCTCTGTGTATGCGCGTCTATATTCCCCTTAATCGCTGCAATATCAGTTTTGATTGTTTATATTATCCGTCCATTCACGTCTATACTAGTCCTGATCGATGCAACACTAGCGCCGATTATTTTTATTTCCCGTTCATGCACGTCTGCATTATTTATGATCGTTGCAACACTAGCGCCGATTATTTCTATTTCCCGTTTATGCGCGACTACATTCACATTGTTCGCTGCAACATCAGTTTTGATTGTTCCTATTTCCTGTCCATACGCAGTGATATCATTTATAGTTATTGTAATTTCATCCGGTTTGACATTTTTTCTACCAACGAATTTATCAACGGCGTCATCAACCCTGTTAATATTTTTTCGTAACGAGGTAAATTGGCCCGACAGCATTGTAAACTCCAAAATACTATTTTTTATCACTGCAAGATTTGGTTCGGTCACCGTCGGGGTCCCAAAAAAACTAGCAGTAGTGAGTTGTATACCGGTGACAGACTTTTGTATCCCCTCGAACTGATTTGCTTGCGCGTTAAATTTATCATAGAAATTTTTTAACGAATTCGACATGGATATATAATTGTCGCCCAGTGTATTTATTTTTCCATTTATCGTCAAGATGGATTCACCTGATTTAAGTCGTCCGTCGCCGGTATACAACGCGATAGTGTTCTCGGCGGCATCACGCTGTCGTGTTAAAACGTCATCCAGCGACACATTACTGGATTTCAATTTACCCTGGCGGTCTTGAAATACAACTATTTCGCCCGGGTCAACACTGGTTAGATTTAACGTATCAGCGATTTCATCCTCGATTAGTTTTTTTATGTCATCGGTGGCGAGCGTTTCCGTGGATTCTTTCAGCGCCGAAACCGGTCGTCCCCAGATATCAATCATTATTATTGTAAAAAAAAACAGTGTTTTTAATTAACCCGCCGGGCCTCTACGACCCCACTAGTGTATTCGTTTACAACCACATGAGGTGGTTTCCGCGATGATGAAATCTCCGCGAGTACGTTCAATACCTCACGGCCGCATATCGGTGGGTCACTTAATTGTTGTGTTGGCAGCGTGGAATAAAAAACCGGGGCTGAACACGCCCGGATATACCGCATGAACTCGTTCGGCGGGGCTAGCCCGTATGAATCAAAATAGACGATCGCACGCGGATCAATTGCGTACCCAATGAGTTCCCGCTCCGGAGGATTTATCGAGGTTAATTATACCGGTTTCAATATTCCTTGGTTTCGTTGGTAATTGATCCCTCATAAAAACACCTCTGAAGTTTTTTATCGCTAACGCGTTTGCGGCATCTATTAAATCAAAATTAGACATAGGAGTCATTGACTCTTGCGTTAATAAACGGTTCCCGGTAGTCTTAGACCCTTCCCCGAGTACCATGAATACGGGGTTCCCGGTAGTCTTAGACCCTTTCCGGCTACGGGTCGTCCTCGTTTCTTTTTTTTATAGCCTTTCCCGGTTGCCTTCTTCAATGCCATTCCCGCCGCGATACCAACGGCTCCTAACGCCACCGCCTTCGCCACTGCTGGGGCCGCCGCGGCAATCAACGCTGGAATCGCAGCTAACAGCGGAAATATCCCACCGGTCTTTTCCATGTTTTTAATCGCTGCGGCCGAAAAATCTATTTGAACACCCTTTTTATTCTTCATTTCATCATTGAAATGTTTTATTTGACGCGCCGTCAACGATATCTTATGATTACCACCTGCCATCTGTGACGGCTTCAGCGTTATTGTGGTTCCACATTGTTTAGCCGACTTTGATCGTAATTTCTTGACTTGACCATCGGTCAACTCTACACCGACAACACTATACGACATTTTTATTGTAAACGCGTTTATGTTTTCAATTACATGTTTTCCACTGGTGCATCAACGATTCTCATTCGTCCACCAACACCTTCCAACAGCATTGATTTATCGCTGAGAATGACAGCAACCGCTCTATAATCAACACCACCCGGGGCTATACGAGCTCGGAAGTGTATATCAACGACGGACTGTCTCGTTAAATCAAGATGTTCCAGCGAAAAGTAATAAATCGGATACAGGTTTTTAAAATCAAGTTGTGATATTTGCAAACCGGTGTCAACGTTTTGATCACGACCCATATATGACAGCAATCGATGGTACACACGACGTGCGACATGGTTGTTGTCGTAATTAAGCTGTATATCCTCGGATGGTTCCTGTTGTCCGTTTATTCTCAGCGAAACCTCCCTGACTCCTAATCGATCAAATATCATATGGCTGCGTTCTTGATTACCCAATCGATCCCTATTCTGTAGCGCTATAAATATATGACGCGGGGCTGAAACGCCTTGTTTTGATGCCAGGTGCCATGTAAATGTATCAGCGACATTATCCTCTTTAGCATCAGTTGTTACCGCTAGCCAACTCAACAACGATTTCCCTCCCTGTTCCATAAATGATAACAATCGTGCTTCCGTGGTAACTGATGGAGTCAACACCGGCATCCACAATGCTATTTTAGTTAAAACGACTTTACCGTTACTGACGCCAGCAGCACGCCATATTGCATTGTTATCATCGCCCCTTCGCGTTAGCGCAATTGTATGCTTAGCCCCATAGATAACTTTTCTGACATTTCTACAAAATCCGAATATGTGATGGAGTGGAATCGCGCATGAAAACTGTCGGCGTTGTCCTTGCAATGTTGCTACTCGTGTTGCAAACCCTAGATTAAAATTATCGTTAGTACTTTTTATAATAGAAACATCAGCGCCTGGTCTTGCCCTGCGGTCTGGGTTGGCTGCTTCAGCTTGATTAGCAACTGAAGTATCTTGTGGTGTCAGCACGTTAATGTACTGAATATGATCAGCGTTATTAGTGGTATCCTTTGCGAACATCATAGATGGGCCCGCCGATCTTGTATAATCATCTGAGTATCTTGCTAGCCCAATTATCGTCGTTGCAACATCAACCTCGCGTTCTATTGATTCAATTTCTCGCCCGTCAATAAGATATCTGGCACTCTCAAATAACGCCATGATACCGTTGTTGACAAAACCAACTCGAACACGACCGTCATTTGCGTATGGTGCATTATCGGCAGCATTTGTTACAAGTTCTCCCTCAATTTCGATAAACGCTTCACACGGCAAAAAGTATTTACTGGTATCTTCGACTTGAAGTTCAATTCGCGATCGTAGGTCGGCTTGTGGTGGTTGATAGGAATAAAATTGATAATCACGGACAGAATCATCCCTGCGCACTGGGGCGTCCATATCAAACGCGGGATCAGCGGTTCGCGCAAACATTTTATTATTTATCATGTTGATGTTTTCAATTGCAATTCATCAACGTCGTTTTCGTCGTAAATTCTTTGAATCCTGTTTAAGACCACTTCCCGCTATCGCGTTCATGAGCGCGTTGGTTGTTGCATCAGTGGACGGCGAAGCCAATGGCGAAGCCATCGACGCTAGTTTTTTTTCCACCGCGTTATTTATTACTTTACTGACATTTGCAGGCATCACTGTTGTAGAACGCAGCGGCGTTTGTTTTTTTCTTCTCACCAACGACATTAGTTTGTCCTTTGCTGCAGAAAACGCCTTTCCGGCAACATCGATTCCCTTATCACGAATAACATCAATGGCCTTCATAGATAATTGTTTAGCTAACGGCGCCACTTTTGGAGCCATTCTTGTAAATAACCCCGCAATGGTGCTACCGAGACCGTCTCCGTACCACGCGCGGTATACAGGCAATCGTGAGTTTACCACGTAGACGCTGACTGGTTTATCATGGTTGTAGTGTATAATCATCTTTATTATAAAAACACCAGTGTTTTCCAATTAGTGATTGGTCAATCGCTGTAATGACCGTGGTCATCAAAACCGTCCACGAGTTCGTCTATGAGCGTTCGATATACATTAATGTCCATGATACCACCGGCAAATAACCGCCTGCAAATATCAGCGGCCTCATTGATTATTTCCGGAGAGTTATTTCCGGCTCGTTTTCCTCCGATTAATACCTCCAGCCGTGATATATCACTGAGAACATTACCAGGACATGAAACGCTAGCGTTGAAACCAGAAGAGTTTCCAACGGAGTATCCTTTTCCGTGCTTTGGTCTTTTACTTTTTACTTTCTCGTGGAATATTATATAATTATTATCACGCGGTGGTAATACATTTTTATATTTACTTGCCAAATACACTATTCTTGTCCAATCCTTTAACGACTTTATATTTTTCTCGTAATCGCTATTGATATACATCTCTCGTGAATCCTTATCAAAATTTATGGCAGTAAAATTAACTAATCCTTCGTAGCTGTCGAAGGCTCTAATTTTATCTATTGCGGACTTTGTAAGTACTTTAGAGGGTATATTCTCCTTTATCTCCTCCTGTTCTTGTATTTCTTTCTGTATTTCTTCCTGTATTTCTTCTTCTGGTTCTCTTGCGGTGGCACCTAGTTCTTCTTCATCGGCCATTGTAACATAAGGTTCTTGTGGGTCCGTTATAGCGAGTGGTGGCGGCCTCTCCCTCCGTTGGTGTGTTGTAGCAACCGCTATTTTCGCAGGAAGTGTTTCCAGAGACTCTTTTGTTTGCTCGGTCTGAGCCGCTATCTTTTCAAGCGCACCGAGGAAAGGGCACAGTTGCGCTTTTTACCGGGGCAAAGAGTTGTTCGCTTCCAACAGCAAAATCAGCTTGTAGTTGTTGCCGCGTTTGAAGTTGTTTTCGGACCCTGTCTCGTAACGGTATGAACTTTTTAAGCGCTGCTAGCCGCTCTCTGGCTAGCCGAGTAGTAAGTGATTCGCCCACCATTATTGCAAATTGCTCCGCAATTTCTAATTTCCCTGTGGCAGCGTCAGACGCACATTACCACGACCTATCGGGAAAAAAAAATGTATACAACGTAAAAATTCACTTCCGTACGCTACGTGAACAGGTATGCCATTAAATTGGGGACTCCACGGAGTTTTCGTCTATAATCTTTCTAATGTTTTTAATCTTACTAGAAATCTCCCGGCGTCGTTCATAAACACGTCCGAGTTTTTTTCGTACTGTCTCAACGGCAGTGAATAGTCCAATGAATGCATTTACGTCATTGTGGTACAGGTTTTCATTAATCGTATGTTGCAATCGTTTTATAAAAGCGTACTCGCGGGCCAGGGTAAAACGCCCCCGTTTCGATTGTTCGTTAATAATTTCATAATCGGATAATATTCTTTCGCTGTTGAGACCATCAGATAATTCAATTCCTTGATTTTTTAATTTTGAAATCTCGGTTAATATATTATTGATGTCTTCGATATTCATATTCTTATAAAACATCTTATTTTTAAATAAAAAAAAATGAACTCCAGGCACGTTAACATCTTTACTGCCTAGAGAAATATGTGCGTGATTATGGACTCCTATAACATGAAGTTGCCACCGCATCTTCGTGTTAACAGAGAGTATTATGATTGGACGGCACACCCGTTTGGCAACCCCGCTGGCGCCCTATGACGTCAGAGAGGCCCATCGGTTACTTAATTAAGGACATTCACATCTTGGAACCCCTTGGGTGCCTTCGCATCCATCTGAGCCCAAGGGAACCCCGAAACATACATCTCCGGGAAGGAGGCCTAGGGTGACAAACGTCATCGTAGACCGCCCAGAAGATATGCTTGGGGGGACGTACGGATATATTTACAATGAAATGATGGGACAGCACAAACATAAAACGGCGGGGCGGAACTCTACGGCCGATTCGACCAATCAAAAGCAACCCAATTAAATTAACCCGGTTGCATGATTGTGAATAAAAGACAACCACACGCCCGGGTCAAGTGCGTGGGTTAGTTTTGATTGATCGAATCGGCTTTAGAAAGCCCCAGGCTTATAACGAGTCGTCTTATATATAAGGTGACTAATACAACCGCGTCAGTCACAAGGTGTGTGTTAATTTGAATTCCCTTGAATCGTTAAATCCTTGAATACTTATTAATGGTGTTTCACAGCATTTAAATGAAACCAAATATTTGAATAAAACATTACAAAAAAGAATACAGCTGTTAGATAACAGCGTGTATTTCATTAGTTTTCATCGTAAAATGAATAATTAATCGTAACATTAATTGGACTTCAAGGGACGTAACTCTTGTCATGCGACGCTATCACAAAACGAGTTATCTCCCTTTGATGTTATATATGAAAATCGAATTCTGTGACCCGTCTTTTTTGAGATCGCTGTTTGATATACTCGTTCTGCTACTTTTCGTACTGAGGCTCTACAAATATCGAAATATTTTCCTGCCTCATTCATCGACTGAAATATTTTTTCCTCGTGCGTTGATGTATCAAACGATTTGACCCCCCTTGCTTGCTTTGAGAACTTACCAGTTTGGCCTTTTTTATTATTTTGACTCTGAGAGATGGCTTGCAGATTACACAGTCTGTTATTTTGAGGACATCCATCAATGTGATCAATAACAAGACCGTCGTTGATCAATCCGTTAAACGCTTCATAGATTATTCTATGAACGTAATAGCTTTTTTCCCGGCACCAAACATCAAATACCCCTGATTATTTACGGTACCAACCGGCTTCTTCAGTCTGCGGTTTCTAACAACGCCGTCGCGAGATGCCTCGTAATTAACGAGCACAGGATGCGGCTGAAATTCTTGGTTCATTTGTATAATAATACTACTTGTCTAATTCATTATTTGGTTTAATTATAAACCTTGCAATGTAGTCCTGAGGAGTTTTGATGATTTTGTCCTTGACGGAGTCAATGACGGCGTTTTTTATTCGCTTGTCATAATAGCGTTTTAGTTCCCTGTATCGTTTGCCGCAACAATTGATACATAATTGTGATTTTCCTCTTACACCAACGTGGCAAACCAAGCACGGGAGGGGGCCATTTGAACCATTACGAACGCTTTGTAAATGATACCCGCAGAATTCACCTCTACATGATTTATTGCACGGGGTTGTCGACCCAATCATCAACCATTTGCAGTGATTCATTATACTATATTCTTTTATTTAAATACTTGTTTTAATTATATGGAGGAGTTCGAGAGATTAGCAGCAATTAAGCCCTGGAAAAATATTAAGTTCAATCTCGATAGAGCCCTCAAGGACGCACCAAAAGCGTTAATAAACGATAGAACCCTGTTGAATAAAATACGCGATTGTATCAATGAATTCAAGCGTGATGGTGCATCTCATAGTTGGTCAACATTTCGAATTGATGGTGTTGTTGATGCTACCATGAACGACAACCGCGCAGCAACGATAATATCACAACTTGACGGTAAAAAGTATTTCTTCAGAGTAAAATTCATTGTCCGGGTGGAATCAGGTAATTGGATCATACGTGATAAATTTGAACCAGTTCTCAGCGACAAGAAAACAGTTATTGTTAGCCGCGACTCCAAGCCAGGGCTGTTAACCGGAATTGACAGACCATACTATGAACGAGCGTATCCTGAAACAGCAGTTGTCTATGGAATATACCCGTTAAATAAGAAACCTGATATCGGAAAACTAGCGCCGATGAAACAGTCAACGGGGATAAATTGTGTAGCAGAACGAGTAATAGAGCATTTTACAAATGCGTGTCGAGGAAATAAACTGACCGATTTACGACGTAGCAAAATAAACCAATGGGAGGAGACAGTGCGCGAGCGAGGAGCAACCATCAGCGACATAGCAAGATTAGAAACGTCGTTGAGATTTCCAATAACCGTTACAACAATAACCGGTGAAGTATTATACGAATCAAAGTATAAATCAAAGGGAGCCCCAATCAAAATTATTGATCATAACGAACACGCGTGGACGCCCGCGGTCACAATATTTCCACGGGATAGAACAGTAAAGTATATCCCGGGGGAATTCCTGGGAGAGGATGGTTTTCTCGCGGAGAGGAAACTATTTGATGCTATTGCCTGCTTGTGTAAAAACGACCCTGTATCAGTGTGGTTACTTCGCAGCGCTGAAAACGATGTGGATACCTTTGATCAGTTTGTAAGACCAAACGGTGAATTATATCGCACTGAAGCGTTTCACAACAAGATGAAAAAAACCGCCATAGAATTTGAAGAGCATGATGAACAACTGCTAACAAATTGTTTTACGATTCCATCGGTTGCGGCTCATGTTGCAGCAAGGAAAAATGCGTGGAGACCAACGCGCAAGGAATTTCTACCGGATGTACAATCCAGTTGTTTGGAATACTATCACGGTGGACTATGGAACACTGAATACAACCGCGACGCTATGATTTCCGTTGATATGGTTGCCTGTTATCCAGCGAGTTTTCTCGGGTATGGATCCGCCGCTGAGTACTTTAAACGATTTGGACACCCCAGACATGAAATGACTCGTGTTGCTATTAATGGACCACTGCCTGATTTTGATTTAACCGGATTCGCTCGCATAGTATCATTTGAAATCGCAGCAGGACTTCATCGCTGTTGTTATATTTGGATCGGTAGACACATGGCTGAAAAGAGATGGCTTCCAATAGCGCTGCTAAGGTTTATGATTGATTGTAGCATGCTTGTATCGTTGATTGTCAGCGACGCAATAATATCATATCGGGCGCAGACGGAAGTCTGGTTACCAGAACCAGAGCGTCTAGATAGCATAATTGACGAATCCAGAAAACACATTGATGCCGACGAGGAATATATCATCAAATGGTCCAAAAAGATATTCAACCAACGAAACCGCGAGGCAAAAGATCTCGGTAGAAGAATAATTGGTAAGTTCACACAAGGTGGAAAAAACTGCGACTACAAACGATATTGCTCACGGCTGATTATAGATGACGCAGAATATGATTTCGTAATCAAGGACGCAGTGGCAAAAAATAGATACGTGAACTGCAAAACAGCTTTCTTGTCCAATGGAACAAGGTTGGGTACAGTTGTTACCTACAGCGATGGAGACAGCCCGGCATATCCACATTTGAGGGCGTCTATGCTGGGTTACGCCGCTATCAATTTATTCTCGATGATAAATAGATTTCCCGACACCGCGGTTAGAGTTGCGATTGATTCATTTTACATAGACGTAAAGTATAAGGGAAACATAGCCGAGTTTACTAGTCCGGACGAGAGTTGGGGTATATAGAGAATTAAAAATGAAATACGACGCGATTATTCCCCGTCAGCAGATGTCACCGTTGAAAATAATTACTTACGCGGTGATAATCTATCAGAATGGTCTAATGCACCACCGTGTTCTGATCCAATTTGTAGATATAAAACAGTTTATTTAAGCGGCTGTGGCGGGTCAGGAAAGACGACTCGGGCAATTGAATTATTTCGAACGCGGGCAAGTATAATCGTGCTTACACCGACCCATAGACTAGCGCGAGAGATAAAACAACGAAATGTTGACGCCGTTACTTATCACAGCTTTTCTCGATACAGCGGCGGTGAGTGGACTCCTGATCGAATGGGGGAAAAATTTATTCCTGAGGTTATCATCTGGGATGAGATATGTACTGTTTCGTTAGATGTTTTACAAATGTTTCTTGAGTGGTTGCTGCGCGCGAATACAGCGGTGATAATGTGCGGAGATCATGGCCAACCACCACCATTTGTCGGCGAGGGTCCACATGATTGGTTAAAGGGTTTTGTGGACTATTATGAAGAAACCGACACTGATTACCGAGCACTTGATGAACAACTGCGCGAGGTTAAAAAATTAATCAGATTACAGCCGGATAGAGTTCAATGTGAAATAATCCGCGAGGTGATTCCGGAAACGCCGTTAAATGAATTCTGGGAAACATGGAGACCAAACGATTTGATTGTAGCGAGTAGAAAGATAGTCAGAGACACACTTCAGCGGAAGTTGTTTGCGTTGCATAAGGAAAAGTTTCCAACGCGTCCAGTGCCGTTGTGTTATAGACCCGCTGACACACGGCGGCAGAACATTGAAGTTGAAATCCCGGGCCCGACAGCGTCAGGGACAAAAAAACAAGTTCTCGTGCTGAATGATATCGTGCTCGTTGATATCAGCGTCGTCGAGGACGCGCTACGTGCTGATAAATCCCCGTGGACGCTAGGATACGCAACGACAATACATTCCTCGCAGGGATTAACCATCACGGACACAATTGTTTGGATGGTTGATAATCGCATCGAATGGTCAAATCTAGTCTATCTTGCAGTGTCCCGAGTACGGAGGATAAATCAGCTTCGAAGAATTGTTATTGACGAAGCCAGTGACAACGATGACATCATCGATGCAAGCGTCATTGATAGAAAACTCTCGGGTTACCGCCAACAGGATAAAAAAAAAACAGCGGCGTTTTGATATTGATGCCGAATTAATAATTGCGTTACGACAACAACAGAATAATCACTGCGCGAGTTGCAATTGTGTAATGCGCTGGCGTTATTCGGATAAAGACGCTCGCCAATTTACCGTGGACAGGATCGATAACAGTCTCGGTCATGTCAAAAACAATGTGAGGTTGACCTGTCTTGAGTGCAATAGACGCAACGGCGCTAGTTAAGACCACGCGGGGGCAATTGAGTATCGTCAGGTATCACTTGTAGTTGCTCGCGTGTAAACCCCCGCTGTGGGGCAGTTAAATCCAGTCTATAGATCGGTGGTCTACCAGTTGATCGTGTTATCGTTGATATGTTATGTGTGGTAACACTCCAAATAGGATCAGTAGCTCTTTTTTTACCGCCTTCAAGCTCTCCTGGTTCATACAGATATCTAACAGTGACATCGCCGAGAATCGGCTTGGAAACGCTATCTATTTTTGATCTTCCGGGTATATACTTTTTTTTAATCGCGTCGCTGGGCTTCATGTTGATTGCTCGGGTAATCTCGTTATTTAACGCTGCAATTACGCCTGGTAATCTTTTAACCCATTCACGAGATCGTTTTTCCTGGATGAATTCTTTCGCGTATTGATATCCAAATAACCGTTCAGCAAGAGTCCGATTGAATCGTTCAACAATTGCCTGATCACGATGTAGCGCAGTATGACCTCGTCATATCGCGACGTTATGATGTTTCAGCGTTGATAAAACAGCGCCGCGAAATTCATTGCCAGGATCAACTTGTAATAGATTTGGCCAGCGCAGAGGACCCCTTCGGTAAATCCGCTCAAACGCATCGGCTACTTCAGTTGCTGACTTTGTTTTTAACGGCTCCGCTTGTTTGTATCGACTCGCAACATCAACTACAGTTAGCGCGTATTTGTAACCGTTGTCATGCGGCAGAAATAGTATATCAGCTTGATGAACTTCATTGGGTACGGTAACATCAAAGTGTGAGAAGTTGATTTGTTTAGGTGGTGGTAGATAGATTTGCCATATAGCCTGTTTGGATAACCAATTAGCCGCAACGGCCTTTGTTACCTTTGCAGCGCTTGCGAGTTTACCAATTGCGGCCTTCCCCTTCCAGTATCCTCTCGGAGAATAATAGATGGATTCCATGTTGTTATTATAAACGCTAGCGTTTTCAATTACCAGCGCGAGAAGCTCCGCTTCCAATCATTAATTTACCTTTCATAGCCGATTTTACCAACCATGAAGCCAATTTTTCTTTGAATGATTTATCAGGAATAGCATTTAACGCGTGAATTAATTTTACATCCGCGATATGACGCTGTTGCAGATCGCTACTTTTGTAGTAAGCAACATCATGAGCATGACACGCCTTATCGATAGCGTTTATTGGATACTCACCGGGTTTGGGCTGATTTTGATCATCGAGTCTGATATCTAATCGTGTTCCGGGGCCACAGTAGCTATATCCTGGGAGGTGCTTTTCTCCTGGATACTTTGCCCACGGTGTTCCGGGGAGTTTTGATAACTTGGCTGCAATATCACCTCCTCGCTTTTTTTTAAAGCATCCCCGGGTCTAATAGAAATAAGTCTAAATTTCTTTGTACCGCATCGTGCACACTTACCAGTAAGTGCCGATCTGTTATTTCTTGTTGTAACGGTTGTCATATCATTTGTGCCAGTACGCACTCTACACTTCACACAATATAAATCCATAATTTATGTATAGAGATATGAATATAATTGATTTTTCGGCGACTAAAACAAGAGAACCAGTTAAGCATGTTGCAGCGTTACCAAACTCGATCCGGATGATTATCATCGGACCATCTGGATCCGGCAAGACGCAATTGTTACTCAATTTAATAATGAGATGGATGAAGTGGGATAAGTTGTATTTAATCGCCCCTAGCGTGGATGATCAACGATGCTACGAGGTATTGAAAGATTTTAACGAGAATGCATCAGCGATCGCTGAAAAAAATGTTATTGAGTTTATTACAGATATCAATGATGCACCAGGTATTGATGATATTGATGGCGACGTTAACAATCTAGTCGTGTACGATGATGTTATGTTAGACAATCAAAAAAACCCAGCTAGGATATTTTCCAGAGGAAGGCATAAAAACACCGACGTGATATATGTCACTCAACGATACACTCAGATTCCAAAAGTAATCAGAGACAACTGTAATATTCTTGCTGTATTCAACGGCGTTGATACACACACGCTACGAAATATTTGGCAGACATGGTGCGGCGGTGACATGGACTTTAATGGTTTTCGAAACTTTTTTAGTCATGCTCAGTCGACCCCACATGGATTTGTAACGATAAATTTACATGATCCTCGGACACGATATCGTATCGGACTTGACCAAATATTCGGTTAGTTGTAAATAATTTTCATTGTAGATAACTTCTTAGCAGCAGGGGGGGCAATGACATCGACGCGGTCGTCGCGCTTTTTTACCGGACGCTGACGACGCTGGGATCGTCGCGCAGAAAGTATTAATTAAACCAAATGACGATTGGACGAACCCCCGACGACGACGTCGTTTTTTTTTACCGGGCGCTGACGACACCGGATCCGCTGAGTGCAGAAAGTATTAATTAAGCCAAATGACGATTGGACAAAATGTCCGATTCGCCCCCCCCCCCGCTGCTTTAGGTTACCTTTCATGAATTGCTTGTACAAATTCAGTAAAAACATATGATGTCGGCTTGAAAAGAAACTTGGTAATGTTAAGCAAAAAATGTCATCTCTGCCATATCAGTTGAGTCGCTCCTACGTTCTCATTTGGTAAACACACACCCGTGATACCAAACACGCGTTTTGTACACAAATCACACTCAAACACCTTTTGAGATTTCTCACGCATTCTTAAGAAACGAATATCGTGTATGTTTAATCTAATGATTAAATTTAAAGAATGACTCTCTCCGGTAAATTTCCACATTTGAGCACTGGTATTCTTATAAAATAGACTGACCCTCAAGTGACCGTTACTTGGAATCAGGTTAACTTCTACCCTTGGCTTTTCACCCCAGGTCATCCATCTCACTCCTGATAATTATTGTTGTTGTGTTGTTGTGGGGTTTAACGCCATTTTTCAGCACGATAGGCTATACATGGCGGCCAGTATTAATGGTGGAGGAAGAACCCGGAAAACCCCGGAAAGAACCACCGACCCACGAGAAGCTACTGGCAAGCTTTCTCACATGCCCACATTGGCTGAATCTTAGACTCGAACCGCCGCAGATAGAGGTGAGATGGCAGTGATCCGTAACGAAGAGCGCTTTAGACCACTCGGCCACTCGGGGCCCCCCTCCTGATAATTAAGTACCCTTCATAGATTTATAAAAAAAAATGTGCGTGTATATACATTGACAGCTTTTGCATTTCTGGCGTGATTGCATGATGATTCTGAGTTTTGTCGCCCACCGTTGTCGACCGCTCCGGTGGCCTAGTGATTAGAGCGTCCGCCTCGGATGCGGGAGGTCGTGGGTTCGAACCCCGGCCCAGTCATACCAAGACTAACAAAAATGGTACTAACAGCTGCCTCGCTTGGCGCTGAGCATTAAGAGGTTAGTGTTAGGACTGGCCGGCCTGGTGTCAGGATAATGTGACTGAGTAGGACATCATGCTACATGTCTGCGGCATGATGCCCCACTGCTAGATATCACTATAAACTGTCACACTGCAGACATCGTAGCGATGTGACTGAAAATGGTTAAATCTACGTTAAAAATCCAAATCACACACACACCTACCGTTGTCGAAATAAACGAAGTGTCTTCCGTTTTTAGCAGGCTTAGCACATTGGCTGTTTTGAAGTCGATCTTTCGGATCATAAATCGAATGCATATGAATTACTTTCATCCGGATCGGCTATTTACTGAACAAGGATTGAAATCAAAGTTGTGTAAGAATCAATCTTATTTTAGATTTTTTCATTTTTCAAAGAAATTTCAGGTGAACAAAATGTATGATTTCTTTTTGTAAATCGCTGAACCGACAAAGAACTGAAGCATATGTTTGTCTCGCAGAAATAGCCAACCTGGGCTCAATAAATTAGCAAAAACAGGGGGAGATGCAAAGAGGATTCGGTTTGATTTCTTGATTTACGGCGCAGCAATACAAGTATGTTATTTAGTTCCATTAATGTGCGTTGCCCAAAGACACACGGCGGTTGCAAATCAAGCTGGTCCTTTGGTAGGATTCGAATCCGCTCCTTTCGGTCGTGAATCTGGCACACTAACATCCCAGCCACCACGGTTCCTCCTACAGAAAAGAACATTTGACTCTTGGTGTTGCAGTAAGTTGCAACAATAAATGACTATTGCGATAAAGTGATGGATGACTTCATGACAAAGTTAACAAGAGACCTGTGAAGCGACCGACACTCTACTGGGTGAGAAGAATTCAATATAAGACCGTTTTTCTCCAATAACTGTTGAGTGTTGAAACCGTCTCTGATATTCTTCACCGATAACAATATTTTCAGATAGCTGCTGTGGTGGACATAGTAGAGGTCAGATTGGCACTAATTTCTTTAGGACGGAGTAGTCATCATCAGAATTTTTTTAAAAGCTCCTTGTCATAATCGTCATCCTTTCGAAGGAGTAGTGACAACAAAATGTCCACGACAGCCATCATGGCGGCCATACTGGGTATACGTCTGGCACCATTTTCGTTTAGGACCATCTAGGTATTATACGAACTCTGTCAGAGGAAATCACATTGCGATTTAGCCGTCCATTTGGGAGTAGAGATAACCAAATTTTCAAGATAGCCACAATATGGTCATACAGAGAGTTAGGCATTTTCTTTTAGGATCAAGTCAACATGATAACTCCTCTGATGAAAATCCCATGTCAAAATAACTTTCACATTAAGATTTGATTTTCAAGATGGCCACACATTGCACGTCAGATCAGCACCATTTTAATTTATGATCCTAAAAACACAATGAGAAGTCTTAAGTAATGAGATGACCATCCATTCAGGAGACGTTGTGATAACAAGAGTTTGAAGCTGACCACTGTGGTAGCCATATTAGACACCAGATCAGCACCATTTCATTTCGAAACACCTCAAAAGATTTTTTATGAAACGCCAATGTCAGTGTGACTTTCCGAGTGCCGATATAATGATTTACTAGATGGTTGATGTGGCCGCCATATTGGAAATCAGCTCGGCATTATTTTCATTTACAACCCAGCAGACATCATAAATAGTGTGTCAGTGAAAACCCAATGTTGTAATGGCCGTCCATGTAGAATATCCTCACTCTGTAAATATTAAATATTTTTATCTATTTGTGTGTGTGTTTTTGTGTGAGAGAGAGTTTTCTAGTAACCGAGTTATTATGCAATGGGTGGTCACACTACTGATCTAAACAGACCAGTGTATTCTAACCCCTAACTGATAAATGATTTTTTAAAGCCATACTTCATTATATAAATTAACGGATAAAAACAGGTCACGTAAGGCCCGCGGGGCGTATTTTTGTCCACCCCTGGGTTAGAGGATGTGGAATATGCCCAATTACACTCTTCTGCATTTCGTAATAGACAACTAATGGATCTGCTCTGGTCGGCTGCCATCGTGTGTCCTTAGCAAGGCACCTGACGATAATTGACTCCTCCCTAAATAGCCTCTACTCGTTTTGCAGTGCCGTAAAACACCCAAGCCAGGTAACGTGGTTACTCTTGTACTATATTCTACCTATTATATACGAGTACTCGCGTTGACTCGAGTGGTGTATTTTAGACGCTGTATGAACTACCTTTTCATATGCTAGTAAACTAGCCTAATATACACTTGTTTAAAATGTATTAATAATTTAAATGTGCCTGTAAGTGTGTGTGTGTTGAAACTGATGCGGCTGGAGACAGACAGACAGACAGACAGACACAGACAGACAGAGACAGAAACAGGCAGACAGATATGTAAATGAAATCAATGAATATTAGCTAATCAACACATTTCATCAAAAATGTTCAAACATGTCAGCAAATATTGCTAAAACTCAAAGTTTTTACGACATAATCAGAAGACACTCATTTACATTCAACATACCTGTATGCGTTAAAATCGGCAGGTAAACATGAAGCCTTGTTTCGAACTGTTGATTCATAGCATGTGTTCCGTATGTTTACTTGACACAGACCGAATGGGTCGGGTTTTGTGTTGGAGATGCCTCGTTGATAACGGTGATTATTCAGTGGAACGTGTTCAGTTCTAGATTGTCACGTGACAGAACATGATACTACCTTATTCTTTGAATGTTTTTCAGACCGTTAGCTGGTGCGTGGCGTATTCATAAAGACAATCAGACAGAGGCGTAGCTATGATATTTTGCGCCCGGGGATGAACTATAAAATTGGTACCCCAGCCCCCTCCCCGTTTAATCACATTTTTGAATATTACCCTTGTTTACTTATTATAATGTAACGTTGTAAGCCTCATTTTGGCGCCCCTGTACCTTGGCGCCCGGGGACATATGTACCCCCCTGCCCCCCCCCCCCCCCGCTACGCCTCTGCAATCAGAATTTTATGCAGTAGTGTGGAAATCAATCTATCAGTGCATAAGAGAAAGAGAGACAGAGAGAGATGGGGGTTTTACATTTTTTTTGTGTTCAGTACTGTACATGATTCATACAGATAAGGCGTTAACAAGTCATTCAAAGATAGTACATTCAATGCACGCAGAAACATTTTTTAAACTACAGAATTTATGTGTCAAACTATTATTTGGTTAAACAACTCCATAAAGAGACTCTAGGACATAATCAAATTTCCACAGTTACTAATGAAAGGTTGAGATACAGTGAAGACTATAATATGTATGGTATATACGTCAATCTTAAATATATCATAAGTAAGACAGAGACAAAGGGACAGTAAAATATTTTTAAAAACAAACAGGTTATGTGTTTAGGTTTTGTAACGAACTTTAACAAGCTGAGGTGGCAGGGTCCAGTTTTGTACATTGGCCCCTGGCAAATTTCTTAACTTAAGGCTATCGAGTGACTTTTTCAGCTATTATTGTTTACTATTTAAAGATATGGATATAAGTAGTAAATGGGGATACCCTAGCCTCAATGGGAATTAGCATTACAGAGACCCCTGGGACACTCTAGCCTCAATGGAAATTTAACATGGAGAAAATTGCTGGGCCACTCTAGGGACAAGGGGAATTGAACATGGGGAATAGAGTTTGGGCTTGTCTAGGGACAAGGGGAATTGAACATGGGGAATAGAGTTTGGGCTTGTCTAGGGACAAGGGGAATTAACATGGGGAATAAATTGTGGGGCTTGTATAGGGACAATGGGAATAGAGATTGGGTTTGTCTAGGGACAAGGGGAATTGAATATGGGATTTTTTTTTTTTTTAAAAAAAGTTTTTTTAAATTTAAATTTAAATTTAAATTTAAAAAAGGGTAGGCAATGGAAAGGCTATCTCTTTTCGAGAAATATGGCTGGCCCTGAAAAGGGCCTTTGGGTTTTCTTCTTCTTCTGCTTCTAATTTCTTCTTTTTCTCCACCAACTTCTTATTTTATCTCCAACACTCTTTCTCTTCTTTTCTTTCTTTTTTCTCCTCCTCTTCTTTCTTCTTCTCTTCCTCCTCTTCTTTCTTCCTCTTTTCATTTTCTTCTTCTTTTTCAATTTTTTCATTCCATGCTCTCATCCTTATCCTTTCCTCTTCATCCTCCTTCTCCTCCTTTATCTCTTTCATTACACCACTTATCTTGTCCTTTACCTTTCTCAAGTTATTAATTTCCATCTTTACACGATGGGGACTATAGGAATAGTGGTCTTCAACGAGTCTTATTAACATCTGCTCCATCATTCCTAAATTGTCTAAAACGTCTTGCAATGTTTGCATCTTGTCCATTTGGTTCGAAGCCATCTTCTTTGTAGAATGGTTTGAACGACGAATACTGTGGGTTCTTATAGTGAAAGCGCGGACGTGATGGAAAACATCCCCTTAAAACATAAAATTGATCTTACCTAGATCATGACCAAAGAAACAGCAACGCGCGGACGTGAAGGAAAACATCCCTCTACTTTTCTCATTTCATATAATAAAACCCAAACTATACTCTCCACATACGCTAAGAAACAATAAACAAAATCCATAATCTACTATCCACACAATCGTACGTGAGCGGTTACAAAACCCAAACTATACTCTCCACATACGCTAAGAAACAATAAACAAAATCCATAATGTACTATCCACACAATCGTACGTGAGCGGTTGCAAAACCCAAACTATACTCTCCACATACGTTAAGAAACAATAAACAAAATCCATAATCTACTATCCACACAATCGTACGTGAGCGGTTACAAAACCCAAACTATACTCTCCACATACGCTAAGAAACAATAAACAAAATCCATAATCTACTATCCACACAATCGTACGTGAGCGGTTACAAAACCCAAACTATACTCTCCACATACGCTAAGAAACAATAAACAAAATCCATAATGTACTATCCACACAATCGTACGTGAGCGGTTGCAAAACCCAAACTATACTCTCCACATACGTTAAGAAACAATAAACAAAATCCATAATCTACTATCCACACAATCGTACGTGAGCGGTTACAAAACCCAAACTATACTCTCCACATACGCTAAGAAACAATAAACAAAATCCATAATCTACTATCCACACAATCGTACGTGAGCGGTTACAAAACCCAAACTATACTCTCCACATACGCTAAGAAACAATAAACAAAATCCATAATCTACTATCCACACTATCGTACGTGAGCGGTTACAAAACCCAAACTATACTCTCCACATACGCTAAGAAACAATAAACAAAATCCATAATCTACTATCCACACAATCGTACGTGAGCGGTTACAAAACCCAAACTATACTCTCCACATACGCTAAGAAACAATAAACAAAATCCATAATCTACTATCCACACTATCGTACGTGAGCGGTTACAAAACCCAAACTATACTCTCCACATACGCTAAGAAACAATAAACAAAATCCATAATCTACTATCCACACAATCGTACGTGAGCGGTTACAAAACCCAAACTATACTCTCCACATACGCTAAGAAACAATAAACAAAATCCATAATCTACTATCCACACAATCGTACGTGAGCGGTTACAAAACCCAAACTATACTCTCCACATACGCTAAGAAACAATAAACAAAATCCATAATCTACTATCCACACAATCGTACGTGAGCAGTTACAAACACAAACACACAAACACATACCCTCGCACTATGAAAAAAGAGTTAGTGTTTATAATCACACTACTCTACCTACACACACACACACACACACACACACACACACACACACATTGGCAAATCGATAGTTATTTCTTTTCTAGAGCATTGGGTA
The DNA here is from genome assembly GCA_028554795.2 of Sinohyriopsis cumingii. Taxonomy (NCBI): domain Eukaryota; kingdom Metazoa; phylum Mollusca; class Bivalvia; order Unionida; family Unionidae; genus Sinohyriopsis; species Sinohyriopsis cumingii. Next base: position 117,288,238 of record CM068835.1, on the reverse strand, counting down.
GCCCTTAAAAGGGCTGTTTTTTTTTTGAACTCCAGATGCACCTATCTAATGGTTGCACCTTCCTGGCCTGGCGCCACACACGCATCTTCTTCCCCAGTCTCCTTTCACCTTTCTTCTGGGGAGCGCAGAGGGAGGATGATTCGCTTCAACACCCCAATCCTCTGTCTCGGGAATATTGTACGACATCCTCTCTTCTAGTTTCTTTTCCTCCTCTTCCCTCTGTCTTCTCTCCTCCTCTTCGTTCTTCATTCTTTCCTCTTCTACTATAGCCTCCGCGGCCAGTTCATTTAACAGTTAGTTAGTTAGTTGGATTATAGTGGTTTTCGTTCTTTTGAACATGTACCACTTTTTTATTCACGCACTGCGTGATTTTTAATTACTCCTGGGGGAAGGAAAAGGAGCCTCATCCCCCAGGCTTTTATGTACTCAAAGAGTACTTTTTAATTTAGCCACTCAGGTGTAGGACTAACTAGTCCTTAACAACCTGACTGAAAGGCTAATAGACATGAGTGGGAATAGTCACACCACACACTCGTGTTTCTTAGTTGGATTGAAATGCCCCAGGTGTCAAATCAAGCAGTATGTGACTCCCGCCACGATTGGTCGGCAGCGATGACGTCACATTAGGACACCTGGTCTTGTGGCATTGACGAAGTGGCCCGCTTTTTTGATATCATCAATTGCCTTTCCCAGTCCGATATTCCGGTAGACAGAGCCTTCCTTTTTTCCACTCTGTTTAGGTGGTGCAGGTTCATCAGCTTCATCGCCGCTGGATGATGATACTTCCAGGGCCGCTGCCAGCGTGGAAGTTTCAAATTCTTCAGTGTCGTCTGCCAACATTGCCTGGATTTGGCTGAGTATGTTAGTAGAAATAGCTGTGGAAGCTTGATTTAAAAGTTCAGCCAGATGTTGTTTAAGAGACAAGGAGACGGTTAGGAGTATTTTTTTTTTTTTTTTTTTTTTTTTTTTTTTTTTTTTGTTTTCTTTTTTTTTTTTATTCATGAATTCCTTATTTATTTTGATTCCCTATCTTATTGGTTTGGAATGAAAACTTGTTTTATGGTTGTTTGTATGTTATTATGGAGTCATGTTTTAATTAATTCCTATTTTCCTATTTTAATTTTTTGTGGCCTTAATTGGTTTTTATTATTCGGGGTATGAACGGCTGTGTCAGTTTGTGAACCTACGAGACCTAGCAGGCCGTCATAATTCCCAAACAGTGATTTTGTAATATTCGTCCTTAACTGGTTTTTATTATTCGGGCTATGAACGGCTGTGTCAGTCTGTGAACCCACGAGACCGAGCCGGCCGTCATAATTCCCAAACAGTGATTTGTTATATTTTTAACTGGTCTTTGATTTACTTTCTTAGATTTTTTTGAGTAGATTGGATTCGTGTATAAAACTTATGATATTTTTGAATGTTAGATTAATATTGTCATTTAACAGGCGCCTGACATATTCCAGTTGTATCTGGAGTTCAAGAAGTTTGCTTATTCTGCTATTCATTCTTGTGTTGATCAATCAACAAGGGTAGCTAGACTGCCCAGCGAGTTTCAATTTATAGTGAAAGCGCGGACGTGATGGAAAACATCCCCCTAAAACATAAAATTGATCTTACCTAGATCATAACCAAAAAACAACAACGCGCGGACCTAAAAGAAACACTCACTCACTTTTCTATGCTACCCATCACTATTTTAAAATTTTTTTATAAATCACTTCAATAGACTATCCACATACGCAAAGCAATCCAATCTAACCCCAAATTTACACCTCAAACACCAAAAAAAGACATCATTTTAATCTACTATCCATAACAACTTACTTAACCACTTACAAACACAAACACATACCCTCACATTTTTTTAAAAAAGAGTTAGTGTTTATTTTCACACTACTCTACCTACACACATTGGCAAATGGATTGTTATTTCTTTTCTAGAGTATTGGGTAGCCCTGAAAAGGGCTGTTTTTTTGTTTGCTATGGCATTCTTTTTTAGTTTCTAAGAATGCGATGTCCTCTGAGGATAGACTTTCTGGCGATAGGTCTGCTTCTTCGAAAAGAGAAGAAGAACTCTTTGGTGTCGATACGACAATCGACAAAGCCTCTGTCAGCTTCAGGTTGCTGCTGCTGTTGTTGTTATTGCTGCTGTTGCTGCTGTCGCTGAAGTCTGTACTTCTCTGTCCATTCTTCTTTTTCCCTGTTCATTTCTTCTCTGAAGAGCTCTTCTATCAGGTCTTCAGTGATTTTTAACATTCTCACATTCTCTATTTCTTCTGGCTTCGGTATCAGACTGTGTCTGACCCTATGCAAATTCACGTAGGCTTCGTTGAGCTTAGCTAGTTTGGAGCACATCTTCGTAGGAGGATGAGTCGACAATGGATGGTTAGACTGGAAACAACCCCGGTTATTAAAGTCAAAGCGCGGACGTGAAGGAAAACATCCCCCACACGGTTTTTTGAGTCGCAACGTTTAGTGAGTGTCATGAGAGGGATAGTAAGAAATGAAAGAGCATCAGTCCAACATTCTTATAGCTAAACAAACCACAAAGGCATTTTTTTCAAAACACAACATTTTTTATTCAAAAATCACTTAACACTAAACAACAACTCTAACATTTTTAACAATAATCCAACAATATAACATCAAACAATTTTTTCAAAACACAACATTTTTTATTCAAAAATCACTTAACACTAAACAACAACAACTCTAACATTTTTTAACAATAATCCAACACTAAAAGTTTCTCCACTAGGTAAAGAGGGATAACAGTCTTCCATGGTTTCTAGTAATCTAGGATGACTTCTCTCAAACTGTTGATTTCTATGGTATTATCGAATTCAGCATACAGGATGACGTTCACCGTTTCATCAGGGTCTCGGTCTTTAAACTGAATTTCCACACGAATCTGGCCGGATTTTATAGGGTGGAAATGTCCCTCGTCGCTGCCTTGGTCTGGAGTGAAATCGAAAGCCCACAAAGCGTAGCCTCCTGCATAATCCTCGTACGTAATACCGTGACTGGTATTGGTTCCTAACTGTCCGGTGGCTTCGTACAGGGACAAGTACGATCTCAAGTAATTCTTCTTGGTAAAGTCAGGTTCAAACGGTCGGGTACACAAGGTTTTGCCATCGCGACTGACTTCGATTTTGGACACGCCAAAGTGTTGAAAGTAGAAAGGATTTTTTTCGGCAGCTCCGTTGAAGGCTGTATTCTCGACGATACCAACGATCAAACGTTTGGGTAACTGTCCTTGGAACAGATGATCTTCGATCATGGATCGCTGTCCCTTGGGAATGGTGAAGGTTTTCACTTCCACGCGTCGTATGGGATACCTGGCGGTCGTTCTGCTCAACGTCTGACTGATGTCGTTTCCCACTTTAGGTAACACTTCCACACGGCGTACGTAGAGTCTGGCTTCTTGGATTTTGGTTTTGTAACCGTCACTATCAGCCATCAAATGGAAAGCGGCACTGATACGATTCAGTCTCAGGCGGACATCCACCCCGTTCAGCAAATACTTTTCTTGCAACCACATGTCCAAATGCAAACGATCCATCAGTTCTAAACTTGTGTCGGCTCCCGTGATTCTCTTTCTTCGTTCTACAAATCCATCATTGTTGTCTTTCTTTTCATCAGTTTCCAATATTTCAAACTTGGTAGGTTCGTCAGCTTCCCATACCACACAGGCATTGAGATGAGTGTTCTTGGCATCTATTCCGTACGTCAAGAGATTTTCCAGGTAGGCACGATAAGGGTAAGTATCCATGCTGCTATTGACCAGTTTGTTATTCAAGTACAAGTCCACTCCACTGAACAAGGAATGCATGAAATTGTTGACGGGAGCTACTGCTTCATCGTCTATAGGACCTCCAGTCTTATCTAGAATTTTGACTTTCAGGTACAAGTAACTGCTATTCAGATCGATGTAATCTTCGGGCTGTCCTTTGATTTCAAACTCGATGGGAGCGGAATCGGTCAGTGAGGAGACGGGGTGAAATTCCACCCATTGTGATTCTTGCATCGTCATCATCGTGGGGGGCATGGCAAACAGGTCCAGTTCCGTCTTGGAACAAGCGCAAGATTCTCGGTGCATCATTTTTTTTTTGTCTCTTTTCTCAATAATCGAAAACGTCTAAGTCTCGAACGGTTCTTCTTTTCTTGGCCTTTCTCGCTTGAAGTCTGGTGAAAGGGTGTTTTCTTCGTCGTCTCTTTCTGCCTTGTCCTTGCTGAATGCCTGACTCGGCAGCGTGCAGGGCATTTATAGGTGTCTCTCGTTGGCCTAAAATGTCTTTGCCCGTTTGCAGCAAGACATTTTTGCCTGCCCTCATGAAGGCTTCTTTAGGGTTTTGTTTGTCGATGATGACATTTTGGAGAAATTCTTTGCCTTGCGTCAGTGCCGCATCTTTCAAGGCGTGCAATCCGCGTGTCACCATCGGTTTGAACACTGGGGCCGCCGAACGAAAGGCCGATTTTAACATGTCTCCTAAGCCGTGTCCTCGCTGTCGAGCAACCCCTCGGTATACTGGATACATGACTTACTTACGAGTCGTGAGAGAACCGTTTTCGAAAATGGAGTTTCACCGTGACTTTTCCTTTGGTGAATGGAATATTTTGTCCCAGATCTCCTTTTATAGCAATGTTGACCGTGTCCAAATACGACTTGCTGACAGGCAAATAGTGAGGATGGACAAATTCGCGGTGGACGTGGTAAGTGTTTCCACCTTCCTCGTCAGCGCCCGTGGCAGAATCTACTTTGAAAGGAATGACACGCAGTAACGGTACGGAGGTGTGTCCCACCACGTTGTACTCCACCACATCGGAATACACGAACATCAAATTCAGTCCTTGGTTCAGTTCTACCGGGGCACGAAATAACTTGCTAAAAGACTCGTTGTCGTAAACGATGGGTAATTCGTTTTTCTTGAGCATGGCCTTTCTCATGTCCATGTCTCCGCCCAACATGTCAAACAATTCAGGACAAAATAAAATGGACACGATTTTACTCCGTTCAAATTTCATCAAGAAGCGACGAGCTGCTTTGTGGTACTCCATGGTGACATTTTTGTTGACATGCTCCAAAGCTTTCAGAAACACGACATTAAACCTGGAGGTTATGGTGCTGACCAAATGTTGACCACTAAAATGATAGCCTGGGGGAATGAACAAGTGATAGGTGGTGTACTTTTGTGTACGGGTTTTCTTGTCATATTTGACATTGCTATCCATCCACTGTTGCATTTGCTCGTCATGAACTTCCACATCAAAAAAATTTTGATTGGGAAGGACATTGAGGACTTGGGTCGGGTGAATCATTTCTACTAAAGCCACTTCCCAATGGGCTTCGTGATCTAACTGGATGGCCTGAGGTAATTTGGCCGTGTAACAGCACAATGTGTTCTTGGGAAACACCTCCATGGAACTGTCACTGGGTAAAGTTAAGTAAAATTGGTTTTGGTGACTCATAATTCCAGAGTTCTGTGGCTGTCCGAGGGGTTAGTGGACGTCAGAGGCGTGTCTCCGTCTAAAATGGGGTTCTGGTTGTGATTGAAGTGGTGACTGGCACTGGCACTGGACACGAGGTTCCCGGGGTTCCCGTTCGAGGTGAATTTCAGGGAGGGATTAGGAAGCAGGTAACCGATGCAACTGCTCAACAAAATGGTCCACAATTGTTTGTCTCCTTGTTGCAAACTCAAATTGGCGATGGCTGCCCCGATGACACAATACACCACGAAGATTTGGCAGAAAAAGACGATTTGCGTTTTAGGCACACGTTCTCCACACCACACCCACAAGGGTTGTTTTTGTAAATCTTGCACAGAAGAACTAGGTGAAGGAGGAGTGGTCGACGTAGCTGCGTCTGATGTGTGAAAGGGCATGATGGTCACTTCTTTTTATAGTCGATGACTTGCGAAGCGTCGATCCAAGAATCAAAACTGGGTTGATATCCTTCCCAACGTACTTTGACTTCTTTGACACGTCGTTTGCCCACTTTACGGGTTCTGCGTTCGAGAATGCTTTCGATGTCGTACACGTCGTCTTCTTTTTTGGTGACACGTTGTAACTCGGGCAAATAAAACGTTCCTTTGAGCACTTCTCCGTTCATGTCTTCCAATTTATAGACGGCAGGATGACGGCCATGCACTCGTCCAGTGACGCGAAACAATTCGGTCGTCCAGTTAGGTAAGTAACCTTTGTCGAAAGTGCGTTTGGTTTTGCCAATGCGCACCCAATCTCCTACGGCCAACTCTCCACTTTTCTTGGGGACAGCCCTCGTCGGGGACGTACCAAACAGGTGCTCAAACACCAACACTTCGTTCTCGGGAGTCACTTCTTGCGGGGCACGTCCAATGCTTCGATGGTAAGATTGGTTGTACGCTTGCACCAGGTGCGGTAAGATGTCGATGTACTTCAGAGTGTGGTGATGCGTAAAATATTTCCACATGCGTTCTTTCAAAGTGCGTTGAAAACGTTCCACGATGCTGGCTTTGGTTTCGGGATTCTCGGTGGTAAAAAAATGAATGTCACATTTCTTTAATTCTTTTTGGAAAGCTTGGTTCAGAAATTCGGTACCTTTGTCCGTTTGCCATCGAAGAGGGTGACGACCGCTTTGTTTCAACACTCGTTGCAGGGCTCGCACTAACTCGCTGCTCGATTTGGAAGTCAAGGGTACGACCCAGGCAAATTTGGAAAAGACATCGATGACACAAAACAAATATTTGTAGCCACGATTGTAGCTGGCCAAATGAGAGACATCGGCTAAATCGGCTTGCCATTGATGATCGATGCTTTCCACTCGGGTGCGACTTCTGGCAAACTTGCGTCGAATGGATTTGTGTAAAGTGTAGGTAGCTTGTTCTTGTAACTATCGTTGCACTTGAGGTAAACGGAGACTTTTCAGTCGAGTTTTGGCAGCACGATACAATTTTTGAACTCCTGCGTAACCTGCAGGATGGGAGGGATCGTAGTAAATGCTGCCTAAGACTTTTTCCATTTTTTTTGTGTTGGTTGGTGTGTTAATAAGACACCCACTCTTGGAGGATGCAACTCTTTTTCTCTTGGGGTACTTTCTTGGATTGCAATGCTTTGCGTGTGCGGCCGGCAATAGGTGTTGAAGAGGAGGATGTCTGAGCGGGGGATATCGGTTCTTGTTTCACTTCTGTCTTCACTTCTGTCTTCACTTTCTTTTTCTCTTGCGATGAAGAAGGGGTGGCCATCATCTTTTTAATCCATCCAATTCTGGAGGTAGGTGGTGTTGTTAACTTGCGTACTTTTTCGGGTGGAGTTTGAAACCATTCTTCTTCTTCTCCTTTTTCTGTCTTGGTCACTGGTACTGGTGGTACTGGTACTGGTACTGGTACTGGTGATGGTGCTGAACTTTTCATCAAGGTCTTAAAATCGTTTAGAGTGGGATGAGCTGTTTCGTCTAAAGCTTTCTGGTGAAAGAGTTGCAGTCGTTGCAAGAGTTGACCGTACTTTTGCGATTTTTCTATTTCGGAGAAATCTTGGCGATCCATCAAGGACTGCAATTCGTGTTGTAACTGGGACATTTCGCTCAAATGGGGATTGGGAGGTAAATGCGGGGTGCGTTGTTCTTGCCACCGATGGTATTCCATCCATCGTTTGTAAGGCACTAAAGCTAGTTTTCGTACTTCCATGGGGTTGTCAGGGGTCGATTCTGAGATCTTGTGACTTCCGAAGGCCTTTTTATCTTGCTCCCACCAGTCCTCCCAACATGGTTCCCAAGACTCCTTTCAGTATGGGGCCTAACAAGAGAGGCAAAATGCCTCCACGTTGGACCAACATCTTCTTTTTTTGACGAATGGGAATTTTCTTTCGAACCATTTAGCGAAGAACGTGACGATGTTTGCTTAAGCATTGTTTCTGGTGTTTGGACAAAGGGATCGTGCCTTTCAAAACGTTCAAACAACATTCGCACACGGTATCGATGACCTCTTTGGAGGCCGTTTGAATGAGTTTTTTTCGTAGGGGTGGAGAAGCTTTGGACAGGACAGATAACAGGTCCCCATGTTTGGCTAAACGTGGTGGCAGTCCTTTCCTTTTCTTTCCTTGGGGTTTTCTGGAGGGTGACATCTTTGAATCTTCAGGAGCACCAAAAAAAACACTGATACCCTACTCGGTCACAGGCCTTTTTTATACTGGAACGCGTCGCCACTAATTGTCTTGACGTCGTATCAGTTTGAGGACAGGCATGACACGTCGTGCAGGGGTACGTAACGGACTAAATCGAGCCAGTTCTTGCTTGGACAAATCCAGTAAACTTTGTAACATGCCCGATCTTTCATGGACTTTGATTTTGGGAGAAGGTACTTTGTGAGCACCAGCCACTGCCACTAAATTGGAGGGTCCTGCCACTGGGGAAGTTCTTTTGGGGGTCATCAACGGAGAAGTTCTTGGTGTGATCAACGTCTCCAAGTACTCTTCAGTTCTTGGTGTCATTAACGGAGAAGTGGACAAACGTGAGGATGCCGGACACGCAGTCACTGCCGTGGCAGATCGTGGTTTGCGAGTGTAAGGTTGCGTCCTGGCCGAAGTGCCTCTCTTGCGACTAGTTTTCTTCTGTGGACTTTTCTTTTTCTGGGGACTTTTTTTGTTTCTTTTTCTGGGGGCTTCTTTTCTTTTTCCGGGGTGGTGGTGGTGTCTGGTAAGAGGAGGGTCCTGCCACTGGAGAAGTTCTCCTTGGGGACCTGGTCTTTTTCTTCTTGGGGCTTCGTTGGACTTTTGTCTTGGGTATAACTTTGGGGGCATTAGGATCCCATCTTAAGAGTGAGCGAATGATGACCCCTCCTAGAGTACCGCTCCCTCCAGGTTTCAAAATGATTTGTTTTTTAGTTTGAGTGTCGATGCGGGGATCGGCCAATTGGACCAAAGCGACTTTTTTTCGATCGAAAAAGCGTTTGGTTTGATGAGGAATCTGAATGATTCCTTGGAGTAATTGACGTGCCGTCACCGTGAACCATCGTAAGACTTCTTTGAGACTAGCTTCTAAGACACGAGCTCGTGTTTGTGGATTTTTTTCTCGACTGATGCCATACAAGGCACGAATCAATTTGACGGGAAGATGCGACTGAAGAGACGTCATGTTCACACTGTGTGAGACAGACGAAAAAGGGTTTGAGGTTTTTATAGATTTTTTGATGGGGAGTGAAATGAAGTCGAGGATGGAGACGTGTACAGGACAGGCCCTCCGTCTTGGCACCAGTGGTGAAACAAGTGGGTACGAAATCGCAAATCCTCGGGGGTCGTAGGTTTCAAATCGACGAGTAAATAGGCGTGTGGCGTTTGAGTGGCATCGTCGTACGCCTGAATCAGCCAAGGCGTTCCTAACTGTTTGGCTAAGACTTGCACTTGCGATTTATCTCGAGGGCTTTTAAACAAGACCACGTAATTCACATTGGGACTGATGGTGCGATGGGCTTTACTTTGTTGAAACAAATTTTGGGTGATGTAAACGACACTGGCATTACGGTGATGCCCTTTGCGCGTGAACCACAGTTTAATTTCTTCTTCGTCTTCTCCTAACATGTCGTCGGAAATGACCAAATGGGTTTGACGGGAGTCAGAGACGATACCGTCGTCTTCTTTAGGAATGCCTTCCACAAACACGATGGAATCGCCTTGACTTTCTCGCAAGAGGTTGTACGCCGATTGCCACTCTTTGTAACACCACACGATCCGTTGAGGTGACCGATCGATCAAATGATGTTTATGTTCGATCAAACGTTTGACGAATTCGGTTTTGCCTGAACCGCTAGGTCCAGCAATGAGCATGTTAAAGGGATGGCGAAGATACAAAGCCTCCCAACTGGCACGATCTAAGTGTTCGTCGATGACTTTGACAGTAGAGGAAGAGGGAGCAGAGACAGCAGAGGTAGCCATTGTGTGAGAAATGTCACTTGTGACACGAAAACAAACAAGACAAGAGTTTATATACTTTTTCAGAACACGTTTATTGAATGTTTTTTTTTCAAACATGAATACGAAAGACAAAAATACATAAAAGCCAAAGGCTTAAGTACAAGGATAAAAGGCACATGATAACCATGAACGTGGAATAAAAACAAGTGTCTGTACAACATGTTTTGGGTAATGTTCTAAGCAGTTCTATAGTAGGGGGTAAGGTCACACAAGTGTCCTCCCGAAAGGGTCTTTCAGGCCTGTCCACGACAGTCCCGTCCTGGGTGACGGGTTCTTCTGGCACCGTCATTAACACGGGTTGAAAAGTAACTTTTTTCCTTGAATAACTCTCGTGCATACTGGGCCACCTCTTGGGTCCAAGCCAAACCAATCTGGTTTCTTCTTCGTCAACGACATGGTAAGTTACTTCAATGAACAATGAACTATCGATCTTGCCTAGGGTTCCTTTTTATATACAGACCAATATCGACGTGACCGTACGGCAACGTAAAGTGATTGGGAAGTCGCACTCGCTTCTGGTATACAATTTGATAGACTTTTTCCAAGGGTCGACTGACGATGTGGTGAGTGGGTAAACGTACAATCTTGTTCGGTTGATAGGTGGTCACTTTAAAGTTTCCATCCTCTCCCGATTGCAAGGCTTCTTTCAATACCCAAAAGTTGACCACTCGACTGGTACGATGATTCAGAGTCTGTCCTTTCACTTTGCACGTCGTGTGCACTTCTCCTTGTTCGTCCCGGTATTCGTAGCCGTAATTTTTGGGGCCGCCACTGACGAAACTTAGAATCTTGTCGTCGGGATGCTCGTCTGTCCAGGCTCCTAAACGGTCTCCTTCGATGTCAGGGTGATGTTGAATCGGGTGATGGATGTAAATGCAACTGTCCGTGTCAAAGTACAGGACGCGTTCTTCTAACAGTTCTAAAGCTTCGTACAATTTTAAGCGAGCATGGGCTGTCACGTAAGCCGCAATGATGACATTTCCAAAAGGGTCGTCTTGTACAAAGTCCAGATCTTCTTCGTAATTGACCAAGATCAAATCCTCTCGAACGACGTCCACGTGTTTCATGTATTTGGTTTTGTCGTGAATCATCTGGAAGTAGCGGGAAGGTTCTGTCAAATATTCCGTCTTGGGTAAACACGGTCGTTGTGCCATTTTACCCCACAAGCAATTTAACATCACTTTGGCAAACGATCGCCTGCCTTCGTTTTTTCGATGTGGTCTAAAGAGATGCCTTCTTGTTCGTAGTATTTCTCTTTGAATTGTATTTTGTCTTCGGGAGTGTAACACCAGGAAGGATAGCCGCTGGCTTCTTGTTTCAGTTTCAAAAAGGCATCCACGTAGTCGGCGAAAATGCCTTTCTGAGTAGGGTCACCCTTGTGGTACTGTTGTGTCTTGGGAAAGTGGTAAATTTCGTACACTTCTAACAGTTGGTATCCCATGTCCAGAGCTTTGAACAATTCCACGCTGACCCAGGTTCCCGTCAAGGCCCGTTCTTCCTGGCTGTGATGGCAAGGTTGGTCCTGGTTGCACGTTTCGGCACAAGTACGGCACAAGGGAAACATCAGTTTGCCTTGACAATGGTGAGGTAAGACGGGATGGTATAGGTTCGTGGGAGGCAAAACTTTACACTTGATTAAGCCTTCGTATTGTCGAATATTTTTCAAGTCGATGTGTTCCGTCAGCAATTGCGGGTGCCCTACAGGAAAGCGACAATATTTGCACACGTAGGGATACAGCGAACACACGTCCAAGTATTTGATTTCTTCTCGTTTCTCTTCGTCGGCTTGGTACAGCAAACAGGTGGCATTGGTTCTTCCTCCGTAAAAACTATCCCTCGGGTTCAGCGGGTCCATGAACTGGTAACTTTCCACGAGGCGTTTAAACTCGGGATCGGTTTTCATACGGTGATCGTACTCGTGTTCCCACATTTCCACCACTTGGTATCCTTGCTGTTCTAACTTTAGGCGTCGCTGACAAGTGTCCTGGTACAAGTCTTCCATGGTTCGTTGCAAAAACTGATTTTTAGTGTCACGGTCAGGGTAACAGACCGGACATCCATGAAATAAGCAACCGTTAAACTCGTACACGATCTTGGGGTTTTCTAAGTCCCAGCCATCGACCGAATACGTTCCGATGGTCTTTTCGCCTCCTCCGTCGCGGGCATGCTGAATCCATTTGTCTTCCTTGTCGCACAAGTAATGTAACCAGCGTAGGGCTTTGACCGAGTATTGACGCTTGACATAGTGGGTCGTTTGAGGGCTGATGACAGCCACGGTGTTTTCAGGCATGAATCGTTGTCGGTACACTAAGGAACACGCTTTGGCAATGGTGCAACCTTCTTTCAAAGGATCGACCCCTCCGTGTTCCATGAACAGTTCTCGAAATTTTCCACAGCAACGCCGTAAAATGTCCACGTCGGAACGACAATACTTTAACATTTCTTCCTGAAAGTCGAAAGGGTCCGAGGCGTGAGCCTGGTACCAAGCGTAGAAAGCTTCTCGTTGTTCGGTACGCATGTTGTCGGGGTCGTAATAGTGAGCCTCAGGCAAATGGGGTAGAACGGCATGTTGATTGGCTTCCGTATTGAAAAAGTGTGGAAAGTACCCTTTAGCCATTTCTGTCATTCCAAACGTTTTAGGCATTCGACTCAAAGGCATGGCCAAATAGCTCATCGAATCTTTAAACTGTACTTGTCCCACTTGCATGAAAATGATTTTAGCTCCGTTCAAAGTGGCTTTAGGACGCTCGGTGCCTTGTTCCGTATAGTACCTCAAAAGAAACTGTCCATCGTATCCGGAGAAATTGTGAGCCATCACCGTGGCATGACGATGACAATCTCCGTAACGTTCGATGTCCTCTTGGCTCCACGTCTTGTCAATGGGGTTTAAGACCCATCGGGAAAAATCGGCTAACATGTTCGGTCCCCGAAAGATTTTTTCACACCCTCCAGGAATCTTGCTGCAGTGAGGGCAATGACTGAAGATAGGTTCTTGAATGCACTTCTCGCACGCTCGACGAGCCACGCAGAAATTAGGAATGTGAATGCCGGTCTCTTGCATGCATTCGAAATCGAAAAAGATGAAATTGCCTTTCTTCTTGTGACCGTCCTCTTCCTCTGGTGGGGGTTGGTATTTTTGCACGTAACATTCGTGTTCCAAGTCCACGATGTGGTGACAAATGTGACATTTTTTCTTTCCTCGACATACGTGTGCCTTGGTACTATTGGTACGTATGCCTTGTCCACAGGTAGGGCACAATCTCAGGAGTTGACAAGCACATTTCTTCTGTGAACCTTGTGTTTTCAAATGTTGCTGGTAACAGGTAGGGCTGACAAACGTGCGCAGACAAGTTGAACAAGACTTGTTTTGGTGTTGCGAAGGTCGTCCACCAATAACATCTTTTTGCGTCCAGTCCCTTGAGGAGGAGAGACGTGGGCCATTTTCAGTGTGGCTTTACCATCGGTGATGTCAAACTGGTCATTAGATTGTTGTACGTGTTGAATCTTGTCCATGACTTTGGAAGGGGTTAGTTCTGCGGGTCAGCTAAACTCGATCCAAACAGGGGATTTCAAACCGTCGTGTTGTATGGATAGTGTCAAGCGATCGTCTTCTTTGGCTTGACATTGTCGCTTGAGTGCGGTGAGCAAAGAATCCCACATCTCGGTGATAAACCCTTCTGCTTTCTCTAAGGGTACTTCGGACTTGAAATCTTTAAACTTCACCGTGTAGGTGTAAGCCGTGGTTCTAAATTTTCTAGAGGAGCGCTTTTCCGTCTCTCGAATGGAATAGTACTTTTCAGGATTGACTAAGGGTGGTGAACTTGGTTTAGAGGTTTCAAATTCTGGTTCACTCATGTCCTCTTCAAAATCACTGGCATGAATTTGTGCCAAGATTTCAGCCCTGATACGAGGCGATAGATCACGTTTCTGCCTCTTACTTTCTTCTTCTTCTTTCTTCTCAAATGAATAGGATCGTTTCATCTTGAGTGAAAAACGTCAAATGACTCAAGTTCAAACACCATAGACTAATTTATAGTCATGGCAAACCAGCGTATATAAAAAGGGTGTGTGTCTTATCCTTTCACTATTCATTTCACTCTCAAACCGAGCACAACGATGGAAGAGACTACCCAGATGGAACGTTTCGTCAGAGCTTTGCGAGGGGTCATTAGAAAATTCTCTTCAGACCAGCCTACGGACTACTCTCCTTCCTTTCGAGATAAAAGTCAGGATACTTGCTATATCTGTCAGAAGAAAGGGCATTGGTCTTCAGAGTGTCCAGACCGTCAAAAAAGAAAAAAAAACAGGGGCTAAAAAAGACAAAAGTCAAGATACCTGTTATTATTGTAAAGAAAAAGGACATTGGTCTCCAGATTGCCCAAAAAAGAAACAAGAGGAGTCAGAAGAAAAGAAGGATTCTTCAGAAGAAGAGAGGGATTCTTCGGAAGAAGAGAGGGATTCTTCGAAAGAAGAGAGGGATTCTTCAGAGGAAGAAAGAAGACAATTCTATTTAAAAGAAGCAAAGAAACAGGAGAAGAAAAGAAGAAGGGAAGAAAATGAGGAAAAAACGGTGAAGAAATTCATAAAACAGAGAGACTAAACAAGGAGAAAGAAGAAGTCAATGAACTTTTAATTAAAGTGTTCTGTGGTGAATTGTGAATTGGATTGTAAAAAATGGAGAAAAGAATACATGAATGATATAAGGTAAGTGTCTTTGAGTTTTGATTTTAAAATAAGAAGCTACACTCACGCACTCATACACAGACACGTACTATAAGGGTAAAATGGGTGGGGTTTATTTTTGAGTTAATGGCAAATTGAAATTGTATTTCTTTTCGAGAAATGTGGGTGGCCCTGAAAAGGGCCTTTTTTCTTTATGGTGTAGGAGTGAGTTTAACCAATCAACTTTAACTGCCTTAAGCCTTTGCCACGGCCAAGGCCTACTTCTGATGATTGGGTTGAAATCACTAAGGGTGGTACGACAGGCTTAGTCACAGGGTTGGCGTGTTTAGCTCGGGAAGGTCGTATTCTCTTCGGTCGTGATAAAGAAGTCTGATACATTTGTTTCAGACTTCTTAACTCCGCTAAAATGTCCAACAGTACCGTAGCCGTTTGATTTTCACCCTCTTGTTTCTTTGCTGCTACTTCTTCTTGCTGTTGTTGCTGTTGTTTTTTTCTTACCTCTTCTTGTTGCTGTTGCTGTTGCTGTAGGAGAAATGCTTGTTCCGCTTCCTTTTGTCGTTGCATAAATTTCTCCAATTCTTCTTTCTGTCTCTGTCTAAAATTCTCCACTTGCGGTAATGACGAAGGTTCCGGAACAAATTCTTGCGAGGTAAGAAAATCGACAAAATCCCAATGTACCTCTTCTGAAAGTAAGTCCGGGTTCCCTTGGGCGGTTCCCCCTGCTGGTGCACCCCAATGGATCGTTTTCTGAATTTCCGTCATGTTGAATCACTGTCGCATAGATTGACTGCACACAAGCGCTAGCGAATCTATATAGACCAACTGACGTCACAGACTAATCTCTTCGGATTGGATGCGAGCTGACTGAATTTTGTAACGCGTGTTTGGATTGGTGAATGAACTCAATCCGTTTCAATCCTACCTCTACCTATAAATAAGCGCAGTTCAGTGCATTGATTCACTTGTTCTCGTCGCTTCAAGATGTGGACCGATGTGCAATCTTCTACGCTTGTGTCTTCCATGATGTTCCGGACGGACATACCCATGTATGTTCGATCCAAGTGGACCGTTGTCCACAGGACAAACACCAGTCTGTGGATACGTAGGATCTACGTAGAAAGACAAGGATGCCTCAAAAGAGTCCTGATTTACGGTCCTACAGTGAAACGCAGCCTAAGGACAAGAAGAAGACCAATGCGGTGCCCTTTATGTTAATGGATACATTAACATAAACCCAAAGGCCCTTTTCAGGGCCAGCCATATTTCTCGAAAAGAGATAGCCTTTCCATTGCCTACCCTTTTTTAAATTTAAATTTAAATTTAAATTTAAAAAAAACTTTTTAAAAAAAAAAATCCCATATTCAATTCCCCTTGTCCCTAGACAAACCCAAACTCTATTCCCATTGTCCCTATACAAGCCCCACAATTTATTCCCCATGTTAATTCCCCTTGTCCCTAGACAAGCCCAAACTCTATTCCCCATGTTCAATTCCCCTTGTCCCTAGACAAGCCCAAACTCTATTCCCCATGTTCAATTCCCCTTGTCCCTAGAGTGGCCCAGCAATTTTCTCCATGTTAAATTTCCATTGAGGCTAGAGTGTCCCAGGGGTCTCTGTAATGCTAATTCCCATTGAGGCTAGGGTATCCCCATTTACTACTGATATATTTGTGAACTAGATGTTTCGGGTTTGTGTTTTTCTTGAAACTGATTTCAGGCATGTACACCTTCCATAGTTACTCTGCAGTATGTTGATAGTGAAATATCAGTAGCTGGCTAGGAAGAAGAGTTAGCCTTCCATAGCAGTAAATGCATGGGTTTGGGGCAAGTAGAATATCTCAAAAAAACGGCTTGAATGACAACTATTTCCAATTACTTCATCATGTTTTAGTACATACTGTTTTGCAGAATTGTCATCTAGGAGAAGGGCTTGTGTTTGCATTGTGAGCAGGTATAAATTTGGGGTTGGGGTGTATAAAATTCTTCTGCTATGAACTGCCATTGACTTCTCTGGTCAAGTTGATAATATTCGTATGCTTTGTTTTAATATAAGTATCCAAAAATATGGAAATTATTTTACCTCACTTGTGTATTTGATTTTCTTAATGAATTTTTAAACTCGGTCGCTGATTGCGGCATTAAAGATGTGCATATAAACTGGCCCTTGCCCCCCTCCCCCCCCCCTCCCCCGGAGATAAGATGGATATTAGCCAGTTTAGTCTAAAATAACAACTATTATTCCATTAGGTCTACCAAAATACGAATCCGGAACACGACCATAGGCAGGGAAAAATTGGGACGTAAAGTGTTTACTTTGTTAATGCAAAGGTTTTTGACAATTGAAGTGGATACCTAAGTCATATATCACCTGTCTGTGTCGTTGCCGTTGCAATGTTCAATAGTCCTGGCAATGGTTGGCAATGTTGCATTCATGAGCACATAAACACGCACGCACACAGTGTCGACAAGTTTGTTGGACCAAATATCTTGAAAACAGAAATTTCCAAATTCTTTAGGAATAATCTTAACCTCGTTCCTGCAGGAGATACAATCAGCATTAACACGCAATCTTTCTATCTTACCTCAGTTTTTTCATCCCCATTCAACAAGATAAGCTGGCCTATATGATTAGTCCAAACAGCAAATATAGGCGATTAGAGTTTCCAGTGTAGGAGATTATTTTGATGTATTACGTATACAACTTGTTTCATCTTAAGTATAATAACAAAGAGAATGGGTACAAGAAAAGATTAAACGTTTCAAGATCTATTTGAGCTTAATGAAAATGATGGATTATTAACTAGCAAGTTGTAAAATCAATGATATAAAAGTCTACTTCCATTTCTCTAAACTAGTTACATATTATACAAGACAGGCAAATTACAAGAATTCCGCGTAATTGAGATCGAAATAGGGATAACGAAGGTCAGTGGGCAAATCTTTCGCTTATATTATTACTTCTTTATACATCGTTCGTTGTTTGGTTTTTGTTGCCGTCATAGATGAAAGATGCGGTTAATTTGCGTGTTGTTCTCATAGTTGTACGTTTTGCGCTGTAGTTTTCTATGGGATTGGACATCTTCCTCAAAGACTTTGTGGAGACGAGAATGCAGTTTGGTTATGGGGGAAGTCCCATGAAAAATTTGTTTTGGAGGAGCCGGTTCGGGAGAGTGATTCGAGATTAAAAGAGAGGGAGATAGAAAGCGAAAAATGAAAATAAGAGAAGTAAGCTGAGAAAAGAAATATTCCTTTGAAGAAGGCGAAGATAGTGTTAGAAAAGCTTATAGAGAAGGAAAGAAACGTTTAGGAAAGGAAAATATTGTATTAAAGAAAGGGAAGTTGGAAAATGAGAAAATGGTTAGAATTAACACTAATATGGAGAGGGAGCGAAAGGGAAACTTGAATTATTATATGCTATTGGGGGTGGGGAAGTCAAGATTATAACTCGGATAACCAATTTACCCCCGTATAAAGAGAGTAAGGATTAAACGAATAGCTATACCGAATGATATGCCTCTGTCCAGAAGTGGAGAAAGGGTGTTTGGTCGCTCCATCGTAGTGCGTTGGGTGTTTGGTCGCTTCATCGCAGCGCGTTACTAACGGATGCAGTAGATTCTGACTGTCTGAGAGAGATTATAACTAAATGATTAAGTGATTCCTGAAGAAGTTTAAATATAGTAACTATGAGTGAAGGGAAGTATCATTCACCTAGTTCGTCTGTAGGAAAGGTAAGGAGGGGAGGGGGAAACGTTCGAAGGTCTGACCATCTTATCGGAGACCAATTAACCACGTGTAGAAGGGAGTTGTACCTTTTTATGACAGAAACGTACTTCACGAATATCGTTGACATGGCTACCCAAACAGACTATTTAGCCGAAGCTCAGAATGTGGTCTCGATCGACAACAAGTCAGGTAATAAGCCTAAAGACTAGACACTCACAGACCCTCCCACCCTCAAATAATGCAAACAATGATGTAATTATTCAGTCTATAAAGGACGGTCATAGCAAGGATAAATAATGCTATACATGTGGAGAGTGGGTCACATTTCGTACGATTGACCAAAACGAACGGGGTTTGTGCTAATACTAGTGGTTGCTACTGAAAGCAGACGGTGGTCAGAAGACTAAAAGAATGATGACCCTCCGCATGATAATCAGGGAGCGAATGACTCTAGTACGTTACGTTTTACGATTCCACGGTGCACAGATCGGTCGAAATGTTATTCATTCGATCGGCACGTTGTTTTCGCCGAGGCGAGGGTACAGACGGCTAGTCGTACCGTCAGCGGTCAAGAAGTTGTTTCTTACAAGACTCCGGTTGGTCAGGTGTCGTGGTAAAGCGGAGTCTTGTTAGAGATAATGAACTGCTTGGTTAGTTGCTTGGATGAAAATCTCCGTATATGTTCCTAGAACAAACGATTGGTCGCGTTCTAGTCGCTAGAATAGAATTGAAGACGCCTTTCCTGACCAAAACCGTCGAAGCGCTATGTCTGGATAATCCTATATATGACTTATCAATTGGAAATGTTGAGGGTCACCGAATCCCAGCCACGTCAGGTTTTCGTTTTCACGTTATACAACCCGTAGAAATTAGTTCACAGGTGCGGGCGGAGAAACATATATACTATCAGAGAAATATCTTAGACATTTTAAAAAAAGAAAGCGGTTTATATAACAAATGTTAACGTTATTCATACCTACCTACCTACCTACATATCTACTTACCTACCTTGCTACCATCATACATACATACATACATAACACTTAGGTAGACAATGTGGGTGTTGGATGAATTGAATTGTATTGGTCTGGCATAAATAGCGACATTGCTCGATTCGGTCCATTTGTGACTTATGCCTGAAGACGGCGTCGAAGGGAAGAATAAGCAGATTACCGTTTGGCAAAATGCCTTTGATAGATACCCCATTTGAAAGAGTGGCCATGGATATTATGGGATCCATATTTCCTGTCACAGACCGAAGATCTGATATATCCACATACTAGTCGATTACACAGCGAGATACGCAGAAGCCGTATCATTACCAGATAAGCGCTTGTGGACATATTCAGCAGGTTTATGTGTACCTGAGGAAGTTCTCACGGATTCTTGATGACAATTTTACTTCGGCACTTACCGTTGAAATTAGTATGTTTCTATCGATTAAACAGTTTCTGGAGTTTGTCAATTCTGGATAGACTATAATTGGATCTGCTTCCCCATATGGTATAGTAGAAGTCTATCAGAGATAGTAGATATCCCGAAAAGTAAGTTCAAGGAACTGGGCAGATAGAAATTTTGACAATAATTTTATAAGTTATTATTTTGACGACCGTTGCACATATGTGGTCGATCTATTCATTCCAGATGAAGTGTCGATCAATATACATTTTAAGTTATGAAATTAAACAAAATAAGTAACAGTAAAAAGCCAAGAACAACAAATAAAACAAGCGTGTTTATAAAATGCTAATAGTAAAGCTTAGACAATAGTATCGATTCTCAAATAAAAACGAGGCACAAGAGAAATAGACAAATGTCAAAAGAAATAAACATACATGAATGAAACATCAAACGAAATACACGTTACTGTAATGAAACTTCCAAAAATCAAGCTGGTTACAGAAAATGTAAGGAAACACATATACAATACCCATTCGCAGACATTAATGACAAATGAATTGAACATGATAGTCAGCTTCCTTAAAAGAACAGATGGTACTCCTACATTTTGTAAGAAGATTACGCTTATCGAGTCAATTGCTCAAACCATTTGAATCCCGCGCATAAGGTGAGATAAAATGACTTGGTTATCTAAGCTTGTGTTTAGTTTTAAATTGTATTGGTTACCGGTCCATTGGAATTTTGGTTATGCAATTGTTGAGGAACAGAGGTCAACCAAGCCCGAGGGGCAAATTTAGTGAGCAGAGACATGTTTTCATCGCACAAGGTTTTCATGAATAGGTTATCCCATGGGTCGGCAACCTATTTTACAAAACGTGCCACTTTTTCCCAATTAATTATAAAATGAACGAGCGCGTGCCAACAATAAGAGGGTAACACTGTTAAAATAGAGACTTTTGGGTGCCCTTCGCGTGCCTCACAAAACCTCTTCGCGTTCCACTTTGTGGCAAGAGCTGTAGGTTGCCAACCCTTGGGTTATCAAGTAAATACGAATAAACCACAATATCCAAAGCTTATAAATGTTTTGGGAAAGGAATTATGACACTGTTGTTGTTGTTGTTGTTGTTGGGTTTAACGCCATTTTTCAGCACACGATAGGCTATACATGGTGGCCAGTATTAATGGTGGAGGAAGAACCCGGGAAAACCCCGGAAAGAACCACTGACCCACGAGAAGCTACTGGCAAGCTTTCTCACATACCCACATAGGCTGAATCCGAGACTCGAACCCACGCAGACAGAGGTGAGATGGAAGTGATCCGTAACGGAGAGCATTTTAGACCACTCGACCACTCGGGGCCCCTATGACATTGTAGAGTTCACTATAAATTCTGGATTTGTTTATAGTTGATCTTGTTTGTCTGCTACTTGTAGCACTTAAACTCGTTACAATAACAAGCCAGACAAATTAAATTTGGATGCCATGTTTCTAGTCATATGATTTTTAACTTAATCAGATTTTTAATTTCTTTAATTCTATATTTGTGTTTGCAGTATGGGCATATATATTTTACATACACATTTTTGTTTCTCTTGGTATTGCGATACTTTTATTTGGTTTTTAATATAAATATTTTGTGACTTTATTGGAGAGATAATTGATTGATTTAGATGATAGTCATCCTTTTTATCCCCAATTCTCCGGTTGCTTGCAGCGGGGACATCACGATTTGTCCCATTTCCATCTATAGATCTGTCCCTCCGTCCCAGGAAGCGTTTTAACATATTTATCTAAATTCAACTTGACGTTGACAAATTCAAATTGAGAGGCATATTTCTGTCCATATGTAGATGATATGATGACATTTGCAAGCAGCTTGAATGATGTTTTTATAGTTTTGTTTTCATCTTTTACAGACTGCTCCGGTGGCCTAGTGGTCAGAGCGTCCGCCCCAGAAGCGGGAGGTCGTGGGTTCGAACCCCGGCCGAGTCATACCAAATACTTCTGAAAGTGGTACTAACAGCTGCCTGACTTGGTACTCAGCATTAACAGGCTATTGTTTGAACTGGTCGGCCTGGTGTCAGGATATTGTGACTGGGTGGGACATCATGCTATATGTCTGAGGCACGATGCCCCAGTGCTAGACATCACTTTAAACTGCCACACTGCAGACATCGTAGCGACAGACTGGAAAATTGGTAAAGCTACGTTAGAAATTTAAATCACACACACACACACACATCTTTTACAAAACCTATAGATTCTGGGATCTATTGTTCCGAGGCTATGGCCATGATAAGTTTGATGTTGGTTTATTCACAGAAGTGTATATCAAACACCTCATACCTTGATTAATGCTCTTCAGATCATTGAGACGCATTAGTCAATAATCTACAGATTGAACCACGCAATGCTAGTTCCAACATAGGGAATATTTACTATATATGTAATGTGCAGTTCACAGTAGCATTGTTCAGTCATCCGGTTAATTTGCCATTGCTTTCAGTGTCACATACATCTTGCGAAAATTATACAGCAACAGAATTCCACAGATGGGATTGGTAAATGTTTGTCCATGCATCTTTATGACCTCTTATTCTTGTTTTCTTGTGTTATCTCGCAAAAAATCTCTTTTCATGAAAGCGTAATATTTATGGTATCAAAAAACGCCATATTATCGAATAAAAAAAATCACACATGAATTGCCCATAACAAATCAATTATATGTGCGTATCTATCAGATGTGGCTCAGTGGTCAAGGTAGAGAAGCAGGACCAAAAGACACTGTACTGAACTTGTCACAAAATTATACAACGTGTGTGCGCTCTCTGCTCAGTAAATGCGATACAAACGAATAAAGCAGATCGATTTATAATTTTACCATCTTCTGCTTCTTCTTATTCGTCTTCAGTCTAATTACCCTGCGTATCAGTGCTTCTTGAAAAGATTTTAATTTGGACAAGGCACACATATTTTTTTAAAATTCGTGGCAGAAAACGCAATCTAATGACGTAGAAAATTTCTTGGCAGAAAACCTGCCAAAAATTCAAAGTTTGCTGTAAATTCCTGATTATTGCGATTACAACCAGAGCATGGATGGGGTCTATTCATCAGTACAGGCGACAAATATCCATTATCAAAATAGTATATACCTACAAAATGGGATTCATTAAGATGAAATTTTGATCATGCTACCCAGTTTAACTGGACAAAACATTTTCTCTTAATGGCCTATGCATGAACTAACTCCTATTGCTACCCGAATGATGGCCTGTGCAGGCACTGAAGATTTGTAGTCGAATGATGGCCTCTGCCTGCACTAGAGATAGGTGGTCGAATGATGGCCTGTGCAGGTACTAGAGATTGGTAATAATAATAATAATAAATGACCTTTATTTAAAGGGGGTAACACAGTTAGCTAAGAACTAATCTACCTTGACGCCCTCATACGAAGGAATTTATTTATTTTCGCTGCATCTCTGAAGCCACTGGATATATTTGATTTGGAAGAAGGAAATAGAGTAGGCATTTCTAATCTCAACTGGAATACTATTTCAGAGCAGAGTTCCAGAGTACTGTAAACTTTTTTGAAAATAACTCCTTATTTGGTTTGGGAATTTTATACTGTTTCGCAGACATGGATCGCAGGTGGGGAGTATTACCAGGTAGCCTATACTGGAATAGTGATTGTAAATATTCAGGAGCACTATTATGGGATATCATGCACATTAATTTGGCTTTTCTCAAACAGATTCGGTCTTTAATAGTTAATATTTTTAACTTACCAGTTAAATAATTTCCTTGCTTTCTTTCTGGATTGATATTAGCCCTAATGCTCTTTTTTGAAGACGTGCCAGCTTTGCTAAGTTTTTATCATTTGAATTACCCCATACGGTATTACAGTAGTCTAAATAGGGTTGTATGTAACTGTCATAAAATAGTTTTCTTTTGCCTTTCAGGGAGATAACGTCTTATCCTACTGAGAAGCCATACACTTGAATTGACTATTTTTTTTACTGATATGTTTGATATGTTGAGTCCATGATAGGTTATTATCTACCAGAACACCAAGTAATCTATCATGACAGACCATTTGCAAATTTGTATCCTTCCATGTCAGACATAGGTCATCACTATCAAGATTTGTCCATTTCTTACCGCGTTGAGATAAGTAATATTTTAGTTTTACAAGTATTTACCACCATGCTATTTCATGTGCGTCAGTTTTCCAGTTTGTTTAGGGCATTATGTAAAGAAATTTCGAGCTTATGCTTTGTGTTTTGGATGTCTGACAATGTTGTGTCATCTGCATAGAGATCTGTAGATGATACTGAGTCCCTTACTAAAAGTGGTAGGTCATTAATAAATAAAATAAATAGTAATGGACCTAGAATTGAGCCTTGTGGTACTCCATTTCTAATTGTTCCAGGTTCAGTCAGAACATTATTTATGTAAACATGTTGTGTTCTCTCACTTAAGTAAGAAGTAAACCACCTAATTGTTCTTTCATCACATTGGTAGATTTTCAGTTTCTTCAAAAGGATTTCATAATCCACCATGTCAAAAGCTTTCCTGAAATCTACAAATATATATCCTATTATTGGTCAAGTGCTTGAAGCCATTTATCAGTTAGGGAGATCAAGGCAGTCTCACAGGAATGGTTCTGTCTAAAGCCTGATTGATTAGGGTGTAACAGCAAGTATTTGGGTAAATATGACATGAATGAGTCATGGACATGCTTTTCAATCAATTTTGACACGTTTGGTAGTATTGAGATTGGTCGGTAGTTATCAGCGTCATCCTTATAACCAGATTTGTGAATATGAGATACTTTTGCAGTTTTCCATATTTTGGGAACAGATGAGGTTGCAATACTTAAATTGATTATGAATGTTATGCTATCTACAATAGCAGAGGCAGAAAATTTAATTAGTCGTCGACCAATCTGATCAAGTCATGCAGCTTTCTTGGTATCAAGTTCACTGAGACATTTTTAAACAAAGTTTTTTTATACAGGTGGGATAGACAAAAATACCTCTTTAGAGATTTTGCTGCTGCAGAACATTTTCAGTTTATTAAAGTTGTTTTCTATCACTGGTTCTTTTAACTTTGTGGTAATGTTGGTGAAAAAAATCATTGAAAACATTTGTAATGTCAGTGTCATCAGTGACTATGGTATCATTTACGACAAGTGAGTGAATTTTATTTGTCTGCTCTTTATGTGTTCCTCCAGTGAGTTCATTGAAGACTTTTCAAATGAAGTTTGTGTTGCTCTTTTTGTTTTCAAGCAATGATTGAGAGTAAGTTTTTTAAAGCTTTTTTAATCATAATTTTTATTATATTTCTCCATACTATATATTGTGCATGGTTTCTCATAGCCTTGAACTGGTCTCGCTTTTTCATAGCATCTAGGATTTCAGTAGTAAGACAGCTTGGTTGAATTTAAGTCTTTTCTCGATGTACGTTCAGTGGTGCATGCTTAGAGACTACATCCATGAATAAGTCAGTCCACGCCCTCAGAGTTTCATCTATGTCATCCAAAGTTTGGATCATATTCCATGGAACTTTATATAGGTCATTGAGAAATTGTTCTTCATTAAAAAATTTGAATGATCTGTAAGTGATCGTTTAGTGTGTATTTTTCTTTTATTTCTTGTATTTAACCTTTCTTGTCAAAAAAGTAGGATAGTGGTCACTAAGACCAACATTCAGTACATAAACACAAGCCACATTGTCTGGTAGGTTGGTACAAATGTGATCAATAAGAGTGCTCGATTTTTCTGTTAACCTTGTAGGCTCATTTACCAGCTGCTCTAGGTCTAATGATTCAATAAATTCCATCCAGTTGTTCCTTATTTAAGTATTGAGAAGGTCCTTATTTATATCTCCGAGTACATATGTTTCCTTCTTCTGTGCCAGAACATTTTCCTTTTGTTTCAAAAAATTATCATTCCAAATTTCTTTGGAGGAAGGTGACCTATAAATGAAACAAACTGGGGATGATTTTGCATTATTTTTAAACATTTCCACACAGATACTCTCAATTTCATTTGACTCCAAGTCAAGTCGCCTTTCTGTATTTACATCTTCCCTAATGTATACAACAACACATCCCCCTGCTGTCTCTCTGTCCCTGCGTAATGGTCTATTGTAGCCTTGATAGTGAAATAGATCATCATTGTGGTTAGCATTTAATTTGGTTTCAGTAGGTCCTAAAACTTGTATATTATTTTCCTTGGAAGACAACATTAACTTAATCTGGTCTATTTTTTCTACTATACCTTGCACATTTAAGTGACCTATGTTAAAACCTTTTGTATTTAGTTTCATATCAGTTATGTGTATCTCATCATGCAATTGGGTACTCTATTGTCTCCATAATACTTTTATCATTCTGACATCCTATTTCTATATTTAAATGTTCAGATATATTATCATCTTCAAAGTCACATACAAACCATGAAAATCCGATAACGTTTGCATTTACAATAGTGTCCATTGAATAGTTAGAGTCAAGAGTCTCACTAGGTACATTTAGATTTATTGTAAATGAAGCATTCGCATTCTCCTCTTTGCCAGCTTCCTAATATGTATAATACATTGATGGACAAAGTCTTTGTTTGTGTCCATATTTATGGCATCTGAATCACTCAGTCTGTTTGCCATGATGGCATTCATGTGTCATGTGCCCAGTTTCTCCACAGTAGAGGCAGTACTCTTCCTTATAGTGCCTGAAAATGTGGGCATATATGTTAATATTTTACAGTAGTTGAGAGGTTCCTTTTCTGCTTAAATGAATTTTGTCTCTTTGGTAGAGACTAGGTTGTCATCCTGGGTCTGAAGAAAGAAAGATATGTATTGTGGAATGTACTGTCGGTTGAAGTCTTCATATAGGTCAATTAACAGATCATTGATTTCTTTCGCCTTTTGTTTCCACACGAGGAGGTTGTCGTGATATAATTTTTTTTTACATGTATTTGGGCTGCAATACCTTGCAGCATACAGTAAACCTTCAAAATCTGTTCTGATTTGATTTAGTGACCTTCCCTCACATGCATCACTTCCACCTACTAAAATAATAATTTGGCTGTATTTGGTTAGGTCACTTTATTATTCTGTCCGTGATGTTGTCAATTTGTGCACCTCTTAGAGTCTGTACATCTGTTTTAAAAAGTCTCCTTGGTATTATACTTTTCAATATTGAGGAGCCAATTAATAGAGTCCTATCTTTTCTGGCTTGTGATTTCATGTGTTGGACTCTGGATTGTATTTCAGACACATATCTTGGAGGAAGGGGTGTTAAAATAGGTGTTCCAGTTGTGTGAACTACTCGAGCTCATATTGACACATTAGTTTGAGCACTGGGAAATGCAGTTGTTGCTGCAGGCAACATACGTGTCTGAACTGAGGGCCATGGGTGTACACGTATTGCTGTTGACACATGACTGAGAGGGGGTACTGTTGTTTGCAATGCATGATTACTTTGGGTATCAGGTTTTATTTGCATGGTCATTTTACATTTTCTCTTGGCTGGTATTGGGATTGTCTGTGTCTGAGCATCTGACACTGTTGCTATTTGAGAGTCTGTCTGAATTTCTATGTTACATGAGGTTACTTGCTCATTAATCCTTCCCTGTGCTGACTTAGTAGCAAGTAGCTGTAGTTTTAATTCTTCAATTTGGGCCTCCGTGGTCCTAATTGTTTTTTGATGTACACACATGGAAAAATCATTATGGTTTAAGCCATCACTGCCGTGAAGCCATCACTGCTCTGGTCATGATTTATGGAGCGTGTAATTGCCCGACACTCTGGAGGGGTGTTAATTTTATTGCCGGAGTCACTTAGGTCAAAGACTTTAGGAGCTGTTTCATGCTTGGTTCTGCATATAGTTACTGGTGTAGATGTCATCATATATGGTACACGAATGATGGCATTTGCAATCACTAGAGAATGCTACCCGAATGATGGCATATGCAGACACTGAGATTGATACTTAGTGATGGTCTTTGCAGGTACTAGAGATTGGTACTCGAATGATGGCATGTGCAGGTACAATAGATTGGTACTCGAATGATGGCCTGTGTAGACACTAGAGACTGATACTATAATGATGGCCTGTGCAGGTACTAGATTTTGTTACCCAAATGAAGGCCTGTGCATGTACTAGAGATTGTTACCCAAATGATGGCCTGCACAGGTATAATAGATTGGTACTCTAATGATGGCATGTGTAGGTGCTAGAGATTGGTACTCGAATGATGGCCTGTGCAGGCACTAGAGATTAGTACTCGAATGATGGCCTGTGCAGGTACTAGAGATTTGTACTCGAATGATGGCCTGTGCAGGTACTAGAGATTTGTACTCGAATGATGGCATGTGTAGGTACTAGAGATCGGTAATCGAATGATGGCATGAGCAGTTACCAGAGATTGGTACTCGAATGATGGCCTATGCACGCATTAGAGATTGATACTCTAATGATGGCATGCGCAGGTACTAGAGATTGGTACTCGAATGATGGCCCGTGTAGACACTAGAGATTGATACTATAATGATGGCCTGTGCAGGTACTAGATTTTGTTACCCAAATGAAGGCCTGTGCATGTACTAGAGATTGTTACCCAAATGATGGTCTGTGCAGGTACTAGAGATTGTTACCCAAATGATGGCCTGTACAGGTACTAGAGATTGGTATCCGAATGATGGCCTGTGAAGGCACAAAAGATGGATAGTCGAATGATGGCCTCTGCAGGTACTAGAGATTGGTGCTCGCATGATGGCATGAGCAGGCACTAAAGATGGGTAGTCGAATGATGGCCTGTGCAGGTACTAGAAATTGGTACTCAAATGATGGCATGTCCGGGCACTAAAGATTGGTACTCGAATGATGCCATGAGCAGTCACTAGATATTTCTATACGAACAACAACAACAATTCAGGGGAAGTAGTGAGAGGTTATATGCTGTTCTAGCAGAATGGCTACATGTAGCCCATTCAACACATATGAAATCAGTTTCCATCAAGAATAAATTGCATACAACTAACAGAGACTGTAAAATTTCCCATCAAGAAGAACATACAGCATTCATAATTCATGCCATCATGTCATTCGGATTACCATTAAACCTAACGGCAGTGTTCTATATGAAATTTTACTAACATAATAGAAAGGTAATAAAATAATCATCTAAAGAAGTAAACCACTCTGTCAAACACAGATGATAAACAGAAAGATGAAAATATATGATTATTACATACCTCAGTAATCGAAAGATACGAATCCTGTGATGGAGACAACACGGTTTGATTATATTTGCATATACGGAAAAATTAAATCCTTCTATGTACATACATACTCTCTGAAACAATAGGGGCCCCGAGTGGCCGAGTGGTCTAAAGCGCTGTCCGTTACGGATCACTGCCATCTCACCTCTGACTGCGTGGGTTCGAGTCTCGGATTCGGCCAATGTGGGTATGTGAGAAAGCTTGCCAGTAGCTTCTCGTGGGTCGGTGGTTCTTTCCGGGGTTTTCCTGGGTTCTTCCTCCACCATTGATACTGGCCGCCATGTATAGCCTATCGTGTGCTGAAAAATGGCGTTAAACCCTACAACAACAACTCTCTGAAACACTTTAAACATGCTTTCAACATTTTTGAAGACTACTATTTGATGATGATTTGATCACCAACCATTTTGAAACTTCCTTTTTTTCTTCTCAAAACCCCTA
This sequence comes from Sinohyriopsis cumingii, assembly GCA_028554795.2. Taxonomy (NCBI): domain Eukaryota; kingdom Metazoa; phylum Mollusca; class Bivalvia; order Unionida; family Unionidae; genus Sinohyriopsis; species Sinohyriopsis cumingii. The sequence continues at coordinate 117,258,762 of CM068835.1, read as the reverse complement.
ACTCACAAAAATGTTATTCACTGCCGCTTTTATGGTTAATTTGTACTTTGCCTCACTATATGTAAAATATAGGTATATTTTTCTAAGAACAGTAAAAATGAGAGTTCTTTGAAAAGATAAGAGATTGGTTAATACTCAGTTAGGCTAGATAGTACAAACTCATACACACAAAAAAAATAAGAAGAACATACTATTTAAAAGGATAAACTTAAGATATTTATAACTCTTAAAATTACTTTAAAAAACAATTTAAGGCAATGACTAATTTATATTAAAATGAAGAGCCCTTGAGTTGCACTAAAGTCAATCATTAATTTTTTAAATTAAAATATTAAATTAACTTAAATACCAAAACAAGAGAGCTTTAGCCACAGCTCTAGAGATGCTACCAATTTAAATGAAAGAATATAAAAATGACTAGGTTATAGTGAATTTTCGGTACTTCAGACTCAATCACAAAAGTTACCTAATAATTCACTAATCACTTATAATCACATAAAATAAAACAGACTAAAACAAATTGTATAAACGTATGAAATATGTTTACACTACCTTCCATTACAGCATTAATACATGATAGGCAGGTGGGCTACTGACCCAGAGTGGACAGCTACATCTGGCTTTCTCTGGAAAATCCTCTATTATTCCCCTCCCCCAACCAGATACCTTCATGGCCTGTGGAGAATTGGGAGCGGCGAAACAGCATATTGGATACACTGAGACACGACGCTGCAGATTTGTACACAAGTGGCTCAGGACATATGATAACTTTTCACTGGACAGAAGTAGTAATGAAAATCGGCACTTTTTCCGATCACACCGTTGACCTATGTAGCATGGGGAAAGTGTTAGAAAAGTGTCATAAATATTGCCTGCTTCACATAACCCTGGTCATCATACTGTGGCATCCCGCCTTAGTGATTAAATATTTAATAAGAAGATAAAGGTGATTCAATGCAACATTGGTGCTTGTAATGTGCGCACACTAATGGATAGTGCATCAGCAGATGCACCAGATATGATAACACCTCTAGCTTATAGAAAACAGACCAGGTTCAACATTCAGGGAGCCGTTCTGACTGAAACTCGCATAACCGGTTAAGGGCAACTCTCCGAAATAAGGGTTGACTACATTTTGTTCAAGTAATCGGAAGTAAAGAAGATCCACTTCAGACTGATGTTGGGTTTGCTATCAATAGCTAGTCTCAAGAAGACTAATGCAAATGAGACTCCAGGTGTCTGGAAAGAGGCATACAAAGTTTATGAAGACTTGGAGTCTCTTATTGCATAAGTATCAAAGGCAGAAAAGGACACTTTGGCACAGCTCACCAGGCTTTTGCAAATGCAACAACAATAGACTCCTCATACTGATGAAATGCGCAGAACATGACTTCATAACCATTAGTACAGCTTTCTGATTATTAATCCCAACAAGACGTATTGGATGCGCTCACCCTCCAAGAACTGGTATCTCACTGATTACGTCATTGTCAGGAGAATAGACATGCAAAATATTCGATTGACAAAGGCCAAGAGAAGTGCACAATGCTGGACTGAACACAAACTCACAGTCCCCAAGCTCAATATCCGGATTCAGCCTAGCAGACGACCGACCAAATTGAAACAAGAGAATGCGACAAAGGCGTTTTGCAGCCAACTAGAAACAATCGCTGCCAGCTCCATTAATGATGAAGAACACTGTGCATCTTTCAGAGACTGTGTACTCAGCTACACTTAAAACCATCTTCCTGCGACGCGTAAGCATCAATATTGGTTTGACGAAAACCACGCTATCACACAGAAAGAATTCGAAGCATGAGGTACAAAAGGCACGTTTAAAAAAGCAATTAATCAAGATATAAGGCAGCCTCCACAACACCAGGAGGACTGTCCAATAAAAATTCAGAGTTGCGAGACTCGTGGCTGAGCAATAAGGCAGATGATAATCTTGTACAGATAGGATTGACATAAACAACTTATATGATGCATTGAAGACAATCTACGGACCACAGATATTAGAAGCATCTCCAGTACTGAATGCTGACAATACTCACTGACAGAAATATATTGTACAAAGATGGGTAGTGTATTTCACCAACATCTTCAATCAGCAATTATCTATTGACTGTCTCAGCAGTAAATCAGCATATCACTTGGTATTCCCTCAACTCTGACTGAAACTGAGCAGGCAATTGACTGCTGTCAAATGGCAAAGCATGTGGGACACATGCTATACCAAAGTCAACATATTGCATGGAAACTGAATTAACTCCCCCAGTCAATGTGGGCTCACTGACACTATACATCAGGAGTATAAATATGCATATATTTTCCACTTGTAAAAGAAGAAAGGCAACAAACAATCTTGCAACAACTACAAAAGGATAATTTTGATATCAATAATTGATAAAGCATTCGCCCGAATTCTAGCGAATCGCTTGTTCATCACATTGATGAAATCTACTGCGTGAGAATCAGTGTGGTTTAAGGAATGGACGAGGGACTACTGGTATAGTGGCTGCAGCTAATCAACTACAGGACAAATTCCAGGAACAGAACATCAACATGAGCACGACATTCATCGCCATGACAAAACCTTTGAAACAGCCAGTCTTGGACGCCTATGGAAGATCATGTTCAAGTTCGGTTACCTAGAGAATTCATCGTAATCGTTCAGCAATTCGTTGAGCATACTCGCTTGTGTAGTGGACGACGAAGCGTCATCAACTGTAACCAGTTTCAAATGCAATCGAGAGTGGCTTTGTAGCCCCAAACCCTCTTCAGTATGATGTTATTTGCCATGTTTAATTATGCCTTGCTCGACGATGACACTGGGAATGATGTCAGATACTGTACTAATGGTAAGCTCTTCAATTTAAGGATGCGGCGTGCAAGGACAACGTTACTGGAAGTGACTGTTCGTAATTTCCTGTTTGCTGATGACTGTTTCCTAAATGCTAAGTCTGAGATTGACATGCAACATGGAGCACAGACTATTTCTCTTCAGCTTGTATCAGTATGGGTTTGATAATTGGTATCAAGAAGATAGACGTTATGAACCAACCTGCACCAGTGACCAAGGTCACCAATCTCGCAGCACACTGTCACGCGCAGTACACATTAATGAGAAAACAAACACCAAACAATGGTACATGCACAACGTGAGCACACCACTATAATCCAACTAATCAATCAACCAGAATTGCTAAAGAAAATGTGACATTTAGCAGCCACATCGCAAGTGTGTGAAAGGAGCGAAAGCGATCTCGAGTTGTCAGAAGAAACGCTTCAAAGATTCCCTCAAGTCATCTTTGAAACTTTTTAACATTGACCCTGGGTCTTGGGAAACTCTTGCACATGATCGTTCCACTTTGTGTAGTTTCATCCACCCTAGGACTACAGACTTTGTACTGAGGAGAATTGCATTGGCAATGCAGAAGCGTGAGCAGCGTAACTCTCAGAACTGAATCACGTTCTGTAGTGATCAAGCAGCCCCGGGTCACTTTAGCCGAGTCCTCGAGGCTCGATAGAGGAGAAAAAAGATTATATTCAGAAAGGTGAAAGAGCAAAAATACAATAATAATTGAAACAGGCGGTAAAATTAAAAATATACAATGAAAAAAACATTGCCAGACATTCAGTGAAGTTCAAAAATACAATGAGAGAACTGCAAAATACTCAGTATAATGCAACTAAAAAATAAGAAAAATTACAATGCAAAATATTTGGTAACATTTAAAAAATTAGATTGAAAAGGACACTTCACGACATTCATTAAATTCAAAATTACAAGGAAAAAAGCATGGCACGACACTAAATAAAATTGAAATTATACAATGACCAAAAAAAGTTTAAAATTTTTTCAATCAAATTCTACGTTATCTACATTTACGACTATTCTTTTTAGACGATTATCGCCATAAGAAGAGGATTCTAGACTGTTGCCGTCGTAGACATCCTACGGATCAAGGTAATTTCCTGTGTGGTACTTTAATAACAGAAACACTTAACATTTTTAATTATCTTACTGTGTATTTGTGTTTTGTGCAGGAGTGGTTTGAATATCCTTACGTACTAAATATGAGGGTAACGCGGACCGTTGTGGACAGAAACGTTTTCTACCTGGATAAATGAGTTGATAACGTTCTGTGCCGTGCTGAGTGCGACGGGGACACACACAACGGGGTCTCACGCGTTTATACAAATATTCTTCGAGATTATGGGCATCGCGGCATAACGTTTTGAATTTGTGATAAGGAATCTGGTTAACGATTGGTTAATTGTGCTATTCAAACGCTCACACGCAGCTTTAGTTTGAGGGTGATATGAACTGGTATGGTAACGTGTTACTTGACATAGTTCACAGAGTGCTAGGACAATCTAAGACATAAAAGTGAAAAGTGTTCGCGGTGCACCATAACGTGTGAGGATTTCGTTGTACAAAACACGGGCTATTTCCGCTGATGTCTGAGAACGCTTGGGAAAGGCTTCACACCAATGTGACAAACTGTCTGTCACCAATAAGATATACTGGTAATCTTCCTTATTTTTTGACATGCACAAAATATCCTTGTGCCACCGAGAAAATACATCTTCCGGGTGCAATGGGTGCAATGGGGCCTTTCGAGCATTTGGGTCCCGTTTAATGAGTTGATACATTTTGATACATTGTAGGCCTAAAGTATTTTTGTTTGATAGCTTGATGTTCTTTCGACACATAAATGACAACCACCTGCTTTTGAATTGTGATAAGACAGAAGGACATCGTGTCTAAAATTTGTTGGTAGAGCAACTTGTTTTATGAGTTGATCTGAGGAAGCATTTCCCAAATGGAAACTTACACCAAAACGGTAAACAAATTCGCTTCCAAAACCTTCTAAGGTGAAAACCCCACGTCAAAATGTTTACAAACTGCCATTATCTTAAAGTGCTATCTATTAGCAATGGACAAACGTTAGCTATCTAAACATTTGTTTATAAATGAATATTAGCTTAAATTACATCATACATTCATGGGTAAAAATTAAGCAACTCTTTATTGTTACGGCTCTATGGTCTTGAAATAAATTAATGAAAAGAGGAAAAAGCAACAAGTTTATCAAACTTTTAAAAATAATTTCTTTAACTAAAATGCTACGTGAATATTTAAGAGGAACATACAGTATTATGAATTAAATCCTAAATAGTCCTAAACGTTACATTGCAACTACAAAAGTGTAGAGTGTTCCGAATGAATTCCTGGGGTGTTCCGAATAAATTCAAATCTTGAATGTGACGATCTGCCAGTAGTTTTAAATGTACTGATCTGTCAAGTCTTGATGTATCACAGTACTATAATTCAATATGTCATTGAATGAATTCACTATAATCCGAAATTAGTCATTTTGCCTAAAAGTCAGCAAGCACCTTGCAATTCCAAAGAATAATGTGAAGAAAAAGACCCTCTTCAATTATAACTGAACACAACTAAAATACGGATTCTACTACAGATGTTAAAATAGGAATTACTAGTTCTGATGTATCAAAAACGCATGTAAAAACCTAATACAAAATAAGAGTACCATGATTAGGGTCAAAAGGTAATAACTAGAACATTCTAAGTAAGGTCGCCTCTTTTACTTAAATTTGAGTAAAGAAAAAGACAATGATCAGGTAAACCAGGATGCCTAGGGGAAAACCAATGTCTTGAATTCATATCCAAGTAGACATGTTTTTCAAAAGTGGCCTTTGTCAGGTAGATCCAAACTCCTACTCTAGATTATGGACAAAGGTCAATCGCACAATACAAATTATATATATATATACATCAAATTATAGATATATATAACAATACCCAAGTTCTGTCGATGTTCCCTGAAACCCCATACGTGCGTACACTCAACTTAATATATATCCAAGATTTTGTTCATAGGATTGTGCCGATGTGCCCTGAAACTCTATACCTACAAATATTAAACTAGTTTTATGATAATCCAATATTATGGAGATGTGCCATGAAACACTCTACCAACATATATTCAACTAGCTTCATGATATATCCAATATTGTGTCGATGTGCCCTGAAACTATAAACCTACGCACATGCAGCTAAAAGTTATTATATATCCAGGATTGCGCAGACATGCTGTAAAATCGTATACATAAACACATTCAACTAATTCCACGTTAAAAAAAAACAACACGTCCAAACATAAACCCGATGCGTTCATCTTTTATTTTGCATACCCTATATACTTTATCTCGTTGTGTTTCACGTTTATATTTCTTTGGAAGGGTTTCTGTACCTAAAGTGCTGTGTATTTTTCATTTTTACGTTTTTTAGAATTATACTTTCAATTTGCACCATATGGCCATTTTTCTACGGAGATTCCATAGAATGTCAAGGTACATTTGTTAGTATATGCTGCTTACATATTTGATTTTCAAAACCTTTTATTATTTTTAAATTTTATACACAAGCTAGTTGTCTTTTACATTGTATTTTTCAGCTTTTTCGACATGAAGTTGCATTCACGTTTTTCTGTTTGATTATTATATCTTTTCATTCCTGCCATAATTTCATTTATTACCTTTCTATGTCACTGTGTACATTTTGTATTGACCATTCATGTTTTTCATGTGTACCATTTTGTTATTTGCTCATGTCGTTATCGTATGTAATTTTCCCCCTCTAGGTTCGTGATCAACATATATTCTCATGACGTGCATGTCTTAATGCCGTACATGTCTTAATGCCGTACATGTCTTAATGCCGTACATGTCTCTAATGCCGTACATGTCTCTAATGCCGTACATGTCTCTAATGCACTATTTTATTTCTTCATCTATCCCATTCTAGAAACAGATTATGCTTCAAATACTTAAGTGTCCATTCTCCTATTATGATTATAATGTAATCGGCTGGTTCTCAACTGTTCAATCAGTGGTTATATCCCTTCCATTTTACGAGTACATTCAGTTTACCCTTCATTGCTTGGTCATCAAATTCCTCTTCACAATGAGTTTGCCATCTTGCTTATCCAGAAGAGATTACTCTTGTGCGTAAAACACACCCTCTTTAAGTCGGTTTGTAAACCACCGAATGATCAAATCTTATGAGCCTGATTTTAAATATCGTATATTTAAATTTTGGAAGGTAACATTTTCAAACACTGTTTTCAAGTTCAAAATTATAACTGATTCACATGTTTTGAATTTATAGGTTCCAAATATATATGATTTTCAGGTTACCGAGAAGACTGAGCCACACCTTATATACTTTCTTCATGCTTACTTCAACCAGAGTCATGTCTATTGATCAATGATGCGTATTATGGTATCCCTTAATTAGCTTTGGTAAAGCGTTATCACACTGTTTGATTAGACTTTGAACAATTTCATACTTTGGTCTTTAAGGTTCTGTTAAATCTTTCTATAAAAGACAGATTTATTTTCGTCTTAATAAGTTCAAGAAGTGTTCGACGTTTTCCTTTCTCAGCAAATCATCGAATTTCCAATCCAAAAGCTGTTTTCCCCAAACTTTGATTTTTCGGCTTTTCTCACTTTAAATATTTATTTAAAAGTTTGTGTAACAACTCTATGGTGTAAGTAGCAGAAAAGAGCGAAAACAAATACCTTTTTAAAATTCAAAAAATAATTTGTTTCCCTACAACACAACGTGAAGACTTAAACAAGAACTCAGAGTATTGTCAATGTAATCCCAAATAATCCTAAACATTCTATCACAAGTTCAAATGCATGAGTTCCATACAAATTCCAGAAGTCGTCCAAATGAATTCAAGTTTTGAATGTGCTGATCTACAAATAGTCTGGAATGTAGCGATATGGTAATAGTCGTGATGTATCACAATGATATAATAAATGTCCTTGAATGAATAACTATAATTACAAAATAGTGATTTAGTCCGAAAATCAAAAAAGCACTTTGTAATTCCAGTGAATAATTTAAATAAATAAATCCTCTCAGACATTAACTGAAACACAGCTTAAATTGATTTCTCTAAGACTGATGTTACTACTTGGAATGAACCGCTCCCGTGGCCTAGTGGTTAGATCGTCCGCCTCTGATGCGGGAGGTCGTGGGTTCGAACCACGGCCGAGTCATACCAAAGACTTACAAAAATGGTGCTAACAGCTGCCTCGTTTGGCGCTTAGCATTAAGAGGTTAGTGTTAGGACCAGTCGGCCTGTGTCAGGATAATGTGACTGGGTGGGACATGATGCTACATGTCTGCGGCATGATGCCCCAGTGCTAGACATCACTATAAACTGTCACACTGCAGATATCATAGCGATATGTTAAATCTACGTTAAAATCTAAATCACACACACACTACTTGGAATGAAGAATCGCTGTTTACTTCTCGTTATATAAAAACTTAAGATACAGTAAACAGGATGTGAATCATTTTCTCATCAAATTCCTTTCCAGAATATTGTAAGTTGTAAACAAGTTCAGGTTTCTTACTAAATATTTAGTTGTTGTTGTTGTTGTGGGGTTTTAACGCCATTTTTCAGCACGATAGGCTATACATGGCGGCCAGTATTAATGGTGGAGGAAGAACCCGGAAAACCCCGGAAAGAACCACCGACCCACGAGAAGCTACTGGCAGGCTTTCTCACATGCCCACATTGGCTGAATCTTAGACTCGAACCGCCGCAGACAGAGGTGAGATGGCAGTGATCCGTAACGAAGAGCGCTTTAGACCACTCGGCCACTCGGGGCCCCTAAATATTTAGTAAAGGACATATATATATATATATATATATATATATATATATATATATATATATATATATATATATATATATATATATATCTTTAATTAGTAAAGAATAATAGCTGCAACAATCACGCGATAGCCTAAGTTAAGAAATGTACCAGGGGCCAATTTACAAAACTGCACCCTGCCACCATAATAGGCCCAAATGCACTCTCCTGATCGTCGTAAGATGCAAAAACGAATCAACCCTGCTCGGTTGCCATCGTGTCTCCTTGGGCAAGGCACTTCACTTCAGTTGCTTCATCCCTACATAACCTACTCATGTTAATCTGCCGTAAAACACCAAAATCATAACCTCCGTGTGTGTGTGTGTGTGTGTGTGTGTTGCAAATGATGTGGCTGACGAGAGAGTAAGAAAAAGATGTAAAAGAAATCAATGCATGTTGGCTAATTAGCAAATACTTTGTTGTCACTGTCATATAATTTTTCAAAAATATTCAAAAATGTTAATGAATATAGCTAAAACTCATTATCATCACAGTTTTAATAACATGCGTTCATTTATGTCCAACATACCTGCATGTGTTGACATCGGCAGGTTAACAGGAAGTCTTCTTTGATGTTTTATACCATACATTCATCATGTTTAATTGACGAAAGCCGATTATGTTGGGTTTTATGTTAGAAATGTCATGTTTACAATATATTCTGTAGGAGCGTCCAGTCCTAGATTGGGATGGAACACAATGGAATACTGGATTATTGATATAATGTCTCTCAGGCCACTAGCTGGCATATTCATATAGGACAATCAGAATTATAATACAGTAGTGTGGAAAGCAGTCATTGAATGAGAGAGTGAGCTTACATTGTTTGCGTATTTATTGTATATGATTCACACAGATAAGGAATAAACAAGACATTCACAGTTCAGTACATAAATAAACATTTTTAAAACTTCAGAATGTATGTGTTAAATAATTGATGTGTTAAACAATTTATATCTGCAACAATGTCATAAAGATACTCTACCATGTACTGAAAATTCCACTGTAATTAACGAAAGATTGAGATACAGTACAAAGTACAAATATGTATGGTACATGCGTCAATTTTAAAGATATCATTAGCAAGACATAGAAAGTGACATCAAAAGATTAAAATAATCAGAGGTGTCTTTAGGTTTTGTCACTGGCACGAAAAGCTGAGATAAAATAGTGCGTCATTCAAAGGAAACAGAATATGGTTTTTAAATAGTATATGATGTAAAGAAGATAACAAAACCAAACTATCTTTCATAGGAATAGTTTTTTTAGCAACATTAGTCATGCAAATATATTCATAATACTATAAACACATTTATCTATTCCATCTGAAGGATAGTTCCAGAACCTTCCCGGGTTTAGTTTTTTTTTTACAATATTATTCCGCAACGCGACTCTATCGAGGGAAAAATGGAGCCGTAAAGTGTTGATTTTGTTCGTACAAAGGTTTTCAACATTTAGAGTTGACAAGTCTATTAAAGAAGTACTAATTGTTACTTTTAAGTGTCATGTGCATAACTCGCCGTTTCGGCCTGTATGAATGAGGTGGGGGCGGGTTCCTCCAAATCCTGAAAATAATTTAAAGAAGAAAGTGTAGTTATGTTATCACATGAGTTTGTAACACCATTACTATGAGTCAAAAGGGGCCCTGACTGGCAATGATCTAAAGCGCTCACCGTTACGGATCATTGCCATCTCACCTCTGTCTGCGTGGGTTCGAGTCTCGGGTTCGGCCAATGTGGGTATGTGAGAAAGCTTGCCAGTAGATTCTCGTGGGTCGGGGATTCTTTCCGGGGTTTTCTGGGTTCTTCCTCCGCCATTTATACTGGTCGCCATGTATAGCCTATCTTATGCTGAAAATGGCATTAAGCTCTACAACAGCAACTAGGAGTCAAAGAAGTGACAGTCGAGATTGTTTCTCTATGGTACAGAGGTGTTTCGTAATGCAGGTGACAGTAAGTGATTAAATTTTAAAAAATGGTCTTCCATCACTTCGATTTTTAACAAGTTATCCCAAGACTGAATAAGTTCCTAACTTGATCAATTATTGATAACAGTTTTAAGTACATGCAATATTGTGATCTATATGATGAAAGACAATAGTTTGAATTACTTTTCTTGATTTTTAGTTCTTTCCTCAGTATCAACATGTCCCAATACTTTTCTTTAAAACCCTGAAAACTTTAGAATTTTCTGAAACTTGAATGAATGAATTCTCCTGTTAAAGCAGATTTAAACACTGCTACAAAATTAGTTACAACCTGAATGTATCCCAGGCTTCAGTTACAAGTTAGAAACAAGCATACAGGTTTTAACACCATGTTTACTAGTAACTTAAAAGGGTGTAACTAGTCAAATATGCATAAACCATAGGGTTGTCTTTGACCTATTAGATCTTAAGCTTAAATGAAACAATACAAGAGCATATCACTTAAATATTCATGCAGTTCTGAGAACTTTCAAAGATGTGCAACCAGTGCCGAACACTTGGTTCGTTGGCTTTGATATTGTATTATTATGTGGCTAGGTGTCATTGAACCATAGCTAAATATATTTTTCTTCTGCAAAGCAGATCAATGCGTCATTCCTGCTAATATTTTATCATCATAGCGACACTGAGTTTTCTAGATAAATGTTACGAAGATGGAATTACATGAATCATTTGCACAAAATTGCAGGTGTGACAATGTACACATGTTAACAACAGGTATCATGCATAAACATATATAGATGTGCAGTATCAATATCTAACTAAAATAAAAGTTGTTACTAACAAGTGTATCTGCAACATTTCTGAATTCTTTTAATTTATATTTTGAAGATTGTGCACAAGCAATCTTATAGAAAATTGCATTGCATATGTATCTATTACCAACTTCATTCCCTTCACCCTGAACCTGCTATTTGTTCTATTGGCATATATACGCAGGCCTTTGGAATTCAATTATTGCGTCAATACGCATTATAGTATATTATTTCTAGTTGTTTCTCATATATTTTGATATTTTCTTACTACAGCGATTGAATTTAAAAGACCTGGATTAAAGCGTAAATAACGGTTAAACACAATCAGTAAAACATTCATTCAAATAAAGCATCTCCGACACAAGTAAATCACAACGATATGACTGCGCAATCTCTCACCGTAAAGCACCAGCCCCCGCCTTATTCATTATAGCTAAAATGAGAGTTATGCGTAGTGACACTTAATGCAACACTCACTTCTTCTTTAATAGACCTAGCTGTGACTAAAACAACCCGCAAAACTGGAAATAACTGATCTAATGCAACGTTTTATTTTCCAACGCATTTTGTATTACCACCGCCATCTTGAACTGCTCATTGTATTTGATAAAGCACAACAAAAAGTAATGAAACCAACAAGTTTAGTAAAACTTAGTAAAGAATTTAATTATAAAGTTATAAATGAAAACGTGACAGTCGCTTACATTATCATGGAGTGATTCCAGGATAATCCTGAAGTTCTATGAAAGTTCTAAATGAGTGAAAAGTTCTGTATAAATTTCAAAAACGGAAATATACTGGTCCATCAAGCATCGTGACATTATTAAGAAGGCATCATCCAGAACTCCTTCGAATAATTCACAACAGTTTCAGAATGATAGTATAGCCCAAATAATTAGCAATTTTTCATTTTCATTGAACAGTCCAAACAAATGTTTTTCTCTCGAATAATATCGAAGTACACAATAAAACAAGTCTGCAGACTTGTAACAGGATTACAAGATATGACGATGACTCAAAATTCGGATCGAATCTGATTTATGTTCTTTGCTTATGTACACCTTTCTATTGCGACTAAATTTCACAATATTCCCCACATGACGGATCTCACTATTCCATTTGCCTCGACTTTTCATGTGACCTAGCCCAACCAAGAGAGAAATTACTGAATTCTTCTATAAATGTCGAAACCCCACTAACCAAGGAAAAATTAATCCAATAGCGCCATTAAGTCTTATTATTAAGATTATCATTAATAACTGAAAACACATCCGTAAACATCTATTTATAACCTTATGTAATTTTCGCTCTTAAAAATCTCAGGTCACGTAGGCAAAATCTAACTAAAGATATTATGTACAACTTACAACCATGAATATAAATTATAAAAATTTAATAAAATCATGTACCAGTAGTTATTAAAATATAGATATTCATAACAATTGACAGTTTATTCATGTAATCGTGTTAGATGTTTCCTGTAAATTCAATCGCACTAGGCTTCATCTTCTTCCACCGTGGCACAAATAAGAAAAGCAAAATCACTAGGGGTTAGAAAAGCATGTCAATATTTGTATGTGGTGACTAGTGCTCTAAAGACGAATACGACTGTAAAAGTTTAATGACTCTGCATGCATGCAACTGAATCAGAGAAAGTGACATAAATGCAGAAACACAAAGCAATCAACGGGGTGGTAAAAGCAGGTAATTCTACCTAAAGTTCTGTTGTATATTTGATTGAAGAATTCTAGAACTCTGTGGCATATTTTATTCTTCTAAGTTTAGGTAAAACAACAAATCTTATCTTTCGAAATAATAATAATAATAATAATAATAATAATAATAATAATGGGTATGTGAGTTGGAATTTTAACGATGCTTTTAAACAATTTTTCAGTCATATCGCTACGATGTCTGCAATGTGGCAGTTTATAGTGATGTATAGCACATTATCCTGACACCAGGTCGACCAGTCCTAACACTAACCTCTTAATGCTGAGCGCAAAGCAAGGCAACTGTTAGTACCATATTTTGAAGTCTTGGTATGACGCGGCCGGGGTTTGAACCCACGACCTCCTGCATCCGACGTTCAAGCCACTTAGGTCACCGGAGCGGTATAACAACAACAACACAACAACAACAACAACAACAACAACAATAATAATAATAATATTAATAATAATAATAATAATAATGATAATCTCTCTTTAAGGAGAATAACACACTTAGCCAAGAAAAGACCCATCTGATTTGGTCTTTGTTTATGTAACAGGTTTAGTTATAAAAATTTTAAAAGTGACTTACACACACTCATGTTTGCTAGCACACTTATTCACACATATTTAAAAATGAATTAATATGTCTAAGGATAGTGGTCAACAAATGCATATGAACAATATAGTTCTATATACAGGTATAGATATTTCAGCATGTCAGATGTCATATACGCATGCATCGAAAGATTTGCTTTAAAAGTTTTAAACAAAACAAGGGAATTTTCAATTATGTATCCTCAGGAGTAAGGAATTCGAAAAGAAAAGTGGTGTAAACGACTTTTACAAAAGGTTGTTTTCGACCACATAATCTAGAGGTCATTGTTAGTTTTTGATTGGAGATTACGCTCAGTATTTGATGACGATAGTTCTTTAGGTTAAATATATAATCTAGATAAATATTGTTTAAAGACTAATATGTCATGATTACAATGCTGTCGGGCATTTCTGCGCACCTAACGTTTCCGCCAACAATACTGAAGCAAAACGCATACCAAATTCTACCAATTGACGAAAATAAACTAATGCAATGCTTACCATTGGAAAAGAGGCAACTGTCACCACAATACTCTGTTCAAAATAATATTAATTTTGGACACACAGGCTACCACCCCCGTGTTTTCATGACTCGCAAAATGTCGGCCTTTTCTGCGCATAGCTTTGAAAAGTTGTAATGTTTATCCATCGGGCTAAATAAATGAAATACATTACTTTGGACTGTTTCTGGCAGCAGTTCATTCGAGTAATTAGGTCATGTTTGTAGCTAGTTTTATAAAATTCAACGTAACAATGCCAATAATTGGCACGAAATACCAAGCAAACTAAACCGATCTTGTAAAAACTTCGTGAAGTTCATCATTTTATAATAAAAAATTAAGCTGTCATGTGGAAGAGAAATATCAAATGAATAGGATGTAATGTGTTTAAAACGTCTTGTTTATGGGGAACAATTCCTAAAGAATTTAGAAACAGACTATACGCCGGGGGAATTTCTTGAGAATCCGGCAAGGTGACACGTTGGGTAGCAGATGATTTTGTACGTGTGGGACAACTTGCAAAATTGGAAACTTGGATTAAGACGCAGAATTGTTTTAATGTATACATTTCCATCTTTTATATTATGTATTTATTTGTATGATTCTAAAACATACATAGTAAATATGATTTTCTGGGTTACAGCTTCAAGAAGGTCATGGAGTGGGTGTTCTTGTTGACATTTAGAAATCACATTTTCATATGCATTTCGAGTCAAAATGTGAGATATTGTTGTACACATTATGAATATCACTTTTCTATATTAAAGTACGATTGTACTTTCTTGATATAAGATGGATTTTGGACCAAAAATAAAACGTGATCCAATGTTTACAGAAATGACGTATCGTTGCGCAGAATTACTCGACGCGCAGAATTGGCCGACATGGTGGTAATTTAAAATAAATAATGCAGTTTTGTATGCGTAGCCATTTAAGGCAAAACGTTCGTGGGGTCGTAATAGGAAGTTTCAGAATTATTCGGGCGGCCCTTTTCTGGAGGTTGTCAAGTCTGGATAGATTATAATTTGATGTGTTTCCCCACATGGTTAGGCTATCAGTGGTCGTATGTCTACAAAGTTCAAGTGACTGAGGAGGTAGAGGTTTCGACAATAAATTTAAGAGTTATTTTTCTAACGACCTTTGTACGTATATGTGTGCATTCCAGCTGAAATGTTGATCTATGTACACACCAAGAAGTTTCTCATTTTTAACACTAGACACGTTTTAGCCATTCTGAATTAGAAGTATTAAAAAAATCCAAGTTAGTTGATAGGCGCTCCCTTGTTCTTATTGTCATTCGTTTCGTTTTAGAAGCAATAATATACATTTTGTTTTGCTGACACCAAAATGATATATTGCTGAGGTGAATGTGAAATTGATTTTCAATGGAGTAAAGCTATTTACCAGGTGAGTGCAGTTTAGCGTCGTCCGCGAGAAGATCTGTGTTAGATAAACTGTGTAGGCTAATTCACTTGATAAACTTTGAAAGGAAAAGAAAAAGACTCTTCTATAGATTCTTGCGGAACATCTACAATATGACTTGGATCGGAAGCTGTTAGCTGTTTGCACCATTTTTGTAAGAATTTGGTATATCTTGGTCGTAGTTCGAACCCGCAACCTCCTGCATCCGAGGCATACGCTCTAACCACTCGGCCACCGGAGCTGTTTTGCATTGGGTGCAAGCTTTGGGCCAAGTGCTCTTCAGAAACCAAAACTAAATTTGCTATATCGTCTTTAATTATAGAAATATTTCAGTGCAGTAAACAATTGTAATACAAAAAACGGAAAATTTGTTTGAAAAATGAAAAAGTGAAACAATAAATGTTAATTGAAATTGAAATAAGTATTTTAATTTATTAAACTTAATTTTAATGACAAATTAGATTTTCATGCAAATTTATAAATTCAAACTGACAAATAGCAAAGTTGACTAATAAATATTATTTAAACAAGCTTGGGTCTGTAAAGCTTATAATAATCTATCTAAAGTCAAGGCAACTCACAGTCACCTTTGCAGCAAATGGCAATGTGCTTGGTCAAATACACATGATGTACACAAGGCCGACCAGTCCTAACACGAACCTCCTAATACTGAGCTTCTAGCGAGGCAGCTGTTAGTACCATTTTTATAAGTCTTCAGCCGGGATTCGACCACGCGATCTCCCGCATGTGAGGCGGATGCTAGTCCCACATAGGCCACCGGAGCGGCCATACAGGGAAGTTAAGTGACAATCAGCTAAATTAAAAGATATTGCCATAAGCAGGTTCATTCATGATAGAACTATAAAAAAAAAATTTTTCAAGAGGATACAGCCAATTACGTGCCTCACAAATACCCTATAGGTACTAATTGGTCTTTATATCATTAACTGCTTGTTAATTTTTGATCCCCAAACTTGTAAACAAGGAGGGTATTTGCTTATGTGGGATATGTACCATGTACTTATTAAGATAAACTGTGTAGGCACAATTCAAATTATCTATTTAAACATTTCTAGTGCATCTTTTAGAGTGTATGACAACAATAATTAAGCTAATGGTTCATTGGAATATGATATCCGCTGATCCTATAACACAGCACTCTGTTAAAATAATAAATTAAAATATAATACCTGAAAAGTGTCGAATTTTGAATAAGTATTGACCCTTAAAGTTAAATGCATTGAGCATTAAAATGTTGTCACATTTAAGCCAGAAAAGTCTTTGTGAAGGGTCACTTCGACCTACCTCCCCCCCCCCCCATGTCAGTGTTAAACTTAAAAGGCCATCATCTACGACTCATTGAGATTTGACCGGGGCATAGCAATGCTGTCTTGAGAAAGTAAACATTTGAGCTACCAACCATAACCGCTTGATAGGAACCCATGTCAAATTATCATTTTCAAAGGGAAGTTGATATGCAACGTAGTTCAGAGATTGTAGGCTGTCCAAAATCTGACTAAAGCAAGGATTATCTTGGGGGAAAAATAGGAACCGCTGCTTACGATTGGTCAGAGTAAATTAAGGCGTATGCTTTGAAAGTAATGTGAATTTAAGGTGACGACCTTGGTCAAAAATCTTTTGTCCGAAAATTCCTGAGAGAAGAGAAGTTTGGCCCTGATGAAGCCTAAAAAGAATAGTGCTTTCCTCGTTAAACAAGAAAACGGGACCAGGTGGCTGTCTTGTAAGAAAAGACAGATTTGGTGCTAGAACGCACAATTTATGAAAGAGAACAGCATTAAGGTACGCAATATTTAATTTGTAACGTAATTTTCTATTTTCGATTGCTTGTTTAACGCAAATGTGTTTGATATGAATATGATCCATATTATGTATCGTTTATTCAATTGTACGGAATTCTGCTGATGCTGAGTTGTTATGTAATTTATCTCTTTAAATTTAGAGTTACTAGTTCATTGATATAATTTACTAATAGCGTGTGATCCAGATTTTCATACGTGAAGGATTTCATATGGTTATATGAAATAATTTCCTTTGTCTGTTAGGATGATACTGAATATCGTGAGTTAACGATAATTGCATGTTTATATCTGATTTTGTAATGTTTAAGTAATATTGTAGGTTAGGGATTGCCGTGAGATAGAAATTTGTGAATTGTATGCATCTGGTAGCGTAAGTAAAGAGATAATGTTAGATCCACCGCTCACGTGTTAATTTATGGTCGGTATGTATGAAGCGAGAGTGATAATCTATCGAATTATGTCAGAATTTATGCGGTGTTCTGAAAGCTAGTTATGCTTTTGAGTAACGTAACTGATGGAATTTTATGTACGTATAGAAAGTGATCTGTATAGAGATTTAGGGGTAATTTTTTCCTTTAAGGTAACAGCTTTCTGGGAGAGACGGGAAAGTCCGAAGAAGGAAGTCCAGAAGGAGGTGACGTGTTCAGAATAAACGACTAGGAAGTCAACAGTGACCCATACTCCCTACCTGTCTCTCTCTCTCTCTCTCTCTCTCTCTCTCTCTCTCTCTCTCTCTCTCTCTCTCTCTCTCTCATTTAGATAGATCCGCGACAGGAATCAAATAATCGCACGCGCTACCGCACCTTACAGAGTGTATTGTGCTGCACAAAATTCAGGCGAAATGAATGGACCTTTTGTAATCCTCGATTAATATGGGTAAACTCCTCGTACAATGGACGTAATTTTATTTCGTATTGCAGACTTCCTTGTTCCATCCACACCTCGAACTAACCCCACTGGTTTCAGAATGTTTAACATTTTTGATAAGTCTCGCATACAGATCTCAGAAGAAATGTCAATGTCTAAGATCCCTATAGCCCTATACAAATTCACGACTGTTTTAATCCTTTACCCATACTATGTGGAATACGAGCATTTTCACCAGAAACCAAAACTATTAAAGGCATTATCTAGTAATAGTCAAAATCATTCCAAAGTTATTCCAAATTCTGCGTCAATGATCACTCTAGGATATTCACGAAGCGCCTTTACTTTGTCGTGTAATACCTACTAAAATGAATTATTGCTTCCGTACTGTAAACCAGCCTCTAGATTCGTGTTTCTCTACAAGAAAATAATTAATATAGTCTAGTCTCTAAATGTGCAGAAATCAAGGAATATCATGAAGTTCTTTTGTTTTATGTTCCTTCAAAGATATGTGCACATGTGATATGAAGTACCGTATGAATTCTAGCACCTTTATCAGCAACTAACTTATACATCTGTGTTTGTATGTGCCTAAGTATAATGTACTGGACTTCCTTCACATCAACCCACCGGATCAGTTTTAGCGTCTTTGCTCAGAACCAACTTCTCTTTGTAAATGACTGAGTAATATATATGCTTTTGTCTGTTGGTATTCCCTGCTACTTCATCAAAAGGGAATGCAAGAGAACTTAACTAAATAAACTGCATGAACAATTTCAAGGCAGGAAAGTGTACAAAAATGGACAATTAGAGCAGGACAATTAAAATCAAAGTGGGAAGGAATACCATATCTTTAAAAAATTACCTAAAATTACTCATATCAGAATATTCTATATGATACAAGTGACCTATCTACAAGTGAACCTAGAGTGTTCTCTATCCTGGTTATGGCATGCCTTACAAGAGCAAGATAGTTGGGTTTTTTTAATACATGATTTTTCATCTTTTGCAGGTAAAAGAGTCAATATTTTGACAAAATCAACTATATTATGTTTACATAACTTATTATGTTGCATGTATTATAATCAAGGAGCTGACAACACAGACAGAAAGACATCAGGCAACACATGTCTATATCTGTTATAGCTATAGTTATCAAAAGTCATCCAAAGCCAACCTGTGCTATTTTCTGAAATATTCATGCATTTTATTCTTAACAGACTTTCACTATTTGACCAAAACTGTTCAGCATCCATTTGTTTTCCTACATTAAACTAGTACAGTTCATAAGTGCCGCCCATATGTATGTGTTTCTATGGATACACTGTGAGGCTGTTCTTACGTTTAGGTATCACGGTACCAATTGTTTTTCCATGTACCTCAATGTTGATGTATTGTGAAATAATTATAGGTTACTGCATTTGTATGGGAATATATGAACGAGGTTTTTGGATGGAATACTGCACGACCTTGGGAGTGCAGTATATCCATCCGACAAAACGAGTTCATACTTTCCCATACAAATGCAGTAACCTTTTTAATATCTGCTCATTTTCTTATTCCAATCATCATTACACAATAACAACATTGTTATAGCGCACAGATAAATTTGAACTTGTCGCGCCCTAGACATAAGTTTCGAAAGAAAATGGCGTTTATGTCTACTTAAAATTGAAATTTGGAGTCATATTGTGTATGAATGCGCATTGCAACAAGTTTTCCATTTGATCTGGAATGAAAAGATTTTGGTGTTTGTGTCGATTCTACGAACTTTTGTGATTACGGACTGGATTCATCTATGCAAATTGTACATGAAACGTATTGGATTGAAGCAGCGCGGGAGAAGCGTGTTTACATCTGCAAGTGTGCTTGTTCTGTCATTGACTATTTGAAATCATAATGTGGGAAAATATGAACTGTTTCAAGTGCAATTATCAAACAGACGCTATTGAATTTAATGTTTATTTCATTTTGAGTGCAGTAAAGAGGATGTAATTGCACTTATAATATAGTCGAAATTACAGTACAATTTCGAAATGTGTAATCAAGCTTGAGAACTCATGACATGGCTCATGTAATTCGGATCTGAAGAACATTTTGAGGAAATTCAGAATGTAAAACTGTAAGTATATTTTTGCCATTCTTATTGCCAGCTAAAGGAGACAGTTTATGCCTTTATAACTTGCATGTTATTTGTAGGTACCAAGCAATTTTATGAAATCTGGCGTCTATCGCCAAAATCCGAAACATTGTATCAAAATAGTTAACACGGAATGTAGCAAAGCAGCTGGTATGTAGCAGTCCAAGAAACATCTGCTTTAGTTCATTCAGAAACAAATTTAATCAACCAAAACGTAAAGCGTCTGCTACACGAGAGTACATGATTTGTTTACAAAGTAGTTCCTAATACACTATTAGGCACACGTGTCCTGCGCATGAGTGCAATATGAAGGTGTGCAATATCGTAAAATACTGAACGATTCTGACAATGTAAAGTTAAGGGAGAAAAAAATGAGCAGATAATAAATATGCTTTCTATCCTACCTCCGCATGCATGTCGCACACTGTCATAGAGAACAATGTTAGATTGTCAATTTGACAAGGACAAAACCAGGTACTCCATTGCATTTAAGAGAGATAATTCTACTGGAAATAGACAGGGGTAAGAGTTATCTAGTCACAACATACCAATTGTCAGCCATGTGTACCACATTTAAAAAAAAATCATAAAAAATACAAAATATGATATAGATGTGAATTAGCATAACCTCACGGTAACGTCTCATTAGGGCGCAAACCATTAGAGCTTATCCCACTAGAGCGCAAAAAATATTTTTGTCCTACTAGAGCTAATCTTATTAGGGCGCATCCCATTAGAGCGCGAAGAACTAGTATCACTAGAGCGCGAACTAATCAAAAGAATTTTGAAGAAACAAAGTATTTATTATTCTCGTTCGGGGGCTTGATCATTGATCTTTACATTTTATTATTTTACGATGTGTCGTACTTATACTGTCCCTGGAGCTGGTTTCTTTGTTTTCCTTCCCGGTATATTTCTTTATGGCATATACTTCCTTCTTCAGACACTAGGTCTTGCGACTGGTTTCTATAACATGGTCTCTAAATTGTAGTGATCTTGGCCAAGGATCAATCTATTACAGTATTGTGTTTGTCTTATATATGTATCTATATTGTTTTATTCATGTAATATCGTGTTTGTGCTAGGAATGACCACTTTATATATTTTAATTTGCATTACATTTTTTATCTACTTGTTTATTTGCGTAAAAAAAGAATAAACCGGTGTAAGGTATAATAGTTGTATAAAATTATGTGTACTGATGGTTCTCTGGTTTCTGTCTAGTAATTATTTTATAATAGTGACGAGACCGCCGTTTTTGTACAGGTTATATATATATATATATATATATATATATATATATATATATATATATATATATATATATATATATATATATATATATATATATATATATATATATATAACATCAAACGTGATGGCAATTAAATCTTGTTGAACTTAATTTTTTTCTCCGCGCCCTATTGGGAATGCGCTCTAGTGAGAATTTTTGCGCCCTAATGGGATTAGCCCTAATGAGAATTTTTTTTTTTCTTCAGCGCCTCACTAAGAGGCGCTCAAATGGGATGCGCTCTAGTGAGACCAAACTATCCTCACATGTTGGCAATGGGATGCACTCTAGTGAGACCAAACCATCCTCACATGTTGGCAAGAGGCTCAACTTTTTTTAAGCCTAACAGACAGTACAACTCTTACATAATGCACCAATCACATCTAGTGTTGTTCTTTATTTCTTAATGCAATGTTCCCTACACCTTACGCTCCCCCACATGGGATTGTACAATTGGTACCATTATCGCATTATGCTACATATCTGCGGCATGATGCCCCCGTTCTAGACATCACTAAAATCTGTCGCTGCAGACATCGTAGCCATATGACTGAAAATTTGTTAAAGCTATGTTAAAAATCCAAATCACACACACACACACACACACACAGATCCGTCTCCTATACAATTTGTTGATTCATACAGCACAAAGAATTTCAAATATCCTATAAAAGATGTTACCTAGAGCATAGTATTTCATATATGACGTTTTTTGGTTCCCAGCGGGGATGTTATCATCGATAAAGTAAATGTCCGTATGTTACATGTTATCGGCACATGACAGGTAAATGGACTTAAATTTATATGCAGCAATAATGATCTTATTCAATTTGTCATAGTTATGCTGATTTTTATTTTGGCATCAACTTGTGCTGTGACAGGCAGTGGTAAAAAGGTTGTGTTTGTGAGTACATCACTTCAAAGAAACAAGTGTAGGTACCTTACATAGGAACCAGCTCTTGTGAACTGCAATACCTAAGGATCAGGACATGTTAAATTATATACATGGAGATAATGTAATTGTACAGATGTGTAAATACATACATACATACATACATACATACATACATACATATATACATACATATATATATATATATATATATATATATATATATATATATATATATATATATATATATATATATATATGACTCATGCATTTACAAAGAAATAAATAAATTGGCTCTGAGCATGGATGCAAGAATAGACACGGTACTTTATAGCGCATGTACATGAATCTTTCATGTAACTGAAACAACATGAAAAGGACAAACAATATAGAATTTCTTGATTTATACAGCACACAGGATTTCAAATAGCATGGTATTTCATATATGACGTTGTTTTGGTTCCCAGCGGGGATGTTATTATCGATGAAGTAAATGTTATCGGCACATGATCGGGAAAAGGACGTGAATTTATATGCGGCAATAAAGACCTTAGTCATTTGCCCTGAAAGATGTATAAGTATCGGAACCTTACTTTTGTAATTTTATTTCACCAGGAAATGTTGGTTCTAGGTACAGATGTTACAAAGGAACTTGAAGTAATGAACAGACTTTGGTTGATTGTTACACTATATACCCTAGTGATACGATTTATGTCTAAAATAAGAAATAGTCCTATAATTTACTGGTGGTTTGTATCAGATGGTTATTGTAAAAAATAGTTATACTGATGTTTATTTTGGCATCAACTTGTGCTGTTACAGGCAGTGGTAAGAAGGTGGAAGCTCTGAGTGCAGAGGCATCGCTTCTAAAGAAACGAGTATAGTAACTAACATAGCAGCCAGATCTTGTGAGCAATGATTTAAGAATAAAGCTGCTAAATTGCAATTCCTAAAGATCAAGAGATGTTAAATGATGTACATGGATATAATATGACGTGTACAGATATGTAGGAAACCAAACATATATTACCCCGGCATTTACAAAATGAAATATATAAATTGGTTCAAAGCACGGATGCTAAAATGGATACGGTACGGATGCTAAAATGGATACGGTACTTTATAGTCCAGGTCCAGAAATCTTTCGTTTAAGTTAAACATGCAAATGAGGAAGAGTATGAAAGTTGTTGATTTATACAGTTCACATAATTTATACAGTTCACATAATTTAAAAATTCTTACTATAGTATGATAAAATGTATGTGAAAATTGTTTTGGTTCCTGGAGGGGATTTTATCATTCATGATGTGAATGTCCATATTCTACATGGAGATAATTTGACGTCTACAAATGTGAAGGAAACCCAATATATATTACTCAGGCATTTACATAGCGAAATATACAAGTTGGTTCTGAACAAGTACGCTAAAATTGAAACGGTAGGTTGATGCGAAGAAGCCCAACACATTTTACCTAGGCACATACAGACACAGATGTATAAGTTTACCTAGGCACATGCAAACACAGATGTACAAGTTTACCTAGGCACATACAAACACATGTACAAGTTTACCTAGGCACATACAGACACAGATGTATAAGTTTACCTAGGCACATTCAATCACAGATGTACAAGTTTACCTAGGCACATGCAAACACAGATGTAAGTAGTGAAGTGGGATACCCTACGGACAATGGAAATTCCAGTCAAAACACCTCTGGGACACTCTACGGACAAGGGAAATTTAACATGGCGAAAAATCGTGGGACAATCTACGGACAAGGGGAATTTAACATGGGAATAAATCGTGGGACAATCTACGGACAAGGGGAATTTAACATGGGAATAAATCGTGGGACAATCTACGGACAAGGGGAATTTAACATGGGAATAAATCGTGGGACAATCTACGGACAAGGGGAATTTAACATGGGAATAAATCGTGGGACAATCTACGGACAAGGGGAATTTAACATGGGAATAAATAGTGGGACAATCTACGGACAAGGGGAATTTAACATGGGATTTTTTTTTTTAAATTTTAAAAAAAAGGGGTAGGCAATTCAAAAATTATCTCTTTTCGAGATATATGGCTGGCCCTGAAAAGGGCCTTTGGGTTTTCTTCTTCTTCTGCTTCTAATTTCTTCTTTTCCTCCACCAACTTCTTATTTTCTCACCTACACTCTTTTTCTTCTTTTTTTTCTCCTCCTCTTCTTTCTTCTCTTCCTCCTCTTCTTCTTTCTTCCTCTTCTCATTTTCTTCTTCTTTTTCAATTTTTTCATTCCATGCTCTCATCCTTGTCCTTTCCTCTTCATCCTCCTTCTCCTCCTTTATTTCCTTCATCACACCACTGATCATATCCTTTGCTTTTCTTAAATTATTAATTTCCATTTTTACTCTATGCGGACTATAAGAATAGTGATCTTCAACTAGTCTTACGAGCATTTGTTCTATCATTCCCAAATTGTCAAGGACGTCTTGCAATGATTGAAATTTATCCAGGTGGTTTGACGCCATCTTCTTTTTATTCTTTGCAGAATGGTTTGAACGACGAATACTGTGGGTTATTATAGTGAAAGCGCGGACGTGATGGAAAACATCCCCTAAAAACATAAAATTAATCTTACCTAGATCATAACCCATCAACGCGCGTACGTGAAGAAAAAACATCCCCCTACTTTTTCATTTCATATAATATAACCCCAACTATACTCTCCACATGCGCTAAGAAACCCATAATCTACTATTCACACAAACATACCTGAGCTCTTACAAACACATACACTTCCACTATTAATAAAGAGTTAGTGTTTATTTTCACACTACTCTACCTACACACATTGGCAAATTAATAGTTATTTCTTTTCTAGAGTATTGGGTAGCCCTGAAAAGGGCTGTTTTGTTTGGAACTTCATGGACACCTGGTTAATGGTGGCACCTTCCAGGCCTGGCGCCACATACACATCTTATCCCCCAGTTACTTTTTACCTTTTGGGGGGAGAGAGCAGAGGCAGGATATGTTGCTTCAGAATCCCAATTTTCACTCTCTGGGATTTTGAAATTTCTTCTCTCCTTTTCCTCCTCCTCTTCTTTGTTTCTTCTTTCCTCTTTATATCTTCTTTCTTCTTCTTCTTTGTTTCTTCTTTCCTCCTCTCTTATCCTTCCCTCCTCGACAATGGCTTCCGCGGCCAGTTCATTTAATATGCGCCTGGCATATTCCAGATGCACATGAAGCTCCAACAGTTTCTCCAGTCTCGTGTTCATTTTTGGTGTTGATCAATCAACAAGGGTAGCTGGACTGCCTAACGAGTTTCAATTTATACTGAAAGCGCGGACGTGAAGGAAAACATCCCCCTAAAACATAAAATTCATCTTACCTAGATCATGACCAAGTAAAACAACGCGCGGACCTAAAAGAAACACTTACTCATTTTTTATGCTACCCATCACTATTGTAAAATTTTTATAAATCACTTCAATAGACTATCCACATACGCAAAGCAATTCAATCTAACCCAAAATATATACCTCTAACAGCCAAAAAAACTAACATCATTTTAATCTACTATCCACACCAACCTTTTTTACCACTTACAAACACACAAACACATACACTTCCACTATTAATAAAGAGTTAGTGTTTATATTCACACTACTCTACCTACACACATTGGCAAATCTATCGTTATTTCTTTTCTAGAGTATTGTGTAGCCCTGAAAAGGGCTGTTTTTTTTGTTTTTGCTATGGCATTCTTTTTTAGTTTCTAAGAATGCGATGTCCTCTGAGGATAGACTTTCTGGCGATAGGTCTGCTTCTTCGGAAAGAGAAGAAGAACTCTTTGGTGTCGATACGGCAATCGACAAAGCCTCTGTCAGCTTCAGGTTGCTGCTGTTGCTGTTGTTGCTGCTGTTGCTGCTGTTTCTGAAGTCTGTACTTCTCTGTCCATTCTTCTTTCTAGCTGTTCATTACTTCTCTGAAGAGCTCTTCTATCAGGTCTTCAGTGATTTTTAACATTCTCACATTCTCTATTTCTTCTGGCTTCGGTATCAGACTGTGTCTGACCCTATGCAAATTCACGTAGGCTTCGTTGAGCTTAGCTAGTTTGGAGCACATCTTCTTAGGAGGATGAGTCGACAATGGATGGCTAGACTGGGAACAACCCGGTTCTTAAAGTGAAAGCGCGGACGTGAAGGAAAACATCCCCCACACGGTTTTCGAACCGCAACGTTCATGAGAGGGATAGTAAGAAATGAAAGAGCATCAATCCAACATTCTTATAGCTAAACAAAAGACAAAGGCATTTTTTCTAAACACAACATTTTTTATTCAAAAATCACTTAACACTAAACAACAACATTTTTAACAATAATCCAACATGATAACATTAAACAATTTTTTTCTAATCACAAACATTTTTTTCTTCAAATACAATCTACTTTAAACAAGGCTGACAACGTTGTGAATGAAATTGTGATTTCCACTGTTGGAAATCATTAGGCCATTGATGGACACTACGTTTCCTAGCTTGAGACAAAAGATAAGCATAATGGTCACAAAACCATCGATCTACTTTCACATCGTTTCTAGCAGAAGAACGAGGATCAAAATGAGTCACTAAATGTTCTAAGGAATAGCCCAGGCTGCGATGATGCAGAAAATACACACAATATTGTCCACACACCAAGGAATCTGTGCCTTGTAATTTCACGTTATTGAATCGGGTGGTTTGAGCATTTCTTCTCATAAAGTCGATGATATCGTTTTCCAAAGGGGGCAATCCATACGAATCGAAATATTCCACACATCCTTCTTGAGGAAAGTAGACGGCTACCCAGTGGGTTCCTGGGAGATGACTGTCGTCCGTGTTGATCACGTAAGCTTGATGGTCTTTAGGTTTGCGATGAGGGAGTTCATCTTTAGCACAGACGACGGGATTCCAAGAAGCCGTATACGAACTATGGTTCAAAAGGTAATAAAGTTCCCAGGTATCCATTGTTTTGTGTTGTTTGTTTTCTTCTTCACAGGTAATAATACGTCGTCAATTCGATCCTGACTTTTTGCTTGAAAATGTCTGACGAATAAACGGTTATTCGTTCTGTTTCCTCACTCTGATTCAGGAGAGCTTCGATACGATGGATCTCTTGAGTGGTTAATGCTGGACAAGAATGTTCACGCAAGTCTTTATACCACTGATGCAACACGTCTTTGTTCGAGATGAGACTCCAAGCTTCGTCCAGATACTCGTTCAATTTTTCTTCTTGACTCAACATCAGGCATTTATCGTGTTGAATTTGACTGGGATGATCGTTTTGACATCCATAGCAATTTTTCTTGATCAATTCCGTCATTTTGTCGACCAAGTGTTTGGCAAAACAGGAGACTAAATGGGCTTCTTGTTCTGGCCATCTCGACTTCATCAAAACTTCTTCGTCTTTGTCTTGAGATTCTTCTCCTTCCACGGTCTCCTCACATTCCATCTCCAAAGTTTCTCCACTAGGTAAAGAGGGATAACAGTCTTCCATGGCTTTCTAATAATCTAGAATGACTTCTCTCAAACTGTTGATTTCTATCGTATTATCGAATTCTGCATACAGGATGACGTTCACTGTTGTTGTCAGAGGATTTGCAAACTGAAGTTCCACACGAATCTGGCCAGATTTTATAGGGTGGAAATGTCCCTCGTCGCTGCCTTGGTCTGGAGTGAAATCGAAAGCCCACAAAGCATAGCCTCCGTCATAATCCTCATACTCAATGCCGTGACTGGTGTTGGTTCCTAACTGTCCGGTGGCTTCGTACAGGGACAAGTACGATCTCAAGTAATTGTTCTTGGCAAAGTCAGGTTCGAAAGGTCGGGTACACAAGGTCTTGCCATCACGACTGACTTCGATTTTCTTCACTAAAAAGTGTTGAAAGTTAAAAGGATTTTGATTGAAGGCTCCGTTGAAGGCTGAATTCGTGACCATACCAAGGATTAAACGCTTGGGTAACTGTCCTTGGAACAGATGATCTTCGGTTATGGATTGCAGTCCAGCAGAAATGGTGAACGTTTTCACTTCCACGCGTCGGATGGGATACTTGGCGGTCGTTCTGCTCAACGTCTGACTGATGTCGTTTGCCACTTTAGGTAACACTTCCACGCGCCGTACGTAGAGTCTGGCTTGTAGGATTGTGCTTTTAGGATTGCCACCTTTAGTAGCATCACCATCAGCCAACAAATGGAAAGCGGCACTGCTGCGATTCAGTCTCAGGCGCACATTGACACCGTTCAGCAAATATTTCTCTTGCAACCACATGTCCAAATGCAAACGATCCATCAGTTCTAAACTCTTTCCACCTAGGATTTTCTTTTGTCTTTCCTCAAAGCCGTCATTGTCTTTTTTTAATGTGTCAAACTCGTTCGCTTCGTCAGGTTTCCACAGCACACAAGCATTGAGATGAGTATCCTTGGCATCTATTCCGTACGTCAAGAGATTTTCCAGGTAGGCACGGTAAGGGTAAGTATCCATGCTGCTGCTAACCAGTTTGTTATTCAAGTACAAGTCCACTGAGCTGAACAAGGAATGCATGAAATTGTTGACGGGAGCTATATTCTCAGTGTCTTCTACTGCACCATCATCCTTATCTAGAACTTGGACTTTCAGGTACAAGTAACTGCTATTCAGATCGATGTAATCTTCGGGCTGTCCTTTGATTTCAAACTCGATGGGAGCTGAGGCTGTCAATGAGGAGACGGGATGAAATTCCACCCATTGGGATTCTTGCATCGTCATCATGGTGGGGGGCATGGCAAACAGATCCAGTTCCGTCTTGGAACAAGCGCAAGACTCTCGGTGCATCATTTTTTGTTGTTGCTGTGTTTCAATAATCGAAAACGTCTAAGTCTCGAACGGTTCTTCTTTTCTTGGCCTTTCTCGCTTGAAGTCTGGTGAAAGGGTGTTTTCTTCTTCGTCGTCTCTTTCTGCCTTGTCCTTGCTGAATGCTTGACTCGGTAGCGTGCAGGGCATTTATAGGTGTGTCTCGTTGGCCTAAAATGTCTTTGCCCGTTTGCAGCAAGACATTTTTACCAGCCCTCATGAAGGCTTCTTTAGGGTTTTGTTTGTCGATGATGACATTTTGGAGAAATTCTTTGCCTTGCGTCAGTGCCGCATCTTTCAAGGCGTGCAATCCGCGTGTCACCATCGGTTTCAACACTGGGGCCACCGAACGAAAGGCCGATTTTAACATGTCTCCTAAACCGTGTCCTCGCTGTCGAGCCACCCCTTGGTACACTGGATACATGACTTACTTACGAGTCGTGAGAGAACCGTTTTCGAAAATGGAGTTTCACCGTGACTTTTCCTTTGTTGGTGAATGGAATATTTTGTCCCAAATCTCCTTTTATAGTAATGTTGACCGTGTCCAAATACGACTTAGTGACCGGCAAATAGTGAGGATGGACAAATTCGCAGTGGACGTGATAAGTGTTTCCACCTTCCTCGTCAGCGTTTGTGGCAGAATCCACTTTGAAAGGAATGACACGCAGTAACGGTACGGAGGTGTGTCCCACCACGTTGTATTCCACCACATCGGAGTACACGAACATCAAATTCAGTCCTTGGTTCAGTTCTACCGGGGTACGAAAATACTGGCCAAAAGTCACGTTGTCGTAAATGACTGGTAATTCGGGTGATGTTTTTTGTTCTAAGCTCTTCCTCAGCTCCATGTCCCCGCCCAACATGTCAAACAATTCAGGACAAAATATAATGGACACGATTTTACTTCGCTCAAATTTCATCAAGAAGCGACGAGCTACTTTGTGGTACTCCATGGTGACACTTTTGTTCCTGAAATTGTCCTTCTTAAAAACTTCCCCAAACACACCATTAAACTTGGAGGCTATGGCGCTGACCAAATGATGACCACTGAAATAATAGCCTGGGAGAATCACAAAGTTGTAGGTCCACGTTTTAAGTTTCTCATCATAGGTTTTATTGTCATATTTGACATTCTTATCCAAGTACTCTTGCAATTGCTCGTCATGAACTTCTACCTTAAAAGTATTTTGATTGTTAAGGACATTGTGGACTTGGGTCGGGTGAATCATTTCCACTAAAGCCACTTCCCAATGGGCTTCGTGATCTAACGGGATGGCTTGAGGTAATTTGGCCGTGTAACAGCACAACGTGTTGTTGGGAAACACCTCCATGGAACTGTCACTGGGTAAGGTTAAGTAAAATTGGTTTTGGTGACTCATAATTCCAGAGTTCTGTGGCTGTCCGAGGGGTTAGTGGATGTCAGAGGCGTGTCTCCGCCCAAAATGGGGTTCTGGTTGTGGTTGTTGTTGGAGTGGTGACTGGCACTAACACTGGCACTGGACACAACGTTCCCGTTCGAGGAGAATTTCAGGGAGGGATTGGGAAGTAGGTAACCGATGCAACTGCTCAATAAAATGGTCCACAATTGTTTGTCTCCTTGTTGCAAACTCAAATTGGCGATGGCTGCCCCGATGACACAATACACCACGAAGATTTGGCAGAAAAAGACGATTTGCGTTTTAGGCACACGTTCTCCACACCACACCCACAAGGGTTGTTTTTGTAAATCTTGCACAGAAGAACTAGGGGAAGAAGGAGTGGTCGACGTAGCTGCGTCTGCTGTGTGAAAGGGCATGATGGTCACTTCTTCTTTTTATAGTCGATGACTTGCGAAGCGTCGATCCAAGAATCGAAACTGGGTGGATATCCTTTCCAACGTACTTTGACTTCTTTGACACGTCGTTTGCCCACTTTACGGGTTCTGCGTTCGAGAATGCTTTCGATGTCGTACACGTCGTCTTCTTTTTTGGTGACACGTTGTAACTCGGGCAAATAAAACGTTCCTTTGAGTACTTCTCCGTTCATGTCTTCCAATTTATAGACGGTAGGATGACGGCCATGCACTCGTCCAGTAACGCGAAACAGTTCGGTCGTCCAGTTAGGTAAGTAACCTTTGTCGAAAGTGCGTTTGGTTTTGCCAATGCGCACCCAATCTCCTACGGCCAACTCTCCACTTTTCTTGGGGACAGCCCTCGTCGGGGACGTACCGAACAGG
The DNA here is from genome assembly GCA_028554795.2 of Sinohyriopsis cumingii. Classification (NCBI taxonomy): domain Eukaryota; kingdom Metazoa; phylum Mollusca; class Bivalvia; order Unionida; family Unionidae; genus Sinohyriopsis; species Sinohyriopsis cumingii. The sequence goes on along the minus strand of CM068835.1, from coordinate 117,226,939 downwards.
CGCTCAAACACCAGCACTTCGTTGTCGGGAGTCACGTCTTGCGGGGCACGTCCGATGCTTCGATGGTAAGATTGGTTGTACGCTTGCACCAGGTGCGGTAAGATGTCGATGTACTTCAGAGTGTGGTGATGCGTAAAATATTTCCACATGCGTTCTTTCAAAGTGCGTTGAAAACGTTCCACGATGCTGGCTTTGGTTTCGGGATTCTCGGTGGTAAAAAAATGAATGTCACGTTTCTTTAATTCTTTTTGGAAAGCTTGGTTCAGAAATTCGGTGCCTTTGTCCGTTTGCCATCGAAGAGGGTGACGACCGCTTTGTTTCAGCACCCGTTGCAGGGCTCGCACTAACTCGCTGCTGGATTTGGAAGTCAAGGGCACAACCCAGGCAAATTTGGAAAAGACGTCGATGACACAAAACAAATATTTGTAGCCACGATTGTAGCTGGCCAAATGAGAGACATCGGCTAAATCGGCTTGCCATTGATGATCGATGCCTTCCACTCGGGTGCGACTTCTGGCAAACTTGCGTCGAATGGGTTTGTGTAAAGTGTAGGTAGCTTGTTCTTGTAACCATCGTTGCACTTGAGGTAAACGGAGACTTTTCAGTCGTGTTTTGGCAGCACGATACAATTTTTGAACTCCTGCGTAACCTGCAGGATGCGAGGGATCGTAGTAAATGCTAGCTAAGACTTTTTCCATTTTTTGTGTTGATTGGTGTGTTAATAAGGCACCCACTCTTGGAAGAGGCTACTCTTTTTCTCTTGGGGTATTTTCTTGGATTGCAAGGCTTTGCGTGTGCGACCGGCAATAGGTGTTGAAGAGGAGGAGGATGTCTGAGCGGGGGATATCGGTTCTTGTTTCACTTCTGTCTTCACTTCTGTCTTCACTTTCTTTTTCTCTTGTGAGGAAGAAGGGGTGGCCATCATCTTTTTAATCCATCCAATTCTGGAGGTAGGTGGTGTTGTTAACTTGCGTACTTTTTCTGGTGGAGTTTGAAACCCTTCTTCTTCTTCTTTTCCTTTTTCTGTCTTGGTCACGGGTACTGGTGGTACTGGTACTGGTACTGGTGATGGTGCTGGACTTTTCATCAAGGTCTTAAAATCTTTCAAAGTGGGTAGAGCTGTTTCGTCTAAAGCTTTCTGGTGAAAGAGTTGCAGTCGTTGCAAAAGTTGACCGTACTTTTGCAATTTTTCTGTTTCGGACAAATCTTGGCGATCCAGCAAGGATTGCAATTCGTGTTGTAACTGGGACATCTCGCTCAAATTGGGATTGGGAGGTAAATGCGGGGTGCGTTGTTCTTGCCACCGATGGTATTCCATCCATCGTTTGTAAGGCACTAAAGCTAGTTTTCGTCCTTCCATGGGGTTGTCAGGGGTGAATTCTGAGATCTTGGGACTTCCGAAGGCCTTTTTATCTTGCTCCCACCAGTCCTCCCAACATGGTTCCCAAGACTCCTTTCAGTATGGGGCCTAACAAGAGAGGTAAAATGCCTCCACGTTGGACCAACATCTTCTTTTTTTGACGAATGGGAACTTTCTTTTGAACCATTTTCCGAAGAACGTGACGATGTTTGCCTAAGCATTGTTTCTGGTGTTTGGACAAAGGGATCGTGCCTTTCAAAACGTTCAAACAACATTCGCACACGGTATCGATGACCTCTTTGGAAGCCGTTTGAATGAGTTTTTTTCGTAGGGGTGGAGAAGCTTTGGACAGGACAGATAACAGGTCCCCATGTTTGGCTAAACGTGGTGGCAGTCCTTTCCTTTTCTTTCCTTGGGGTTTTCTGGAGGGTGACATCTTTGAGTCTTTAGGAGCACCGAAAAAACACTGATACCCTACTCGGTCACAGGTCTTTTTTATACTGGAACGCGTCGCCATTGATTGTCTTTACGTCGTATCAGTTTGAGGACAGGCATGACACGTCGTGCAGGGGTACGTAACGGACTAAATCGAGCCAGTTCTTGCTTGGACAAATCCAGTAAACTTTGTAACATGCCCGATCTTTCTTGGACTTTGATTTTGGGAGAAGGTACTTTGTGAGCAGCAGCCACTGCCGCTAAATGGGAAGGTCCTGCCACTGGGGAAGTTCTTTTGGGGGTCATCAACGGAGAAGTTCTTGGTGTAATCAACGTCTCCAAGTACTCTTCAGTTCCTGGTGACATCAACGGAGAAGTGGACAAACGTGAGGCTGTCGGAGACGCTGTGGCAGGTCGTGGTTTGCGAGTGTAAGGCTGCGTCCTGGCCGCAGTGCCTCTCTTGCGACTAGTTTTCTTCTGTGGACTTTTCTTTTTCTGAGGACTTTTTCTCTGTTTCTTTTTCTGGGGGCTTCTTTTCTTTTTTCGGGGTGGTGTCTGGTAAGAGGAGGGTCCCGCCACTGGAGAAGTTCTTCTCTTTGGGGACCTGGTCTTTTTCTTCTTGGGGCTTCGTTGAACTTTTGTCTTAGGGATAACTTTGGGGGCATTAGGATCCCATCTTAAGAGTGAGCGAATGATGACCCCTCCTAGAGTACCGCTCCCTCCAGGTTTCAAAATGATTTGTTTTTTGGTTTGAGTGTCGATGCGGGGATCGGCCAGTTGGACCAAAGCGACTTTGTTTCGATCGAAAAAGCGTTGGGTTTGATGAGGAATCTGAATGATTCCTTGGAGTAATTGACGTGCCGTCACCGTGAACCATCGTAAGACTTCTTTGAGGCTAGCTTCTAAGACACGAGCTCGTGTTTGTGGATCTTTTTCTCGACTGATGCCATACAAGGCACGAATCAATTTGACGGGAAGATGCGACTGAAGGGACGTCATGTTCGCACTGAGTGTGAGACAGACGAAAAAGGGTTTGAGGTTTTTATAGATTTTTTCATGGGGAGTGAAATGAAGTCGAGGACGGAGATGTGTACAGGACAGGCCCTCCGTCTTGGCACCAGTGGTGAAACAAGTGGGTACGAAATCGCAAATCCTCGGGAGTGGTAGGTTTCAAATCGACGAGTAAATAGGCGTGTGGCGTTTGAGTGGCATCGTCGTACGCCTGAGTCAGCCAAGGCGTTCCTAACTGTTTGGCTAAGACTTGCACTTGCGATTTATCTCGAGGGCTTTTAAACAAGACCACGTAATGCGCATTGAGACTGATGGTGCGATGGGCTTTACTTTGTTGAAACAAATTTTGGGTGATGTAAACGACACTGGCATTACGGTGATGCCCTTTGCGCGTGAACCACAATTTAATTTCTTCTTCGTCTTCTCCTAACATGTCGTCGAAAATGACCAAATGGGTTTGACGGGAGTCAGAGACGATGCCGTCGTCTTCTTTAGGAATGCCTTCCACAAACACGATGGAATCGCCTTGACTTTCTCGCAAAAGGCTGTACGCCGATTGCCACTCTTTGTAACACCACACGATCCGTTGAGGGGGCCGATCGATCAAATGATGTTTATGTTCGATCAAACGTTTGACGAATTCGGTTTTGCCTGAACCGCTAGGTCCAGCAATGAGCATGTTAAAGGGATGGCGAAGATACAAAGCCTCCCAACTGGCACGATCTAAGTGTTCGTCGATGACTTTGACAGTAGAGGAAGAGGGAGCAGAGACAGTAGAGGTAGCCATGGTGTGAGAAATGTCACTTGTGACACGAAAAACAAACAAGACAAGAGTTTATATACTTTTTTCAGAACACGTTTATTGAATGTTTCAAATATGAACACGAAAGACAAAAATACATACAACCCAAATAGTGATGTACAGGAATATAAAACACAGCAAAGCGATCAAAGTGGAATATAAACAAGTGTCTGTACAACATGTTTTGGTTAACCAAGATGTCCTAGGGACAGTGTGTAATGTTCTTACAGTCTCTACATGAGGTATTGTCACACAAGTGTCCTCCCGGAATGACCTTTCAGGCCTGTCCATGACAGTTCTGTCCTGAAGCGAGTGGTTGTTCTCGGTGACGGGTTCTTCTGGCACCGTCACTAACACAGGTTGAAAAGTAACTTTTTTCCTTGAACAACTCTTGTGCATACTGGGCCACTTCTTGGGTCCAAGCCTCAAAACCCCCCTTTTTCCAGTCACGAACATCTGTCCAATGAGGGTGTAAGTCACAAGCTACACACACATCGTCATACACGTCTTGGGTAGCTAAAAGTTGACGAATCTTTTTTTCCTGTTGAGGTCGAGAAGTATCCAGATGAAAACGCAAGGCTTTGAACAAAAGGAGTTTTTCGTGACCATTTAAGGCCATGGAGGTGGTAAGTACTGATCGTAAAGAGTCCACAAAGAATCGGCTGGTAAACGAAATCCCAGAAAACAAGTCACTAAGACACACACCACTTGTCGTCCAAAATTGAATGGATACAGTTCTTGTAATAATTGATGGTAATGATCCACGGTTTGAATATGGTCATTGAGTTCCTTCCACGGAATCTGTTGGATGACATGTGACATAAACCGTGGCATGGCAGCCTGTTTTTATATTCTCTTTTTTTCGGATGCAATAGACGTTCTTTCTAGCCAGAGATCTTCGTTCTCCAGTAGGGAATCTAAATCTTGCATACTGTAACCGAAACGTCAGAGTTCGTTTAGGTGTTTCCTCTTCCTCTAAGTAGATTCCACGTAAAATATGTTGGTAATCCTTTAACTTGTCTTCCTCAATGCATTGCACTAGGTGAATCTCGAAGTAACCATAATCATGAACATGTCGATCATTAGCGACCTCAAAGTTTTGAACAATGTCTGACCATTGAAAGAATTTCTGACGAATCAGTTCTCTTATACCATTCAGGTACCAGTGGTTAAAGATCTGGTGACGTATCGGATGCAATTGTTCTTTACGTTTGACTTGTATTTTGACCAGCTCTCGGTAAATGCGTTCTCTCAACTCCACAGGCAAAGCACGAATGTTCTCTTGTAAAGTATCCATGAATAGGTCATACTAAATCCTCTTTGGTCTGACACAAGAAATGTACTCTTTGCACAAACATGGTTTCACTTCAGTGTCGAATTTAAATCGTTGAGTCACTAATCTACACATTACAATTCGTTCAGAAGTTTCCTCTTTCACCAAGTTGACATTGTGTTCAAGATGTTGGTAATTCGTTAACTCTTCCTCTGGAATTCGATGCAGTACGTTTACAATGTAGTAGATAAAATCGTCCATACCAAACCATTCCTTTTTATAACCAGGAGGTCGTTGATCAATGTCTGTCCAATGGAACACTTTCAATTGAATCAGTCCTTGTATAGCCTTCAGGTACCAGTGGTTCAAACACCGGTGACGTATCGGATGCAATTGTTCTTTACGTTTCACTTGTATTTTGACCAGTTCTCGATAAATGCGTTCTCTCAACTCCACAGGCAAAGCACGAATGTTCTCTTGTAAAGTATCCATGAACAGATGATTATGGTAAAAAGTTACTTCAATGTCTCGGTCCCACTAAGGGTAAGTAATGACAATTCGGTGACCATCGAGCATGTTCTACGTAGGCCGAATCTTGCGGTTCCCAGTGGTGAAGTGTCACATCGCAACTGAAGCACCTGACTTTATCTCCTTCGCCCAAGTAGAAAAATCCGGCTCTGGCTAATTCTTCGGGGGTCGGTCCTCCCAGATACTTTGGCCATTTTCCTTTGAACGATTGAAGACGATTTTCAAAGTCGCAGTATTCCGACAAACGCACAGGAAAAGAATATTCGTTTTTCACAGGTTCGTTTCGATGAGGGTTGAGTGACATGGGTAGGAGTTTGCTCAGGGCTGGATGACATCCGTAGGGGGGTAGACGTGAAGGTGAACATTCCCCTTTAAAACGAAACCCAGTAAAATGTCCAAGAGGACGAGCAGCATCGCTTTCGCATCCCACAGGTTTGACACGCACAGCATCACTTTCCATGATAGGGGTAGGGGCACTAAAGTTCCCATGATGCTTTACGGCATCGCTCAGGTCACAAGGTACAGCATCGTATCCATCGCAAGGCTCACAATCGCACTCGTCTGCAAACTCCGTTACGCAATTACAATGGTAACCACATGGACAATCGCAGTTTCCTTCCGGACATTTTCCGTCGCAATGCATGGGTCTTATCCATCCAATATTAGTCACACTAGAGGAAGATACAACTTTTTTACAATCCCCAAACTGGAACGATGCCTCTTTCAAAGTATTCATCTTGTTCGCTCGGTCTTGGTAGTCACAATGAACTATCGATCTTGCCTAGGGTTCCTTTTTTATATACAGACCAATACCGACGTGACCGTAAGGTAAGGTGAAATGATTGGGAAGTCGAACTCGCTTCTGGTATACAATTTGATAGACTTTTTCCAAGGGTCGACTGACGATGTGGTGAGTGGGTAAACGTACAATCTTGTTCGGTTGATAGGTGGTCACTTTAAAGTTTCCATCCTCTCCCGATTGCAAGGCTTCTTTCAATACCCCAAAGTTGACCACACGACTGGTACGATAATTCAGAGTCAGTCCTTTCACTTTGCACGTCGTGTGCACTTCTCCTTGTTTGTCACGGTATTCGTAGCCGTAATTTTTGGGACCGCCACTGACGAAACTTAGAATCTTGTCGTCGGGATGCTCGTCTGTCCAGGCTCCTAAACGGTCTCCTTCGATGTTAGGGTGATGTTGAATCGGGTGATGGATGTAAATGCAGCTGTCCGTGTCAAAGTACAGGACGCGTTCCCCTAACAATTCTAAAGCTTCGTACAATTTTAAGCGAGCATGAGCTGTCACGTAAGCCGCAATGATGACATTTCCAAAAGGGTCGTCTTGTACAAAGTCCAGATCTTCTTCGTAATTGACCAAGATCAAATTCTCTCGAACGACGTCCACGTGTTTCATGTATTTGGTTTTGTCGTGAATCATCTGGAAGTAGCGGGAAGGTTCTGTCAAATATTCCGTCTTGGGTAAACACGGTCGTTGTGCCATTTTACCCCACAAGCAATTTAACATCACTTTGGCAAACGATCGCCTGCCTTCGTTTTTCTCGATGTGGTCTAAAGTGATGCCTTCTTGTTCCCGGTATTTCTCTTTGAATTGTATTTGGTCTTCGGGAGTGTGACACCAGGAAGGATAGCCGCTGGCTTCTTGCTTCAGTTTCAAAAAGGCATCCACGTAGTCGGCGAAAATGCCTTTCTGACTGGGATCACCCTTGCGGTACTGTTGTGTCTTGGGAAAGTGGCAAATTTCGTACACTTCTAACAGTTGGTATCCCATGTCCAAAGCTTTGAACAATTCTACGCTGACCCAGGTTCCCGTCAAGGCCCGTTCTTCCTGGCTGTGCTGACAAGGTTGATCTTGGTTGCACGTTTCGGCACAAGTACGGCACAAGGGAAACATCAATTTGCCTTGACAATGGTGAGGTAAGACGGGATGGTAGAGGTTCGTGGGAGGCAAAACTTTACACTTGATCAAGCCTTCGTATTGTCGAATGTTTTTCAGGTCGATGTGTTCCGTGAATAATTGCGGGTGCCCTACAGGAAAGCGACAATATTTGCACACGTAGGGATACAGCGAACACACGTCCAAGTATTTGATTTCTTCTCCTATCTCTTCCTCGGCTTGGTACAGCAAACAGGTGGCATTGGTCCTTCCTCCGTACAAACTATCCCTCGGGTTCAGCGGGTCCATGAACTGGTAACTTTCCACGAGGCGTTTAAACTCGGGATCGGTTTTCAAACGGTGATCGTACTCGTGTTCCCACATTTCCACCACTTGGTATCCTTCCTGTTCTAACTTTAGGCGTCGCTGACAAGTGTCCTGGTACAAGTCTTCCATGGTTCGTTGCAAAAACTGATTTTTAGTGCCACGGTCAGGGTAACAGACCGGACATCCGTGAAATAAGCAACCGTTAAACTCGTACACGATCTTGGGGTTTTCTAAGTCCCAGCCATCGACCGAATACGTTCCGATGGTTTTTTCGCCCCCTCCGTTGCGGGCATGCTGAATCCACTTGTCTTCCTTGTCGCACAAGTAATGTAACCAACGTAGGGCTTTGACCGAGTATTGACGCTTGACAAAGTTGGTCGTTTGAGGGCTGATGACAGCCACGGTGTTTTCAGGCATGAATCGTTGTCGATACACTAGGGAACACGCTTTGGCAATGGTGCAAGCTTCTTTCAAAGGATCGACCCCTCCGTGTTCCATGAACAGTTCTCGAAATTTTCCACAGCAACGCCGTAAAATGTCCACGTCGGAACGACAATACTTTAGCATTTCTTCCTGAAAGTCGAAAGGGTCCGAGGCGTGAGCCTGGTACCAAGCGTAGAAAGCTTCTCGTTGTTCGGTACGCATGTTGTCGGGGTCGTAATAGTGAGCCTCAGGCAAATGGGGTAGAACGGCATGTTGATTGGCTTCCGTATTGAAAAAGTGTGGAAAGTACCCTTTAGCCATTTCTGTCATTCCAAACGTTTTAGGCATTCGACTCAAAGGCATGGCCAAGTAACTCATCGAATCTTTAAACTGTACTTGTCCCACTTGCATGAAAATGATTTTGGCTCCGTTCAAAGTCACTTTAGGACGCTCGGTGCCTTGTTCCGTATAGTATCTGAGAAGAAACTGTCCATCGTATCCGGAGAAATTGTGAGCCATCACCGTGGCATGACGATGACAATCTCCGTAACGTTCGATGTCCTCTTGGCTCCATGTCTTGTCGATGGGGTCTAAGACCCATTGGGCAAAATCGGCTAACGTGTTCGGTCCCCGAAAGATTTTTTCACGTCCTCCAGGAATCTTGCTGCAGTGAGGGCAATGACTGAAGATAGGTTCTTGAATGCACTTCTCGCACGCTCGATGAGCCACGCAGAAATTAGGGATGTGAATGCCAGTCTCTTGCATGCATTCGAAATCGAAAAAGATGAAATTGCCTTTCTTCTTGTGACCGTCCTCTTTCTCTGGTGGGGGTTGGTATTTTTGCACGTAACATTGGTGTTCCAAGTCCACGATGTGGTGACAAATGTGACATTTTTTCTTTCCTCGACATACGTGTGCCTTGGCATTGTTGGTAAGTATGCCTTGTCCACACGTAGAGCACAATCTCAGGAGTTGACAAGCACATTTCTTCTGTGAACCTTGTGTTTTCAAATGTTGTTGGTAACAGGTAGGGCTGACAAACGTACGCAGACAAGTGGAACAAGGCACTGGTTCTTCGCTCAGACAGGGTGGAGAGGCCAAACATCCTGGGCATTTCCATCCACAATGCTTGTGTTGCTCTCGATTGTTATAACCATAATCACATTTCTCACAATAATAACCGTATCCCAGGAATCCAGTGATACTGGTAATCGTATCGAAATGGTCATCGTGATGATAAACATGAATGTATTTTCCGTGCTTAAAGTCTTGGCCTCGAAACAATAGAGGTCCGCGCATTTCTTGAGGGTGCACTTTCAAGGTGTAGCGTGGAGCTAGGACATCTTGCAATTTTTGCATCTCAGGAATGCCGCAGGGTGTGTCTTTGGGCAGTCCGGCTTGTTGTAACAGGAGTTCTGCTTCGTTTCGTTGTTTGGCTCGGTCGGAACGTTGAATAGTGTCCCAGGTTCTTTTCCATTCTACCGTGTCGTTCTTGTTGGCATAGGTTCGTCCCACCACGATGGCACGGGCTAAACACATCTGGTCTTGAGGGTTGTTAATTCGGACGAGACTTGTTTTGGTGTTGCGAAGGTCGTCTACCAATAACATCTTTTTGCGTCCAGTCCCTTGAGGAGGAGAGACGTGGGTCATGTCCAGTGTGGCTTTTCCATCGGTGATGTCAAACTGGTCATTAGATTGTTGCACGTGTTGAATCTTGTCCATGACTTTGGAAGCAGTCAATTCTGCAGGGGTGCTAAACTCGATCCAAACAGGGGATTTCAAACCGTCGTGTTGTATGGAAAGTCTCAAGCGATCGTCTTCTTTGGGTTGACATTGTCGCTTGAGTGCAGTGAGCAAAGAATCCCACACCCCAGTGATGAACACTTCTGCTTTCTCTAACGGTACTTCAGCCTTGAAATCTTTAAACTTCACCGTGTATTTGTAAGCCGTAGTTCTAAATTTTCTAGAGGAGCGCTTTTCCGTCTCTCGAATGGAATAGTACTTTTCAGGGTTGACTAAGGGTGGTGAACTTGGTTTAGAGGGTTCGGATTCTGGTTCACTCATGTCCTCTTCAAAATCACTGGCATGAATTTGTGCCAAAATTTCAGCCCTGGTACGAGGCGATAGATCACGTTTCTGCCTCTTACTTTCTTCTTCTTTCTTCTCGAATGAATGGGATCGTTTCATCTTGAAAGCAAAAAGTCAAATGACTCAAGTTCAAACACCATAAACTACTTTATAGTCATAGCAGACCAGCGTATATAAAAGGGTGTGTGTCTTGTCCTTTCACTATTCATTTCACTCTCAAGCCGAGCACAACGATGGAAGAGACTAACCAGATGGAACGTTTCGTCAGAGCTTTGCGAGGGGTCATTAGAAAATTCTCTTCAGACCAGCCTACGGACTACTCTCCTTCCTTTAGAGATAAAAGTCAAGATACTTGCTATATCTGTCAGAAGAAAGGGCATTGGTCTTCAGAGTGTCCAGACCGTGAAAAAAGAACAAAAACAGGGGATAAAAAAGACAAAAGTCAAGATACCTGTTATTATTGTAAAGATAAAGGACATTGGTCTCCAGATTGCCCAAAAAAGAAACAAGAGGAGTCAGAAGAAAAGAGGGATTCTTCAGAGGAAGAGAGGGATTCTTCTGAGGAAGAAAGAAGACAGGTGAAGAAAAAGAAACAAGAGAAAAAAAGAAGAAGGGAAGAAAGCGAGGAGAAAGAAGAAGAAGAGGAAAAGAGTGTGACGGTGAAGAAATTCAAAAAACAGAGAGACTAAACAAGGAGACAGAAGAAATCAATGAACTTTTTATTAAAGTGTTGTGTTGTGAATTGGATTGTAAAAAATGGAGAAAAGAATAAATGAATGATATAAGATAAGAGTCTTTGAGTTTTGATTTTAAAATAAGAAGCTACACTCACGCACTCATACACAGACACGTACTATAAGGGTAAAATGGGTGGGGTTTTTTTTGAGTTATTGGCAAATTGAAATTGTATTTCTTTTCGAGAAATGTGGGTGGCCCTGAAAAGGGCCTTTTTTTCTTTATGGTGCAGGGGTGAGTTTAACCAATCAATTTTAACTGCCTTATGCCTTTGCCACGGCCAAGGCCTACTTCTGGACTGCGTAATGATGATAATGATTGGGTTGAAATCACTAAGGGTGGTACGGTAGGCTTAGTCACAGGGTTGACGTGTTTGGCTCGGGAAGGTCGTATTCTCTTCGGTCGTGATAAAGAAGTCTGATACATTTGTTTCAGACTTCTTAACTCCGCTAAAATGTCCAACAGTACCGTGACCGTTTGATTTTCACCCTCTTGTTTCTTTGCTGCTACTACTTCTTCTTGCTGTTGCTGCTGTTGTTTTTTTCTTACCTCTTCTTCTTGCTGCTGTTGCTGTAGGAGAAAAACTTGTTCGGCTTCCTTTTGTCGTTGTATAAATTTCTCCAATTCTTCTTTCTGTCTCTGTCTAAAATTCTCCACTTGCGGTAATGAAGAAGGTAACGAAGGTTCCGGAACAAATTCTTGCGAGGAGAGAAAATCCACAAAATCCCAATTCACCTCTTCTGAAAGTAAGTCCGAGTTCCCTTGGGCGGTCTCCCCTGCTGGTGCACCCCAATGGATCGTTTTCTGAGTTTCCGTCATGTTGAATCACTGTCGCATAGATTGACTGCACACAAGCGCTAGCGAATCTATATTGACTACGTGACGTCACAGACTGCTCTCTTCGGATTGGATGCGGGCTGACTGAATTCTGTAACGCGTGTTTGGATTGGTGAATGAACTCAATCCGTTTCAATCCTTTCTGTCCCTATAAATAAGCGCCGTTCAATGCATTGATTCACCTGTTCTCGTCGCTTCAAGATGTGGACTACAGTTGAGTCATCCACCCTTGTGTCTTCCATGATGTTTCGGACAGACTTGCTCATGTATGTCCGATCCAAGTGGACCGTTGTCCACAGGACAAACACCAGCCTGTGGATACGTAGGATCTACGTCGAAAGACAAGGATGCCTGAAAAGAGTGCTGATGTACGGACCAACAGTAAGACGCAGCCTAAGGACAAGAAGAAGACCAATGCGGTGCCATTTATGTTAATGAATACATTAACATAAAACCCAAAGGCCCTTTTCAGGGCCAGCCATATATCTCGAAAAGAGATAATTTTTGAATTGCCTACCCCTTTTTTTAAAAATTTAAAAAAAAAAAATCCCATGTTAAATTCCCCTTGTCCGTAGATTGTCCCACGATTTTTCGCCATGTTAAATTTCCCTTGTCCGTAGAGTGTCCCAGAGGTGTTTTGACTGGAATTTCCATTGTCCGTAGGGTATCCCACTTCACTACTGATGTATAAGTTTTTCTGATCAAGGATGCTAAATTTAATACGGTAGTGTATAGCTCAGAAGCATGAATCTTTAATGTAAGTGAAACAACATGAAGAGCTCGAATAATATAAAAAATTTGTTGATTTCTACAGCACACATAATTTCAAATATCCTGGTAAATGAAATAGATGGAGATAATGCGATGTCTACAAACATGATGGAACCCAATATATGTTATTCGGGTACTTAGAAAGACATATATATAATTTGACTCTGAGCACGGATGATAAAATTGATACGGTATTTTGTAGCATAGGTCCAGGAAGCTTTGATTTATGTGAAGCAGCATGAAACAAAAAAATTGTTTGATGTTTGTAGATTAATAATGCACACTGAATTTCAAATTTCCTGGTAAATATGTTGAGTATAGCATAATAATAAATGAACTTCTTTTTTGGTTGCCAGTGATGATTGATGACGTAAATGTCACTGTTACCTATGTTATATCGACGAATTACTAGGAAAAGGGACGCAAATTTCTATACGATTGTATGGCAGATTAGACATTAATGATTTGTAATGTTGGTTCCAGGCGCGGATGATAAGAGGAAACTTGTAGTAATAAACAGTGATGTGATGTGATTTAGATTTTTAACGTAGCTTTAACAATGTTTAAAACATATCGCTACGATGTCTGCAATGTGCCAGTTTATAGTGATGTCTAGCGCTGATGCATCATGCCGCAGACATGTAGCATGATGTCCCACCCAGTCACATTATCCTGATACAAGGCCGACCAGTCCTAACACTAACCTCTTGATGCTGAACGCCAAGTGAGGCAGCTGTTAGTACCATTTTTGTAAGTCTCTGGTATGGCTCGACCGGGGATCGAACCCACGACCTCCCGCATCCGAGGCTCTAAACACTAGGCCACCGCTCCGGTAGTAATAAACAAATTTAGGTAGACTGTCAAGTGCGGTGGTCAGTAAGATTTACATTGTTATGTATTGATATATATTTGATATCTAAGAGTTCATAGCTAAAAAATCGAACTTAATTTTGTGGAAGCAAATGTATTGAATATAAAGATGTAACTTGTATTTCGTTTCTAGTGCGTATGTATATGGGGGGGGGGACAGTGAGGACGCAAATGTTACTTTTCCTATTGTAAATGTCAGTGAAATGGTCAAGCGGGAGACAGGTGGCATGGAGGACACAGATGTTGCTTTTCTTTTAGTCAAGTTTGATCAAATGTCGTTACAGCCAGTTATTTCATTACAATAAATGAAAGGGTTTCTAATAAGAAGTTATACTAGGATATCTTTGTTTAGGAATGTCGTGGTTCTGAGCGCTGATGCATATCTTAAACTATACGTGTTTAGGTACCTTACACAGAAACCTCGCTTTTCTGATTAAAGAATAAAGATGGTAAAGTATATTACCCAAGGAACAGGAGATGCAAAACGATTTAAATGGAGATAATTTGACTTGTGCAAATGTGCGGGAAATACAATATAATTTACTCAGGTATTACTAAACATAAATGTGTAAGCTGGTTCTGAGCACGGATGCTAAATTGATTTGTTAATTTATATCACAGGTCCAGGAATCATTTATGTAAGTGAAACAATATGAAAGGAACGAATTGTGTGAAATTTGATCATTTATACCGAACACTCATTTTCAAAACCTACATAAGATGTTAAAAATATCATGATTGTGGCGTTCTGACGTATTGGGGTGGGGTTCTTCCAATATAATTTAATTAAATTATGATGAAAGTTCCACCCTGGCTCGTTAGGTTAGAAAGTTAAATTAGTGACGAGATAGATTTACAGCTCTGAGCCCCCAGTCAGCAATGCCGACGGTTAAATTATAGAGAACACTAAGATGAAATTCAATCAATAACAATTTAATAAATGTGATAATTTAAAACGATAACTTCCAATCACTCGTCTTTCCCTCGACCAAGTGACAGCCTAATTCATCCCGTGATTTACAGTGTGAGTTCGATTTTCCCCCTGTCCTTGCATCTACTCATCTATTTCTTCCCGCTGATTCCTTCCTTCTTTCCGTTTCTCTAGCTCCTCCTTTGTCTCCGTTTCCCTCTCTACTATCTCCTCCTCCAACTTCGCTCCCAGACTTCAACTTCTCCTTTCTTCTCCTTTCCCTCTCTATTATCTCCTCCTCCAATTTCGCTCCCAGACTTCAACTTCACCTTCTTCTCCTTTCTTCTCCTTTCCTCCGTCTCTCTATCCGAGACTACGGGACCAAACTTTAACTGGTCTGTCCCTCAAAGCTTCCTGTGAAAAACCACAAGGCGTTAACGTATGTTTTATCGAATCTCACCTCACATAATAGCGACAATTAATCATCAGATAGCTGTCACTGTTTCGGCCACGCATGCATACACATCGAAATTCCCACACACTTCTTGCAGGGTAAACAATGGCGTAATAACACAGTATCGGCGAATTGTTATACAGACATCAATACATTGCGTCACGTCAGTATATACACATATATATTTAATCTCATCGTACTACAATCTGACAACAATCAGACGCATGTCTGTATATTACAAATATTCAACAATGGCAAAATCTATAATCATATGAACATATATGTTAGTCTACTATAAAATACCCACATAGCAAGTACAATATTAACTCTTACGACGGCTAGCAAGCTATGTAATTCTTTACAAATATCAACTCATTTCTTCAAAATATGCAAACATATTAACAAAACAAAGCAATTATTCGTACTACGATTCTAGTAATAATAAAGTATACATACGACCTACAATTAAAATGCAGTCGCATTCCACAAAGACCGAACAAATATCTACTGACCTTATTTGAAGCTCTCTACTTAGAATTTCCTGCTGTAAGATTTTTTTTGGGGGGGGGGGCACCAGACAGATGCCCCCCCCCCCATCCTAATTACATAAATTATTTATGTGTGTTTGTATTCCCCCAGATATGTTGTAATGTATTATTTCATCGTTTTCGTAACGTGAATTTAGGAGTTCGGGTATTTATTCAATCCCTAGTGTATCTATAGAGGAGTATCTACGAGAGTGATTTAAATTATCCTCTCGGTTAAACTTCCTCTATTTCGTTTTCTCTGTGACCTTGCTAGGGTCTCCTACATCCCATGTTTATTATATGTTTGTGCTATGGGTTATGTATGCTATAATGTGTTTTTGTTGGGATAGCTTGTTAGATCAAATTCTTGTAGTGTATAAGTTTTCCTAATATATTCCGTGTTCACATACCACGGAAGATCCTGTTTGTACTTTTTTGAATTTGGGAGAAAGGTGATGTCCCCTTAATTTTTGAATCTTATTGATTCTTGTGAATGTCCTATATCACCTTTCTTAATTAGATTAGACTGAGCTCCAGGAAGGGTTCACATTTTTTAAGATTATTATGCTTCTCCCCCATGGAGCTGGTCTATCTTTTAATGATAAATGTTTCTAAATCGGTTAAATAGTAATATTTGAGAGAATAAAAAAAAAAATTTTCTTTTCTCTTTTTTTTTTTTTGTTAGTAAAGAAGGAAGAAGAAAAGGTCTTCATTTATTAATTTTTGTAAAATAGGTGATCTCAAGAGGGTTCTTTTCCAGACTCTTACATGGGCCTGTTCACTTCGCGTAGCGCCATGTGACATAGCCCCATGGCCTCATTATCTGTACTTTCCCTCTTGAAATCTATTTTATACTAAAACTTAATTGGGCCACATATTTTAATGGTATTTACTATAAAACTAGAAATGTTATATAGACTTTCTTTATTAAAATCACCATCAAGGTATAGTAGACTTTGCGGCTTAAATATACTATTTTTCTTTATTTCATTTATTATTGTTATTCTATCATTTTGTATTTCTCTACAATATAAAATTACATGTCTTTTACTATAAAACCCTATTTTACACGGCGGACATTTTGGCGGTACTCTGACCATACGCCGTCTCGCTGCCACCTCTCCTGTCAACCACGCATCATGCATGTATTTGAAGGTGAGGCTTTGTATTTTCAGGGACCCTAGTCTAGACCAGTGCCCCCATGCATTTTTCCAATTTACATATAGGTTTTCTCTTTCTACTTTACTTAATATATTTTTGGTCATGTCATTTCTAATCCAATTATATGAGAGGTTTTCGTCTAAGTCCCAAAATTCTTTTTTATCTCTATATTTCATTAATAAATTCTTTATACTTTTATATTTTCTAGGTGCTTCCAATAATTTCATAACATTATTATTTTTGTATATACCCCTCCCTGTTCCGCAAAACGAAACCAAACCAATATATATATATATCCCTTCCCATGGTAGTTTAGGATCGTCGCTCAGTCGTTTAAATCTATTTAGGATATTAGTAGTTTTTAAAATTAATGGGCTTGGTATTCCAACCCCCCCCCCCCAATTCTCTCGTTTTATACAAAATCTCTTTTATTACATAATGTAGTTTAAAGTCCCATATATAATTAATTATAGGTTTGTCTATGTTATTCAATATTACGTTACTTATGTTAGTCGACTTCATTATATAGTTGAGGTTAATATACATGTATGTTTTGGTCACTTGGGCTCGTTCCATTAAGCATAACGGCGTAAGTGCCCAGATATCGATATTCCGTTTAATCTCGCTTTCCATTTTTTTACAGTTTTCTTTCTCTTCGTTTTTGCCAAAGCACACCCCGAGTGCTTTAACGGTATCTTTGAATACATGGGCAGGTATGCTTGAGTGCCTACCACGCCAGTTACCTATCTCTAATATTTCCGTTTTGTCTTGATTTATTTTTGATCCAGACGCTTGTCCAAATTTCTCATATTCCTTTATTATGTGTTCAAAGGATTTTGGATCATCTAAGAAGTTGGTGCAATCATCTGCATGTTGTAGCACTTTCACTTCATCTGTAATATTTGGAACTTTTATACCTTTAATTTCTTTGTTTAGTTTTATGCTAATGCTCAGCATTTCAATTGCTATTACGTATAAGAGCATGGATAGTGGGCACCCTTGCCGCACTGATCGTTTTATGTCAAATTGTTCTGTCATTGCTCCGTTATTTTGTACTCTGGAAGTTATGTTATTATATAGCATTTTTGTCCATTTTCGGAAAGGTTCTCCGAATCCAAATTTTTCCAGGACTTTTTGTATATAATTGTGCTCTATTCTATCAAAAGCTTTTTCCTGGTCAAAAAGTACCATAGCAGCTTTTTGTCCCTTATTTTGTAGATATTCGATTATTGTGCTTATGTTTAGAATATTATGTTGTATGTCCCTATTTTTTGGCCCACAGGTTTGATTTACATTTATTATATCCCCTATCCCCTTTTTTAGTCTATTACTTAATATTTTACTCAGGATCTTGTAGTCTGTGTTAAGGAGGGGGATGGGCCTCCAGTTTTTCAAATCTTTTCTATCCCCTTCCCCTTGTATATTAAAATAAGTATCCCCTCCTTCATCGTTTCTGTCATTTCCTTATTTTTTTAAAATATGTTGTTATATAACCATTTGAGAATGGGCAACAACTCTCCGCAAAATGTCATGTAGAATTCTGCAGAGAGTCCATCTCCTCCTGGCGATTTTCCCTTATTCATTGAGTTAATACTCTCTAAAATTTCCTCTTGTGAGGTAAAGTCATCACATAATTTTTTTAAATCGATTTAATTTTTTCACAAGGTATTTGGTTTAAATAATTATCGATTTCATTATCTGCTATTTTCTGAGATTCGTAAAGTGTAGCATAGTAGTTCTTAATGTGTTCCATAAGTTCCTCTTTCCCCGTGATTGTTGTTGTTGTTGTTGTGTTAATTTTGATTTTATTCATAGTTTTATCTCCCCCCCATTCTTTTTTCTTCTCTTTTATATAACCCCTCAGCATTTTTGTAAATCCCCGTATATTTCCCTGCCCTGATTTCTCTACCCCTGTTTTCTAATTTATTTATTTCTTCCAATCTGTTTTTTAATCTAGTTTCTATATTATGGGTGTTCAGTTTTTGCATTTGATATCTAATCGCTTCCCTTTCCATTTTTAGTTTCCTACTTTATACATTACAGTGTTCTATCTTGCCTTTAAGTTTCTCCCACTCTATTATTATATCTGCATTTTCCCTACTTTTAAGCTTATCTATCTCTTTTTTTGTAGTTTGTATGAAGTCTTCATCTTTTAAAATTGAGTTGTTTAGCATCCATCTACCTTTTCCCCATTTTTCTCTAGTTTTGATTATTACAGTCATATTAAGTTTATGATCTGATATTTTAAAATCAGTAATGTTAGTTTCTTTGTGTACATCTTTATCATAGTTGCTACAATAAAATTTATCAAGACGATTCCCTTTATTTGTTTTATATTCATACGTAAATTGTTTCCTTAATAAATTCTGCATTCTATAAACATCTATCAATTTGTATTTCTTAATAAAGTATTCCATATCTGGTTTTATTCTAATATCGTTAGGTGCTAAGTTACCCTCCCTATCTATATTATCTCCCACCCAATTAAAGTCACCCCCTATAATAATGTTTTCTGTGGCAAATTTCTCCATATATGTATTTAAATGTTCTAAAAATATTTTCTTTTGTTCTCTATTGGCTGGCATATAAATGTTAATTATGTGTATTTCTTCAATTACAACGTGTATCATCCTCCCTTTGAAAAACTCTCCTACTTCGAGTTTATCCCATACTAGGCCCTTTTTGTTTTTAAATAGCATTGCCACCCCCACCCTCCCCTTTTACATCTGTGTGTACATAATCGCTAGTTATTAAAATTCCGTTCAGTCGGCCCTCCATTATTGATTTCATATTATCTTTAAACCCATTATGAGTTTCCTGTATTAGTAGCACATCGTAGTTTAGGTCTTCCGGAAATTTTAACAATTTTTCTTTATTTATACCATTCACATTTATTGACAGGAGCTGTAAGTTTTTTCCCTCCATTCCTGTCTCATACCAAGGTGTTGCTTTTTATTTCTTACTGATTATTTATCAATTATAATTTACATATTTAGTTGTGAAAATTCACTACGGGGGCACTGGTCTCCCCACCCCCCTGTGCTGAATCTATAGTGCTTCCACTTTCGGCCGTACTATTGATTGTGTGTTGCATTGAGCTGTCTGTGTTATTCAATTGTGTTGATTCTTTGGTCCCTGTATCCGTGTCCGTTTCCAAATCTTTTCCCTCTCTGTGTCCTCCGTTTCATTATCTTTCGATTCCATTGGTCCCTTTTCTTCATCCTCACTTTGACTGTTCAGGTCTGTTTTTTCCTCACAAGACTCAGTTTCCATATTTTTTCTCTCTTCTTTGTTTTGCTTTCTTTTCGATGACGATCTTTCCTGGGGTGAGATTGTATTAGTTTTTCTTTGTCTCCTCCCTCTCTTCGGCATGGGTGTTGAGGTTAATTGTGGAGTGTTATCCTCTTGCTGGGTAGGCTCTACCTCCAGGATTTCAAATCGATTCTTTATGGGTGTGCCTTCTTCTATTTATACTTCTGATCTGCCAGTTTTGTTGGGGCTTAAATACCCCTCCCATTCTAGAGTCTTATGGGCCTCAATTTTTGTGATGTCCAGTTCTGGGAGGGTATGTATCGTTTCTTCTCTCTCCCTAACATTTTTTTATCAGGTTCATTATCTCCTCCGCCTGGTGTTGTTGTTTTCCTTGCAGGGTCTAAGATTTTCCCGCCAATAACGAATGGCTATTCGGAGTTACGATAACCTCCACTCTGGGTAATTCCTCTCAGCGAACTAACTCTTGCCGGGAGACGCGGGGATATCATTCTACTCAAATCAAGGTCTCTACCCTATCTCGATTCTGATTGGGTGGCGCTGTGCCCCTGTCCAATCGTCTTAGCGGCCAGTTCAACCTGTCTGTCTGTTTGCAGGGAAAGAAGTTAAGACACTCCCACTTCTTTCAGGCAACTTCTTTTGATCTTGGAAAACATTTCGACACCTAGGTGATAATTGGCTATCGTGACTTCGCAACTCCGATGTCCGGCTTTCCCCGTCTAGCTACGGCAATCTTACGTAACGGATTAGTGCTAGCCTTCGGCAATGTTTAACATCAAACAATGGCTTGTCAGAATTACCTTGATTATACACGTTTCAACTGGGCTACTCTGGGTCGGGGTAAACATGACAATGATAATTCATATATCAAGTGATTTTGGTTCTCAGCGGGTTATGTGGTCTTCTATCGTGTTAATGTCCGTATTCTACATGTTATCGGCACATGTTTGGGAAAAGGATATGAAATTCTATGTGGCCATAAAGATCTTTTTCACTTTGTCATTTGTTTTGATAGATGTTTGAGAATCGGACCTCTACCATTTGCAATTTTCTTTCAACAAGAAATATTGGTTCCAGGCACGGATGCTGTAAGGAAACTTGCAGTAATGAATTGGCTTTGGTCGATCGTTATACTCTGATGATAACCTTCTAGTCTAAAATAAAAAAATAGTACTTTAATTTACTGATGCTTAGTGTGAGATGGTTAGTGCCAAAATCACAATATATTTATTTTTATTTTGGCATCAACTTGTGTTGTGCCAGGCAGTGGTAAGAAGGTCGTGGTTCTGAGTGAAGATGCATCGCGTCAAAGAAACAAGTGTATGTACCTTACATAAGAACCAGATCTTGTGAGCAATGATTTAAGAATGAAGCTGCTAAATTGCAGTCCCTAAAGATCAAGAGATATTGAATGATATACATGGAAATAATTTGACGTCTACAAATGTGAAGGAAACACAGTATGTATTCCTGAGGCATTTATAAACACAAATGTTTAAGTTGGTTCTGAGCGCGGATGCTAAAATTGAACTAGTACTGTATAGCAGAGGTCCAGATATCGTCCATGCAAGTAAACACGGAAAGAATGAATAATATGACATTTGTTGATTTATACAGCACACTGAATTTCAAATATAATAGTTGGTAGCTATAGCATGATAAAACATCTATGAAGTTGTTTTTGTTCCCCATCGGGATGTTATCGTTCATGATGTGAATGTCCGTATTCTATATGTTGCGGCACGTCATTGGGAGTAGGACACGAATTTCAATGTAACAGAAAAGATGCTTGTCATTTGTTCTGTTAGCAGTATGGGAGTCTGACCTGTACTATTTCTTGTTTTCTTTCAACAAGTAATGTTGTTCCAGGTACGTTTGCTATAAGGAAGCTTGAAGTAATGAATTGGGTTTGGTTGCATGTTACGCTGTATACATGTTACACTCTATACATGTTACGCTGTATAACACTCTCGTGTTAACCGTTTCGTCTAAGATAGTATTTACTTTAATTTACTGTTGGTTAGTGTCACGTGGTTATTGTCAAAACATAATATACTTATTTTTATTTTGGCATCAACTCATGAAACAAAACTAAATGTTATTTCTGCATTTAATGGTAAGCAAATTGAAGAGCTTTTACTATTTTGTGCTGAAGATAAAGTTTAAAATATTACAATGTAAGAAATTTGAAAATATTATAATGCAAGAAACAGTGCATATAACGTCTGTTTTCTACTGAAAGTATTAATAATAAATATCTTTAGCTTTGTCCTTTCTAACGGAGTAATTGCTGAATGTATTCGAATGGAAATATCATTTCCTAAAGTTTACATTCAAGAACATGCTCTCTATCAAAGCAATGGGGAACGGTATGTTATGGAGTTTGTACCAATCATTGTTCGGCAAGTAAAGTTTTAATGTTAAGTAGCCCACTTTTTAACCAGTGAATAAACACACATTTGCATTTGGCTATGTTTTCCTCCATTTTTCTGTCCAACCTAGTGATTCAACGTTTTAACTGTCGTCCTCTTTATTTATATCTGACTCCTTTCACTCAATAAGATCCATATTTTAAATAGTTTACATCATTCAATATTCAAATTGAAAGACAAGAAATAAAATGAAATTAAAACAAAGGCCGATTGCAAACTTATCAAACTTACACGTTGCAAGTGAAAATCAAAGACATTCGGTTGATATCTCTATCATAAAACTTTATTCACCAAATTTGATTTTGTGTAAGGATTCTAATCGTTTATCGGATAAAACAAATTTCTTAGAAGGACTTTACGATAGTTCCGTTACTGTATGGCCTACACTATATGAGCTGATTATACTTTAATAAATCCTGGCTCAAGATGGTAAGTTTGTTAGAATGTTTGAAGACTGCGGTTTCATTCCGAAATTGTTACAATCCGGAATGTAGTGTATGTGATTTGGATTTTTAATGTAGCTTTAACAATTTTTCAGCCATAGCGCTACGATGTCTGCAGTGTGTCAATGTATAGTGATTTCCAGCACTGGGGCATCATGTCGCGGACATGTAGCATGATGTCCCACCCAGTCACATTATCCTGGCACCAGGCCGACCAGTCTTAACACTAACTTATAATGCTGAGCGCATAGCGAGGCAGCTGTTAGTACCATTTATATAAGTCTGTGGTATGAATCGGCCGGAGTTCAAACCCGCTACCTCCCGCATCCGAGGCGGACGCTCTAACTAAAAGTCCACCTGAGCGGTGGCTTAGACTTTTGCAGGATTCTCGCATCATGCTAATGTTCGACGGGTGGGTGGCCAGAAATGCTGATTCAGAGCAGGATGAATTAGCCCGTGGACCCAACAAATACAAGCAGATTATCTACCGATGCATAAGGAGCAAACACGTAAACGCGGAGCAAATAAAAATCATGATAGCTAATTAAACAACTTTTGCAAAATATATATAATATTTTGAATGGGCGATAGTGATATGGCTATCCACAAGAGATAAAAATTATATTTTATAGAAGGATACAATTACTCCAAAAATTAATGTATTGTAATTCCTTGATAAAAGCAAATATGACATTAATATTTATTATTGGGAAAACATACGAGATCAACAGTCGCAAAATCTTGTAATAGAAAAAATAGATATCAAAATGTTAGGTTTTGCAATTTTGGTCAATATTTAAATACGAAAATCAATATTATGAGCAAATTATAAAAATGTTTCTTGGACAGCTTCATATTGGCGATTCTAACTTTATTGTATGTGAAATGAATTAAAAGTAACTTTTAAGAAAGATGCTCTACTGAACAGATTTGTGAAATTTAGTTTCTGAAACATAAAAGGACTTTTGTATTTGGAAGAAAGGAATAATGTAAAAAGATACATGGTACAAAATAATCGGTTTGATCTTTTATCGTATTAATGGGATAATTGATAATTAAATAAATTGTATGTCAAATCTATGCATTACATACCATGCATTTCGAATCCTGGTACTAAGAACAATTTAACTGTATGCAGATACATTTCAGCCAAGCATGATGCTGAAACTATGTCTTGTGTATTATTCCTCAATGTAAATTTCCTCCGTAAGCTGAAACTATGTCTTGTGTATTGTTCCTCAATGTAAATTTCCTCCGTAAGAAAGTATATACTAGCTCAATAACGTGTAACGCAGCAGAAATCTAGACAACATTAAATTGATTAGATTTTTGAGAATATTTTCTACCGGAATTATTTAAATTATAATATAAGTTTACATAATTAAGTAGTGTACTTATCTGTTCTATTTTCCTCGAATGCACAACTTTGTTAAAAGATATCGACACTAAGGTGGCCTTAGTCTTAAAGCTCGGATCATCTGTATTGATTACATGAATAAACATGATGTACTGATTAACATTTGGAATATATTGTACAGAAAGTCCTCACATATATTAACGTATGTAAAAACCCCAGTCTGATTTTATTATGGAAAATTAAGAAACATTCAAGCGGAAAGGTAACATATCACATTTACGGAAGAATCAATTTATTTTCAAACAATATCGTAAATCATATATCACACACTTTGACTAAACTCTTTGAGTTAATTGTACTTTAACTATAAAGTTAGACGTGATTCTTCGGTGAAAACTACATGCTGAAAACCAAAGTCACTATAAATTTAAGCGTGAAATAATGTCAGAACGATATAATTAATTCCAGACATAATATTTAAACTAGGTATGAACGAGTAGGAACATTTTGGTTTCTACCCGGTCGAGTTTCTCCGCTCTACAGTAGCTTTTTCCCTTACCCTTTAACCTTTCCTGTTCAAAGTACCGCTTTATTCCTCTCAACTCTTCCATGCAGCTGTTCTATCTTCGATGAAACTTTTTTTTTTCACACTGACACCCAGAAAGACGGGGGGTGGGGAGGGGGAGGGGCGAGGGTAGGGGGACCGACCCGGCAATATCATATTTTTTTCTTAAAACCCGGCTGGCCGGGTATCTTAGGGTTGTATAAAAACCCTACCAGGGTCTGGGTGGCCGGGCCGTGTAAGCGTCCATCACTAATTTAAAGACATATTTATTTACATTTTGCACTCAAAGCGGGAAAGAACTGTAATAATATTTTTATATAGCAATGTAAATGACACGAATATAAAAAATAACAATTATTTTTAGAAATCGTTTCTCTTCTAAAGGTATATGTAATTCAGGCAATAATTCTTTATTTATAGACTGCACACTTTAAGTAACGGACCTAACTTTAGACAGGTTATAAATCTATTGCTTGTAGTGGTCAACATGTCAAACGTGAACAACCGAAAACAACTGGACTGGCTAATGAGATGATGTTCATGTTTAATTCTCTAATAAGTCCAATTCGTACATTATTGAAGCAACTGAAAGAAAGAAAGAATTTGTTAGGAAACAGCAAGACGCTTAAACTTTAATTCCTTGAGAACTCAGTGAAAGTTTTACTTGAAGCGTTTAATTGCATTACACACTTGAATCATTATGCATTTAATTGCATTACGCACTTGAAACATTAAGCGTTTATTTGCATTACACACTTCAATCATTAAGCATTTAATTGCATTACACACTTGAAACATTAAGCGTTTAATTGCATTACACACTTGAATCATTAAGCGTTTAATTGCATTACACACTTGAATCATTAAGCGTTTAATTGCATTACACACTTAAATCATTAAGCATTTAATTGCATTACACACTTAAATCATTAAGCGTTTAATTGCATTACACACTTCAATCATTAAGCGTTTAATTGCATTACACACTTCAATCATTAAGCGTTTATTTGCATTACACACTTCAATCATTAAGCGTTTAATTGCATTACACACTTCAATCATTAAGCGTTTATTTGCATTACACACTTCAATCATTAAGCGTTTAATTGCATTACAGACTTGAAACATTAAGCGTTTAATTGCATTACACACTTGAATCATTAAGCGTTTAATTGCATTACACACTTGAATCATTAAGCGTTTAATTGCATTACACACTTGAATCATTAAGCGTTTAATTGCATTACACACTTAAATCATTAAGCGTTTAATTCAAAATAATTTCTTGCAGCTATAGTATGATATGGGATACGATTATATTATTTGAATAACGTAGTAGCAATATCTCAGGGTACTACTTCAATCGAACACTTTGTGGTTCTAAATGTTGAGGCATGATTAAGTGAAGACGTATTATTCAAGTTTGCTTTCGGTATTCATTATCAAGAAAAAGGCAAAGCGTCATCGGAAGGAGATTATGATACTAAGATGATGAACGAAGCAATACTAGGAAGGTAATATTTGAGACTCCAAATGAAGTATTAATAGTAAAATTGAAAATTATTAGGAGGAAAACAATACTTTTATAACTGAGTTATAAAGTATTATCTCTAATTTTGACTTTATCGTTGTTATGTTATGTATAACTTCTTATCTTTTCATATAATCTTGAATTACCCTGATAACATGGATGACACTGACTTTCTGTGTCACATACCGTTTACCCATAGCTTTGTGAGCAGTTCTTGAATGTAAACTTTTGGGAATGCTAGCTCCAATCGGATACAGTCAGTGACTATTCTATTAGAAAGGACAATGTTAAAAGTATTTATTGTTAATACTTTCACTAGAAAACAAAAATTATTGGCACGGTTTCCAGTATAATTATATCTTAAAATTTTCTGCATTATATAATATTTTACATGTTATCTTAGTACAAAATAATAAGTTCCTACTTTTGCTCAATATATAATGTACAAGTAATAGGGGCGTGCCTAAAGTATTTGGCACCCGGGGCAGATCATCCTTTGTCGCCCCACCCCCCAATAATTTTACAATGTTAACACACACAAAATATATTACGTTTGCGAGTAGATTTTTAAACAATAAAGTACTATCATAAGCAAATTGGAAATACCTTTTACTTTGGCGAATTTTCATTTGGTTTGAAAACTTGTACTGGTATTCAACTCTCTGGATAGTACCCTCGAAAATTTTGGCTGCCACGTGGGGCTGACTGCCACCCCCCCCCCCCGCACCATCCCTTAGTACGCCACTGAGAAGTAACATTTTTGTTTGACATGCGGAGTTTTTTTAATTAAAAATGCTAAACTGAAGCGCTAAATTATAATAAAATTACAGGTAGTGGGTTCAACAAGAGGATACTGGGGGTGGGTGGGTGATCAGTTTCAGCTAGAAATAGCAAAATTTGGAATGAAAAACTAAACTATGAAAAGCATAAGAAAAGAAAACTTCTCGAAATTGAATCCCACTCCATGAGAACTACAACCATTACTACTACTGCTGTTAATACTGATGATATTGTCTACATCTACAGCTTTTATTTTTTTAACTGTTCAGACAGCAAGTCCTCTTTATTAAAAAATGAATACAATTAAAACCTTCCAGTAATTTGCAGATTTTGACAAATATTACTTTTCTCAGAGATATAAGTATAAGCACTTTACTTATAACTATTGTTTTAAAAACTGCAGTAGGCATATAGAGCTCAGAATTCGGAAAATAAAGCATTATAATATTGGATCAAATGAGACACGAATTATCTCATATAAAGCATTATAATATTGGATCAAATGAGACACGAATTATCTCATATAAAGCATTATAATATTGGATCAAATGAGACACGAATTATCTCATATAAAGCATTATAATATTGGATCAAATGAGACACGAATTATCTCATATAAAGCATTATAATATTGGATCAAATGAGACACGAATTATCTCATATAAATGTCAAGCTAGCCACCAGTCTTATAAAGGATTTATATGAAGATTAACAAATAAATAAAATATACATGGAGACACAGCATGAAGTAATAAATTACTACCATATCGGGTTTTGTTGTTGTTATTGTCGTTGTTGTTGTTATTGTTGTTGCTGTTGTTGATGATGATGATGATGATGATATTCTGCTATATTGTGAAAAGCAAGAAGATGAAATTCATTGTAAATTTAAAAGTAATGCGAAATGAAAACATAAATCTACAACGTTGTCGTCAGTATGAATTGCATTAGATATTAACTTCCCATTCAGGTAATTAGTAGAAGACTTTCTATCAGTTTTACCTAGACTTTGAACTAATTGCTGTTGATCCTATGTAAGTTCTTCAGATAATATTCAATTTCATTTAGGCAAATCTGTGAACAAGCAATGTGTATTTTCTGTATGTTAAATAAGATAACTTTAAATATGATGAAAGGGCATACATCAATAACAATCTCCCAATAGTTTTGCTACATCAATAATTGGGCAATGTTAGTATTTAAAACTTTATTAAGCAGTGTGGTCATGAACAATAACAACAACAACAACAGTAATAATAATAATAATAATAATAATAATAATAAGTATAAGTATAATCCGGAATAATGTCACACGTACCGGATTCAATATTGCTTCGACGCGCGTTTTAGGTATGGCCATTGGCTCCCGAGGATGTTAAGGAAACACGGTACTAATTATACGGAAGAACTGTGAACCAGTCTAGAAATGGGTGAATAAATAATAGAGTATTTACAGGTTTGGTGGTCCATAATTGGTTAATAATGAAAATTAAAATTTTAGGAAAAATATCTTTTGAGAGCTTATCCTATATGTAATGTAAAAAAAATATTGACAAATTTCTACTGATGCAATTTTAGCATTTTTACAGGCTTGACTCAGGAGTACTCAATACTGAAAGTAGCACCTGATTCATTTGGTGCAGAATCAATAACACGTGTTTCATGCACATGTATGTAAACAAATTGCCGCGGGTCATATGGTGTTCTCCACACATAAGCTTGCATCAAGGTTAGATGTGCACGAAAAATTATAGGTGTCATTATCAGCACCCATAAATTTTAAGTTATTGAATTTTGAATATGATAGTGTTTCCATATGTTTACCATTGGAGTGGAATTAGTACCGTGAGTCCTTAAGTGGTTCTGAGCAGAGATAGTTTGGTTCCTATCAGATGTGAACTACAGAACCCTACTCTCACCAAAATGAGACAGGAAAATGCTCAAATATAGACTGTGACTACATTCGTGGGTACTGAACCGGAAGTAATAACTTCGCCCCGAGTCCGTCTGTGGGACGGAACATTCTGTGGGCGTAGAGAGGGTGAAGCACCTGGAAACATGAAAGCTTGCTATAATCTAGATATGCGCTCATTGTGTGTGGGGAGAAGGTGTGTGTGTGTGTGTGTGTGTGTGTGTGTGTGTGTGTGTGTGTTGGGTGGTGGGCGCCTGGTCTCCGGGTTCACTTCTCCATCAGCCCGTGTATCCTATATTTTAGATGTATTTGTCTACCCGCCTGTTGTAGTTTTACTCTTTCAGATACTAGCACGCATTTGTGTATTGACTTTTAATAAGAAATATTTAATAATTTAAATTTAAGTTAAGTATATGTGTGTGCATGTGTCTAAAACGATTGATTGATGACATGCGAGAGATGAATTAAAATAGTCAAGATACTTTGTAACATATCGCGTTGTCCTTGTCATATCCTTTAATTGAATGAAAGGCAATAACTTGTCTCATCTTGTATGATTTGCTTCTGCTATGCCTGATGTGAGAATCTGAGAATGTGTTTGATTAAGAACGTTTCTGTTCTTTCCTGTAATTGTATCCCTAAATCGATGCATGCGAGTACGCCCTGTGTTATGTCAAGCAATCTTAATGTCACAAACTGTGTAATCTAAGAAACTGTATGCAAAAATTTATTCTTTATTCCATCTGTAGCAAACTGAATGTGAGAAGGTTTGTTTTTTATTCAGTCTCTAGGACACTGAATGTGACAAGTGTCGTGGAATTGTGTGGTATACAATGCATTATATATGAACAAAATGTAATCGGATCTCGTTGTCTGCAGAGATAAATCGATTACCTCGAGTTTTCTGATCGTATAGTTTACTGTAGTCGAAATTATTGCTGCACAGTCACAATACAACGAGTTGCGTCAGGAAGCTGTCAACTTGACGGAAGGCTTCCTAAGCAACAAGAAGCATGTAAAGCAGAATGTGGCTCTGTCCGACCAAACCAGGTATTGCTTGTATGTTTCTGACACACACCAATAACCTTTAGGGGTGGAATCTTCAGCTGTAGAGTTATGTGAAATATAAAACTTTGTTATTTCTTGCAATCCGTTGCCACGATAAAGAATTTCTGTGTATATATTTGAAGTTTCAGAATTTATCCAAATTTATAGAAAATGAGATCTATGTCACATAACGCCATGCTATCAGATAGACTATAATCCGTTTCAAGTCATTTTTATAACTGGACATTGAATTCAATTGTACGTTGCATGTATTAAAGGAAGAGTGATGTTCGAGTTCTGATACTCAGCGAGATTATTGGTGTCGGACACATATTCATGTACGAACTTAGATGTTATAATAATCTCGTACAGCAGTTTTGAGGAAATGTTTTAATGTGTAACAACACCATGTCTTGTGCGCGCATGCGTAGCATATGTTATATCATTGCATTCGTACTAGTGTAATACACGCTCAATCTCTATATTTTTAAGCTGTTTTGTGACGGAGAGTCGTAGAACTCTGTGGGGTTTCTTGCAAACCGTATGATGCTGTCAAATGTGACGTAAAGGACGGCATTGATTTATTCACAATAAGGAACCAAAGCTTTGAACTAGGGGTCTGAAGGAAATAATGAGGATTTTGAGGGATTCTTCGCAGACTGAGAACGGCGGGCTATGCTTGGTAGCTCCTTTGACCATTGGATGAGAGCTGTAGTACCAAAATACACCACTAGATACACATATTCAATTTTTAACACATATTTTTCAGTATTAATATAAGGGAAATTGATGATTTGATATCGCTATACAAACGAAAATTAATAAAACATTCTTCTTGTGGATGAAATATACATTATTCATATTTAATATAAATTCTCTACATTTATCACCCTTGGTCAAAGAATCGTGGATTGTTCATATGTGTGTGAATTCTATAATTTGATCATCCTTGATAGTAGTTCAATATGTCAGTCATATTTGATTATGGGATTATTATTTGTTTACAAGTTGTATACGATGATTCTAGTTCGATTTCTTTTGCAGTTGCATGTTCTGATTAGTTCCATTCAGGAATGATATTTTTTCCTTATATTAGGTGGAGAACTCATTGCGCATCATCAAAACCAGCCTTGGGTATTTGCGTATGATTATGATGTCAGATTCATTCATCGTTCAGTTACATTATAAATGAACCTCGAAACTTCGTTGTGTCTTCCCTAAATCTTATCACATCCTGCTACACCCTTTTACGTATCTAGAGACAGAGGTTAGTTTCTTTAACGCTTTAGACATCAGAGATACGAATAAAGTCTGAAATGCATTAATACCTGATGTTTTCTGTAACACATGCATGTATATGAAGAGAGTTAAGGAAGTTATGGCAGCAAAACTTGTCAATGTAGAATCATTTGTATTGTTTATCTGAATTATAACACTTTTAGTATTGTTTACTGCAAGCAAAATTATTATACTTTGTATAGAACCAATTACAAGACAAAATTTGTAGGTTTCAATTGTCACATATCTGTGTGTGTATATATATATATATATATATATATATATATATATATATATATATATATATATATTCTAAGTCTCTGTTGTTTTTTGTAAACCTATTTCTTGACCAAATAAATCAGCCAAGGAACAACTCCAGTAGTCATTACTCAAATTTATTCGAGTCTCTGCCTGTCAGGGCATTTCGGTAGTGGTCTTATTCATATCTTGTTAATGACCATTACAAGCAATTGAAAAGAGCTTCTATAATCATATTAAAAATTGCAAATCAAAATGACGATGAATGTAATGCATTTAATGGCATACATGTTACTCATGTCTTTCAAGGTTAGAAACGTTATACAAATCACAATAGGTTCCAATGTAATTTTCAGACCAAACAAAGAAGAAAGTCACAAGATGAACACACTGCTAAATCGATCAATTAAAAACATACAAAAGAACACGTTAATAGGGGATACTTTGATAATGTATGTGTTGTACAGGCTTGTATTGACGAAGCATATAAACACTGTAGTGTCTGGCAAAGATTTAGCTGATTAAAAACAGATATTTAAAAGAAACAGATCGATTAAAAAACTATGTAGATTAAAGTCTGTGATAAGTGGAAAAATTAAATTTTAAAAGAAAATAAGAAAAAGAAATTCGCCTGGACACAGCTATGGGCATAGAAGTTCTGCATCTATGTTTAAAATGAGTGAAATTGACAAAAGGTTGGATGGAAACAAAAAGTGGCAGGATGATGAAACCCAGCTAATGCTTGGGTGTATAAAGCTATATGCTTGGGTGTATAAAAAGCTATATGATTGTGTGTATAAAGCTATATGCTTGGGTGTATAAAGTTATATGCTTGGGTGTATAAAGCTACTAATGCTTAGGTGTATAAAGCTACTAATGCTTAGGTGTATAAAGCTACTAATGCTTGGGTGCATAAAGCTATATGCTTGGGTGTATAAAGTTATATGCTTGGGTGTATAAAGTTATATGCTATGGTGTATAAAGCTACTAATGCTTGGATGTATAAAGCTACTAATGCTTAGGTGTATAAAGCTACTAATGCTTGGGTGCATAAAGCTATATGCTTGGGTGCATAAAGCTATATGCTTGGGTGTATAAAGCTATATGCTTGGGTGTATAAAGTAACATGCTTGGGTGTATAAAGTTATTTGCTTGCGTGTATAAAGCTATATGCTTGGGTGTATAAAGCTACTAATGCTTGGGTGTATAAAGTTATATGCTTGGGTGTATGAAGCTATATGCTTGGATGTATAAAGCTATATGCTTGAGTGTATAAAGTTATATGCTTGGTTGTATGAAGCTATATGCTTGTGTGTATAAAGCTATATTCTTGGGTGTATAAAGCAACTAATGCTTGGGTGTATAAAGCTATATGCTTGGGTGTATAAAGTTATATGCTTGGGTGTATAGAGCTATAAGCTTGAATGTATAAAGTAACATGCTTGGGTGTATAAAGTTATATGCTTGGGTGTATAAAGCTATATGTTTGGGTGCATAAAGTAACATGCTTGGGTGTATAAAGTTATATGCTTGCGTGTATAAAGCTATATGCTTGGGTGTATAAAGCTACTAATGCTTGGGTGTATAAAGCTATATGCTTGGGCGTATAAAGCTATATGCTTGGATGTATAAAGCTATATGCTTGAGTGTATAAAGTTATATGCTTGGTTGTATGAAGCTATATGCTTGTGTGTATAAAGGTATATTCTTGGGTGTATAAAGCTACTAATGCTTGGGTGTATAAAGCTATATGCTTGGGTGTATAAAGCTATATGATTGGGTGTATAAAGCTATAAGCTTGAATGTATAAAGTTATATGATTGGGTGTATAAAGTTATATGCTTGGGTGTATAAAGCTATATGCTTGGGTGTATAAAGCTATATGCTTGGATGTATAAAGCTCTATGCTTGGGTGTATAAAGCTACTAATGCTTGGGTGTATAAAGCTATATGCTTGGGTGTATAAAGCTATATGCTTGGTGTATAAAGCTATATGCTTGGGTGTATAAAGTTATATGCTTGGGTGTATAAAGCTATATGCTTGTGTGTATAAAGCTACTAATGCTTGGGTGTCTAAAGCTATATGCTTTGGTGTATAAAGTTATATGCTTGGGTGTATAAAGCTATATGCTTGGGTGTATAAAGCTATATGCTTGGATGTATAAAGCTCTATGCTTGGGTGTATAAAGCTACTAATGCTTGGGTGTATAAAGCTATATGCTTGGGTGTATGAAGCTATATGCTTGGATGTATAAAGCTATATGCTTGAGTGTATAAAGTTATATGCTTGGTTGTATGAAGCTATATGCTTGTGTGTATAAAGCTATATTCTTGGGTGTATAAAGCAACTAATGCTTGGGTGTATAAAGCTATATGCTTGGGTGTATAAAGTTATATGCTTGGGTGTATAAAGCTATAAGCTTGAATGTATAAAGTAACATGCTTGGGTGTATAAAGTTATATGCTTGGGTGTATAAAGCTATATGTTTGGGTGCATAAAGTAACATGCTTGGGTGTATAAAGTTATATGCTTGCGTGTATAAAGCTATATGCTTGGGTGTATAAAGCTACTAATGCTTGGGTGTATAAAGCTATATGCTTGGGCGTATAAAGCTATATGCTTGGATGTATAAAGCTATATGCTTGAGTGTATAAAGTTATATGCTTGGTTGTATGAAGCTATATGCTTGTGTGTATAAAGGTATATGCTTGGGTGTATAAAGCTATATGCTTGGATGTATAAAGCTCTATGCTTGGGTGTATAAAGCTACTAATGCTTGGGTGTATAAAGCTATATGCTTGGGTGTATAAAGCTATATGCTTGGTGTATAAAGCTATATGCTTGGGTGTATAAAGTTATATGCTTGGGTGTATAAAGCTATATGTTTGGGTGCATAAAGTAACATGCTTGGGTGTATAAAGTTATATGCTTGCGTGTATAAAGCTATATGCTTGGGTGTATAAAGCTACTAATGCTTGGGTGTATAAAGCTATATGCTTGGGCGTATAAAGCTATATGCTTGGATGTATAAAGCTATATGCTTGAGTGTATAAAGTTATATGCTTGGTTGTATGAAGCTATATGCTTGTGTGTATAAAGGTATATTCTTGGGTGTATAAAGCTACTAATGCTTGGGTGTATAAAGCTATATGCTTGGGTGTATAAAGCTATATGATTGGGTGTATAAAGCTATAAGCTTGAATGTATAAAGTTATATGATTGGGTGTATAAAGTTATATGCTTGGGTGTATAAAGCTATATGCTTGGGTGTATAAAGCTATATGCTTGGATGTATAAAGCTCTATGCTTGGGTGTATAAAGCTACTAATGCTTGGGTGTATAAAGCTATATGCTTGGGTGTATAAAGCTATATGCTTGGTGTATAAAGCTATATGCTTGGGTGTATAAAGTTATATGCTTGGGTGTATAAAGCTATATGCTTGTGTGTATAAAGCTACTAATGCTTGGGTGTCTAAAGCTATATGCTTTGGTGTATAAAGTTATATGCTTGGGTGTATAAAGCTACTAATGCTTAGGTGTATAAAGCTACTAATGTTTGGGTGTATACAGCTACTAATACTTGGGTGTATAAAGCTACTAATTCTTGGGTGTATAAAGCTATATGCTTGGTTGTATAAAGCTACTTATGCTTGGGTGTATAAAGCTACTAATGCTTGGGTGTATAAAGCTACTAATGCTTGGGTGTATAAAGCTATATGCTTGGGTGTATAAAGCTACTAATGCTTGGATGTATAAAGCTGCTAATGCTTGGATGTATAAAGCTACTAATGCTTGGGTGTATAAAGCTACTAATGCTTGGGTGTATAAAGATACTAATGCTTGGGTGTATAAAGCTACTAATTCTTTGGTGTATAAAGCTACTAATGCTTGTGTGTATAAAGCTATATGCTTGGGTGTATAGACTATATGCTTGGGTGTATAAAGCTATATGCTTGGGTGTATAGAGCTATATGCTTTTCGTGTTGTACCATTTTCTTAATAGCATTTTATATTTTCGAAATAAATGTCATTCAGAATGCTTGATAATTGGAAATATCATTGTGTTCATTTGCAATCAAATTGAAGAGTAATGTTGAATTTTACAAACTTTGTATATACTTAGTCACCTATCGTCAGGTTAACACCCTGAATGACTAACTTTTGATTCCATCTGTAACATGATGAAAACACAGTAAATGAAAGGCGAAATATTTGCACCGTCAAACAGCATAACAAAAATAAATAATTGATGAGACTTCAATATCCGTTTGATTATAAAGTTACGGCCTTCAAACTCTTTCTGCAGTTGCAAGTTGTATTTCAACTTCCATAAGTGATGGTAATTTACGGTCTTTAGACACATTATCTTCTGCATCAATCTATATCAGATTAGGCCAGTTAAAACGTATGCTCGATTCCTTAGGGGTTTAAGAGCTATAATGCAAAAATAATGAGGTTATCTATATATGGGTTATTTATGCCTTTTAAGAATTAAAGATGTATAACAGCTGTGATTTTCAACTTTTCAACTCGTCCATTATATTTCTTCATTCCCAACTTACATAAACATAGTTCTATATTTTGGGTCTGGTCTATATCTTTCTCTATGGTAGGACGTATTTATGACCGGTGTGTCATTTAAATGATGGAAGGGAACGGCATTGATATTATCCAAAAAACGACGTTCGTCTCAGAGGCAGACAAAGCAACCTTATTAACGGATTCATTGAATAACTCTTGATCGCTTGTATGACAGAACTAAATTCATATATTGTCAATTGCACTTGTAATTAAATTAGTAACTTCGATACATCCCAAACACAAAATTTTTCTCTATGTGACATTTTTTTCAAAACAAAAACTTAAAACTTTATTTTGTGTCTGTCCTAAACAAACTGAATTTAGATCGTACCTACAAAATGCACACATTGTAATACCGCACATCTCGTCATTAAAAGCCTGGAAATTTCCTGTTTGCCAACGAAAAACGATATACAATATATCTGAGAAAAACAGTAATATGGAACCAATTTATATTTATCTTCATGTCCTCACAGCAACTATGATCAAAAGGATTGGCATAATTAATATGTATATATAATTTAGTATGGCATATTATTATATGCTCATATTTTTCTCCGTTAACTTTGCATTGTCAGAATCGTTCAATATTTCACGATACTGAACTCGCGCGCAACTTCATATTGCACTCACAAAGGAACTACTTTCTATTGTAAACAAACAATGGACGCAGACGCTAGCACTTTTGATTTATAAACGAATCATGTAGACTCGCGTAGCAGGCGCTTTAGGTTTTGGTTGATTACATTTGTTTCTGAATGAAGTAAAGCAGATGTTTCGTGGACTGCCACATACCAGCTGCATTGGCACATTCCGCGTAAACTTTTTCTGATACAATGTTTCGGGTTTAGGCTAGCTATACAGTTGTAAGCGACAAAAATACCTAAATCTATTCATTCCAGATCAAATGGAAAAGTTGTTGTTATGCACATTTATTCACAATGTGACTCCAAATTTCAATTTTAAGTAGACCAAAATGGAACATAGATAGCAGATGGAACATATTAAGAGATAACCAGATAAAGTTTGAATGAACATGAATTTGAAAAAGGAGATTCCAAAAGAACTGTTTAAGTCGTATTAAATATTTGTTAATGCCGTGACCAGCAAAATTTCAAAATCATTTTCAGATGCGGAAATTTGCACTATGACATTATTGATAAGCAATTCTACCGATTCACAACCTGAACATTTTACAAACTGAACTGAAAGATTACTACGACAGCCATTTAAATTAGGCATTTTACGGGATTTATGTCATTTAAGCCATATTTGCTCCTATACGCCCCGAGTTCTAGTTTGAAAACATTATGCGTGTAGATTTTGAGTAAGGCAATGCAGTGCAATTGGGAACTCCAGAAGTGAAGAAAGATTGGCAATTAGAATGTGTACTGGATGATGTGTTGTTTATGCATTTTTTGTGCTTTAACCCACACTCGTGTCAATAGTTGAATAATGCCAATGATTTGATCAATGATGATGCCTGCCATCTTAATTGATCTGACGTTAACTGTGCGTTTCCAACTATTCACCGGAGAGCCTTTTCGGATTTCTGTATCTGTTTTTACTGGCCAATATATACTACGTGTTTTTCCAGTGAAGGATATCCTGTTTTATATGGAGTCATGAAAATCGAAGGTGTTGTAAATGACATGATTAATGTCATGCGCATGTTCACTGACAACTGTAGAGGTTGTGAAGTTTAACAATATCAAGAAAAATCAATAGCTATGGTATTAATTATTTTAAAGGTTGTGGCTGTAATGATGTTTTCAGTTTGTGTTTGTAACATTCAAAATTCTTATGGCATTTCGTTTCATGCATTTGCTCCTATAATGTGTGTGATACACGTTATAGTGCCCTCTGTTTTCACATAACCATTTGTTTTATTTTGTTTACGGTAGTCATTATTTTTAGAGTGTATATGGTAATTCTTGTGGTATTTCTTACAGTAAAACCTCATTATGTCTTTCTCTTTTTCTCACATAATGCATATCTTGAACCCATCATTTGTATTTTCCCCAACTAGATTTCATGATATATTTTACTGCACAATATAACATTGTAAAGTCATATAAAATTACTCATGTTTTCATCTTGAACTAGCGTTGAT
Organism: Sinohyriopsis cumingii; assembly: GCA_028554795.2. NCBI lineage: Eukaryota > Metazoa > Mollusca > Bivalvia > Unionida > Unionidae > Sinohyriopsis > Sinohyriopsis cumingii. The sequence goes on along the minus strand of CM068835.1, from coordinate 117,188,965 downwards.
CTAATTTACAAAATATCAGTCTGTTGCTCATTTCGTGAAAAGGTAATGTAGCTTCTTTAGTTTAAACACACAGCGGGAAAATAGGTGACGAAAATAACAATGAACAATCAACCAAAGTTCAGCAACAGGATAAAACCATAACATTGTACAATCCAACAGACAAGCTTTAAGTCTGTCTCCATGTGGCTCACCTTTTCGTTCGATAAGTAATAAAATGTCTAGCGAAACAAAAAGAATCGACATAATTTAGCATCTTGCAGATAAATATCTTCACAGTTGTATGCAACATCCTGTCGAAGAGACTGTTGGCGTTTATAATTGGTCTATTATCAACAAAAGGCATTGAAAGAATTGATCATTTAATCATTCTATTTTCACTAAGCCAGTTCACAATCGACTGACTGATCAGACACGACGACATACCTGAAAAAATAATTAACTCCGAACTCTGTAAGGTCTGCAAAATATTATTTATATTCAGGGCTTTCAATTGAAGCAACAATTTGCAGAAGCCACTCAGTATTTTGTCGATAAGTAGCAGCAATACACATACGTTAGTACTGTAAGTCTCCGCAATTACTAAATCGACGTTCACTGTATCTAGTTTTACTTTGAAAGTACCTGCCATGACAGACTACATGGTTGCGGTCTTCAAGAAGGTATCAATTTTCAAATCAACATGAAGGCAAATGTTCATACTCTTTAAATGTATGCCATTATCTATTTTTTCTTCAGATATCCAGGTTAACTTCAAAATCAGTAAAAACTATTCTCTTTTAGACTATATCCATGATATGTCGTGGATCTGTTAGACTATATCCATGGTATGTCGCGGATCTGTATTTGAGCGAACCCCATTACATGATCATTAATTGCAGTAAAACATACATTGCACTGAACTTTTTAGAGACAAAGTGAACAAGCTTTTTCGATCATATCGTTAATATTTCTAAAACATTTATGTACAACCATCAATACAATAGAAAGGAGATATTCAATGATAATGAGACGATTACGATAGACCCAGAATATATTTTGGATACGTGGTTATAATTACTGGTTGAAATGCATTCTGGAAGCTTTTCTTTTCTAACTGATTCCCCTCTCAAACTTTACGACATAAAAGCTCAGTTAATCAGACTAGCTTTGAATGGAAGATGTTCGAAATACTTGTATGGACGATGTGACAGAAGTACAATGCTGCAGTAAAAGATTTTAGGGAGAAAACACTATTTTTGGTAGTCATTTACAGCCGAAATATGAACGAAATGGAACTGAATTTGGAGATAATAACTTAATCCCAAATGAAACGATATCAGATATTGTAAATATCTTGAAACATAATACATTAACTTATTGTCGATGAGATTATGTTTTTCTTTCCAAATCAAGGTACTGATGAGACCATAAAGTAATGCATTTACGTTGCCAACCAAAACATCTCTTGTAATCAGATACTGGCACCGAAGTTTTGTTTACTGTGGTGTCATTATTTAGTAATTGTATGACCTACATAAAAGTGTTACGCAGTAATGTCATTTGTGATTGAATGATCAATAATTGTATATCTCCAAATGTATCTTCTTTTTAACACATTTTGCATGTTCATCTGCAAACTTTTTATCATCTCTGTTAATCTTCTGTGAATAATTTCCCTAATTGGTGTGCCATTTAACACGCATTTGAAATGGCCGGGTATCTTGTTATTCATTTTTATCCATTTGTGCCATGTTAAAAACGTTGCCCTTGGGATGTTCACTAGTATACGATTCTTTTGCAAGAGTGATAAATCATTTTCATTTGCAGTTATTTTATCTGGATCAAATTAGTAGTTAATTAAATGGTTGTGTATATGTGTTAGCAGCTCCAAATTCACCTCTACTAACCACCTAGTGTCACTGGAATCAGGTATGTTTAATACCTTTACTACAGTAACCTAATTTGTTCATCACTAACCCATCTTAAATGTTTAACTGACATGTATTGGTTCATTGCCCAATCGTATAAATTGATACTGTAAGATGCATGATATATGACTAAGAGAATGTTGTATTCGCCGTATGACCTTGATATTTCGAAATCCCCATATGTATTTCCATCATTATCAAACACATCACTCCTTATTTGTGTTGGGGCTTTCTGTGTGATAGTATGCGTATTCCACCTCTGTTTCCATTCTCAATCATCAAAATTATGTTATAGTCTGTTAGAGTATAAGTTCTACGCTAAGTATATTTAACCTGGCGTCATAAGCTAACTCCGTCACACAGTAATAATGTGCTAGAACCAATTTGTATTTTACTATACATACAAGGCTTCGAAAATGTCACATAACATTAGTGTGTCCTTCACTTAGTTGTCATTAAGGTCACTTAGTGCATGCAGTATAAATTAAATGTATCTTTTTTATTTTAAGGTAATTTATAATTTAATATCTGGTTCATATTTCACAAGCATCTTGATTAAGAGATGATTGTCATAACTGGGTACGTTATGAGTTAATAGCGGTATTATTTTGTTTATCCGAAATTCAAATTACAGTCTCAATGTCTCAGGACTTCTCAGTTTACCAATGCAGTTATCATGGTCGCGAACTTTGCTTTTAGAGACGAAGCCTCGCACACCATCTGACCATGAGGCCTGGTCCACCTGTCTCGGCTTTTACGGAAGGGGAAAGATCAACGAGAATGGTCAGCGACTGCTGGAGATGTGCTGCTCCCACAGCCTATGTGTGACAAACACTTTCTTCAAATGCAAGGAGATCCACCAGGTGTCGTGGAGACACCCACGTTCACGCCACTGGCACCAGCTAGACCTCGTCATCACCAGGCGTGCAGAACTGGCCAGTGTCCTCCTTACCCGCAGCTACTACAGTGCCGATTGTGACACGGACCATTCCCTCGTGGCCAGCAAGGTGCGAATATTACCCAAGAAGCTGCACCACGCCAAGAAGAAGGGTCACCCACGTATCAACACCTGCTGTGCAAGCAACCCAGAGAAAACACAGCAGTTCATCAGCAAACTGAAGGAAGCCCTCACCAAAGTGACACCTGATGACACCATTGATTCCAAGTGGTCCCATATCCGTGACTCTGTGTACAATTCAGCCATCACAGCTTACGGGAAGAGGGAGCGAAAGAATGTCGACTGGTATGAGGCAAACTGGGAGGAGATGAAGCCCGTGACTGAGGCAAAGAGGAAAGCCCTCCTGGCATACAAGGCTGCACCTAGTCCCAGAACACTACAAGCCCTCAGGATTGCAAGGAATAATGCCCAGAAGACCGCCCGCCGCTGTGCCAACACCTACTGGCTGAACCTTTGCAACAGTATACAGACAGCTGCTGACACCGGGGATACAAGAGGAATGTATGAGGGTATCAAACAAGCGACAGGCCCCCCCAGCTACAAGACCGCCCCCCTCAAGTCCAAGACGGGCGAAGTCATCACAGACCAGGGGAAACAACTGCAGCGATGGGTTGAGCACTATCTCGAGCTATATGCAACCCAAAACAATGTCACTGGAACTGCCCTGGACGCCATTCCAGACCTGCCTGTCATGGAGGAGCTAGACACACAGCCCACCCTGGAAGAGCTCGGAAAAGCCATCGATTGCCTTGCCTGTGGGAAGGCTCCCGGAAGCGACGGCATTCCGCCTGAAGTCCTCAAGAGCGGAAAACCAGCACTGCTCCAGCCCCTACACACACTCCTCTGCCTTTGCTGGGAACAGGGATACATCCCACAGGACATGCGTGACGCCAACATCGTCACTTTGTACAAAAACAAAGGAGACCGTAGTGACTGCAACAACTATCGGGGCATCTCCCTCCTCAGCATCGTCGGAAAGGCCTTCGCCCGTGTTGCCTTGGCACGCTTGCAGATCCTAGCCTCCCGCGTCTACCCAGAATCCCAGTGTGGATTTCGAGCCGGCAGGTCAACTGTAGACATGATCTTCTCACTACGTCAGCTGCAGGAGAAGTGTCGCGAGCAGCGGATGCCCCTCTACGTTGCCTTCATAGACCTGACGAAGGCGTTTGACATGGTTAGTCGGAGTGGACTCTTCAGACTTCTGCAGAAGATCGGCTGCCCCCCACGTCTGCTTGCTGTCATTATGTCGTTCCACGAGAACATGCACAGCACAGTGTGCTTCAATGGCGCAACATCTGAAGCATTCCCAGTCGTTAGCGGAGTCAAACAAGGCTGTGTCCTTGCACCGACGCTCTTTGCCATCTTCTTCTCCATGCTTCTCCAGTACGCATTCAAGGACTGCTACGAGGGAGTGTACATCCATACCAGGGCTGACGGCAAGCTGTTCAACATCGCCCGTCTCCGTGCTAAGACTAAAGTCACAGAGGTACTCATCCGTGAATTGCTCTTTGCCGACGATGCAGCCTTGACATCACACACGGAAGATGGACTTCAGCAGCTGGTATGCTGCCTCTCCCATGCATGTAAGGAATTTGGACTGACCATCAGTTTGAAGAAAACAAATGTCATGGCACAGGACACAGACTCCCCTCCCTCTGTCTCCATCGATGGGTACAATTTGGAAGTTGTCGAGAACTTCACATACCTCGGGTCTAACATCTCCAGCTCACTCTCCATTGATTTTGAGGTGGGCGGCAGGATTGCCAAGGCAGCAGCAGTGATGGCCAGACTTAACCAGAGGGTCTGGAACAACCCCAACCTCACAGAGAAGACCAAACTGCGTGTCTACCAAGCGTGCGTGCTCAGCTCACTTCTCTACAGCAGCGAAACATGGACCACCTATGCAAGACACGAGAGGAAACTCAACAGCTTCCACCTGAGATGTCTGGGGCGCATTCTGCACATCCAGTGGCAGGACAAAGTACCCAACACAGAAGTTCTAGAACGCGCCAACATGAACAGCATGTTCTCCATACTCAGCGAGAGGCGCCTTCGCTGGCTCGGCCATGTCAAGAGAATGGACCCAGGTCGCATTCCCAAGGACCTGTTATATGGGGAGTTAGCAGAAGGTGCACGACCAACTGGACGACCACATCTGCGCTACAAAGATGTTTGCAAGAAGGATATGAAGACAGCAAACATCAATGTCAACGACTGGAAGAGCTGTGCAAACAACCGTTCCAGCTGGCGTCTAGCTGTCAGGCAGGGAGTTCAAAACGCAGAGGAAAAGAGAAGAATAAAGCAAGCTGAAAAGAGAGCTAAAAAGAAGGATAAGCAAAAGCGTACTTTGGAGCTATGCCATCGTCTCTCGTAGACGGACGGATGCCAAGATATCATGGTCGCGAACTTTGCTTTTAGAGACGAAGCCTCGCACACCATCGGTGCTAAATAGTTCTCTGTCATATATGGCATATACTCATTAAGTTAAAATACATTTCATTTTTATCACTGAATATCATCGATTTTGCACTTTTCAGATTGTACAAAAGTATCCTACCATGTTAATTATGAGAACACTTGCATGCTATCAGTACCTCTGTAAACAATTGGCTTGCATCGTTGTTTTTTTTTAAATTGAAATGGCGCGCACACAGAAAACTGGCGGAATATGCAAGTGATTGCGCTGTCCTGGATTTACTGATTTGCTCTGTACATTCATTTGACCTCTGCGTTGTGTTAGCTCGTATATTAAATGTTGATACTTTAAAAATAGCAATTAAATACCCAAGGGGTTTGAATTAATGGTGACATTCTAAAATTTGGCAACTGATGCTTATGTTTGCTTTTCCTGTTGTTATTAATTTGACGCCAGTTTAATGGTTTTAACAAGTCCTTCAGCATGTTTTTCCTGTTCATTTTCCATCCATTTAACCGCTCTAATTGATTTGTCTTCAACGAATTCATTCATAATTATGGAGATATCATATTTGATTGAACTGTATTTTAATGCACTGTAATGGTATAAGGCATATCTCAAACCAATGGCTGTATCTACCCAAACTGTATTATAATGCACTGTAATGGTATAAGACATATCTCAAACCAATGGCTGTATCTACCCAAACTGTATTATAATGCACTGTAATGGTATAAGGCATATCTCAAACCAATGGCTGTATCTACCCAAACTGTATTTTAATGCAATGTAATGGTATAAGGAATATCTCAAACTAATGGCTGTATCTACCCAAACTGTATTATAATGCACTGTATTGGTGTAAGGCATATCTCAAACCAATGGCTGTATCTACCCAAACTGTATTATAATGCACTGTAATGGTGTAAGGCATATCTCAAACCAATGGCTGTATCTACCCAAACTGTATTATAATGCACTGTAATGGTATAAGGAATATCTCAAACCAATGGCTGTATCTACCCAAACTGTATTTTAATGCAATGTAATGGTATAAGGAATATCTCAAACCAATGGCTGTATCTACCCAAACTGTATTTTGATGTTATATCTACCCGTTCACTTGGTGTATTCAGTACAGAACCAACTGCATACAAAATCTTTCATCATTATTTGTATGCTTATGCGGGTCTTTTTATTTTCATCCATTCATGCAAATCTGTGAGATTCCTCTTACGACAGAACTCTATCTACATGCGATATTATAAATGCAATCCTATCAAATATCAGTCTCGTGCTTTCACATATTTGCAGACAATATTTGAAATGTAAAATGACGAATAAACGTTTAGTGCCATCATCTGTGCTAATTATGTCCTGTTCTGTGAAATAATTAATTATGTTCAGCATTCTCTCTTTTAAATTTTATCTTTTGTATTTTAGGGAAATAAATTGTTTGTTGCAATTTACAAAACGTGTCGGTTTTTGCTTTATTCTATTACTTAGTTGAAGACCATAGAGTCATAATAAATTGCTGTATAATAAACACTCAGTGTCCAAAGGCTCTGTCCCTGGGGTGGTCCACAGCTAGGAAACATTACCACCATAGGCAGAGTCCACACTGCAGATCTTTCCTCTACGTGATAGCACTATGTCCTCAGTTCGCACATTTGTGTTGCTCGTTTCACGGAACTCTGTCTGAAATTCATTAAACATGTTCCTAACACATTTTCCGCTGACCTAAGCTGCATCATTCGTACATATGGTGGCTAGTTTGGCCGTTTTTAATTTATTTGCCATTCTGTCATGTGACACCCATTGTGTGTTCTTCGCAAATGACCAGCTCTTTCATATTGTCCTTCTGGCCGAGAGGGTTGATTCAAAGCGTTTGCGCAGCAGCCTACTTTTTTTAAATTTAATTTTAACAATAAATTAATCATGTGTTGTTGTTTGTTTTTTTTTTTTTTTTGTTGTGTCTCTGGCAACCATTAGATACTGAAGTGACCTCGAGTATATAATGATATGAATAACGATATGACTTTCATATGTACTGTTAATTGTACCGTTATTTACGAAACGGAGTATGGATATTTACATATATATTTTTTCCGTTAATACATGTTCAAGTGCAAAAGCTCTTTCTGAGATTCTTTTAAATTGATTTAGAGGTAACTGAATACTTTGTATTCTTATTTTCATTTGAATTTCTCATTTTGATTGTTTCAAATTTTGAATGAACATATAAATAAAACAATTAAAATACTACTGGATAAAGAAGTAACTCGTGCTAGCATAACCAACGTAATCATATTTATGTACATTGAAAGTTTGTGATTTTGCTGTACCGCAGTGCGTTTCACTTGCAATGTTGATAGTAGCATAGTAAATGGTCTGGTGATCATTCACTTAAGCTAGCTAGATCGTATATTATGATATATTTGCATTTATCACACTGGTTGCTTTTGCCTGGTTTACAACAGCTTTGTATTTCTATCTGCATTTGGACAAATACCCGTTTCTATCCTGTTATGAATGTATTCTTCATTTGCCTGGTCAAATTTTGTGTCTATTTTTGTTTATATTTATTGTTCTACCACGTATTGGTGTGCATGCATTTTCATCAAATGCTGCAGGGATCTAAACGTACAGTATTGTATCTCCCCCCATTCAAACTTCTTACTAAATTAACAGTGTTATACATCGTTGGTATCGATTATTAGTACTTTTTTTTGCATAACAGTATCTAACTTGAAGCATCTTATCAATTCCACTGAACTGATTAGTAAGAATAGTAAGATTTTAAATACCGGGCATGTTTCAGTCGTAAGGTATATGATAGGCATGGCACACTACTCTAGAGCCCCTTAGTAAGGGAGGTGATCCAGCTTTGATGATATTTTCATGTTGCTTTCTGCACTAGTAAGGAAAATGGTTCAGCTGTGATTGTGTTTATGTGCAGTTGTATGCACTATTAAGAAAAGTGATCCAGCTATAAGTAGATGGCTAATGGGATAACCGGCATTTGAAAAAAGAAAACTAACTGGTCATTTTTGCTCATGGTCGGAGCAATTGCCCAAAGATCCGTTACTGTTATAAAGGACGGGCCTCGATAGGGGGCGATTTTGGCCCCCAAATTTGCGATTAATAAAAGTGCCTGTAAGTGCCTGTAAGACTATTTCTGATGGTTATGCCGTATCGGCTATATATCAACTGCAAAATATGTACACATTATATAATGAAATAGTGTGAAATTAACAGTTAATTTTGTTCCTAAATAGACCGGTTTTCAACTAAAAAATCTCAAATTTTAACATACTTCAGTATCTTTTAAGTTCACAAAATCTAAAAACACATTCGGAAACACTTTGATTTTTTTTTACTTTTTTTTTACAGAAGATACTTGTTGTAACCATTTAACACATATCCAAATCTTATATATGTTCTCTGTAATGGTGCGAAATCTTGTAGTACATTAAGAATAAGTGTAGAGAATGACAGGGTTTGGACAATCCAGAACTAAAATTTTAGGAAACTTTGGGCCATTTGAAAAAGATGTCATAAAATGATATTTTTTTTGAATAGTTATTAATAAGGGCTGACTAAAGATGTTTATTCTCACTTCGACGATAATTGAAATTGTGTCGGTTAGAGAAAGTGATCATAATTGCCTAAGGTAAACGAGGATAGTGTGTTTCCGAGACAAATTCAAGATTTTAAAGTAATTTTCCTCGCAATATTGGTCAGACGGAATTTTTCTTCAGAAAAGAGATGCTGGCTCTCAGATCAGTAAAAAATACTCTTTTCGTTAAATAACTCGTCCTGAGGAATGGTGGTCTGGAAATTTGAGTGATCCGAAACCAGAGAAGAGACAGTGAATCTTCTGATGATAAGCGAGAGAGTGCTCAAAAAGGCACAAAGTTATTGCCTCAAATGCGTACAATATATTCATTGATGTAAATTTGTAATTAGTTGTTGAATTCATTAGTTTAAATACATACTTTACAAAACAATCATGCATGTTATATGATTCATGTATTGTATGAATGTTATACAATATTTCGTTGGTATGAATGAGTTCGAATTTAGTAGTTTTGTATGCAATACCCGTTATGTATCGGAAGAATTTAATGCATTACTTCTGATACGAATTGTGAGAAGTAAATTATCTGTCTTAAAGTATTTGTATTATATTGCTGAGAACTGACTTTCCTATGACTGAAAATGTATGTCAATGAATTGCTAATCAGCAAAGTAAAGTAGCTAGGACAAGGAGTTAAGTCCATTAATTCGTTTGTGTAATGAAGTTGTGAATTATTTTCAGCCGAGAATCGAGGGTGTTAGCATTATGAACGTGTGTCGACTGACATAGTCAATTAGTAATTTAGAGCCCAAAGCTTCGTGTGATAGTTTATCTCAGAGGGCTAATTCTGTCATAGTTCCAGTTAAGAATGCAAGTAGCCATTAAAAATACATTATTTTATGATGGTAGGGTGTGTGTATCAGTATTATGTTGCGAAATGCTCATAGCTTAGTTTCGCTGAATTTCGATAGACGATATCTGACGTAAAAGAGAATGGTTATATCGTTTGATCCTAGGAGAAAAAAAAAACTCGCACGCATTTAGGTTGTGTACTATATTATTTGAATGAAAAAATAGCTCCATACATATACTGACAGTGGACAAAAGCGCAGTATACAAACAAGAAGGTTGGTGACCAGAGAGAGAGAGAGAGAGAGAGAGAGAGAGAGAGAGAGAGAGACAGAAGCTATTTGAATGCAGAAAAATGTAGCGGTGACGGTCATGTGCAAGCATATCTTAAATACTTTGCCGGTGTTAATTTGCATTTTTAATGTCTTGTACGTGTTTTTATTTTATTTTTTTTAACTTGATTTATGTGTGTTTTGTATGTACACTTGTGAGTGTGTGCACACACAAACAGAACTCTTGTCAGTATCGGGAAATATTGTCCACCAGAGTTGCTGCGTTATTTCAAATGAAACGATACATTAATAGACTTGATAGCCCCAAATCGGATATAAATTATATTTATCATTGAGTATGCTGCTCCGTTTTGTTTTTTGTTTGTTTTTTAAATAAAAAGGCAGGATGCTCAACAGGTTCGATGTCATATATGAGGGTGTATTCCCATGCATACTTCAGTATTTAAAAACTCTCCCTCAGAATGGATTCCAAGTCAGTGCACAATGAAAGCATTTTTGACATTTATTAGACGTTAAAGATGCTTATTTCCTTGTTTCATCATTAAATTGCATATTAAATAATTGGTGTTCTGCTATTCAAGGCTATGTACAATGTGTAATATTACAAAAAGGGGGGGGGGGCGTCTTTCAAGCCTGTATATTTTTCTCCTTCAACCTTCACAACTGTTTTCAACTAATACAATGGATCTAATAGATTATGCTTCTATACATCAGTGGAAGAATATGTTTTCAAATTATCTGAGAGCCAGATTTTTGTATAGCTTCTAACTGGTTAAGTTACGGTAATGACGTTAATGCATTAATGATTGGGAATGCGTGGAGTACAAAAACTGGAACGAATACATTTGTAATAAACTATCTACTGTTTTATTTTTATTTTCCTTCCTTCGTGCACAAAACTGCTTTGATGACTGACTTTCTGAACATTTAGATTTGATTCTTAATTATACACGGTAGCAACACACGACTGTTGCTACTGCAAAACAGAACTGTGAGGATTTTGCATGTATATTTATGGTAAAGAAATATACACATTGTTATTCTGTGACAATCAAGTCAAGATCTGGTAAGCTAAGTCATTGTTAAACATTAACATAAGCATAACTTTTTAATGAAAACGAAAATATGTGCAGTGGTAATCGAACGTGCTTAACGTAAATATATACAATGTTTCAAAACAAAAATATACCTTTCTACATGCTCTCATTGATTATTGACCAAATGTGTACAAATGCAAAATTTTAGACGTATCTCTATCGGCAGTTAGTATCATAGGCGCGTGTTACCCATACTGTCTTTAATCCACGAAAAAACAGACTCCATGCTAGAGGAGAAAAAAGACTCCATGCTAGAGGAGAAAAAAAAGACTCCATGCTAGAGGAGAAAAAAAGACTCCATGCTATAGGAGAATAAAAGACTCCATGCTAGAGGAGAAGAAAGACTCCATGCTAGAGGAGAAAAAAAAAAGACTCCATGCTAGACTCCATTTGAGGAGAAAAAAGACTCCATGCTAGAGGAGAAAACCATTTGCTTTTTAATAAGATATTTTCTTTATTAAAGGCGACCCGGATAAGAATTACATATAAACTTTTGGAAAAGAGTGGGATCTCTATCATCTATGAGTTCATATTAATCTGATTTGGGGACAAAATTTTCCCTTATCTAACCTTGACCTTTCACTATTATTCATTACTCTCATTAACCATTTGCTGCCGGCGAAAGTGCCAAGAAAAGCATCCAGACACATTTTGTATTTTTTCCAATCTCATCTTCGGGCACATATTTTAAAGCAATCCGAGTTGTCGTCACAGTTTATAATCATTTACGAGTGTTGCATCAACTTACACGGAATTCAGGCCATTCATAAACAGTACACAAAGAAAAGAATCGTTATTTAATTAATAAAGCCTCATCATCCTATAAATTATAGTTCCAATATAAAACCATTAGATTAACTTCAAGATTAAATTATCCTTCATGGGCTTTTAAAACTTTACCACTCAACACTTAGTAACAGAATTTCGTTTTCGAATGAAATATCGAGAGTTTAAAAATTGATATAATTTGCAAGCCATAGCTTAAAGAAATCTTAATGAAAAATCAAGTAATGACCGATACATTTCATACAAATGAAAGATATAATTAATCACACGACAAAATGCATTAATTTAATAATGTACCACAACGACTTTGAAGTATTACGTTACACGTGTCCACAAAGAGAAACTTCAGATTGTTACATGAATAAGACAATGTGTTTGAAATACATTTGCTCTTCTGTTCCGTTCTGCTCCTATTCTATAACTGGTATTATATGATGCTGGTTGATGACAGATACGGAAATCTAGGTGCTTGGGATTTTACCGCCTCTAATGCCACACGAAAAAAAAAACAATTTAAAAAAAAATGTTTGCATCACTAAGTCCTGGTATGCAAAGGTGTATTGCTGAGCGAATGCGTGGGAACCGCGTTCCCTTACTTTTGTGCGCGTTCCCTTACTTTTTTGCGCGTTCGCTTACTTTGCGTCGCCATTGCCCCAAGCATCAGAGTAACATGCTTTTTCCTCACTTCTTTATTGCGTTCTCTCATTTCTTTATTTAGCACTACACCACTGCACGTACTTCTTGTTAAAGATGGTCATACAATGAAAATAAGAAACCCAGCTTTACTAAATAGGCATATAATAAAAATAAGAAACCCAGCTTTACTAAATAGGTATATAATAAAAATAAGAAACCCAGCTTTACTAAATAGGCACAAAATAAAAATAAGAAGCCCAGCATTACTAAATAGGCAGATAATAAAAATAAAAACCCAGCATTACTAAATAGGCATATAATACAAATAAGAAAGCCAGCATTACTAAATATGCATATAATAAAAATAAGAAACCATGCATTACTAAATATGCATATAATAAAAATAAGAAACCCGGCATTAATAAATAGGGTTGTGCCAGGGGTAACAAGCAGGAAATTAAAAAAATTCAGAACTTCATTAAGTAAGTTTGTATGTATGTGTATACGTGTGGGTATGAGTGTAGCACTTGTGCAAAACACCATATGGCTGTCAGTATATAGGTTGGGTACATATATTAGAGAAAGAAATTGCGACAAACAGTATTTGCGATTTTCAAAACATTTCCATTGCTTTATTGATATAAAAAAGTACAAACATTGAACTAAGCATGTTCCCGGTGAAAGAACTGGAATGTTTTCTGATATTTAAAATCACAGACACAATAACAACAATAAAAATTGACAATATTTCAAGATACTTTAACTGTTAGAAAATAGAGGTCCTATAATAAACAATTTACAAAAAAGAGTTTTCTCCAGAATTACGTATTATTTTGTAGAAGTATGAGGAAGGCACGTTAATTAAAATTACATAGAAGATCAATAGTAAGGAACACACAATAGTGTTATATTATGCAAGGAAAGTATTTCTTCACAACATTTTCAAATCATATAAACAACATGGAAACAAATTATTTTTCTATGAAATGTTTGCACAGCTTATATGCAATTTCGTTCAACCTTGTAGCAATCGTATCAATATCAAGACGAGAAGATACGGGATACAACTCAAAACGTTTAAATGTCATGGCATAATACGTGAAATGTAAGAAATCGATGAGTGTCACGCCGATCCAACTGATGGTGTGCTCTCTAGAAGTAGGTCCCCCTCCTTATTTTTACACAACCGCATATATTTAGAAGGTGCGCATGACACAACCCAATCTATTCGATAATGCGCTCGTCGAGTACAAGGACCATTTAAATCAGTCATGTGTTAGGAAAACAAAGTTGTCGTAAACTTGACAACATGGTCCCATTAGACTATTGAATCAAACAGTGTTGAGCTTTAATAGAAGAGTCATTGTAATTCGCCATCCATTATGTTGTTCAATATCAGTTTTATTAGATACTAGCTTACTGAAACAGTGGATACATATTTGATGTATTCTACCTTACATGTTCAATCATCCAGGCATGTCATGGCGGATTTTAAAAGGCACATGAAGACCAAACACGTGATATAAATGTTTCCTGCCAGCTTAAGATAAAAGAGTGAAAATGATGTTTCATACAATTAAAATGTTCACAAAAGAAAAGGGTTTGAAAAAACTTAAATTGACGAGACATTCTTGTGAATAAAAATGCGTCTGCTTCATGCATTTTTAACTCGCAGACTTGGATTTTTAAGTTTCAAAGTGAAGAATATATCACAAAGCCTAGTAATTGAAGTTACGTTTCTTAAGCATTCTTGCACTTGCTGATTTCAGAGGGTGGAAGGAAGGGTAGCACTTTCAACATGTCCAGAATGCCCTCCTCCACACTGATTGTTGAGTTGTAGCCAAGCTTCCTGATCTTCTCGTAAGACACTTCATAGTCTCGTTTGTCTTTGTCCTCGCCTGATCCAGATTCTGTAATAAAGCATCCTTTTACATTGGCTTGAATGGTTTTGGCAACCTGAGATTTCGTCATATTCATTTTTTCATCGCCCACGTTGTAGGCTTGGCCCTTCATAACATCAGCGTTCTGGATCGCAAACAAAAATGCACGTGCAGCATCTTTCACGTGCAAGAAGGTGCGGCGGAAGTTACCTTCGTACAGATCGAACTCTTTTAGCGTCAGAGCTTTGTACGTAAGATCGTTAATTAGAAGGTCTAAGCGCAAACGGGCTGATAGTCCAAACACTGTCGCCAAACGAAGTGCAATACCTCCAGCTTCACGGACTAATTTCTCGCTCTCGGCTTTGCTACTTCCATATAAGGTAAGTGGACTGATGGTTGTTTCTTCCGTGCAGATGCCATCTACAGCCCCATAGCAGGAGCCCGTGCTGGCATAAACCAAGATCTGATCAGGACGCTTCAATTCGATAATGTTGCGCGTGCCATTAATGTTGGTTTCAATTGCAAGCTGTGGGTCTTTATCACATGCCGGATAACCAACGATGGCGGCCAAATGAACGATGGCGTCTTTATCACTCATGACCTCTGCAAGATGAGACTTGTCCCGGACGTCCCCACGAATCACGTGCAGATTGGGTTTATCGGCAAAGTGTATTATGGGAGTTACTCCCCAGAAGAAGATGTCATAGATCGTGACGTCATATCCTTCATTCAACAACAAAGGGGCTAAAGTGGACCCTAAATATCCAGCTCCTCCAGTGACCAGGACTTTCTTAGTGGTACTTGTTCCTTCAGCACCTTGGCTCATCTTTGTCTGAAGAGAGAAAATTTTCTTTTTAAATAAAAACAAAGTAGTAAGAAAAAAGTCATATCGAACATAATCATTAACATAGTTTTAAAGCGTAGATGGATAGCCCTAGGTTTACATAATTGTTTCCTATGCTGGTCTTTTCATGTAGCTTAAAAACGCATTAACGCTATATGTATGCAATATTTCCAAGATAAAATCATGCATCATAACATAAATTTGTTTTGAATTAAAGAAAAAAATATATAAACATTACAGGTCACCATTGACCTGCCCGAACCTTTCTCCAGTAGGGTGGGAATGACATTGTTATAAATAAATCGATTCCAAATCTCACAATAATAAATGTAGCAGGTTTTATCAAATTCCTATTGGCAGTTTTTAATGTTATGGGATTTCACAAAAACTTTTGCATTTAGTTCATGCCACAAACGATATCAGCATCGCTTTGTCTAGCCTTTTTCCGACAAAGACGCATAGTAAATAAATAAATCAGAAGCTTCTTTGCAAAGAAAGAACGATCATATGAAGTTTCTACTCTGTACAACATTTAATCACCAGATTATGTAAATTCTCTCCATTGTTGGACTATTAATCTATTCGCTAAGATATCATCCAAGATGAATTTTTTTCTATTGTTCTTTTTTAACAATATGTTTGTAAACGTTAGGAAGAATGCACATTAAGACCAAATGCATTCGGATGGCTCTTTGTAACATATAGTTGAGAACGACTGTTTAGAGATGTCCGAATAGCCTAATAAAAAATGTACAACTAATTATAAGAAGAAACCACATGTATTCATATTTTTCAAACATTTAAAAAAAATGTATTTGACAAATGATAATTATAAAAAAATATAAATACCAAAATTCCTCTACAATTAGCTAAAGACTCGATGTAGAAAATTTTAATATACGAAATTTTACGTGTTCTCTATAATATGTTTTTCAGCAGAATTTAAATCTCACTTACTATACACCCCCCCCCCCTTTGTTAGAGTGATAGCTTCTTTATTCGATTACCAAAGTCATATGTAGGCTTCGGAGTATTTACGCTGGTATTTTAATGTTCACCTTAAATAGTCTCATTAATTTTTTTGTACCGCGCACTGTGCACCCTATAGTCAAACTTTCAAAAGCTTTTAATTTTCTATCATAACAGTGTTCCCACATAAGCGTGTGTGTGTGTGTGTGTGTGTGTGTGTGTGTGTGTTCAAATATTAAAGATAGATTCCATTTCAGTAAATAATGGTAATGCTGATCAGGGCGCAGCTGAGGTGGCAAAGGAACCATTTCACGATTCACCATTCAACAACACTCTGACAAGAACGCTCATCTCTGAATATTAGCATTTCTTGCCCCTGGCATACTGTATACGAGTTGTCATTTTACTTCTTTGTTTTTATTATGGAATTAAAGTAAAACTGATGATTAAATATCTCAGGTATTAATTTTTTTTGTTTAATGAACTAAGTAAAATGTATAATTACGCATTTGAATGTTTACGTTATGTTTGTATAGATAAATAAATTTAAAAATAGTGCTGAGAGAGCAACACACAAAATACGTTATAGATTTAAATGTCCGGGGTGCCTGTTGATCTCTCTCTCTCTCTCTCTCTCTCTCAACATGAAAACTGCTGCCGATTTAAGCTTGTTTAAGAGTAACCCAAAAATTACATAAATATGTAACGAACACTTGCAAAAAAATTACTTAGGTCTCATTATTGAAACACGCGTATCCGGGTACAAAGTCGTACATAAGAAACATGACGAAAGTATTCGGCGAACGTTATTTCGCGAAATGATCACTTTGTCACCTCTGCTGCGCACTGTTCTAGTTCCAGTTCTCATGTCATCATCACAGTGACATGATTTTGCTCATGGTCCTCTCTCCCTCTCCTGTATGTAGTCCCCCCGACTGTAGCCACCATCTATCACAAACAACCACAGCAATATCACAATCTTCTACAATCAAGAGGAAACATTCAACAATCGACCGGGATGTATGTGTGCGCGTTCGTGTGTGTGTGTGTGTGTGACCAAAATATTGTTAAGCTAGTCGTTGGTGTTGGTGGATCATGGATGTTTAGCAGCGACAAAATCGAAATTGAAACGAGACTAAGCAATCTATCGGTCTACTTTAAATTTAAAAAAAAAACAACAACGTAGAATTACTGGGATCAGTGGAATATACTTTAGCAAACAAATTCAAAACTTGTGTTATTATGTCAATCAGAAATGAAATTATCTACCAACCATGGACGAACAAATATGCCGAATCTGTAAACAATGCGATCAAAACACCTATCAAACGCAACACCTATCAATTATCAAACGCAACACCCATCAATTATCAAACGCAACTCCTATCAATTATCATACGCAACACCTATCATACGCAACATATGCAAATGTGCTGGTGACAGATGGAACGTTCGCGGGCAGATTCTGAGCCTACGAAGTGCCCTGAACGATAAAGGTAAGTATCAGTTAAACATTGCAACAGAAAAAATTCATTCATTCCGATACTGACTGATACTCTAAATGAAGTATAATCGTCTTATACAAGTTCTTAAAGAATCCACTGACACAGAGATCAAAAGAACACACCAGAAACGCAATCGTTAAGTTTACAAAATTTGACTCGAATGCTCACTACACAAAGAAAATGTCTGAAAAGCCCGGTTAGCGGAAAACTAAAAAGGGTGGCAAAACATAAGATGGTTGAAAAGATGAAACATTGTGAGATGGAAACGAGAGTCGTCGAATTTCCTCTTTAGGGCCGCGTAGTGTGTCTATTGATCAGAAAGGGGAAAGGGCCGCGTAGTAGTGTCTACTAATCAGAAAGGGGAAATGGCCGAGTAGTGTGTCTACTGATCAGAAAGGGGAAAGGGCCGCGCAGTGTGTCTACTGATCAGAAAGGTGAAAGGGCTGCAAATTCATTAAACCAAGAACAATGTTATTATCCGTAAGCATGATTATTGCATACCAGTTACTATGATGAACATGTGAGGTAAACTCCAGGAAAGGAGGCAGTGCCCCCTTGCCCCTTGTGCGGGCGACAATGGATAATGATTATATAAGGCTACAGCACAGGGACGTGTCACTGTTAATACATGATAACGATAAAATATTAACGTGTTACTTCCGGCCCCATATACTCGGCTTTGTGTATAAATGTTGCAGAACTTGTTGCCCGACCCAAATTACTTCTTGGACACAGCAAGAAAATATGTTTAGACTAAACATATACCTATTAATGTGTCTTTAGACAAGCATCAATATAATTTACTACGTATAAAAACGATAGCACATGTGTCACACAAAACTTTGTAAACAAATATAATTCGTGTCATTTGTGAACAGATTTGATTTACTGGAGCCGCCATAATGTTGTCTTGAAATCTGTGATGTGGTTTTCTTCTGACATTTAAAACAACAACAACAACAACAACAACAAAATGTTCGGAAGTATGAATCCTTCCAATAAACGTACAGATTTAGTCTTACAATGTAAAATCGGAATGTAATGACGTAACACTAGTGTGTTTACAACTGTCCTTTCATGCTATAAAGGAAAATCCAGTTTATTACAATGCGATATACCATAATATGCATCAAACTGTGGGTCATACACTATTTTTCTCTAAGTATGGTTCTGCGTACCTTTTTAAATACTGGAATACCAACCCAATTTACCCCTGATATATTGTCTCCTATGTCGCCTTTTATATCCCTGCTAAATCACTAATTACATTTCTTCATTCCCAAGTCCAAAACATACATGTATTTTTCTTCTGTAAAGTTTCACTAGCCCGTTATTAATAGGTATTTCGCTTCAATAATCAATCGCACGGATTAGTTTAGAGGCAACCTTTGAATTTACCGACCTGTCTGATCGATTCGCGCAAAGCAACTACTGTAGTATTTCAAATTAATTGTTTTTCTTCGGTGGGCGAGATGTGTGTCACGTGATATATTGTTACCTATGCATCACGGCCAGCTGATCACGACTATGCTTTTCAGTGGAAATTCCTTGGTATATAACATGGCTATGTTAAATCTGTGTTTGTGACCAACGAGTCCGCAACTGTATGTATGTATGTATGTATGTATGTATGTATGTATGTATGTGTGTATGTATGTATGTATGATAGTAGCAAGGTAGGTAGGTAGATATGTAGGTAGGTATGTAGGTATGACTAACGTTAACATTTGTTATATAAACCGCTTTCTTTCAAAAAAGTCTACAATATTTCTCTGGTGGTATATTATCATAAAGATTATTGAGTTCACATCAAACAATTTCGGTATAACATTATATACACTTTTTACTTTTATTCCAGTGTGGGTGATACCCGCTACATTATTATTGCAAGACTGTCCAACAGAGAGGGGGCCATTAACTGTTCAATTATGGTAAAGAATATTTTTTCCATAGCGAGTATTGTATTGCAGTGAGTCTATTTGTGTTGCTCGCCAGCCATGGTAACGGAATAACAACCGGTACAGTACCGAGTATTTTCACATACTGGTTGACATAAGATTCGGAAAGAGCGAAACAATACATTGTGTCTTTCAATATATTTTCAAAATAAAACCGGAATATTTAGAATATTTACCGATAACAGGGAAAGGTTTTGCAATTTTTTCCGTATTGTTACAAGGAGAAAGCATACAGTAACACTAGCTTTAGTTGTTGTTGTGGGGTTTAACGTCATTTTTCAGCACACGATAGGCTATACATGGCGGCCAGTATTAATGGTGGAGGAAGAACCTGGTAAAACCCCGGAAAGAACCACCGACCCACGAGAAGCTACTGGCATGCTTTCTCACATACCCACATAGGCTGAATCCGAGACTCGAACCCACGCAGACAGAGGTGAGATGGCAGTGATCCGTAACAGAGAGCGCTTTAAACCACTCGGCCACTCGGGGCCCCCTAGCATTAGTTTATTCCTAAAGTTTCAAGGCCGATCAGTGAGTGAACAAGCATGTGAAACACTGAAATATTGATGGAGAGCAATTATAAAATCCATTTTTTTACATAGCACAACAAATGTGATTATTGAAAACTCGGGGCAATCTTGATAATACTGAGGTCATGGTCCATACTTTAGACGTTATAAAATGATGGCAACTAGAAACTTAAGGTTAGTTCTTAAGAAAATTCTTATAGATTGTTTTCTCATCAATGTGAATTTGATAAAAAGTCAACAACAAAAAAACTTGGCTTAATAAGCACCTAAAGTATTGACTGAATTTGGAAAAGTGTCTGTAATATTTCATTTCAAAATGTTGTCAATAAAATTTTGCCCATTTTGATTCATGCCTCTGAATTATGGGTCTTTAGTGAAAACCCTGATAAAGAAAGAGTACATGAATATTTTTATCAATATGTCTTATGGTTAGGCAAATCAAGTCCTAACTATTTTCGAAGATTATTAGGTCGTAA
Source organism: Sinohyriopsis cumingii (assembly GCA_028554795.2). Lineage (NCBI taxonomy): Eukaryota > Metazoa > Mollusca > Bivalvia > Unionida > Unionidae > Sinohyriopsis > Sinohyriopsis cumingii. Next base: position 117,168,278 of record CM068835.1, on the reverse strand, counting down.
CTTTCCAATATGGGCATGCTGCCTGACCTATCAAATATTAGTTGAACTTATTTGAAATGTCAGATATTCCGTCGTGTCATTGTTTGAAAGTAGAAATAGTAGGTCTACAATTTGGGCTCATAATTTTAAGAAATGTTCAATGAGTTATTGTTTAGGTGAGACGTGGCATAACCAATGAGTGGGCAACAATGAGACCTCTTTGGATATGTTACAGACCAGATGCAAGGACACATACACACAAAAGTGACATGAAGAGGTGAATAACATGGAGAGACAGAGGATAGGATACTGAAGCCAGATTTATGTGATTTTCTTTGGGTTTTATTTAGGTAGGCAAGTCTAATTTGTAAGGGAGATAGGTTTAGTAAATGAAATATGGGTTTTATTTAGGTAGGCTAGTCTAATTTGTAGGGGAGATAGGTGATGTGATGATTCATTCAAGTCTAATTTGTAGGGGAATTAGGTTTAGTAAATGAAATATGAAGAGAGACTCTGCCTATAATGTGATCTTTGCATTGTGGAAACAGATAATCATTTTGTTTGCCATTATCCAATATTTACAGGCATTCGTGGAGTATGTACCTCTGTTTTTGTATTAGAACACACATGAAGAGAAATTTATCGATGTCTTGAGAAGCATTATGTGTGTATTTAATTTGGGCCGGTGGGATATATTACTAAAATGGAGTACTAATTACTACCACTGGTATTGTATTGAATCTTGTTGTGTCTCTCGTCGACCTTGGCAACAGAAAAAAACATACAACCGGTTTTTAACCTATGTACTCCTTGGCAGTACCAATTATTTCCATGTATACGCGCACATAATCTTGGGAACGTACGAGAATTTCATTATTACATTCATTGAATACGTTTTCCAAGTACTAATTTTTCGCTGATATGCATTTAAAAAAATCAAAAGCAAGACAAAAGATAATAAAAATGAATAATATTACCAGATCTTTAAAAGCAAGTAACAAGTTTATGCAACCACCGTTTATATTCTTACAGGGAGAAAACATTGTAATAAGTGCAGACGTATTGTATTCATTAGGCTTCTAGACAGATCAATGTGTACATAAACTAAATGCGATACTGAAATACTATTGGAGAATAATTATATAATCGATTATTTCAATCATATATATTGTTGTACACCTGCCAAACAATTTTTCCCTGCATGTTGATAAACGACAATTTTGCTGGATTTAAACATGCTAAATTACAGCTATCCAGTGTTTGAGATGTAAATAACATACACTCACACGTACACACAGAAAGTCTGCAGCATCAAATGATTACACAAATGTAGGGCGTGTAATGTAAGCAAGCAAGAAAACAAACAAAACCACCAGTTTTGTTACTTTCCTTGTTTTTATGGAGTATTATTTCCATCGTCATTTAAAATTCAATTTACAAGAAGGAAACTTAACAGCAGAAGTAAAGGAAAAGAAGGGAAGGAGGCATGTGTTCTACTTTGACTCGTGTTGTCCTATTTGGCAAGATTAAAAAAAATCCATATTCCTGGATCTGATCCCATTATTTGATTTCAATTGCAAAGACAAGCGCGTGACTTTGCGTCCATTTATCCAAAATCTGAATATTTTAATAATTCATGCTTTTCTTTCTTTAATAGGGGCCATTTAACTCCCAGTTCCCAGTTTCTAGTAAAGCTGAATTACTGTACCCGGGGTTGTAATCTACCAACAACGGGATCGGGCATGTAGAATAAGTTCGACGTCCTCTATGTCGTAGGAGGCAACTAATGCAAATGGAAACCGCAGTAGCTAAATGGTTCAGGTTATGGATTCGCGGCCGAAGGAGTACGGGATCGAATCGCAGCTACTGATCGAATCATCTTGGTGTGTCCATGGGCAATACCCTTGAAACCAATTGCCTTCACACTAAATGACTTGCGTTGTTATGCCATTTAAAATGTTTCAATAACAGAAATTTAATGATATATGTATTAAAAGGAATAAGTGGATGACGAGAGAGAGAGAGAGAGAGAGAGAGAGAGAGAGCATGCAAAACCCGAATGAAAACAAATTAAATATTAGAAAATACATTGTGTTGTCATTGTCATATACTTTTGTTGGATGAAGGACAATACACTAATTTATCTTATTTTCGTATGATACTCCTCATGTGCTAAAAAATGACGTTAAGCCCATAATCCAAAACTTCCTGTAACAGTGTTGGAATGTTTTTAGTTAACAAAGTGTATGTTATGTACCATTTAACTTTGTCTTTTACTATGGCTAAAAGCAAAAACTAGTGTCAATACAACTAAAATGTTCACAAATATTGCCTGAACTCACTATCCCTTACAATTTTAACAAAAATAAACAGAAAACTCTAAACATACCTTTATGCGCTTGAATCGGCAGGTAAAAAGAATGCCTCGTTCGGAATTTTCACTTTATAATCCAGGTATTTTCCTGGTGTAAATGACGCAGGTCGATTGGATTGGTTTGCTATGGCTGAGCTCCTTTCCACAGAGTGAAAATAACTTAATGGTTAGGACAAATATTGTCTACCAAGCATAGTCATGAATGTGTGCGTCCTGAATTTTGGCACGTTTAAGTATTTGCTTTGTTCATAGAGATCTTTTATATCTCTGTAGCGCGCACTAGTAAGAAATTAGTCCTGCATATATCGCTGACTTTGTAGAGCGCATCAGTTCTGATAATATTTACTATCTGTTGCATAAAGCTGCCAATATGCACACACAAACATGCGCACGGGTACGTAAGATGGTTCCAAATAAAGCAATGAATAAACACGAATGTTGAACGGAGAAAATCTTGAAAACAACAAACGAACCAAAAACAAAAGCATAATCTCCGAATCCTTCAGGAATAATCTGAATTTGGTTCTTTGAGGAGATGAAATAATCTAAAATTTGGTTCTTTGAGGAGATAAAATATACTAAAATTCGGTTCTTTGAGGAGATAAAATAATCTAAAATATGCAATATATGCGTCTTTGTCCATTTTTTGTTCAGTCAGGAAGATAATGTGACCAGTTCAAAGTGTAAATATAGAAGATAAGAATTTCAGATGCATGATCCTTTAGTTTCCAATGCGAGACACATGTACATCAATGCAGGACATTCACACTACAATGCAGGAGAGTGGCACTCTGATGCAGAATATTCAAAATATTGACGTATCACACGTCAACTTTCGTTACCATATATATATATATATATATATATATATATATATATATATATATATATTCCAATTTGAAACATAGCCTTATAAGCTAAGCGAAAACAAGAGAAAATAATTTTGGAATATGACTTTCATTTTGCAATAAATGCAGGCCTTGGCGAGTAGCATACTCCAATATCAGTGACATGAGTAAAGCCAATAATTTTCATGACTGTACTTACAACAACAGCAGAGGAAACGTAAACATTTTAAATTAAGGTATCGATATCGATACACTAATTACATTAAATTAAAGACAAACATGCAATATATCAGGTCTTATATACCTTTTGAGACAGACTGTGTAGAGGGGTTCAAAATACCATGTAAACCATTTATTATATTTTGATATTTTTCATATCCTGAAAGAAGTCAAGTATTCAATGGCATGAAAGAGCTCTTGTAAATCAATAAAACATAAAATCGTACTTTCGAAGTTAATTTTTTTTTCTTTATTGCTAATAGATCCTCTCGCAGAAGTCCGTTTTATTCTTCAACTTCATTTTCGATTACGGTAATACTTATGACAATAGATAATATAATGCTACACGATACATCAGAATTGACTTTCTGTAAGAGCGCAAGCCTCATTAGGCCATCGAGCCTGCAGTTTAACCACTCTAAGACTAACACGACTACAATTTTATCGATGTCAAAGTGTATATGGTGTGCGAAGCTAACTGGGTCTTATAAGTATTCACTGTTGACGTGTTCAGTTCTAAGGTGTGACAGACAGGTTGGTGGAGCAGCGGTTGGGATAAATTTGGTAGACTATCAGACTCGTAATCAAAGGGTCGCGGGTTCGATATCGGCTCAGGTCATCCTGGGTGCGTCCATTGAAACAGCAATTAGCTCCCATTTCCTCAACATCATATAGCCAATAATGTTAGATTATTTAAAACTGATTGATAACAACATACTGCGCTCCTCAGTATATAAACTTTGGGGAATGTTTGAAAAGAAAAATAGATATTAATTATAGTAATGTTTTCGTTTACTATTAAGACTTCCAGGATGAACAAGTGCCTCTACCATGTGTGTCAATATAATGTATTCAGTTTGGAAGATTTAAACAGAAAGGATGTTTCCAGTGATGACAGGAATATCTGATAGTAAGAACTGTATCTTGAAATCTTTGCTGCCTGCAATATTTGTTTAAATTTTCGAATTATTTATAGATGGAACAAATTACTCTTTAAATGTCTTACATAATTTAATGTTTAATAATGACATACATATTTTGTACTTGAGATGTGTCTGTATATTTGTACATGAGACACCTAAGACGTTTTATGTTTAAACTACTTTTTATACTTTTTTATGTTAATTTTGATCGATAGAACATGCAGTCTGAAAGAAATAATTCTTATCTTATATAGTATGATAGTGATTGGTTACCATTTATGAGGTCAGTTAGAGTATTTGCGTTGAACTCGGCGGCAAGTTCAGATCACCCCATAAATCTCGCATACGGTCACAAACAAATTATATAACAAATCTATCACATCCATTTGCCTCTGACGGAAATAATAGAGACAAACACATTAAACTGTATTTTTAAGGAGCCAAACGTTTCATAGCCGTAATCTTATTTATGTTCTTCAAGATATTCCCACAATGTGTTTTCCGTAAGATTATTTTATCTGATAGTATTGTCAGAGTTGATTTTCTTAATTTTGTCGCAATTATTGTCGCTGTAAGATCACCAAAAGCGTTTAGTTGCCATTGTAAAGAATGAAATGTATACGGATCTGGCAAAATCTAATATATAGGATGGATGCATACTAGGTACAAACCGAAGCGAAGCGACTCTGGTCATAATTATTATTTTCGGGTCAATACCCAGGAATGCAGTCGAATATATATTTTTATAGTATTATTTTCCCTCGTTTTGTTGTGATTTTTGACTTAGATTTGGGCATTCTCGATATTGACTTAAAAGAATTTGTTTATTGTTTGGAATGTGAGTGTTTTAGTGTGATTTTCTGTGCGTATTTTGGTGACAGTGCACAGCGAGCAATGTGTGCACGTTGTTTTGTTTATATCACAACTTCAAAAACAGTTTGGTTAATATATGATAACAACCTCACCGAAAGTTCATCGATAAAAATGCTTTAAATTAAAATATATTTATTACTATTTGGACGCACTGGAAAGTATAACTGTGGTATGAATATTGTTCTTGTGTTAACGTACAAATTTTAAATTGGAATGCCATGTTTATCAATGTGTGATAGTGGCAAGAAAGTGTGATACTTGATATATACTGACATTAAACAATAGAACTATCAAATGAAAAAATTTAGAATTTAAAAAATTGAAATAAATAATTATAAAAAATTTCAATTGTTAATTTTTTTTCTTCAAATTTGTTCACACTTAACAGGCTTTATGGGGTTGGTGCTCATTGTTATCATCATACATGTATTGTTACACCATATAAAAATTCAAATAGTGGATAATTTTCATTTCTGAAGAAGAAAAAGTCCTTCAAAAGTCCAAATAAGGCCTATGTTCAAAACACACGAAGAAAACTTTCAAGTGGCATTTGGGCTTGAGATCATTCATACTATTCATTATGGCAGCAAGCAATCAATTTATATTTTTATGATGGGGTGATAATATTAGTAATACATATCTGCTTGTATACCTTTTAGTAATTGTTTATAAACCGAGTTGCATGGTACTTAATGAGAGAATGGCGATTAATTGGTTTTAGTAAAGCCCACACAAGCTGCTTGCTCTGCCATTTTAAACTGTCAGAAACTGAAAAACGTGACAAGAAATATGGGTTTGAGGGGTAAAATACACTTTACCTTTCCTTTATTAACTTGGATGAAGGAAAGCAGATTAAGACGTAAGCATAGCACAAAATAGAATCCTTTTTATTGTCAATTTTTTTTTTGATTTATTGATTGATAGAGTGTGGTGTTTATGCATAAGCTGATATCCCATTATAACAGACCATTCTACTTTCTGAGTAATTAAATGCTAACCGACACTCTGAAAATTGCATCAGAAATGTGGAAGCAGATCATTTTTATTAACATTGTACAATTCATCTTAACATGGTTACATAATCCACGTCAGCAAATGACCATGCTTTTTAGAATGTCTGGGACCAGAATTTCACATTCTCTACATTATTACTGTTGTGATCTGTAAGGTTCATGAACTTGAAATGTCCCAAACTATTATTTGTATCATTAATAAGAATTGCAATATCTTTTAATTTCGTGCTTGGACAGAGTGCGGCATTATATGACTCACGGTACTAATTCAGTTCCCATAGTAAACCTATGCAAACACCATGATATTAAAGATTCAATAACTTAAAATTTCAGAGTGCTCATGATTAAACCTATATTTCTCAGTATAGATGAAACCTCGATGTCAGCTTCTGATGCTAATTTCAGTAATGAGTGTTCCAAACTCAGTACTGTTAAAAGACTGAAATTCCATCAATAAAACAATGTATTCATATTTTTCACTTTCCAGCTAGGATAAGCTACCGAAAAATTATATTTCCTAACATATAACTTACATTATTAACCAATCCTGGCCAGTCAATCCCATATATACTCTATTTTATGTACCAATTTCCAGACTGGTTCCCATTTTGCCATATAATTAGTACCGTGTGTCCTGTAGTCTAAGCAAATGTTTCAATGAATCATTCTCTTTAATGATTGTTAAGTGACACTCTTAACATGTACCAGAAATGTTTGAACAGATCAGCTGAATCAAGTTTGTACAATTGATCTTAATAAATAGATGGTAGATATCCCAAATGTGGAGATGTCCAATCTTGTTTGTATTTTAGGCTGATGACAATTTGAGATCAAGTGGGTGAAGCCAAATCTATTTGTACCTGTAGTTAATTTGTCAGACAAAATAATTAGCTCTACGCGCTTGAAAAAAAAAAGTTATTTGTACCATCAATTGACGTCATTATGATAAGATCGTTTTAATTTAGCACCGTCTATAGCTCGCTTATATGTCAAATCAAAATGCAAGCAACAAAATCCTGATTTGCCGTAGCATAATGCGCATGCAGATATGGGTCAGTGTCTTTTGTTCCACTGATTACCCCTAAACAAATTGTACATCAGCAGGTCTGCCATCGCGTTATGCGACAGCAGATCTTTGTGCAGCATGAAGTTGGACCACTCTGGTGGCCTAGTGGTTAGAGAGTCCGCCTCGGATGCGGGAGGTCGTGGGTTCGATCCCCGGTCGAGTCATACAAAAAGACTTACAAAAATGGTACTAACAGCTGCCTCGCTTGGCGCTCAGCATTAAGAGGTTAGTGTTAGGACTGGTCGGCCTGGTGTCAGGATAATATGACTGGGTGGGGACATCATGCTACATGTCTGCGGCATGATGCCCCAGTGCTAGACATCACTAAAAACTGTCACACTGCAGACATCGTAGCGATACGACTGAATTGTTTTAAAAGCTACGTTAAAAATCCAAATCACACACACACACACACACACACACACACACGCAGAATGAGGTTGGATTCGACTTACAAGCGAGTATGTACATCACTTTCCTCCTTAACTGCCTTGTATACTGTTACTTACTAATTATTGGACAAAGGATCTAACCTCACTGTCCTTTAAACTTGAAGATAGCTAGTGTACCTTATTAGTTATTTAGCCTGTTGTTGTTGTTGTTATTGTTGTAGGGTTTAACGCCATTTTTCAGCACAAGATAAGCTATACATGGCGGCTAGTATAACTGGTGGAGGAAGAACCCTGGAAAACCCCGGGAAGAACCACCGACCCACGAGAAGCTATTTAGCCTGTAACTGTAACTGTAATAAACATACTTCAAGTAACGTCATATATTTTGGGGACGAATAGTCACTGTAATAATGACCATTGTTTCACATTTCTGAGTGTCACTATGTCCTGTTTAATGTTTTCCTCTACCTCAACACTTAAAGTCATTTCAAGATCTCCATATCTATCACATTTTCATTTAATTTGCCTGCGTGTTACTGATCTTTGAGACTGAGAAAAATATTTAATCCCTTGTTGGGTCTCGCATAGTATTTGGAACAAAGCAAAATATATGGATTAGCTTAGATGTTCCCCAGCAGTCAGATGGTGATACCAAGACCTTCCTAGGACATGTCGAATTTAAAGGTCACCACGAATGGTACACACTACCACATATTGGTATATTGGCATCGGGAGATAGATCAACACCTCTTTTCAGTAAGGTAGATCCACCTATTACAGGATCATCTTCACTGGAAGTCCTCAAGACCGTAGCTGGGCAGTTGCCCTCACCCCAGAATTTTTACAACCCATTGTGCAGTATATGCCTGGTCCCTTCGATTCCCTCCCCCAACAACCCCATCGCAAAAAATGGCCTTGAAGCCATACTTCGAAAAATACATGCAGACGCCTATCGTAACCTTTTATGTTTATTCATATTGCAAAAGTTTTGCAATTTTGCTATAAAACATGATACTGTGCAATTTGAATGTAATATATGTTGTTGTTGTTGTTGGGTTTTAACGCCATTTTTCAGCACACGATAGGCTATACATGGCGGCCAGTATTAATGGTGGAGGAAGAACCCGGGAAAACCCCGGAGAGAACCACCGACCCACGAGAAGCTACTGGCAAGCTTTCTCACATACCCACATTGGCTGAATCCGAGACTCGAACCCATGCAGACAGAGGTGAGATGGCTGTGTTCCTTAACGGACAGCGCTTTAGACCACTCGGCCACTCGGGGCCCCGAATGTAATATATATATATATATATATATATATATATATATATATATATATATATATATATATATATATATATATATATATATATATATATGTGTGTGTGTGTGTGTGTGTGTGTGTGTGAACAGATATAGTCCCATCATTGTAAGCTGTCTTGCTTCAGTATCCCTGGATCAAATTTTACTAGTAGCACAAACCCAAGCTGCCAGTTTTGTCTTATAAATCTTTCATTGAGTAATGTTGCTGTCTAACATTTGGTAGTTTCATGCTTTAAATTTGTACGAAAATTTAATTTTACGTTAACAAAAAAAAAAAAAAAAAAAAAAATTTCGGGGCCCCGAGTGGCCGAGTGGTCTAAAGCGCTCACCGTTCCGGATCACTGCCATCTCACCTCTGTCTGCGTGGGTTCGAGTCCAAGGCTCGGCTAGCGTGGGTACGTGGGAAAGCCTGCCAGTAGCTTCTCGTGGGTCGGTGGTTCTTACCTGGGTTTTCCAGGGTTCTTCCTCCACCATTAATACTGGCCGCCATGTATAGCCTATCTTGTGCTGAAAAATGGCGTTAAACCCTAGAACAACAACAACAAAATTTTCGCCAAACTCAAAATTTTGTTCACAATTCTATCAAAATTAAATTTATCCATGTTTTTCCATGTGAAACATATTCATATAGAAAGCATCTTTTGTTTTGATTTAGTTTGTGCTGCATTGAAAATTTTCTATAATTAAGGAAAATATAGCAAATTTTCTTGGGAGTTTCTAAAGTATTAGGTCAAAAATTGCAACTTGCGGGACATCAACACTACCTTCTTTCTGATGGTTTTCATACTTCTTTGCCACGAAAATCAGTTTCGTGATTAAAGTTGAAACCAGCGTAGCAAAGATTGACAAAATTGGCCATAAATAAGTTGGACCGATAGAATGTAGTCCAAATATTTTTTAAGTTTTCTTCTCTTTGTATGGTGGCTATTGTTGGCTTAGATATAGAATGCTTGGTATCAGTTTAAAGAGTACAATTTATCTGCATAATATAATCGTTATTGTGTGATTGTCTTTCCGTTTATTTTAGCGACATAGCATAGTTAGTACTCTGGCATTCATGTCTGCCCGGAATTAAATTATGTGACCCATGTCCCCTTGTTTTGTTTACAGTCTAGCTTTTCCAAAACGTTTAGGTTAACCTTCGACAAAATCTTTCCATTTGAAGATACTTTAGATTAACGTATTACTAATTAGGATTTGGAAACAATGGAATGTTTAGTACTGAAAAATAAATGAATGTATTATGTAGAGAAAATAATTGTGATTTGACTCAGTAATGCTATAATTTCTAGCATATATGAGTAATGAGTAAACTTTCCGGCTGTTTAACAGTAGTGAAGTGGGACGATGTAGCCTCAAGGGGACTTTACTATTAAAAAGGGGTATATGCCTTATAGCCCCAATGGAAATTTAACATGGAGACTTTTTTGATGCCTTATTGCCTCAAGGGGAATTTAACATGGGAATATGGGACTGTTTAGCCTCAAGGGAAATTTAACATGGGAAATTGAACATGGTGGGTCTCTATAGTGTTATGGAACATGGGAGATTTATAGAACACAGATAATAGACAACAGACATTTTAAAAAAAAAAGAAATGTAGGCATGAAAGGGAATGTCTTTTCGAGGCATTGGAGTGGCCCTGAAAAGGGCCTTTGGTTTTATGTTAACGTACCATAATGTTAACATAGAGGGCACCGCTTAGGGCTCCTTCTTCTCCTTAAACTCTGTCTTACTTCTGGACCGTAGATCATCACTCTCTTTAAACAACCTTGTCTTTCTACGTATATTCTTCTTTTCCACACACAGGTATCCGTTTTCTTGACAATAGTCCACGTAGATCGGACATACATGTGTAAGTCCGTTCTAAACAGCATTGAAGACACAAGAGTAGAGGATTCCACGTCGGTCCATATCTTGGTGACGAGAACAGGTGAAGATATGCAGCGAACTGTGAGTATTTATAGGGAGAGGGAGGATCGAAACGGATTGAGTTGATTGACCAATCCAAACACACGTTAAAAAATTCAGTCACCATTCGTTCAATCGGAAAAGAGCAGTCCGTGACGTCACATTCCCTATATAGAGGCACTAGCGTTTGTGCGTAGTCAATCCATGCGACACAGTGAGCATAAACATGACGGAAACTCAGAAGACAATGAATTGGGGTGCACCGACCGTGGAGACTACCCAAGTGAACCCGGACTTACTTCCAAAAGAGGTGAATTGGGATTTTGTGGATTTTCTTTCGCAAGAATTTGTTCCTGAACCAGTACCTTCGTCAACTTCTCCTTCTTTACCACACGTGGAGAATTTTAAACACAGACAGAAAGAAGAATTGGAGAAATTTATACAACAGCAAAAGGAAGCGGAACAAGCTTTTCTCCTACAACAGCAAGAAGAGGTAAGAAAGAAACAACCAGAAGAAGCAGCAAAGAAACAAGATGGTGAAAGTCAAACCGTTACGGTACTGTTAGACATTTTAGCGGAGTTAAGAAGTCTGAAACAAATGTATCAGACTTCTTTATTACGACCGAAGAAAAAAAGACCTTCCCGAGCTAAACAATCCAACTCTGTGACAACACCTACCATACCACCCTTAATAATTTCTACCAAATCATCATCATCATCGATATTACGCAATCCAGAAGTAGGCCTTGGCCGTGGCAAAGACTTAAGACAGCTAAAGCTGATTGCTTCCTAAGTTTGTTGTTTAAAACCCACCAAGACCCAAAGGCCCTTTTAGGGCCACCCAAGTCTCTCGAAAAGAGATAGTATTTCAGTGGCCAACATCAATTAAAACTAAAAAATCCCTTTTTTACCCCTATAGTACGTGTGAATAATTGAGTGCATGAGTGTAGATTTTTATTCTAGAAATCAAAACCAACAGACACTTACGTTTTATAGACTGTTTATTCTGGTACAAATTTTACAATTCACAACACCACATAGCACTTTAAAAAGTTCATAGACTTCTTCTTTTTCTGTCTTCACTCTCTTTTTTTTTAAAAGTCTTCACTTTCACAACTTTTTCCTCCTCTTCATCATCATTTTCTTCCCTTCTTTTTTTCTCCTGTTTCTTTTTCTTCACCTGTCTGCTTTCTTCCTCTTCTTCCTCTCCATAACTCCCCTCTTCTTCTTGCTCCTGCTGTTTCTTAGTGCAATCTGGAGACCAATGTCCGTTTTCTTGACAATGATAACAGGTATCTTGACTTTTGTCTCTTTTAGCCCCTGTTTTGCTTTTTTGACGGTCTGGACACTCTGAAGACCAATGCCCTTTCCTCTGACAGATATAGCAAGTATCTTGACTTTTATCTCGAAAGGAGGGTGAGTAGTCCGTCGGCTGGTCCGAAGAAAATTTTCTGATGACCCCTCGCAAAGCTCTGATGAAAAGTTCGAATTGTGTAGTCTCGTCCATTGTTCTGCTCGGTTTGAGAGTGAAATGAATAGTGGAAGGACAAGACACACACCCTTTATATACGCTGGTCTCTCATGGATATAAAGTAACCCATGGTGTTTAAACTTTAGTCATTTGACTTTTTGCAGTCAAGATGAAACGAGCCAATTCAATCGAGAAAAAAGGAGAAGAAAAACGTAAGAGACAGAAACGAGGTCTATCGCCTCGTACCATTGCTGAAGTCTTGGCACAAATTCATGCCAGTGATTTTGAAGACGACATGAGTGAACTAGAATCCAAACCCAGAGAGTCTGCACCTGGCCCAAGTTCACCAACCTTAGTCAACCCTGAAAAGTACTATTACATTCGAGAGACGGAAAAGCGCTCCTCTAGAAAATTTAGAACCACGGCTTACAAATACACGGTGAAGTTTAAAGATTTCAAGTCCGACGTACCCTTGGAGAAAGCAGAAGGGTTCATCACCGAGATGGGGGATTCTTTGCTCACCACACTCAAGCGACAATGTCAACCCAAAGAAAACGATCGCTTGAGACTTTCCATACAACACGACGGTTTGAAATCCCCTGTTTGGATCGAGTTTAGCAGCGCTGCAGAATTGACCCCTTCCAAAGTCATGGACAAGATTCAGCACGTGCAACAATCCAATGACCAATTTGACATCACCGACGGAAAAGCCACACTGGACATGACCCACGTCTCTCCTCCTCAAGGGACTGGGCAACGCAAAAAGGTGTTATTGGTGAACAGCCTTCGCAGCATTAAGCGTAGCCTCGTTCAAATTCACAACTCTCAAGACCACATGTGTTTAGCCCGGGCTATCGTGGTGGGACGAACCTATGCCAACAAGAACGACACGGTAGAATGGAAAAAAGCCTGGAAAACTGTTCGACAATCGAACCAAGCCAAACAACGAAATGAAGCAGAACTCCTGTTACAACAAGCCGGTCTGTCCAAAGACACACCCTGTGACATTCCAGAATTGCAAAAATTGCAATACGTCCTAGCTCCACGCTACACCTTGAAAGTGCACCTTCATGAAGTGCGCGTACCTCTGTTCTTTCGAGGCCGAGATTTTAAAGATGGAAAATACATTCACGTCTATCATCACGATGAACATTTCGATGTCATTACCAGCATCACCGCATTCCTGGGATATGGTTATTACTGTGAGAAATGTGACTATGGCTATAACAATCGAGAGCAATACAAACATTGTGGATCGAAATGCTCAGGTTGTTTGGCTTCTCAACCCTGTTTGGACGAAGGACAAGAACGAGTGCATTGCCCTGCTTGTCTGCGCACGTTTGTCAGCCCTACCTGTTACCAACAACATCTGAAGACACACGATTCACAGCAGAAATGTGCTTGTCAACTCTTGAGATTATGCCCCACATGTGGACAAGGCATACTTACCAATAATACCAAGGCACACGTATGTCGAGGAAAGAAAAAATGTCACATTTATCACAGAATCGTGGACTTGGAACATCAATGCTACATGCAAAAATACCAACCCCAACAAGAGAAAGAGGATGGTCACAAGAAGAAGAAAGGCAATTTCATCTTTTTCGATTTCGAATGCATGCAAGAGACCGGCATTCACATTCCTAATTTCTGCGTGGTTCATCGAGCGTGCGAGAAGTGCATTCAAGAACCTATCTTCAGTCATTGCCCTCACTGCAGTAAAATTCCTGGAGGACGTGAAAAAATCTTTCGGGGACCAAACACGCTAGCCGATTTTGCCCGATGGGTCTTAGACCCCATCGACAAGACGTGGAGCCAAGAGGACATCGAACGTTACGGAGATTGTCATCTTCATGCCACGGTGATGGCTCACAATTTCTCCGGATACGATGGACAGTTTCTTCTCAGATACTATACGGAACATGGTACCGAGCGTCCTAAAGTCACATTGAACGGAGCCAAACTCATTTTCATGCAAGTGGGACAAGTACAGTTTAAAGATTCTCTGAGCTATTTGGCCATGCCTTTGAGTCGAATGGCTAAAACGTTTGGAATGAAAGAAATGGCTAAAGGGTACTTTCCACACTTTTTCAATACCGAAGTCAATCAACATGCCGTTCTACCCCATTTGCCTGAGGCTCAGTATTACGACCCCGACAACATGCGTACCGAACAACGAGAAGTTTTCTACGCTTGGTACCAGGCCCATGTCTCCGACCCTTGTGACTTTCAGGAAGAAATGTTAAAGTATTGTCGTTCAGACGTAGATAATTTACGACGTTGCTGTGGAAAATTTCGAGAACTGTTCATGGAACACGGAGGGGTCTATCCTTTGAAAGAGGCTTGCACCATTGCCAAAGCATGTTCCTTAGTGTACCGACAACAATCCATGCCCCAAATCACCATGGCTGTCATCAGTCCTCAAACGACCAAGTTTGTCAATGGATTCAGCATGCCCGCAACGTAGGGGGCGAAAAGAACTTAGAAAACCCAAGATCGTGTACGAGTTTAACGGTTGCTTATTTCACGGATGTCCCGTCTGTTACCCTGACCGTGACACTAAAAATCAGTTTTTTCATCGAACCATGGAAGACTTGTACCAGGACACTTGTCAGCGACGCCTAAGTTAGAACAGCAAGGATACCAAGTGGTGGAAATGTGGGAACACGAATACAATCGTCGTTTGAAAATTGATCCCGAGTTTAAACGCATCGTGGAAAGTTACCAGTTCATGGACCCCCTGAATCCGAGGGATAGTTTGTACGGAGGAAGAACCAATGCCACCTGTTTGCTGTACCAAGCCGACGAAGAGAAAGGAGAATAAATCAAATACTTGGACGTGTGTTCGCTGTATCCCTACGTGTGCAAATATTGTCGCTTTCCTACAGGGCACCTGCAATTGTTAACGGAACACATCGACCTGAAAAAACATTCGACAATACGAAGGTTTGATCAAGTGCAAAGTTTTGCCTCCCACGGACTTGTACCATCTCGTGTTACCTCACCATTGTCAAGACAAACTGATGTTTCCTTTGTGCAGTACTTGTGCCGAAACGTGCAACCAAGATCAACCTTGTCAACACACCCAGGAAGAATGCGCCTTGACGGGGACGTGGGTGAGCGTGGAATTGTTCAAAGCTCTGGACATGGGATACCAACTGTTAGAAGTGTACGAAATTTGTCACTTTCCCAAGACACAACAATGCCACAAGGGTGACCCTACTCAGAAAGGCATTTTCGCCGACTACGTGGATGCCTTTTTTTTAAACTGAAACAAGAAGCCAGTGGCTATCCTTCCTGGTGTCATACGCACGAAGACCAAAAGACATTCAAAGAGAAATACTGGGCACAAGAAGGCATCACTTGAGATCACATCGAGAAAAACGAAGGCAGGCGATCGTTTGATAAAAGTAATGTTAAATTGCTTGTGGGGTAAAATGGCACGACGGCCGTGTTTACCCAAGACGGAGTATTTGACAGAACCTTCCCGCTACTTTCAGATGATTCACGACAAAACCAAATACATGAAACACATGGACGTCGTTCACGAGGATTTGATCTTAGTGAATTACGATGATCTGGACTTTGTAGAAGCCGACGAATTTGGAAATGTCATCCTTGCGGCTTAAGTGGCAGCTCATGCTTGCTTAAAATTGTACGAAGCTTTAGAACTGTTAGGGGAACGTGTCCTGTACTTCTGACACGGACAGTTGCATGTACATCGAGCGCACGGGTAAACATCACCCTGACATCGAAGGAGACCGTTTAAGAGCCTGGACAGACGAACACCCCGACGAGAAAATTTTAAGTTTCGCAAGTGGCGGTCCTAAAACTTACGGCTACGAATACGGGGACAAACAAGGAGAAGTGCACACGGAGTGTAAAGTGAAAGGATTGACTCTGAATTATCGTACTAGTCGAGTGGTGAACTTTTGGCGTATTGAAAGAAGCCTTGCAGTCTGGAGAAGATGAAAACTTTAAAGTGACCACCTATCAGGCAAACAAGATTGTACGTTTACCCACTCACCACATTGTCAGTCGACCCTTGGAAAAGTCTATCAGATCGTGTACCAGAAGCGAGTGCGACTTCCCAACCACTTCACTTTGCCGTATGGACACATCGGTATTGGTCTGTATATAAAAAGGAACCATAGACAAGATCGATAGTTCATTGTGACTACCAAGACCATGCGAACAAGATGAATACTTTCAGAGAAACACAAAACAAGTTCAGACAGGCACAATTCAAGTTTGGGGCCTCTGAAGTGGAATGTGATTGTGAACCTTGCGATTGGAGCGATGCTGTACGCTGTGACCTTAGCGATGCCGTAAAGCATCATGGGAACTTTGTTCTCACTACCCCTATCATGGAAAGTGATGCTGTGCGTGTCAAACCTGATGGACGCGAATGTGGATGTCAACCTTCACGTCTACCCCCCTAAGAATGTCATCCAGCCCTGAGCAAACTCCTGTCCATGTCACCCTACCCTCATCGAAACGAACCTGTGAAGGACGAATATTCGTTCCCTGTGCGTATGTCTGAATACTGCAACTTTGAAAATCGTTTTCAATCGTTCAAAGGAAAATGGCCTAAGTATCTGGGAGGACCGACCCCCGAAGAATTAGCCAAAGCCGGATTTTCTACTTGGGTGAAGGGGATAAAGTCAAGTGCTTCAGTTGCGGTGAGTCACTTCACCACTGGGAACCACAAGATTCAGCCTACCTGGAACATGCTCGATGGTCACCGAATTGTCATTACTTACCCTTAGTGGGACCGAGACATTGAAGTAACTTACCATGTCGTTGAAGAAACCAGATTGGCTAGGAGTCAAATGTTGGACATCACCGAGACCAGTATTTAAACTTCATTTCAAAAATGATATTGAATCATTACCTAAAGAACTGCAAGAGAAGATCTACAAGGAAGTTTGGCAGGGACTTGGCAGATTGAAATCTCAATGGGCAACTGTAGAACTTTTGTGTCGAGAAATTCACAAGAGGAAAGTGAAAAAAGTCAAACAATATGTTAGATTTCTCTGGATCAAGGGTGCGTTCATCCTATTATACCGCTTTAGACCGTTTACATCACAAGATTTCAGTGACATTCTTGGACGTTACCCTGAATGGCAGTGGTCAGAAATTACTTACTATGTGGATTACTTCTGCTCTAGGAGAAGATTGTAAATTCAATCATACTGACTGACCTATTCATGGATACTTTACAAGAGAACATTCGTGCTTTGCCTGTGGAGTTGAGAGAACGCATTTACCGAGAACTGGTCAGAATACAAGTGAAACGTAAAGAACAATTACATCCGTTACGTCACCAGTCTTTGAACCACTGGTACCTGAATGCTATAAGAGGACTGATTGAATTGAAATTGTTTCAGTGGAAAGATATTGTTGAACTGGACAAGGACAGTAAGATTTTGGTGTCTAATCATCCTACTACTTACATGTTAACTATTCTACAGCGAGTACCTGAGGAAAAGTTAGTGGATTACCATAATCTTTTACTTGATCGAATTTTGTCTTCAGAGGAAAATTCTCTGCGATGCGTAGTGTGTGAACTAGAGACTAGAACATTTGGTTCAGCTGCTGGAGAACAATCAGATTTGGACAGAAAATTCACTTATTACCTCCGAAAAAAGAGGGTTTTAGTATGACCTATTCATGGATACTTTGCAAGAGAACATTCGTGGCTTGCCTGTGGAGTTGAGAGAACGCATTTACCGAGAACTGGTCAAAATACGAGTTAAACGTAAAGAACAATTTCATCCGTTACGTCACCGGTGTTTAAACCACTGGTACCTGAATGCTATAAGAGAAGTGATTCGTCAGAAATTGTTCCAGTGGTCAGACATTGTTCAACACTTTGAGGTCGCAAATGATCGACATGTTCATAATTTTGGTTACTTTGAGTTTCACCTAGAGCAACGAACTGAGGAAGAAGAGTTAAAGGATTACCAACATATTTTACGTGGAATCTGCTTAGTGGAAGAGGAAACTTCTAAACGAACTCTGAAGTGTAGGTTCCAGTTTTGGAGCATTTAAATTTCCAACTGGAGAACGAAGATCTCTGGCTAGAAAGTACCTTTATTGCATCCGAAAAAAAGAGAATATAAAACAGGCTGCCATGCCACGGTTTATATCACATGTGATTGAACAGACTCCGTGGAAGGAACTCAACGACCATATTCAAACCGTGGATCATTACCATCAATTATTACAAGAATTGTATCCATTGAATTTGGGTCGACGCATAGTGTATGTCTTGGTGACTTGTTTTCTGGGATTTCACTTACCAGTCGATTCCTTGTGGACTCTTTACGAACTGTACTTACCACCCAATTCAACATGAAAGTGGTGCCTTTAAATGGTCACGAGAGACTCATTTTGCTCAAAGCTTTGCGATTTCATCTGGATACGTCTCGACCTCTACAGGAAAAAAAGATACGTCAACTTTTAGCTACCGAAGACGTGTATGACGATGTGTGTGTAGCTTATGACTTACACCCCCATTGAACAGATGTACGTGCCTGGAAAAAATGGGGTTTTGAGGCTTGGACCCAAGAAGTGGCCCAGTATGCTCGAGAGTTGTGATCCTTCCTTTCAACGTCCAAAGAATAAAGTCACTTTTCAACCTGTGTTAGTGACAGTACCAGAAAAAGAACCCGTCATTCAGGACAGAACTGTCGTGGACAGGCCTGAAAGACCCTTTCGGGAGGACACTTGTGTGACCTTACCCCCTGTTGAACTGGTCAGAACATTACCTAAAACATGTTGTACAGAAACTTGTTTTTATTCCAAGTTCATCGTTTTCATGTGCCTTTTATCGTTGTACTTAAGCCTTTGGTTTTTATGTATTTTTGTCTTTCGTGTTCATGTTTAAAAACATTCAATAAACGTGTCCTGAAAAAGTATAAAAACTCTTGTCTTGTCTGTTTTCGTGTCACAAGTGACATTCCTGACACTATGGCTACCTCTGCTGTCTCTGCTCCCTCTTCCTCCACATTCCAAGTCATCGACGAACACTTAGATCGTGCCAGTTGGGAGGCTTTGTATCCTCGCCATCTCTTTAACAAGCTCATTGCTGGACCTAGCGGTTCAGGCAAAACCGAATTCGTCAAACGTTTGATCGAACATATCATCATTTGATCGATCGTCCACATCAACGCATCGTGTGAAGTTACAAAGAGTGGCAATCGCGTACAGTCTCTTGCGAGAAAGTCAAGGCGATTCCATCGTGTTTGTGGAAGGCATTCCTAAAGAAGACGACGGCATCGTGTCTGACTCCCGTCAAACCCATTTGGTCATTTTCGACGACATGTTAGGAGAAGACGAAGAAGAAATTAAACTGTGGTTCACGCGCAAAGGGCATCATCGTAATGCCAGTGTCGTTTACATCACCCAAAATTTGTTTCAACAAAGTAAAGCCCATAGCACCATCAGTCTCAATGCTCGTTACGTGGTCTTGTTTAAAAGCCCTCGAGATAAATCGCAAGTGCAAGTTTTAGCCAAACAGTTTGGAACGCCTTGGCTGACTCAGGCGTACGACGATGCCACTCAAACTCCACACGCCTATTTACTCGTCGATTTAATACCTACTACCCCCGATGATTTGCGATTTCGTACCCAATTGTTTCACCACTGGTGCCAAGACGGAGGTCCTGTCCTGTACACGTCTCCGTCCTCGACTTAACCCCCATAAATCTATAAAAACCTTAGACACTTTTCGTCTGTCTCACACACCGTCAACATGACGTCCCTTCAGTCTCATCTTCCCGTCAAATTGATTCGTGCCTTGTATGGCGTCAGTCGCGAGAAAAATCCACAAATACGGGCTCGTGTCTTAGAAGCCAGTCTCAAAGAAGTCTTACGATGGTTCACGGTGACAGCACGTCAATTATTACAAGGGATCATTCAGATTCCTCATCAAACCAAACGCTGTTTTGATCGAAACAAAATTGCTTTGACTCAACTGGCCGATCCCCGCATCGACACTCAAACCAAAAAACAAATCATTTTGAAACCTGGAGGAAGTGATACTCTAGGAGGTGTCATTATTCGCTCTCTCTTAAGATGGGATTCTAATGCTCCCAAAGTTCTCCCCAAGAAAAAAGTCAAACGAAGCCCCAAGAAGAAAAAGAGCCACGGTGTCAAGACCAGGTCCCCAAGGAGACCCGTGTCTCCAAGAACTTCTATAGTGGCGGGACCCTCCTCTTTCCGGTCACTACCCCGGAAAATGAAAAGCCCCCAGAAAATGAAACAGAGAAAAAGTCCTCCGAAAAAGAAAAGCCCAGAGAAAACTAGTCGCAAGAGAGGCACTTCGGCCAGAACGCAACCTTACACTCGCAAACCACGACCTGCAAGGACGGTGACCGCGTCTCCGGTAGCCTCAGGTTCATCCACTTCTCCGCTGATGACACCAAGAACTGAGAAGTACTTGGAGACGTTGATCACACCAAGAACTTCTCCGTTGATGACACCAAGAACTTCTCCAGTGGCAGGACCCTCCTCTTTAGCGGCAGTGGCCGCTGCTCACAAAGTAACTTCTCCCAAAATCAAAGTCCAAGAGAGATCGGGCATGTTACAGAGTTTACTGGATTTGTGCAAGCAAGAACTGGCTCAATTTAGTCCGTTACGTACTCCTGCACGACGTGTCATGCCTGTCCTCAAGTTGATACGATGCAAAGACAATCAGTGGCGACGCGTTCCAGTATAAAAAAGGCTGCGATAAAAGTAGGGGTATCAGTGAAATCCCAAAAGATGTCACCTCAAAGAAGTGCACACCGTCACTATCGTCAAAAATGAAAGAGACAAAGACAGACTCGTCATCCGACAAAGCGCTTAGCCAAGCATCGACGTTACCCTAAGAAAAGACACAATGGTTCAAAGAAAAAGAGGAGTCGCCAAAGGGGAGGATTCGTTGGCGATTTTGGAAAACACATTGTTACCTTCATGACAAAGCGATAGTATGCAAAACAGATAAAAGCGCGTGTGCTTAGACATCGACGTTAGTGTATTTTTGGTGAATGTCACGGAACCCATAAGCAAAGATATCACCCTCCAGAAAACATCACTCTTCTAAACCCCAAGGAAAGAAAAGGAAAGGACTGCCTCCTCGTTTAGTCAAACATGGGGACATGTTATCTGTCCTGTCCAAACCTTCTCCACCCCTATGAAAAAAACTCATTCAAACGGCCTCCAAAGAGGTCATCGATACCGTGTGCGAATGTTGTTTGAACGTCTTGAAAGGCACGATCCCTTTGTCCAAGCACCAGAAACAATTTTTAGGCAAGCATCGTCCCGTTCTTCGTCAAATGGTTCAAAAGAAAATCCCCCTTCGCCAAAAGAAGATGTTGGTCTAACGTGGAGGAATTTTGCCACTCTTGTTAGGCCCTTTGCTGAAAAGGGGTCTTGGGAACCGTGTTTGGTCAATTGGTGGGAGCAAGATAAAAAGGACCTCTGAAGTCCCAAGATCTCAGACCTAACCCTTGACATTCAATGGAAGGACGAAAACTAGCTTTAGTGCCTTACAAACGATGGATGGAATACCATCGTTGGCAAGAACAACGAACCCCGCATTTGCCTCCCATTCCCTATTTGACCGAGATGTCTCAGTTACAACGCGAATTGCAAACCTTGATGTCTCGCCAAGATTTGTCCGAAACAGCAAAATCGCAAAAGTACGGTCAACTCTTGCAACGACTGCAACTCTTTCACCAGAAAGCTTCAGACGAAACAGCTTTACCCACTTGAAAGATTTTAAGACCTTGATGAAAAGTCCAGCACCATCACCACTATCCCCACCACTACCAGTGACCAAGACAGAAAAAGGAGGAGAAGAGGAAGGGTTTCAAACTCCACCAGAAAAAGTACGCAAGTTAACAACACCACCTACCTTCAGAATTGGATGGATTAAAATTTGATGACCACCCCTTCTTCATCACAAGAGAAAAAGAAGGTGAAGACAGAAGTGAAACAAGAGCCGATATCCCCTGTTCAGACATCCTCCTCTTCGACACCTATCGCTGGTCGCACACGCAATGCATTACAAACCAAGAAAATACCCCACGAGAAAAAGAGTAGCATCCTCCAAGAGTGGGTGCCTTATAAACAAACAAAATGGAAAAGGTGTTAGCCAGCATTTACTACAATCCATCCCATCCTGCAGGTTACGGAGGAGTTCAAAAATTCTATCGTGCTGCCAAAACTCAACCGAAAAGTCTCTGTTTACCTCAAGTACAACGATGGTTACAAGAACAAGCGACCTACACTTTACACAAACCCATTCGACGCAAGTTTTCCAGAAGTCACACCCAAGTGGAAGGTATCGATCATCAACGGCAAGCCGATTTATCCGATGTCTCTCATTTGGCCATCTAAAATCGCGGCTACAAATATTTGTTTTGTGTCATCGACGTCTTTTCCAAATTTGCCTGGGTCGTACCATTGACTCCCAAATCCAGCCACGAGTTAGTGCGAGCCCTGCAACGAGTGTTGAAACAAAGTGGTCGTCACCCTCTTCGATGGCAAACGGACAAAGATACCAAATTTCTGAACCAAGCTTTCCAAAAAGAATTAAAGAACGTGACATTCATTTTTTTACCACCGAGAATCCTGAAACCAAGGCCAGCATCGTGGAACGTTTTCAACGCACTTTGAAAGAACGCATGCGAAAATATTTTACGCATCACCCAAGTACATCGACATCTTACCACACCTGGTGCAAGCGTACAACCAATTTTGCCATCGAAGCATTGGACGTGCCCCGCAAGAGGTAACTCCCGACAACGAAACCAAACGCACTTTCGACAAAGGTTACTTACCTAAATGGACTACCGAATTGTTTCGTGTCACTGAACGAGTGCATGGTCGCCATCCTGCGGTCTATAAATTGGAAGACATGAACGGAGAAGTGTTAAAAGGAACGTCTTACTTACCCGAGTTACAACGTGTCACTAAAAAAAGAAGACGACGTGTACGACATCGAAAGCAGTTTCGAACGCAGAACCCGTAAAGTAGGTGAACGACGTGTCAAAGAAGTCAAAGTACGTTGGAAAGGATATCCACCCAGTTTTGATTCTTGGATCGACGCTTCGCAAGTCATTGACTATAAAAAGAAGTGACCATCATGCCCTTTCACACAGACGCAGTAACTGCGACCACTCCTTCACCCAGTTCTTCTCTGCAAGATTTACAGAAACAACCATTGTGGGTGTGGTGTGGAGAACTTGTGCCTAAAACGCAAATCGTCTTTTTCTGTCAAATCTTTGTGGTGTGTTGTGTCATCGGTGCAGCCATTGCCAATTTGAGTTTGCAACAAGGAGACAAACAATTGTGGACCATTTTATTGAGCAGTTGCATCGGTTACCTGTTTCCCAATCCCTCCCTGAAATTCTCCTCGAAAGAGAACAACGGAAACCTTGTGTCCAGTGCCAGTGTCAGTCACCACTCCAATAACAACAACAACCCCATTTTGGGCGGAGACACTCCTCTGACTTCAGTAACCCCTCGGACAACCCAAAAACTCTGGAATTATTATGAGCCACACTAACCAATTTTACTTAACCTTACCCAGTGACAGTTCCATGGTGGTGTTTCCCAAGAACACTTTGTGCTGTTACACGGCCAAATTACCTCAGGCCATTCAATTAGATCACGAAGGCCATTGGGAAGTGGCTTTGGTAGAAATGATTCACCCGACCCAGATCCTCAGTGTCCTTCCCAATCAAAATTTTTTTCAGTGGACGTTCATGACGAACAAATGCAACAGTACTTGAATACCCATGTCAAATATGATAACAAAATATATAACTCAGAAACTCAAAAGACAACCTATCGCTTGATCATTCCCCCAGACTATTATTTTAGTGGTCAACATTTGATGAGCACCATTGCCTCCCGGTTTAATGTCGTGTTCTTAAAGCTTTGGAGAGTGTCAGAAAAAGTGTCACCCTGGAGTACCATAAAGTAGCTCGTCGCTTCCTGATGAAATTTCCTGAGGGGAACAAAATGTTGTCTTTCTTTTTTTGTCCTGAATTGTTTGACATGTTGGGGCGGCGACATGGAAATGAGGATGGCCATGATGAAGAAAAACGAATTACCAGTCATTTCCGAAAACGATTCTTTTAGCAAGTTATTTCGTTCCCCAGTAGAAATGAACCAAGGACTGAATTTGATCTTTGTGTAATCCGATGTGGTGGAGTATAACGTGGTGGTACACACCTCCGTACCGTTACTGCGTGTCATTCCTTTCAAAGTGGATTCTGCCACGCTCGCTGACGAGGAAGGTGGAAACACTTATCACGTACACCGCGAATTTGTACATCCTCACTATTTACCCGTCAGCAAATCTTATTTGGACACGATCAACATTGCTATAAAAGGAGATCTGGGACAAAATATTCCATTCACCAAAGGGAAAGTCACGGTGAAACTCCATTTTCGAAAACGGTTTTCTAACGACTCGTAAGTCATGTATCCAGTGTACCGAGGCGTTGCTCGACAGCGAGGACACGGTTTAGGAGATATGTTAAAATCAGCCTTTTGTTCGGTGGCCTCCGTGTTGAAACCGATGGCGACACGCGGATTTCTCCAAAATGTCATCACAGACAAACAAAGCCCTAAAGAAGCCTTCTTGAGGGCAGGCAAAAATGTCCTGTTGCAAACAGGCAAAGACCTTTTGGGTCGACGAGAAACACCTATAAATGCCATGCACGCTACCGAGTCAGGCATTCCTACTTCCCTGACGCCACAGCAAGGACAAGGCAGAAAGAGACGACGAAGAAAACACCCTTTCACCAGACTTCACACTTCTAAAGCTAGAAAGACAAAGAAAAGAAGAACCGTTCGAGACTTAGACATTTTTGATTATTAAAATATTGAGAAACAGAAAATTGATGCACCGAGAGTCTTGCGACTGTTCCAAGTCGGAACTGGATCTGTTTGCTATGCCTCCCACCATGATGAACATGCAAGAATCTCAGTGGGTGGAATTTCACCCTGTCTCTTCTTTGACTGATTCAGCTCCTGTCGAGTTTGAAATCAAAGGACAGCCCGAAGATTACATCGATCTGAACAGCACAGTTACTTGTACCTGAAAGTCAAAGTTCTAGATAAAACAGGAGGTGCTATAGATGACGAGCAAGAAGCTCCCGTCAACAATTTCATGCATTCCTTATTTAGCGGAGTGGACTTGGACTTGAATAACAAAGTAGTCAGTAGCAGCATGGATACTTACCCTTACCGTGCCTACCTGGAAAATCTCTTGACGTACGGAATAGACACCAAGAACACTCATCTCAATGCTTGTGTGGTATGGGAAGCTGACATTGCGGGCGAGTTTGACGAAACCGAAATTGATACAAAGAAAGACCACAATGAGGGATTTGTAGAACGAAGAGACAAAATAAAAAATGGACAGAGTTTAGAACTGATGGATCGTTTGCATTTGGACATGTGGTTGCAAGAAAAGTATTTGCTGAACGGGGTGAATGTCCGCCTGAGACTGAATTGTAGCAGTACCGCTTTCCATTTAGTGGCTGATAGTGCCTATTACAAAACCATCATCCAAGAAGCCAGACTCTGCGTACGACGTGTGGAAGTGTTAGCTAAAGTGGGAAACGACATCAGTCACACGTTGAGCAGAACGACCGCCAAGTATCCAATACGACGCGTGGAAGTGAAAACCTTCACCATTCCCACTGGACACCGATCCATGATCGAAGATCATCTGTTCCAAGGACAGTTACCCAAACGTTTAATCTTTGGTATGGTCAAGAATACAGCCTTCAACGGAGTCCACAATCAAAATCCTTTCCACTTTCAACACTTTGACGTGTCCAAGATGGAAGTCAGTCGCGATGGCAAGACCTTGTGTACCCGACCTTTCGAACCTGACTTTGACAAGAAGAATTACTTGAGGTCGTACTTGTCCCTTTACGAAGCCACGGGACAGTTAGGAACTAACACCAATCATGACATTACGTACGAGGATTATGCAGGAGGCTATCCTTTGTGGGCGTTTGATTTCAATCCCGACCAAGGCAGCGACGAGGAACATTTCCACTCTATAAAATCCGGTCAGATTCGTGTGGAACTTCAGTTTGCAAATCCTCTAACCCAGACGGTCAATGTCCTCCTGTATGCAGAATTTGACAACACGATAGAAATCAACAGTTTGAGAGAAGTCATTCTAGATTATTAGAAGCCATGGAAGACTGTTTACCTAGTGGAGAAACTTTGGACATGGAATGTGAGGAGACCATGGAAGAAGAATCCCAAGACGAAGAAGTTATCATGATGAAGTCGAGATGGCCAGAACAAGAAGCCCATTTAGTCTCCTGATTTGCTACAGTGGTGGGAGATAAAATGAAGGAATTGATCAAGAAAGATTGTTATGGATGTCAAAACGATCATCCCAGTCAAATTCAACACGATAAATATCTGATGCTGAGTCAAGAAGAAACATTGAACAAGTATCTGGAAAAAGCTTGGAGTCTCATCGATATAGAATTCGTGTTTGATCAGTGGTATAAAGGCTTGCGTCAATATTCTTCTCCTCCATTAACGCCTCTGGAGATCCGTCGCATCGAAACTCTCGTGGACTAGGATCCGAAGTCGGAGCTCGTACCCCTTTACTTGACAGACATTTTCCAAGAGAAAATCAGGATCGAATTGATCACTTATTATCACCTGTGAAGAAAAAAATCACACAAAACATGGATACCTGGGAACTTTATTATTTTTTGAACCACAGTTCGTACCATGCTTCTTGGAATCCTGTCGTATGTGCTAAAGATGAACTCCCTCATCGCAAACCTCAAGACCATCAAGCGTATGTGATCAACACGGACGACAGTCATCTCCCAGGAACCCACTGGGTAGCCGTCTACTTTCCTCGAGAAGGATGTATGGAATATTTTGATTCGTATGGATTGCCTCATTTGGAAGACGATATCATTGACTTTATGAGAAGAAATGCTCAGACCACCCGATTCAATAATGTAAAATTACAAGGCACAGATTCCTTGGTGTGTGGACAATATTGTGTGTATTTTCTGCATCATCGCATCCTGGGCTATTCCTTAGAACATTTAGTGACGTATTTTGATCCTCGTTCTTCTTCTAGAAACGATGAGAAAGTAGATCGATGGTTTCGTGACCATTATGCTTATCTTTTGTCTCAAGCTAGAAAACGTAGTGTCCATCAATGGCCTAATGACTTCCAACAGTGGAAATCACAATTTAATTCACAACGTTGTCAACCCTGTCCAAAATAAAGTGTTATTTGAGAAAAATGTTTGTGATTTGAAAAAAATGTTTAATGTTATATTGAATGGTTAATGTTAAAATTTTTGGGTGATTTGTTAGTGTTAAGTGATTCTGAATAAAAATGTTGTGTTTTGAAACAAAAATGTCTTTGTGGTTTGTTTGGCTATAAGTATCCTGATTCATGCTCTTAGACTTCTCTCTATCCCTCCCATGACACTCATTGAACGTTCCGACTCGAAAACCGTGTAGGGATGTTTTCCTTCACGTCCGTGCTTTGACCATAAAACCGGGGTATTCTCCAGTCTAACCATCCGTCCATCAAGTCTGCAGCGAACACAGGAGTAACACCTAACAATGGAGATAGCGGCGGAAATACTTATCCCACAACAGGCGTTGAGCGCAATCCACGGACTAGGTCTGAAGATAGCCTCCGGCTGGAGCTTACGAGTTCAACATAAGAGAACAACACTCTTATTGATATGGGAGGAAAAAGAAGAAGAAGAACAAAGGATTAGGCCCAGAACTCGTCGTGGAGGGAAGAAAAAGCAGCAACAACAGAGGAAGCAGCAATTGCAGACCCATAATGTTAGCAGTCCTACCACAGCGAGTACCAAAACCACTACAAGACAGCAGCCGACAGTCTTGAATGTTGAACCTACACCCACGGTTAACATGAACAGGGCCCAAGACTCTGATCCAGCTACAAAAGAAGTCTTATCAACAATAACCTTGTCGGAACTGTTAACAAAGCTTACTGCTATTATGGTAGGCTCACCCTCACCGACACCCCAGGCAATCATATCTGAAGTAAAAACCACCACAACGGCCGACGACATTGCAGCTGACCTTGAAGTATCAACTTCGACTGAAGAATAACAAAGCTCACCGATCGAAGAATGGGCAGCGGATGTAGCAGAAACAATGGGAGACGATACTGACCCCCTGGTGGAAAAATACACGGAAATGGGACTGGACTTACCGCTACATAACACAAAAATTGCTAGACAGTTTGTCAGAGCAGTCCAATATGTAGCATTCCGGTCCCTTGACTCCTTCCAACCTAGACCATCAGAATGGGGCTTCGGAACTAGAGTCCTCCCTCAACACTACAGACGGGCCTATACCATATACCCACTCAGCCAGCTGACCGAAGCCGCTGCATACATCGCCACCCACCACGGTTACCTTTTTCCGGACATCATCAAACATGAAAAGCGAACAGCAGAACAAATCGTGCGGTTGGAAGAGCGGCGTGGCACATTTCAGGATTAAAACAGCCCTTCTTAGGGCTACCAGATTGCCTATAATTTCATAGGGACCCATTTTGACTAGGTGTCCCTTCTTGGTTAACTTATACAACAAACAAATTGGATCATATTGGTACCGCCGTCAAACTTTATGACTAAACCTATACCTATGCGTGAAACAACTGCTACAATAAGTCATTTTGACTTACCGATTGGTATTCTATTTATATAAATATGTACACTTTGTACACTAAATTCAAACTTGTACGTTAAAAATTATTCAAAATTGATAACTCTTTTATTGATTAATTGCAGAGGTGGCTTACACATTATTGGTATTATTATTGTCCATTAGTAAAACTGGACTTAATTTGAAATACGTACGGGCTAGCGTTTCAGGAAGTACACAACAACCATGGCTGGCTTGCCGAGTGCCTTTTCCTCCTTCACCACGCTCGGATATCGTACACGTGGCAAGATGTGGAACGATTTCCACTTGCCACACGACCAGGTGTCCTAATGTGACGTTATCGCTGCCGACCAATCGCAGCGAACGTTACATACTGCTTGGGTTGACACCTGGGGCAGTTTTAATGCAGACTAAATTTTACTAACATGAGTGCGTGCTTTCACTGTTTCCACTCATGTAAGAGCCTTACATTTAGGTTGTTAAGAACATAAAGCTTCTACAATCTAACGGCTACAATCAAAAAGTACTCCATGAGTACATAAATGCCTGGGGGATGTGGCACCATTCCTTCCCCCAGGAGTAATCAAAAAGGTGCCATTGGCACCATAAACAAGAGGTACATGTCTTTGCAGACGAACACCCCTATAATTCAAGTCAAGAAGAAGAAGAAAGTCTAACCATCCATTATCGACTAATCCTCCTACGAAGATATGCTCAAGACTAGCTAAACTACGGTCAGACACAGTCTGATACCAAAGCCGGAAGAGATAGAGAATGTTAGAATGTTAAAAGTCACTGAAGACCTGATAGAAGAAGCAGCAGGGGGGGCGAATCCGACATTTTGTCCAATCGTTATTTTGCTTAATTATTACTTTCTGCACTCAGCGGATCCGGTGTAGTCAGCGCTGGTAAAAAAAAAAAAACGACGTCGGTCCATCTTACACGATGGTGACGGCATTTGGTTCTGCGCGCCGATCCCCAGCGTCGTCAGCGTCCGGTAAGCACAGCGACGACCGCGTCGATGTCATTTCCCCCCCTGCTGCTAAGAAGTTATTTACAATGATCTAACAAACAGAGTGATCACTAACTCCTCCTCTTGTAAATCAATTAGGTTATTTGACTGATCGGTAAGTCTAAAATTAATTCTCGTTAAAAACCGATTATGGCATCGCATATAGACCGGATTAATTGGGCTCTCAACGATTAAGAATCCTGGAGGGGCTGTTGGCGAAAATGAATAAAGGATATACCCCTGTTGAGCTTGATTTGATTGCTTGGTATCTACCTGGTAACTCCCTTCGATAACATCACACACTAGATTGATTGCTATCACCGATGCGATATTTACATTGTATGGAGCAATATGCCTACCACCATCTCCGTTATCGTGTCTGAGGATAATTGATGGACCGAGAAAATCATTAAGAGACTTTCTTAGTTCTGGCGCGTTGTATTCTGGAAACTTGAAATCGGGTAAATCGGCTTCTGTGATATTATACTCGGTTAGGAATTTTTGTTTATTACCATCGCTGTTATCGGATATCATTTTAACGATTCGTTCATTGATATATTCCATGTCTGATATAAGTTGATTTAACACCTCAACGTGTTTTCGTGCTTTTGTTTTCCGTAGTTGTTCTAGTTGCAATTGGTAATTATGATTAATCTCGATAAAAGCATTAGTGATATCATTTAAAATAACTGTTAATATGACGATCGATTCAGGGGTTTTTTCATACTGAAAAAACCACTGCATGATATTCCTGTTTTGAAATAAAAACCAACTGGGTAATAACGTGCTTTTTATAATAGACAAATTATCTCGATAACTGGGAATAATTTCATGATACGATTGCGCATTCGTGTGCAAATCCGCGGGAATTTCATGAGGTGGATTCTCGGGCCAACCTAGTATGGTTCTTATTGAACTGTTATAAATATCAACCATATACCCCGGTGTGCTTATTTCAATCGTCGACGATAACGTCGGCTCATGAACCGTAATATCGATTTTTGATTCTTTTCCTGTGATCGATTTTATCCTGCGTTGAAATTCTTTATTGATTAGTTCTACTTGGTATGACCCAGTTGGTATTGTAACCTCATTCCAGTCTGGGGTCCCATCGGGTTTATTTGTCCATGCAAAAACCAGCGAGTTATTAGGTTGTTGTCCGTTAAATGCTTCCGCTCGGATATTAGGCCAACTGTGATATATTCGCAATTTTGCCAGCGCTATTTCCTTTACTGGAATCGGAGAAGGGAAGTTTACATTGAATTCTGGCTTCGTTGACGTTATCGATATCATACTTGTTTGTACCGGAGTGGTGTTCTCCGCGATCCGTTGAAGCAATTGAAACCCTTCGGGGTTCAGCGACATTATTATTATTCGTCGTTTCTAGTGTTTAATTTCAACACCGAATATTAACAACCTGCTTGTTTTAAGCCCATTGAAGTTGTTTCAGGAGAACGTTTTAAGCCCATTGAAGTTGTTTCAGCCACGTGGTTTCCAGCTTCCAGTTGAAAATCCTCGATTTTTGACATCGCGGAGTCATACAACTGGACCATCGTGGAGAATTCAGCATCGGATATAAACGAATTATCTATCGCCAACGAGATCAGCCCGGATAATTTCGAGTACGCGTCGGATACTATTTGATGTTTTACTGTATACTCGTTGAGTTTTTTTTTGAAAACACGATGATATCTTTCTAGTGATTGCGTTGGCGACTCCAGCAATTGTTGTCGCCGCGGAGATAGCGATTGGAACAGCGATCGGGGCTATCATGATCACCGTGGATAAAATAACACCGGTACCGGCTACTATACCTGACACCGAGTACACGACCGCGTCGATGGTGGTTATTTACGACGGTATTTTTTTATTTTTGCGCGGTATTGTTCGGAAAGCGTTTTTAAGCTCGCGGAGAATTCTTTTGCGGTATCGAATCGATACTGATGTGACGTCGGTGATACCTCTGATTCAATTACCCTGGTGGGCATTTTATTTTAAAAGAGCTAGTGTTTTCAATTACTCACTTAGATCCGCTACAAATTCCACATACCATGTGATGTTTGCCCTAAATAGACTGCTATCAACGGCTTCAATTGTAAATTGTTCAACTGTGTCCTTGTCTATAATTGTTGATATTGTATTGTTAAACCCAGATGAACTCGACGATGATATATTAAACTGCATCGCTGAAATCAATGTCAATCGATAAATACCCTTAACAGTTGCGGTGATATTTACTGTATTATTCGTAGGAGTCCAATCGAATGATTCATGATGAATCGTGTATACTGTGTTGATGGTGTTTTCATGAGGGATTTTTATTTTTGTCATTTCCGGTAGTCTGTCTTTAATCGCTGTAACATCAGTTTTGATTGTTCCTATTTCCTGTGTATGCGCGTCTATACTTTTTTTGTTCGCTGTAACATCTGTTTTGATTGTTACTATTTCCCCTGTATGCGCGTCTACATTATTTGTGATCGATGAAACACTAACGAAGATTGTTTCTATTATCCGTCCATGCGCGTCTATATTCCCTTTGTTCGCTGAAACATCAATTTTGATTGTTCTTATTTCCCCTCTATACGCGTCTACACTCCTTTTGTTCGTTTCAACATCATTTTTGATTGTTTCTATTTCCTGTCTATACGCAGTGATATCATTTATAGTTATTGTAATTTCTTCCGGTTTGGTATTTTTTTTACCAAAGAATTTATCAATGGTGTTATCAGCCCTGTTAAAATTTTTTCGTAACGTGTAAAATTGGCCCGACAGCGTTGTAAACTCCGAAATAGTATTTTTTATCCCCACAAGATTCGGTTCGGTTACCGTCGGGGTTCCAAAAAAACTAGCAGTAGTGAGTTGTATATCGGTGACAGACTTTTGTATACCCTCGAACTGATTTGCTTGCGCGTTAAATTTATCATACAAATTTTGTAACGAATCCGACACGGATATATAATTGTTGCCAAGTGTACTTATTTTTCCATTTATCGTCAAGATGGATTCACCTGATTTAAGTCGTCCGTCGCCGGTATACAGCGCGATAGTGTCCTCGGAGGCATCATTATTTCGTGTTAAAACGTCATTCAGCGACACATTACTGGATTTCAGTTTACCCTGGCGGTCTTGAAATACAACTATTTCGCCCGGGTCAACACTGGTTAAATTTAACGTATCAGCGATTTCATCCTCAATTAGTTTTTTTATGTCATCGGTGGCGAGCGTTTCCGTGGGCTTTTTCAGCGCCGAAACCGGTCGTCCCCAGATATCAATCATTATTATTGTAAAAAAAAACAGTGTTTTTAATTAACCCGCCGGGCCTCTACGACCCCACTAGTGTATTTGTTTACAACCACATGAGGTGGTTTCCGCGATGATGAAATCGCCGCGAGTACGTTCAATACCTCACGGCCGCATATCGGTGGGTCACTTAATTGTTGTGTTGGCAGCGTGGAATAAAAAACCGGGGCTGAACACGCCCGGATATACCGCATGAACTCGTTTGGCGGGGCTAACCCGTATGAATCAAAATAGACGATCGCACGCGGATCAATTGCGTATGCAACCCAATGAGTTCCCGCTCCGGAGGATTTATCGAGGTTAATTATACCGGTTTCAATATTCCTTGGTTTTGTCGGTAATTGATCCCTCATGAAAACACCTCTGAAGTTTTTTATCGCTAACGCGTTTGCGGCATCTATTAAATCAAAATTAGACATTGGAGTCATTGACTCTTGCGTTAATAAACGGTTCCCGGTAGTCTTAGACCCTTCCCCGAGTACCATGAATACGGGGTTCCCGGTAGTCTTAGACCCTTTCCGGCTACGGGTCGTTTTTTTTTATAACTTTTCCCGGTTGCTTTCTTCAATGCCATTCCCGCCGCGGTACCAACGGCCCCCAACGCCGCTGCCTTCGCCACTGCTGGGGCCGCCGCGGCAATCAACGCTGGAATCGCAGCTAACAGCGGAAATATCCCACCGGTCTTTTCCATGTTTTTAATCGCTGCGGCCGAAAAATCTATTTGAACACCCTTTTTATTCTTCATCGCATTATTGAAATGTTTTATTTGACGCGCCGTCAACGATATCTTATGATTACCACCTGCCATCTGTGACGGCTTCAGCGTTATTGTGGTTCCACATTGTTTAGCCGACTTTGATCGTAATTTCTTGACTTGACCATCAGTCAACTCTACACTGACGACACTATACGACATTTTATTGTAAACGCGTTTATGTTTTCAATTACATGTTTTCCACTGGTGCATCAACGATTCTCATTCGTCCACCAACGCCTTCCAACAGTATTGATTTATCGCTGAGAATGACAGCAACCGCTCTATAATCAACACCACCCGGGGCTATACGAGCTCGGAAGTGTATATCAACGACGGATTGTCTCGTTAAATCAAGATGTTGCAACGAAAAATAATAAATCGGATACAGGTTTTTAAAATCAAGTTGTGATATTTGCAGACCAGTGTCGACGTTTTGATCACGACCCATATATGACAGCAATCGATGATACACACGTGCGACATGGTTGTCACCGTAATTAAGCTGTATATCCTCGGATGGTTCCTGTTGTCCGTTTATTCTCAGCGAAACCTCCCTGACTCCTAATCGATCAAATATCATATGGCTGCGTTCTTGATTACCCAATCGTTCCCTATTCTGTAGCGCTATGAATATATGACGCGGGGCTGAAACACCCTGTTTTGATGCCAGGTGCCATGTAAAAGTATCGGCGACGTTATCCTCTTTAGCATCAGTTGTTACCGCTAGCCAACTCAACAACGATTTTCCTCCCTGTTCCATAAATGCTAACAATCGTGCTTCCGTGGTAACTGATGGAGTCAACACCGGCATCCACAATGCCATTTTAGTTAAAACGACTTTACCGGCAGCGACGCCAGCAGCATGCCATATTGCATTGTTATCATCGCCCCTTCGCGTCAGCGCGATTGTATGCTTAGCCCCATAGATAACTTTTCTAACATTTCTGCAGAATCCAAATATGTGATGGAGTGGAATCGCGCATGAAAACTGCCGGCGTGGTCTTTGCAACATCCCTACTCGTGTTGCGAATCCTAGATTGTAATCATTGTTGATACTCTTTATAATATTGAAATTAGCGCCTGGTCTTACTCTGCGGTCTGGGTTATTTGCTTCAGCCTGTGGGTCAACTGCGGTATCTCTTTCCACCAGCACGTTAACGTACTGAAGATGATCAGCGTTATTAGTGGTGTCCTTTGCGAACATCATAGATGGACCCGCCGATCTTGTATAATCATCTGAATACCTCGCTAACCCAATTATCGTCGTTGCAACATCAACCTCGCGTTCTATTGATTCAATTTCTCGCCCGTCAATAAGATATCTGGCACTCTCAAATAACGCCATGATACCGTTGTTAACGAAGCCAACTCGAACACGATCGTCATCTGCGTACGGTGTATTATCGGCAGCATTTGTCACGAGTTCTCCCTCGATTTCGATAAACGCTTCACACGGCAAAAAATATTTACTGGTATCTTGGACTTGAAGTTCAATTCGCGATCGTAGGTCAGGTTGCGCTGCATAATAAGAATAATATTGATAATCACGGACAGAATCATCCCTGCGCACTGGGGCATCCATATCAAACGCGGGGTCAGCGGTTCGCGCAAACATTTCTATTATTATTCATGTCGGTGTTTTCAATTGAAATCCATCAACGTCGTTTTCGTCGTAGACCACTCCCCGCTATTGCGTTAATGATCGCGTTGGTTGACGCATCGGCGGATGGCGAAGTCGCCGCCAACGACTCTAATTTTTCTTCCACGGCGTTATTTATTACTTTACTGACATTCGCAGGCATCACTGTCGTTGATGGCATCTGTTTTTTTCTCCTCACCAACGACATTAATTTGTTCCGCGCGGCTGAAAGCGCCTTTCCGGCAACATCTCCAATAGCGCTGATTCCCTTATCACGAATAACATCAATAGCCTTCATTCCTAATTGTTTGGCTAACGGCGCCACTTTTGGAGCCATTCTTGTAAATAACCCCGCAATGGTGCTACCGAGACCATCTCCATAGTACGCGCGGTAAACAGGTAATCGCGAGTTTACCACGTAAACGAGTACTGGTTTATCATGGTTGTAGTGTATGATCATCTTTATTATAAAAACACCAGTGTTTTCCAATTAGTGATTGTGATCACCAATGATTAATCAATCGCTGTAATGACCGTGGTCCACGAGTTCGTGTATGAGCGTTCGATATGCATTAATGTCCATAATACCGCCCGTAAATAACCGCTTGCAAATATCAGCGGCCTCATTGATTATTTCCGGAGAGTTATTTCCGGCTCGTTTTCCTCCGATTAGTATTTCCAGCCGTGATATATCACTGAGAACACTACCAGGACAGGTAACGCCGTAGGATTCTTTACCAACAGAGTATCCTTTTCCTTTTTTTGGTGTTCTACTCTTAACTTCCTTGTGGAATGCGTCGTAATTGGGATCACCACGATGTGGTAATGCATCTTTATATCTACCTGCTAAATACATTATTCTTGTCCAATCCTTTAACGACCTTAAATTTTTCTCGTAGCCGCTATTGATATGCTCATCTCGTGTGCTATTAGCAAAATTTATAACAGTAAAATTAACTAATTCGTCATCGCTGTCGAAGGCTCTAATTTTATCTATTGTGCTCTTCTTGAGTACATTACGGGGTATATTCTCCTTTTTCTCTATTTTTTCCGGTATTTCTTCCAGTAGTTCTTCCGGTATTTCTTCTTCTGGTTCTCTTGCGGTGGCGCCTGGTTTTTCCTCGTCGGCCATTGTAACATAAGGTTCTTGTGGGTCCGTTATAGCGAGTGGTGGCGGCCTCCGTGTTGTAGCAGCCGCTATTTTCGCAGGGAGTGTTTCCAGAGACTTTTTTGTTTGCTCGGTCTGAGCCGCTATCTTTTCAAGCGCACCGAGGACGGGCACAGTTGCCGCCGTAACATCTTTAGTTACCGGAGCAAAGAGCTGTTCGCTTCCAACAGCAAAATCAGTTTGTAGTTGTTGCCGCGTTTGTAGTTGTTTTCGAACCCTGTCTCGTAACGGTATGAACTTTTTAAGCGCTACTAGCCGCTCTCTGGCTAGCCGAGTAGTAAGTGATTCGCCTACCATTATTGCAATTGCTCCGTAATTTCTAATTTCCCGCCGAGTGTTGCGGGGATATGTCCCAGGGGCTCCAGGGAGTTTTCGTCTATAATCCTTCTAATGTTTTTAATTTTATTAGAGATTTCTCGACGTCGTTCAAAAGCCTGTCCGAGTTTTTTTCGTGCTGTCTCAACGGCAGTAAATAGTCCAATAAATGCATTTACGTCATTGCCATACAAGTTTTCATTGATCGTATATTGTAATCGCTTTATAAAAGAATACTCGCGTGGCAAGGTATATCGACCTTTCTTTGATTGCTCGTTAATAATTTCATAATCGGACAATATTTTTTGGTTATCAAGCTTATCAGATAATTCAATTCCTTGATTTTTTAATTTTAAAATCTCGGTTAATATATTATTGATGTCTTCGATATTCATATTCTTATAAAACATTTCATTTCTAATATCAAAAATTTTAATAAAATTATTGGGGTCATTTTTTGACCCGTTTTTAAGGACGATACAATGCCGTAAATCTCCACTCGAGTGTTGTGGCAGATTGTAGGTATATAAACAATGACGTAGATGATATTATGGTATGGGATGATGGGACGGCATAAGACAGCACAAACATAAAACGACGGGGCGGAACTCTACGGCTGATTCGACCAATCAAAAGCATCCCAATTAAATTAACCCGGTTGCATGATTGTGAACAAAAGACAACCACACGCCCGGGTCAAGTGCGTGGGTTAGTTTTGATTGATCGAATCGGCTTTCGAAAGCCCCAGGCTTATAACGAGTCGTCTTATATATAAGGTGACTAATACAACCGCATCAGTCACAAGGTGTGTGTAATTTGAATTCCCTTAAATCGTTAAATCCTTGAATACTTATTAATGGTGTTTCACAGCATTTAAATGAAACCAAATATTTGAATAAAACATTAAAAAAAAGAATACAGCTGTTAGATAACAGCGTGTATTTCATTAGTTTTCATCGTAAAATGATTAATTAATCGTAACATTAATTGGACTTCAAGGGACGTAACTCTTGTCATGCGACGCTATCACAAAACGAGTTATCTCCCTTTGATGTTATATATGAAAATCGAATTCTGTGACCCGTCTTTTTTGAGATCGCTGTTTGATATACTCGTTCTACTACTTTTCGTACTGAGGGCATACAAATATCAAAATATCTACTGGCTTCATTCATTGACTGAAAAGTTTTTTCTTCGTGTGTTGTTGTATCAAATGATTTTACACTCTTTGCTTTCTTTGAGTATTTACCAGTTCCGCCTTTTTTACTATTTTGACTCTGAGAGATGGCTTGCAGATTACACAGTCTGTTATTTTGAGGACATCCATCAATGTGATCAATAATAAGACCGTCGTTGATCAATCCGTTAAACGCTTCATAGATTATTCTATGAACGTAATAGCTTTTTTTCCCGGCACCAAACACCAAATACCCGTGATTATTTACGGTACCAACCGGCTTCTTCAGTCTACGATGTCTAACAACGCCGTCGCGAGATGCCTCGTAATTAACGAGCACAGGATGCGGCTGAAATTCTTGGTTCACTTGTATAATAATACTACTTGTCTAATTCATTATTTGGTTTAATTATAAACCTTGCAATGTAGTCCTGAGGAGTTTTGATGACGAAGTCTGCGGTGGGGTCAATGACGGCATTTTTTATTCGCTTGTCATAATAGCGTTTTAACTCCCTGTATCGCTTTCCGCCACAATTAATACATAATTGTGATTTTCCTCTTACACCAACGTGGCAAACCAAGCACGGGAGGGGGCCAAGAGAACCATTACGAACGCTTTGTAAATGATACCCGCAGAATTCACCTCTACATGATTTATTGCACGGGGTTGTCGACCCAATCATCAACCATTTGCAGTGATTCATTATACTATATTCTTTCATTTAAATACTTGTTTTAATTATATGGAGGAGTTCGAGAGATTAGCAGCAATTAAGCCCTGGAAAAATATTAAGTTCAATCTCGATAGAGCCCTCAAGGACGCACCAAAAGCGTTAATAAACGATAGAACCCTGTTGAATAAAATACGCGACTGTATCAATGAATTCAAGCGTGATGGTGCATCTCATAGTTGGTCAACATTTCGAATTGATGGTGTTGTTGATGCTACAATGAACGACAACCGCGCAGCAACGATAATATCACAACTTGACGGTAAAAGGTATTTCTTCAGAGTAAAATTCATTGTCCGGGTGGAATCAGGTAATTGGATCATACGTGATAAATTTGAACCGATTCTCAGCGATAAGAAAACAGTCATTGTTAGCCGCAACTCCAAGCCAGGGCTGTTAACCGGAATTGACAGACCATACTATGAACGAGCGTATCCTGAAACAGCAGTTGTCTATGGAATATACCCGTTAAATAAGAAACCTGATATCGGAAAACTAGCGCCGATGAAACAGTCAACGGGGATAAATTGTGTAGCAGAACGAGTAATAGAGCATTTTACAAATGCGTGTCGAGGAAACAAATTGACTGATTTACGACGTAGTAAAATAAACCAATGGGAGGAGACAGTGCGTGAGCGAGGAGCAACCATCAGCGACATAGCGAAATTAGAAACGTCGTTGAGATTTCCAATAACCGTTACAACGATAACCGGTGAAGTATTATACGAATCAAAGTATAAATCAAATGGAGCCCCAATCAAAATTATTGATCATAACGAACACGCGTGGACGCCCGCGGTCACAATATTTCCACGGGATAGAACAGTAAAGTATATCCCGGGGGAATTCCTGGGAGAGGATGGTTTTCTCGCGGAGAGGAAACTATTTGATGCTATTGCCTGCTTGTGTAAAAACGACCCCGTGTCAGTGTGGTTACTTCGCAGCGCTGAAAACGACATGGATACCTTTGATCAGTTTGTAAGACCAAACGGTGAATTATATCGCACTGAAGCGTTTCACAACAAGATGAAAAAAACCGCCATGGAATTTGAAGAGCATGATGAACAACTGCTAACAAATTGTTTTACGATTCCATCGGTTGCGGCTCATGTTGCAGCAAGGAAAAATGCGTGGAGACCAACGCGCAAGGAATTTCTACCGGATGTACAATCCAGTTGTTTGGAATATTATCACGGTGGACTATGGAACACTGAATACAACCGCGACGCTATGATTTCCGTTGATATGGTTGCCTGTTATCCAGCGAGTTTTCTCGGGTATGGATCCGCCGCTGAGTATTTCAAACGATTTGGACACCCCAGACATGAAATGACTCGTGTTGCTATTAATGGACCACTGCCTGATTTTGATTTAACCGGATTCGCTCGCATAGTATCATTTGAATTCGCGGCAGGACTTCATCGCTGTTGTTATATTTGGATCGGTAGACACATGGCTGAAAAGAAGTGGCTGCCAATAGCGCTGTTACGGTTTATGATTGATTGTAGCATGCTTGTATCGTTGATTGTCAGTGACGCGATTATATCATACCGGGCGCAGACTGAAGTCTGGTTACCAGAACCAGAGCGTCTAGATAGCATAATTGACGAGTCTAGAGCACACATTGATGCCGACGAGGAATATATCATCGAATGGTCCAAAAAGATATTCAACCAACGAAACCGCGAGGCAAAAGATCTCGGTAGAAGAATAATTGGTAAGTTCACACAAGGTGGAAAAAACTGCGACTACAAACGATATTGCTCACGGCTGATTATAGATGACGCAGAATATGATTTCGTAATCAAGGACGCAGTGGCAAAAAATAGATACGTGAACTGCAAAACAGCTTTCTTGTCCAATGGAACAAAGTTGGGTACAGTTGTTACCTACTTCGATGGAGACAGCCCCGCGTATCCGCATTTGAGGGCGTCTATGCTGGGTTACGCCGCTATCAATTTATTCTCGATGATAAATAGATTTCCCGACACTGCGGTTAGAGTAGCCGTTGATTCATTTTATATAGACGTAAAGTATAAGGGAAACTTAGCCGAGTTTACTAGTCCGGACGAGAGTTGGGGTATATGGAGAATTAAAAACGAAATACGACGCGATTATTCCCCGTCAGCAGATGTCACCGTTGAAAATAATTACTTACGCGGTGATAATTTATCAGAATGGTCTAATGCACCACCGTATTCTGATCCAATTTGTAGACACAAAACAGTTTATTTAAGCGGCTGTGGCGGGTCAGGAAAGACGACTCGGGCAATTGAATTATTTCGAACGCGGGCAAGTATAATCGTGCTTACACCGACCCATAGACTAGCGCGAGAGATAAAACAACGAAATGTTGACGCCGTTACTTATCACAGCTTTTTTCGATACAGCGGCTGTGAGTGGACTCCTGATCGAATGGGTGAAAAATTTATTCCTGAGGTTATCATCTGGGATGAGATATGTACTGTTTCGTTAGATACTTTACAAATGTTTCTTGAGTGGTTGCTGCGCGCGAATACAGCAGTGATCATGTGTGGCGACCATGGCCAACCACCACCATTTGTCGGCGAGGGTCCACATGATTGGTTAAAGGGTTTTGTGGACTATTATGAAGAAACCGATACTGATTACCGAGCACTTGATGAACAACTGCGCGAGGTTAAAAAATTAATCAGATTACAGCCGGATAGAGTTCAATGTGAAATAATCCGCGAGGTGATTCCGGAAACGCCGTTAAATGAATTCTGGGAAACATGGAGACCAAACGATTTGATTGTAGCGAGTAGAAAGATAGTCAGAGACACACTTCAGCGGAAGTTGTTTGCGTTGCATAAGGAAAAGTTTCCAACGCGTCCAGTGCCGTTGTGTTATAGACCCGCTGACACACGGCGGCAAAACATTGAAGTTGAAATCCCGGGCCCAACAGC
Source organism: Sinohyriopsis cumingii (assembly GCA_028554795.2). NCBI lineage: Eukaryota > Metazoa > Mollusca > Bivalvia > Unionida > Unionidae > Sinohyriopsis > Sinohyriopsis cumingii. The sequence continues at coordinate 117,126,143 of CM068835.1, read as the reverse complement.
GTCAGGGACAAAAAAAACAAATTCTTGTGCTGAATGATATTGTGCTCGTTGATATCAGCGTCGTCGAAGACGCGCTACGTGCTGATAAATCCCCGTGGACGCTAGGATACGCAACGACAATACATTCCTCGCAAGGATTGACTATCACGGATACAATTGTTTGGATGGTTGATAATCGCATCGAATGGTCAAATCTAGTCTATCTCGCAGTGTCCCGAGTACGGAGGATAAATCAGCTTCGAAGAATTGTTATTGACGAAGCCACCGACGAAGCCGGCGACAACGATGACATTATTGATGCAAGCGTCATTGATAGAAAACTCTCGGGTTACCGCCAACAGGATAAAAAAAACAGCGGCGTTTTGATATTGATGCCGAATTAATAATTGCGTTACGACAACAACAGAATAATCACTGCGCGAGTTGCAATTGTGTAATGCGCTGGCGTTATTCGGATAAAGACGCTCGCCAATTTACCGTGGATAGGATCGATAACAGTTTCGGTCATATCCGTGGTAATGTGAGGTTAACTTGTCTTGAGTGTAATAGACGCAACGGCGCTAGTTAAGACCACGCGGGGGCAATTGAGTATCGTCAGGTATCACTTGTAGTTGCTCGCGAGTAAATCCGCGCTGAGGAGCAGTTGAATCCAGTCTATAGATCGGTGGTCTACCAGTTGATCGTGTTATCGTTGATATGTTATGTGTGGTAACACTCCAAATAGGATCAGTAGCTCTTTTTTTACCGCCTTCAAGCTCTCCTGGTTCATACAGATATCTGACAGTGACATCGCCGAGAATCGGCTTGGAAACGCTATCTATTTTTGATCTTCCGGGTATGTACTCGTATTTAATCGCGTCGCTGGGCTTCATGTTGATTGCTCGGGTAATCTCGTTATTTAACGCTCCAATTACGCCTGGTAACCTTTTAACCCATTCACGAGATCGTTTTTCTTGGATGAATTCCTTCGCGTATTGATACCCAAATAACCGTTCAGCAAGAGTCCGATTGAATCGTTCAACAATTGCCTGATCACGATGTAGCGCAGTATGACCTCGTCGTATCGCGACGCTATGATGTTTCAGCGTTGATAAAACAGCGCCGCGAAATTCATTGCCAGGATCAACTTGTAATAGATTTGGCCAGCGCAGAGGACCCCTTCGGTAAATCCGCTCAAACGCATCGGCTACTTCAGTTGCTGACTTTGTTTTTAACGGCTCCGCTTGTTTGTATCGACTCGCAACATCAACTACGGTTAGCGCGTATTTGTAACCGTTGTCATGCGGCAAAAATAATATATCAGCCTGATGAACTTCATTAGGTACGCTGACATCAAAGCGCGAAAAGTTGATTTGTTTAGGTGGCGGTAGATAAATTTGCCATATAGCCTGTTTGGATAACCAATTAGCCGCAACGGCCTTTGTTACCTTTGCAGCGCTTGCGAGTTTACCAATTGCGGCCTTTCCTTTCCAGTATCCTCTCGGAGAATAATAGATGGATTCCATGTTGTTATTATAAACGCTAGCGTTTTCAATTACCAGCGCGAGAAGCTCCGCTTCCAATCATTAATTTACCTTTCATAGCCGATTTTACCAACCATGAAGCCAATTTTTCTTTGAATGATTTATCAGGAATAGCATTTAACGCGTGAATTAATTTTACATCCGCGATATGACGCTGTTGCAAATCACCGCTACGATAAGCTATATCATGTATCCGACATGCTTCGTCGATAGCGTTTATTGGATACTCACCGGGTCGCGGCTGATTTTGATCATCGAGTCTGATATCTAATCGTGTTCCGGGGCCACAGTAGCTATATCCTGGGAGGTGCTTTTCTCCTGGATACTTTGCCCACGGTGTTCCGGGGAGTTTTGATAACTTGGCTGCAATATCACCTCCTCGCTTTTTTTTAAAGCATCCCCGGGTCTAGCAGAAATAAATCTAAATTTTTTTGTACCGCATTGTACACACTTACCAGTAAGCGCCGATCTGTTATTTCTCGTTGTAACGGTTGTCATATCATTTGTGCCAGTACGCACTCTACACTTCACACAATATAGATCCATAATTTATGTATAGAGATATGAATATAATTGATTTTTCGGCGACTAAAACAAGAGAACCAGTTAAGCATGTTGCAGCGTTACCAAACTCGATCCGGATGATTATCATCGGACCATCTGGATCCGGCAAGACGCAATTGTTACTTAATTTAATAATGAGATGGATGAAGTGGGATAAGTTGTATTTAATCGCCCCTAGCGTGGATGATCAACGATGCTACGAGGTGTTGAAAGATTTTAACGAGAATGCATCAGCGATCGCTGAAAAAAATGTTATTGAGTTTATTACAGATATCAATGATGCACCAGGCATTGATGATATTGATGGCGACGTTAACAATCTAGTCGTGTACGATGATGTTATGTTATACAATCAAAAAAAACCAGCTAGGATATTTTCCAGAGGCAGGCATAAAAACACCGACGTGATATATGTCACTCAACGATACACTCAGATTCCAAAAGTAATCAGAGACAACTGTAATATTCTTGCTGTATTCAACGGCGTTGATACACACACGCTACGAAATATTTGGCAGACATGGTGCGGCGGTGACATGGACTTTAATGGTTTTCGAAACTTTTTTAGTCATGCTCAGTCGACCCCACATGGATTTGTAACGATAAATTTACATGATCCTCGGACACGATATCGTATCGGGCTTGACCAAATATTCGGTTAGTTGTAAATAATTTTCATTGTAAATAACTTCTTAGCAGCAGGGGGGGAAATGACATCGACGCGGTCGTCGCTGTGCTTACCGGACGCTGACGACGCTGGGGATCGGCGCGCAGAACCAAATGACGTCACCATCGTGTAAGATGGACCGACGTCGTTTTTTTTTTACCAGCGCTGACTACACCGGATCCGCTGAGTGCAGAAAGTAATAATTAAGCAAAATAACGATTGGACAAAATGTCGGATTCGCCCCCCCTGCTGCTGAAGAGTTCTTCAGAGAAGAAATTAACAGGGTGAAAGAAGAATGGACAGAGAAGTACAGACTTCAGAAACAGCAGAGAGACCAGCAACAGCAACAACAGCAGCAGCAGCAGCAGCAACCTGAACCTGACAGAGGCTTTGTCGACTGTCGTATCGACACCAAAGAGTTATTCTTCTCTTTCCGAAGAAGCAGACCTTATCCTGTGAGAAAGCCTGTCGTTAGAGGTGGCAGCCATCTTAGACCCTAAAAGATTGCCATAGCTTCAAGTTCACACAAAAAACAGCCCTTTTCAGAGCTACCCAAACCTCTAGAAAAGAAATAACAATCGATTGCCTATAATAAGTTTTAAAAAAAACAGAAGTGCGTGTATAAGCACATGAACTCTTTATCTTGGTTAAAAAAAAAGTGTGTGTGTGTGTGTGTGTGTGTGTGTGTGTGTGTATAAGTATTTTCTTTAAGTGGCTTGTAAAATTTTTTTAGAATAGTGATGGTAGTATAAAAAAGTGAATGAGTTTTTCTTTTAGGTCTGCGCGTTTTAGGTCATGATCTAGGTAATATAAGTTTTGTGTCTTAGGGGGTGTTTTCCTTCACGTCCGTGCTTTTCATATAAATTGAAAAAACGCTCGCCAGTCTGGTTACCCTTGTTGATTGATCAACACTACAGAATGAACACCAGACTTCAAAAAGTAATGGAACTCCAGATGCATCTGGAATATGCCAGGCGCATTCTGGACGAACTGGCCATGGAGGCCATTGCAGAACAAGCTAAGATAGAGGAAGAGGAAGAAAAGAAGAAGAAGAGGAGGAAAAGAAAAGAGAGATCAGGCCCCACCCAAAGATGAGACCTAAGTATGAGATCAAACCCATGGTGAGGACACCTCCCCAACCAGTAGCTGCACCACAGCCACTACCAGCACCGCAGCCTCAACCAGCACCACAATCAATACCAGTAAGGATGCTACAAGCAATAGTAGCACCGCAAATTCAGCATCCAAGAGTGCAAAACAGAAGAGGAGAGAGAAGGATCAACACTATTCCATAGACAGAGGATTGGTGTGCTGAAGCAAATCATCCTCCCTCGGCGCTCGCAGCCACAAGAGTAAACTGGGAAGGTGACTGGAGTAGGAGATGCGTGTGCGGTGCTAGGCCGGGAAGGTGTCAACTCTAACAGATACCTCTGGAGTTCCATAAAAACAGCCCTTTTCAGGGCTAACCAATACTCTAGAAAAGAAAAAGTAATCAATTTGCTAATGTGTGAATGAGGAGTAGTGTGAATATAAACACTCACTCCTTTCCTGGTGTGATTGTATGTGTTTATGTGTGTGTGTGATTGTAAGCGCTCAAATACGTATGTGGGGATAGTAAATTATAGTTATGTTTGTGCTACTTGGCGTGTGTGGATAGTAGATTTGCGTTTGGTTTTGCTGCTTAGAGTATGTGGATAGTATATTTGGGTTATGTTTTTGCTGCTTGGCTTGTGTGGATAGTAGATTTCGGTTTGATTTTGCTGCTTGGCTTGTGTGGTTAGTATATAACATAAGATGACAAAAGTAGGGGATGTTTTCCTTCACGTCCGCGCTTTTTATATAAGGACCCGCAACGTTCGTCGTTCGAACCATTCCACGGAATAACGAGAAAGAAGATGGTGGTTGTAACAGAGTTATTCAACAACTTGAGACACAATTATTTTTGGATAGTAGATGGAGTATATGTGGTGGAAAGACTAGATAAGGAATGGAAATATCCATTTACAAGGGATTTTGTGACCAGACAAGTGACGAGTGTGAAAATAGCTTTGGATCTCCTTGACCGTATGTTAGAAGAAGAAGTGAAAAAAATAAGAGGATTCGTTGACCCTCCCTATGTGAGAGTAGGTAGCTTGAAGGAAGCTCTGGATAATGTAACAATAGTGAGAATCTTCTTACAAGATATTTTGGTATGGAGTGAGTGGTCCTATGTGAAATGGGGTTTAGACCAACTTATAAAAGCCGAGGAACTGATGAGACGAGTGCTGACCCAAGAAGTAAAGAACATAAAAGAAAAGTGGACAAAGGAGCGGAAAGAAAGAGAAAACCTAAAGACCAAAGAAAGCTTTGATAAACTGAACAAGAATTGGATCAAGATCCAACAGAAATTCAGAGCAATGGGTCATCCTGACTGGATGCCAGAGACGGAAAAGAAGGAGAAGAAAGGAATTTTGGGAAAGATAAGGGGATGGCTGAAGAAATGGAGGAAATAGAAGAAGAAGAAGAAGAAGAAACCAAAGGCCCTTTTCAGGGCCACTCCAATACCTCGAAAAGACATTCCCTTTCATGCCTACATTTCTTTTTTTTTAAATGTCTATTGTCTATTATCTGTGTTCTATAAATCTCCCGTGTTCCATAACACTATACAGACCCACCATGTTCAATTTCCCCATGTTAAATTTCCCTTGAGGCTAAACAGTCCCATATTCCCATGTTAAATTCCCCTTGAGGCTATAAGGCATCAAAAAATTCTCCATGTTAAATTTCCCTTGAGGCTATACAGTCCCATATTCCCATGTTAAATTTCCCTTGAGGCTATACAGTCCCATATTCCCATGTTAAATTCCCCTTGAGGCTATAAGGCATGAAAAAATTCTCCATGTTAAATTTCCCTTGAGGCTATACAGTCCCATATTCCCATGTTAAATTTCCCTTGAGGCTATACAGTCCCATATTCCCATGTTAAATTCCCCTTGAGGCAATAAGGCATCAAAAAATTCTCCATGTTAAATTTCCCTTGAGGCTAAACAGTCCCATATTCCCATGTTAAATTTCCCTTGAGGCTATACAGTCCCATATTCCCATGTTAAATTCCCCTTGAGGCAATAAGGCATCAAAAAATTCTCCATGTTAAATTTCCCTTGAGGCTAAACAGTCCCATATTCCCATGTTAAATTTCCCTTGAGGCTATACAGTCCCATATTCCCATGTTAAATTCCCCTTGAGGAAATATGGCATCAAAAAATTCTCCATGTTAAATTTCCCTTGAGGCTATACAGTCCCATATTCCCATGTTAAATTTCCCTTGAGGCTAAACAGTCCCATATTCCAATGTTAAATTCCCCTTGAGGCTATAAGGCATCAAAAAAGTCTCCATGTTAGATTTCCATTGGGGCTATAAGGCATATACCCGTTTTTAACAGTAAAGTCCCCTTGAGGCTACATCGTCCCACTTCACTACTTTTAAATCTTTTTTAAAATTAAAACTATTTTTTAGAGAAGGGGCTCTATCAAAGCAATTCCTGCAAAGTAGTCATAACGTACCGCTCCTTACACTATCATAAAATATTTATAGCCAAGGGGTCCCCTCAAAGCAGTCATAGCAGAGCAACCATAACGTGCCGTCCCACATAAAAGCATTCAATATTTATGTCTGTATAACGTCTTATACACGTAACTTGATTACGGAGATAAAAGCCATACATAATCACGTACCATATCATTTGAGAGATTAACCATGTTCATAAAATTATACAATCAAGTACACAGATATATTTACTATATGATAATAATTAATCAAGGTGAGTCTATGATATATTCCCATCTCGTGTACAATACATTCAGAATACCTAGATAAATCAAGGTCACATGGCGTCTCTTCAACAAGAAGTCCAGGTCATTGGTGAGAGAGGTGTAAATACTCGTAAACATGTTAAGTGTTTTTTGTGTGTAACGAGAAACCTACTTAACACCATACGTAACCCTCACAATTAAACAATTAACAAGAGTACTTTAAAACAAGTTACAAAACTTGTATAATCAAATGAGAGACATTAACAAAGAACGGATAATATACTGTGATCTTTAAGTTCCAGTTACTTTTACGAATATGTTTCAATTGCGGAGGCAAAATAAACTCGATAGCGAAACAATCATTAAGTCTAAAACTGTAACGAAGGAAATTCGAGCCTGATCTAAATCGTCTTTCAAGAGAAATAAATAGGAATTGCAAATGAAACTGAAAAACGAATTGTCGCAAGATGCTTTACAAACCTCATTTAGACGTGTCACGGAATTGTATAAATCCTATATTTTAAATTAAATACATATACTCGGGTTTCGTTTTATGTGTACGATACCCGAGAGTGATTTATGTATAGTGTACGATCTTTCGAAATAGTGAGTTCGGTTCATCCTATACCGCACGTGCGAAGTGCTTTCAATGGGAAAGACCGAATGCTTCCAGCACACAGACAACGATTGGCGACTTCGTCTGTGTATAAATGCCTCACCGTACGATTACATCTTTACATTACGGAACGTCTTGTCAGTGAGTGGTCTACAAAGGTTGTTGTTGTTGTTATAGGGTTTAATGCCATTTTTCAGCACATGATAGGCTATACATGGCGGCCATTATTAATAATGGAGGAAGAACCCGGGAAAACTGCGGAAAGAACCACCGACCCACGAGTAGCTACCGGCAAGCTTACTCACATATCCATATTGGCCGAGCCCGAGACTCCAACCCACGCAGACAGACGTGAGATAACAGTGATCCGTGACGGAGAGCGCTATAGACCATAGACCACTCGACCACTCGGGGCCCCCGTCTACAAAAGGAAGGTAACTTTTCTTCTATCTGCTTTTACAAACAAAACATTTTATAGTTAACATAAAATCACCAAATAACATTAAATCACCAATTCGCTAAACTGCTATAGTTTAAATTTCACTGCAAAAACAGTTCTTTTTAGAACTAACGCGCCTGTTCGCGCCATATTCATCATGAAAACACTTCCACCACCTCACGTTAATGGGGAACACTTCCTCAAACAATACTACAGAACTGAGGAGGAAGAAATGGAACAAGACATGATTTTTAAGGCATACAGAGACCAGTGGACACAAGCCTTGGATCTCTGACACCCCGGCCCAAGAGAGGCCCAATCATATCACAATTTTGGCTACATTGGCGGCTAGAGGGATATACTCGATAAACTTAGATACCTACTACATTGGGAGGGGATTTATCCTTTTATACCCAAAGATAAAAGAATTTGTTGCCGAAAGGCAACATTGTTCTGGGAGACAAGGTGGCCAGGGTGACAACCCCCCCCCCCCCGACTAGATTAATAGAGAGAAAATATGCTGAAATTTTATGTTTCACAGTATCGATGGAGACCCTCCCCCCTGAATGCTTTCCAGGAGGGCTTCTAAGTGAGAAACAGTGTAAAGATTGCATAAGTCCGGAGGGATACCTTCAAAATAATTCAGTGCCTTCATAATAGTAAAATTATAGCTACCATGGATATCAAGAATACGCTGAAGATACCTTAATACTTCAAAATATAAGGTATTCCGGTGCAGACTGTGTTCTAAAACTGTCACATGACAAGTGCGTGTGACGGTTGTGGAATCTTGATCACAGGAAATGGTTCTGCAAAAACAACAAAGAACAACAACAACAAAACATATGGAAACAAGATGCAAACACACATGAACAAGCAGTAATGCAAGACATGTTGAAGCTTCACCTTCACAAGAATCACAATCAGCAGAGCAAACATCACAGACGCTTACAACACCTTCACCATCACCACCACCACTAATAAAGCACCAGCACAAATCACGCCATCACTAGAGCAAACACCTACAAGTGAGGTGGAAACATAAACGAATCAAACACCGATAACTGATACAGCATCTCAAACAAAATCCAAGAAACAAAAGAAGAAAAAAAAGTAACTTAAGAGAAAAGCCAACTCACCAAAAAGAACACAAGACAATAAAAAACAGAGCTCCAGTAGAGAGAGACCCAGAAGTAGACACACTGAACACAATTGAAATCAAAGGATTTGTGAATGAAATGAAACAACAACAATCTTTACTACTCTCAATAAAAGACAGAACCAAAACAAGAAAGGCAATAACAAAAACAATATTAGAACTTAATGCCACTGATCATACCTCCACAAGAAGAAGCGAACAAAAATTTCAGACTCCACTACCTGGCCCACGCTAAAAGCAAACTCATCAAATGGAAACACAGGACAAAATAAATTCAACTAAATGAAACAAAGAAAACTGGGAAAAAGAAGAAATTGAAACAATCAACAAACTCTGCTTTCAATAGTACAAATCCAGAAATCTAAAACTCAGGAAGACAATATAACTAAAAAATGATACAAATATACATATTATTCCAATCTCACCATTGCAGAATTAACCCAAGTTTATCTTCAATTTCAATCCCCTCATGGAAAAGTCACAAGGTGAGCTGGCTCACATAGAATGCATGAGGTAGAAACCATTTCATAATGTATATTCATCCTGGTCACCCCGAATGGAATTATAAAACTACAGCAGTAATTCATTTAACTTTGAAGATACAGGGACAGGGTTTTCTTGGTAGTTTAAGCCATCTATGAATGTGCACTCTAAGGAGAAACTACCAAACGGAACTGTTCCTGGCAAGTGTAATTATACACATTTATCTTTTGGTGCAATACTCAAACACAAAGTCATTTGGAAACAGTGTGCTAAGGCATATTATTATTATAATAATATAATAATGAGGACTTTGTATAGCGCCTAATCTTTAGAAGCTCTAAGCGCTTTACAACATTAGACAACACATATAACATAAAAAAAAACATGTAATGATATGATTATAAAAAGACAAACACCATGAAATTAGAAAACATTAAAAAACATGCTGAAAATATTTAACGTAGGAAATATTACTAGGCCTTTAAGTTTGTTCTTGCAGTCGAAATACGTCAGTTTTAAGAGCACACTTGAATGGGATCACTGTGTCTTTGTGTCTAAGTTCAGTGGGCAATTCATTTCACGTTGCTGGTTCCTTGGTATGCAAAAGCACGTTGTCCATATGACTTCGTTTTCATAGTAGGAATAATGAGTATACGATTGGCAGAAGAGGAGCGTAAGTATCTTGCTGGTGTATACACATGGGTGAGGTCGGATAGGTATGTTAGACTAGAGTCCGTCAGTGAAACGTAGCACAGAGAACAAATTTTTGTGTGATTCTGGATCGATTGGATAGCCATTGTAGGGTACAGAGCAGCGGGGAGGTATGCTCTGATCGTGGTACTAAGTGTGATCCGAGCAGCTGTGTTTTAACTTGTTTCTGGAGTAGATACTGAGATGAACCAGCATAACTGAGTTACAATAGTCCAGTCTTGAAAGTACTAATGAACACACAAGTGTTTTATTGGCATCAACTGAATGATATTTGCGAATGGAGCTGATGCGTCTCAGCTCAAGATATGGAGCCTTGCATATGTTCAAGACATGTTGGTGCAATGTGAGAGTACTGTCCAGAGTAACACCTAGGTTTCGTACTGACTGTGTGAATTTAATGTTGGTGTTGCTGATATTTATTGTTTGAGGTAAAGGATGTGAATGAGAAAGTCTGTGTTGTGATTAGATGGCCTCAGTTTTATCATCATTCATCTGCAGCTTGTTACACGTCATCCATGATTTCACATCAGAAATGCACCTCTCTACACCTATGATGGTATCATCAACTTCAGTTGGGTGGCTAGATTTGTATATTTGGGTGTCATGAGCGTACAATTGGTGAGAGAGTGGATGATGATCTATGATACTTGGGAGCGGCTGAGTGTATAGAATGAAGAAAACCAACATATATTAACTGGGCTGGAGTGTATTCCATTTGCAGACAATTTGTGTCCTGTTGACCAAGTAGGACTTGAACCAGAGTAAGGCTGTATCATGAATGCCAAATACATGCTCGAGACGGTGAAGTAATATATCATGGTCTATTGTGTCAAATGCTGCAGACAAATCAAGGAGGATGAGGACTAAAATCTTTCCGCTATCCAGAGCAGAGAGAATGTCATTAACTACTTTATAAGAGTAGTTTCAGTACTGTGTCAAGGGCGATATGCAGATTGTACATTACTAAAAAGGACTGCTTAAATTCAGATGAGATACAAGCTGGGATAGAACAACCTTTTCTAAAATTTTAAATATAGTTCAACTTTAACACAGATAACAAATGCAAAACATGTAATTACAAATCAGAATAGATGCACATAGACACTATATTTTCGATACTAGATATTTTCATTCGGCTTAAAATATTCATTCAAAATTCTTTTTACAGACATAGGTATAGATAAGGGAAACCACCATAGAAAATTTGATCTAGATAGAGCCATCCTAACAACAAAAGGGTAACCATTACAACATGCACTCACTATTGCAAATAACAAGGACAAAACCGACTTTGGCAGAGTCACTAAAATGTAACAAACAATGGGGATCACGGGAGAGGAACTCCACCCTGAAACTTAATAGTCTTAAGAGTGGGTAACACTATCCTAAGTTCGAAGCGAGAAAGGTTTGAATACAGGCCCACTGGCAGCCCAAGCAAAGGGAAGAGAGTATAACCACCCAAGCTTTTACTGGGATAACTAAAAACTCTATAATCTGGTGAACAAAACAAAGAATAACCTTAACGAAATTACTTGTATTATAAAATCATATTTATTCTTATTTAACAATACAACTAACACCAAATGGAAGGACAGGGAAACCCCGCATCACAACACATTTTTGGAAAACCGGGTTGTCACTTCTAGGTCCTAACCAGCTATATATGCTGGGACGGGGCAAAGAGGTGTCAACAACTACTTTAAGGACTTGCACATCTTCAGCTGTAGAGGTATGTGAATTATCAATTTCTTGTGTAGAAGTTATAACTATTATAGTACTACGTATATATTTGTATGTTTGCTATGTAGCTTCGGTCTAGGTAGTGTAATGCAAATCTTTCCTATTCTTGTTTGCAACTTAGCAAGGGATTTATATTAGCAATATAAAGCTGCATTTTTAAGAAACGTTTGGTACAGTAGGATTCTTATCGGGCACGGTTAGGTTTACTTCTGAACATGTTTGTTGTGTAATTAATGTGCCGATAATGTAATCTGTATAACTTACCGTATATAACGTCATTACGTTTTCTCGTATATGCCCGTATCATGCATAGTACACGGTGTTAGATGTATTTTCAGCTGACCCGAGTGATCACAGAATAACCAGTGGTCGGACTGAACCGAGTGACCGGAGCGATCGGAGTTATCGGAGTGATCGGAGTCGACGTGGTGCCAGCTGCAGAGCTAACCAAAAGTCAACCATAGCAGGTGTGAAGCTGAACCATAGCAGCCGAAGAGCTGAAAGAACGGTGTTGCTGGTCGAGTGGCAGGTGATCGCGCTTTGATGACAGAGATTGGGGGTGGGCGCTGATTGCTTGATTGACCAGCCTGGAATACTGACAGCTTGATTGGCCAGCGTGCTGGTAAGCGGGTATGCTGGTGAGTGATGGAGTGTTTAACTCCATACATGTAGACGTTTACCCGTGGGCTCATTTTGGAGGTTTGTAAAACCTAGTGTGGTTTTGGGACTGGAAAGATAATTTGTATATATGTCCCTCTTGTTTACATAATTTTACTATTTTAGTGAATGCATTTTACTAATGAGAAAATACTACATTTTGTTTTACTAGACGAGTAAAACACACCAATCTCTCCGTTGTGAAATCACCGTGAATCTTTCACCCATTGTCTTTGTACTGTGGTCATTTATTTATATTTTGATTATCAAGTCCGTGCGCTTTATGTTAATTGATCCAATATTTGGATCATATATACGCACATATTAATCATAACTGCTCATTCAAATCGTTCGTTATTAAACAGTGTATTTGTATCACCATCGAAAGTGTTGTTGTAAATCCGAAATCCCACACGGTTATCTTGTTACAAGAGAACATAGAATGAATGAAGGTTTGAAGCTAGAAAAGAAACGAGTCAATTTTGGCAAGATGAACCACGCCTATGGAAAATAATATTTAGAAAATGAGAAAATTCAGCAGCGGGGAGGGTGAACAGCCTCTAATTGACTCATTCGTTATTCGCAAAAATAAGCCTTCCTGGAAATCGCAAAAAAGGGATTGCAAACTGAATGCCAAGTGAGACTTCACCTTCTCTGCTGCTATTAATTAAATTTTTTTATCAGACCGATTCGATATCGTGACCGTGGGTCATGCAAGTTTATCGTGATAAACCCATGCGGGGATAACTGAGCATGACTAAATAAATTTCTAAAACGATTATAATCCATATCGTCGCTACACCAAGTCTGATGAATATTTCGTAACGTGTGCGTATCAACTCCGTTGAACACAGCAAGAATATTACAGTTATTCCTGATCACTTTTGGTATTTGTGTATACGGCTGGGTTACATAAATCACATCCGTGTTTTTATGCCTATCGCGTGAAAATATTCTAGCAAGATTAGATTGTTTATCCAGCATTATATCATCGTATACAACTAAATTTATTAATTTTCCTTCAATATCATCTACAGATGGCGCTTCATCGATATCAGTAATAAATTCAGTAACATCATCGCCCCACTCATCCGACAACTTTATGTTTTCATTAAAGTCCTTTAGCACTTCGTAACATCGCTGATCATCTACAGACGGAGCAACTAAGTACAACTTGTCCTATTTCAACCACCTCATGATCAGATTGAGTAACAGTTCCGTTTTACCAGATCCAGATGGACCTATGATATTCATTCGGATAGAATTTGGTAGCGCAGCATGATGTTTAACCGGCTCTTGTTTTCTTGTCGCCGAGAAATCAATAACATTCATGCTATAGAAATATAATTATAATATGAATTTATATTGTGTGAAATGCAAGGGATATACTTCTACAGGTGATTTAATGATAATCAGAATGAAAAATAATAGACCGGCACTTACTGGTAGGTGTGAACGCTGTGATTGAATTTTTTTTTAAAATTCATTCTCACACAGTCAGGTGATAATTCAAATAATTTAAACAAAAGAAGAGGTGATATCGCCTCTCAGTTAACCAAATTACCAGGAATTCCATGGGCTAAGTACCCAGGAGAGAAATGCCTCCCAGGATATAATTATTGTGGTCCTGGAACCCGACTTGGCATCCGACTTGACGATCAAGATCAGCCAAGGCCAGGTGAGTATCCAGTCAACGCTATTGATAAAGCGTGCCACGCTCATGATGTAGCTTATCGATCAAATGATCATCAGCAACGACACATCGCAGATGTAAAATTAATTCGTGCGTTAAATTTCATAAAAAATAAGTCTTTCAAAGAATCATTAGATAATTGGTTGGTGAGATCAACGATGAAGGGTAAGCTTTATTAGGAGCTGGTAATTAATCAACCGATTATTGAAATAATAGAATCGGTTTATTATTCCCCAAGAGGATATTGGAGAGACAGAGCAGCGATTAGTAAACTCGCGGATGCTGCAAATGTTACACGTGCTGCTGCTGAAAAATGGTTATCAAGACAAGCAATATGGCAAATATATAAACCACCGCCTAAAACAATACAGTACGCGCATTTTGATGTTAGCGTCCCTAATGAAGTTCATCAGGCTGATATTTTATTTTTACCACATGATACTAGACGTCGTAAAACATACAAATACGCGTTAACTGTCGTTGGTGTTGCAAGTAGATACAAGGAGGCAGAACCGTTATCAACAAAGACAGCTGATGAAGTAGCTTCTGCGTTTAAACGGATTTATCAACGAGGTGGTCTGCGATGGCCACAGCTGCTACAGGTTGATCTTGGCAAAGAATTTCAGGGCACAGTATCATCGTTGATGAAGCAACATAACGTCAAAATACGACGAAGGCATACTGCAATTCATCGCGAGCAGGCAATTGTTGAGCGATTTAATCGAACGCTTGTTGAGCGGCTATTTGGATATCAATATGCGAAGGAAATCATTTAGGATACTAGATGTCGCGAGTGGGTTGCAATATTACCAAGTGTGATAGCTGCGCTAAATAATGAAATTCTATGAAAACTACTAATGCAATTACAAGCGCGCATATACCAGTACAACGACATGATTTTTCAGCGCAGCCAGTATTAGGTAATGTGACTAAGATATTTATATAAACCTGGTGAATTAAAAGGTGGGAAGAAAAGAGCGACTGATCCTATTTGAAGTATTACAACGCACAAGATATCTAGTATAACAAGATCCACGGGTAGACCTGCAATCTACAGATTAGATTCAACTGCTCCTCAACGTGGATTTACACGTGAACAATTACAAGTAATTCCCGAAGACACGCAATTACCACCGCGATCACTTAACTAGCGCCGTTACGTCGATTACACTCGAGACAAGTCAACATCGTATTTTCACGTGTATGACCACGACGGTTATCTTTTCTATCTACGGTAAATTGTCTTGGATTATTACTCGAGTACTGCCACAACATTACACGATTACAGCTCGCACAGTGATTATTCTCCTGCTGCTTCAGTGTCATGATAAATTCGGCATCAATATCAAAATCTCGATTACTTTTTTTTATCACTTTGTTTATAACTGGCTAATTTGTTTTTTTTTTTACTATATTGTTGTCACCTCGACATTTATCCCGGACATCATCAATAATTTCTGTAGCATCCATGATAATTCTCCGCAACTGAGATATTCTTCTGACTCGAGACACTGCGAGATAAACTAGGTTTGACCATTCGACACGATCATCTACAATCCAAACTCGAGTATCAGAGATGGTTAATCCCTGAGATTGTGAATTGTTATTGCGTATCCTAATGTCCACGGGGATTTGTCCATACTCAGCGCATCCTCAACAACACTGACATCAACCAAAACAATATTATTTAATCCGAGATTCTGTTTACTTGACTCGGTCTGTCCTGGTATATCAACTTCGATATTCTGTCGTCGTGTATCTGCTCGTCTAAAACACAACGGTACAGGCAGCGCCGGAAACTTTTTCTTATGTAACTGAAATAATTGTTGTTAAAGTGTATCTCGAACTATCTTTCTACTTGCCACTATCAAATCATTTGGTCTCCACAAATTCAAAAAGTTGTTAATAGGGATTTCTGAAATTATTTTAAGCATTATTTCACACAGAATTTTATTCGGTTGTAGTCTGATTAATTTCTTGAACTCGTTTAATTCTGCATCAAGAGATCTGTGATTATCAGTTATCTCCGAGTAATAATCTACAAAATTCTTTAGCCTATCATGCGGAGATGGCCCAACAAACGGTGGTGGTTGACAGTGAACACCGCACATTATGACAGCTGTATTTTTCAATAGCAACCAATCGAGAAACATTTTTAATATATCTTTAGATACTGTGCATATCTCATCCCAAATAATAATGTTTGGAATATATTTCGCTCCCATTTGGTCAGGAGTCCATGTATCTCCGTTGTGTCTGAAAGAGCTGTGATAAGTACATGATTGTACTCCTCGTTGTTTCATCTCTCTGGCAAGTTTGTGTGTTGGTGTTAGCACAATCATGTCATCGCAATTCTGTCAAATAATTCGATCACTCGACTCGTCTTACCAGAACCATCCGATCCGTTTAGATAAACAGTCTTGTGTCTGGGTACTGGATCTTATACGGATGCCGCCCTCGACATATGTCGAGGCGATAATTCTGATATCTGATTGCTGAGATAAATACCTTTAATCGTAACATCTGCGGATTCAGTATAATTACATAATATTTCTTGTTTTATTCTCCACGACCCCCATGATGAATCAGTATTTGTAAAACGAGTTACCAGTGATGTATACTTGCTATCGATATAAAACTTATCCGTTGCAACTCTGACTGCAGTGTCAGGGAATCTATTTATCATCGATAATAAATTTACAGACACATAAGTGAGCACTGAAGATCTTAAATGAGTATGCTGAGGTGATTCGCCGCTAGTATAACTAACAATAGTACCTAATCGTGTTCTGTCAGACAAGTAAGTGTTTTCTCGACTTACATATATATTTCTCGCTGTTGCATCAGCGATTATAACATCATATTCAGCATCATCTAGAATTAATCGTGCATAATGCAGTCGGTGATCATATGCTCCACCCTGAGTATGCTTGCGAAATATTCTTCTACCGAGATCTTTTGTGGCGCTATCATCATCAGATGATGGTAACCAAACTTCGGTCTGCTTTTGATATGATATAATTGGCTCACTTACAATCAACGATATCAGTATTTTACAATCAATCATATATCGTAATAAAACTGTTAGTGCCCAGCGTTTTTCTGAAAAGTGTCTACCAAACCAGAAATAACAGATCAGATGAAGATCCTTAGCGAGTTCGAATGACATAATACGAGCAACCCCGGTCAGGTCGAAATCAGGTAGTGGACCATTTATCGATACTCGCGTCATCTCGTTTGTGGGTTGTCCAAACCGCGCAAAAATACCCGGCACACTCCCCCAATCCACGAAAACTTCCCGGATAACACGCGACCATATCAACCGAAATAACGTCGCTGCGGTCATACCGGATATTCCACAATCCACCATGTCTGTATTTACAGCAACTTAATTGTACGTCTTTGAGAAATTCAGCGCGTGTTGGCTTCCACGAATTTTTCTCTCTGGCAGCGTAGGCTGCAACTGACGGAACTGTAAAACAATTACCTAGCAACTGCTCAGTATTTTTTGAAAATTTATGCGCAAGATTTTCACTGTTTCGTGGAGAGATTCTTTACGATATAATTCGCCGTTAGGTTGTACAAATTGATCATATGTTTCATCATCTGAACTTTTAAATAACCATACTGACACAGGATCGTTTTTACCTTTTTCGTGAATAAAATCAAACATGTTTCTTCCAGAGTCTGGGTAAAATCTTGCAGATCTCGTGGAAATATTGTAACTGCGCTGGTCCA
Source organism: Sinohyriopsis cumingii (assembly GCA_028554795.2). Lineage (NCBI taxonomy): Eukaryota > Metazoa > Mollusca > Bivalvia > Unionida > Unionidae > Sinohyriopsis > Sinohyriopsis cumingii. The sequence goes on along the minus strand of CM068835.1, from coordinate 117,108,361 downwards.
CGCATGTGCGTTATGATCAATAATTTCAATTGGAGTTCCCTTCGACTTATTCTTTGATTCATATAAAATCTCTCCGGTTAACGTTCTTACTTTCATTGGAAATTTTAATTTACTTGATAACTCGGCAACATCATTTATTGTAGCTCCGGTATCCTTAATCGATTCAGCCCATTTGTTTATTCGCTCACGTCGTCGATTCGTTAACCTATTTCCACGCATTGCTTTTGTAAAATGTTCGATTACTCGTTCGGATACACAATTTAGTTTGGAAAATCTCATTGGTGCAAGATAATTAATGTCGGGGTTATCATTTAGCTGATAAATTCCATAAATAATCGCTGTTGTAGGATACGCTCGCTTGTAATATGGTCTGTTAATACCAGTCAGTAATCCTAAATTGGAATTTGTACTTAACAGAGCGGTTTTTCCATTAGCAAGAGCACGGTCACGATTGTCACGGATAATCCACTCAGCGGAATCTATTTCTGCTAGCACAATAAACTTGTTTTTGAAAAAATATTTCTGATCGCTGAGATAAACGATTATCTTTTCCGCTCGCGTATCGTTCATTGTAGCATCAATGACTTCGTCGTTGCCTTCGTCAGCGTCACGTACAGTTTTGAATGTTGACCATACGTGAGATGCTCCATCATCACGAAATTCTTTTTTTAGCATCTCTGATAATATTAATCAGATTAATAGTCGGATCAGTCAGAGTTCGCCTCCGCAAGTCAGGGGTTCTTCTGTCAAGATCAAATCTGGAAGTTTTCCAAGGCTGGATTGTAGATAATCTCTCAAACTCTTCCATATTATATTTCAGGCAAATATTTAAATAAAAAATATTATATATATACGATGGCTCAAATAAGAAATCAGTGTAGGTGGTTGATGGTGGGGACTTCAACTCGTTGTAATAAATCCTGCGTGAAGGAATTCTGCGGACAACATATGCAAAGTGTGCGACGGGGGAGTCTTAGTCCACAACATTATTTAAGATCCTGTGTTGGAATAGAATATAGAGAATTAAATCGATATTACGATAAAAAAAATAACAAACCTGTCATTGATAAGGTTATAAGAACCCCTGAAGACTATATAGCTAGATCTGAAGATAAGTTATAATTTAGACAAATTTGATTATATATAAATATAGCAAAAATAATTTGTTCAACATCCCACCATTGAAAATTATTTAGCATCTCGTGATGGTGTAGTAAGAAACTGTCAGCGGAAAAGACCAGTTGCCACTGTTGATAATGCCGGTTATCTTAGATTTACTGTTGGGAAGAAACATTATTACTGTAATAAATTTATATTCGAGGTTTTTAGCAGGGAGATCAAAGAAAATATTGTGATCGATCATATCAGCAGCGACAAAGTTTATATTTTGTTTTTACAAAATTTACAGGCTATCACACAGGGCGAGAATACTACACGTGGAAGGACTGGGGAAAACAGAAAGATTTCTAAGGCGGTTCAATCTTTAAATATAGAGACCGGCGAAGAACTAATATTTAAGTCAATGACCGCAGCTGCCAAGTATTTCGGTATTAACTCCTCCGGGGTACGACGTGTTGCAAATAAAATAAACAAATCAGCCTTTTCTTACAGGTATGAAAACTGGATCTTATTTCGTTATGTTCATGCAATGAACGGAGACAACTCTCCTGAGGATATGTAACGCGGTTAACAGAGTTTTATCTTCGTTTCATGTACTGATTAAACCGCATTCTAGTTTCACTATCGTTGTTCTGTACTGCGCATCACAATGCTACCTTTAATAACTTATACTTTGTGTGTAGCCGAGTGTTTTCTTAATTGTATACACATTACAATTTTTCATAGACTCAAGGTAAATTATTATTCTTTACTAGCGTTGATGGTTTTTAACGCTGATTGCCATTCACGTACTTGATCATATCTATATTTTTGGACTCTTGATTCTGTTAACGCCATTATTATTTTACGCAGTAACCAACTGAGGCTTTTCAGCAACAAATTCCAAATACCACCAGTAAAATGTTGCGGTTAATTTCTTATCAGCTCCGTCCAGTATACATGTTTCTTCGGTTCCGCTATTTAACACAAAAGATACAACCCCGGAAAACGTATCGGTTGATTTCCGCCAAGGATATGTGGTGTATATACTAAATTTTGCAGCACTGAACACAGACAGCCTGTACACATCAGTAACTGTTGCAGTGTGTTTGATATTATTATTTTGCTGCGACCATGTTACGAACAAGGATGACACTGTGTATACTACGTTGGTAATTTGCCCGGGAGTTACTCCCGGAGGAATTTTAATCAGACTAATTTTGTTGACGATCTCAGGAATTCCACTTACGATGTCTTCGAGTGGTTTCTTAATTGTATCAAAGTTCGTTTTGATATCAGAGAGTTTCATGTCAGCGGTGAGCGGAGTACCAAAGAATTCCGCTGTGGTTTCATTAATTTTTCAAAATTTCTACGGAGATTCGTAAACATACTCACATGAACGTCATACTCGGCTCGCAACGTGGCTAATTTATTATCTACCGTGCTGTAGCTGGCATCTACATATCTTTTTGTTGCCGCGTCTTCGTGAGACGTTGGGTCTCTTAAAACCACTATTTTGTTTCCGTTCATGCTAAGTTCGCCTGTCATTGTGTCACCGGTATGCTTTAAACGATTAGCTGCGCTTCTTGCAATTTTATATCTGATGGTTGTAAACGATATACTTGAACCACTGATTCTACCGCTGTCAGTAAACACAGGGATGTTATCCGTGACCGCACCGATTACTCGTCGAACTATATCATTCCATTTGATGATGCTGGTTTTTAAAACACCGTATCTGTCCTGAAAAACTACAACCTCATCTCAGTCAACTCCAGTTAGGTTCATGAGATCATTAAGATCGTCTTTTGTCACGTATTTTGATAAGTCTATGTCAGATTTTTTATTACTCTCACCGAGGGATCTTCCGTAAATATCTACCATTATTCTTCTTCGTTTCTTTTTCTTCAAATCATAGATTTCCATCGTTGACTTGTATAATCGTGCACAGCTATGTGAGGTGGTAATGATGATTTTGATATAGCGTCAAGTACAGCAATTGCTTCACGACCGCATATTGGCGGATCTGTTAATTTTTGTGTTGGTAGCGTTGAGTACCAAACTTTTGCGTGAACGGGTGTGACATATTTGATAAATTCCTGCGGTGGAGCTAACCCGTACGAGTCAAAATAAACAATGCCACGAGGGTCAATCGCGTATGCTACCCAATGAGTACCAGGTCCAGTGCTCTTATCGAGATTAATAATACCGGTTTCAGCGTTGTTTGGTTGTTGTGGTAATTGATCTCGTTTAAAAACACCTCTGAAATTTTTATTTTTTGCTGTTTAGCAGCATTAAGTAAATCAAAATTTGACATCGGTGTTATTAAACTATCCCTGGAAGTCTTAAGCGCCCTTACGTGAAACGACTCCCTGGTAATCTTAGGCCTCTCCCGTATGTGAAACGACTCCCTGGTAATTTTGGGACTCTCCCGTATGTGAAACGACTCCCTGGTAATCTTAGGCATTTTCCCGTTGCTTTTTTAATGCCATTCCAACAACGGTTCCAACAGCACCTAACGCAGCAGCTTTTGCAACAGCTGGGGCTTTAGCAGCTATCAACGCTGGTATTGCTGCGAGAAGTGGGAATATTCCTCCCGTTTTAACCATGTTCTTGATAGCACCAGCAGAAAGTTTAAATCGTATTCCAGTCTTGGATTGTTTAGAATCACTGAGATGTTTAAGTTGGCGCTCTGTCAACGACAGTTTATTTTCACCGCCTGTGATTTGATTGTGCTTTTAGCGTTATTGTGGGCCCACATTGTTTTGCTGACGCGGATTGTAGCTTCTTGATCTGACCAGGAGTCAGACTGACACCGACGTGATGGTAAGACATTTTTATAAAATACTCGTGTTTCTAAATAACGTGGATTAAAGATTTTCCACTGGTTCATTAACGACTCTCGTTCGTTCACTACCACCTTCAAGTAACATTGATTTGTCACTGAGTATGACCGCGATTGCTCTGTAGGCGGCACCACCACGTGGCGGGGCATCAACGCGAGCTCTGAAATGTATGTCAACGACAGATTGTTTTGATAAATCAAGATGCTTCAGCGAAAAGTAATATATTGGATATATTCTTGTAAAATCTAAATGTGATATTTGCAAACCAGTATCTATGTTTTGATCACGTCCCATAAATGTCATCAAACGGTGATATGCGCATGCCACATGATTGTGTGTGTAACTTAATAATATATCTTCGGATGGTTCTTGTTGTCCGTTTATTCTCAACGAAACCTCGGTAACCCCAGATTTATCAAATATCATATGAGAACGTTCTTGACTAGTTGTCCGATTAGAATTTTGCAGCGCAACAAAAATATGTCTTGGCGCAGAAACACCTTGTTGTGATGCAATATGCCAAGTAAATAAACCTGGAACAGTACTTTGAACAGCATCTGTGGTCACTGTTAACAATGCTAGCAATGATTTACTGCCTTGATCCATAAATGACAATAATTCCTGTTCTTTTGCGATTGATGGAACCATTACAGGCATCCACAGTGAGAGCTTTGTTATATTTACTTTGCCATCAGTAACACCAGCACCTCGCCAGAATGCATCATTATCATCACATTTTCTTACGAGTACAACTGTGTGTTTAGCTCCAAAGATGACCTTTCTGACATTTCTGCAAAATCCAAATATATGAGCAGTGGAATTGCACATGAAAAAATTCTGTTATCTCCTGACAACGTTGCTACACGTGTTGCAAATCCTAAGTTGTAATTTCCATTAATACCTTTCTAATATAAAATGCACCAGCTGTTCTATCTTCATATTCAGGACCATCTGGATGCGAATGAGCTGCAGTACCTCGTGGTGTTTGTAACTTAATATATTGAATATGATCAGCAGGGTCGGTAATATCTTTAGCAAACATCATTGATGGACCGGCTAATCTTGTGTAATCATCAGTATATCTCGCTAGACCAGTTATTGTTGTAGCAACATCGACATCCTTCTGAATTGATTCAATATTGTTTTCCATTAATCATATATGTAGCGCTATCAAACAGTGCCATAATCCTGTTGTTGACAAAACCAACTCGCAAATTGGCATCATATGGCGTATTAGCCGCAACATTCGTTACAAGTTCACCTTCTACTTCAATAAACGCCTCAGCGGGCAAGAAATATCTACTTGTGTCCTGAACTTGAAGATCAATGCGGCCGCCTTGAATTGGTTGTCTTGCGTCATAGGAATATAATCGATAATCACGTATTGATTCATCTTTGAGAACCAATGCATCCATGTCAATTGCTGGGTCGGATACGTGTTTAAACATTTTTATTATATACTTTCGGTTTAAATCAGCGTCGCGTTGACTTTGTCAAACGAGTAGGAAGTCCACTTCCTGCTATTAAACTTGCAGTAATATTTTTTGTACTTCATCAGATCCTTGATCCATCAAGTCTTCTAGATTTTTATTTGCGGCTTGACTTATTACTTTACTGACATCCGCAGGCATGATTTCCGTACTGGGTAATTTTTACTTGTGGTGGTTTTCGTTGTATTAATCGTGCTAGTCTATCTTTGATAGCAGTAAAGGCCCTACTAGCAACATTACCAATAGCACCAAAAGCTTTTTCGCCAATAGCGCTAATAACTTTCATTGATAATTGTTTTGCAATTGGAGCTATTTTTGGGGGCATTCTTGCAAATAACCCTTGAATAACGTTACCAAGACCATCACTGTAAGTTGCTTGATAGATAGGCAATGGTTAATTCGTTACTCTGACCATTACAGGTCCACGATGTCCTTGACGTATGATCATCTTATTTGTTATCTATATATCTAATCACTGTGATAGTCATCAACGAGTTCATTGATAAGTTCTCGGTAAACGCCAGTATCCATGATACCACCTTGAAATAATCGTTGACAAATATCAGCTGCTTCATTAATTATTTCTGGTGAGTTTTTACCAGCACGCACTCCTCCTATGAGAACTTCTAATCGTGATATGTCGGAAAGAATATTGTTAGGACAAACAAGACCACTTCCGAAACCACTCCAGTAGCACCAGGCGCATCGTAAAATTCTTCTTCCTCAATACGAGGTGGAACGAATGAAGTTTTTTTTTTTGATGATAAAATATCTACCGGTAACGGATGTTTTTTTATATCTTCAACTTTTTTCACAAATTGTTCGTATTTTTCCTTGTATTTACCAGTGATTCTTTGCATATTTTCGATTGTTCGAAATATAAAACGAGTCCATTTTTCTTCTGAAATATCAGCGGTGTTTGGATCTAATAATTTATCACGATCTTTATATCCGAGAGCGGCAATCACATCAGGTCTCTCATAAAGTTGGTTATAACCCTCTTTGGTAAATTTAGTTGGTGGTTTTGGAGGTGGTTTTGATTCTGGCGTTACAAGTTTCTTTATATCACTGACCTCTTTGTGGACTTTATCAATACTATCAAATATTTGTTGTATTTCTTCATCGACAGGTGGAGGTTGTGCGGCAGCTATTTCAGTTGGAAGTGCTTGTAAAATCTTCTTTGTTTGTTTAGTTCTCGTTGCTATTTTTCCAGTCTGTTCAGCGGTTTGTTTGATTGATGGAAGAAGACCTTCAGTAGCTGTTGCAACTCTTTCATTAACTTTTGTGACGGGTTTAAATAATTGTTTTGCACCTTCTGCGAATTCAGCTTGTGCTTCTTGTCGAGCCTGTAGGATTTTGTCTGAAAGAATCTCTCACGGGGAGAAATTTCTTAATTGCTTCCAGTCGCTCTCGAGCTACCCGGGCAGTATACAATTTTGGATGAACCATTATTGATATAACAATTTTTAATTAATAGCAGCAACGAGGGCGAAGTTTCCTACTCGGCATTCAGTTTGCAATCAGTTTTTTTACGAATAACGAGCAAGTCAATTAGAGGTTGTTCACACTCTCTCTGGAATTATTTGTTACAATTTTATTTAACTATAGCAGCAGAGAGGGTGAAGTCTTACACTTGGCATTCACTTTGCAATCCCTTTTTTGCGATTTCCAGGAAGGCTTATTTTTGCGAATAACGAGTGAGTCAATTAGAGGCTGTTCACCCTCCCTGCTGCTAATTCGTTTCAATAAAGGTCCAGCTAGATTTGTATGAAGTAAATAGATGCAGATATAATACATAATTGTCATTATGTAAATTGGTATCATAGAACGTGAGCTAATAATAATAACGGTCCAAAATGAAATACAAAGTCAATTTAAAGAACTGTCTGATATACTAGAAATGCTATTTGATTTGTAACACGGGGTGGCCGATTAGTCAGATCACAGACATCTCACCTCTGTCTGTATGGGTTCGAGTCTCAGGCTTGGAAAGCGTGGGTATGTGCGAATGTCTGCCCGTAGCTCCCAGTCAGTCTGTGGTTCTTCCTGTGGGTTTTCCGGAGTCTTCATAAACCAGATACATGTCGGCATTTAAAGCCTATCGTATGCTGACAAATTGCGTTAAACCATCAAATACAACAAGATTTAGTCCAAAAAAGGTATAGATGTGCATTTAACTTTGGTATGTTTCGGTCAACAGCAGAAAACCAAACATATTTTACCAATCTGGATAAATAAAGCTTGTCTTAATTCACACAATAGATGTCTTCAAGCTCGGAATCAGTTATTTACCCACCCAGAGATAATTGTTATACACCGCACTAATATACTCTCTCTCTCTCTTAGAATAGAAAGCAAGCGAAATGTCGAACCAATAAGAGGTAATTAAAATATTTTAATATTTACAGTTGATCTAAGTAATTATTCTGCTTTCCTTAACATTACTACCGATCATAACTCTCTCTCTCTCTCTCTCTCTCTCTCTCTCTCTCTCTCTCTCTCTCTCTCTGAGCTGAAGCAATCGTAGGCTGAGCTTGGAGAGATCATAGGGTGAGCTGAATCAGTCACTTTGAAATATAGGAACATTACCTAACATGTATTGTTGTTAATACAAATGAAAAGGTTCATAATGTTGTTTACCATTATTGTTTTGCCCTTCAGGGAGTATTCTTTTGGGAGGGGTGTTTTTTTTTTAAAAAAAAACAATGTCATATTTTAATTCTAAGTTCGAAAACAACTAAAAGTAATTATAACTAATGTTAAAGTTTGGCAGGCAAGTACTTGATGAAGGAAATGTAACATATATGACATTAATTTGATTTTCTTTGACTACAGAGTGTATAGAGCGGTATATTCTTTTAAAAAAATGAAAAAAAAGCTACTTTAATGGCTCCATTGCAAACGCCAATATCATGCCTTTTTATTTCCTGCTTTCTGTGGGGGGGGGGGGGAGGAATGTAACAAACTGAGACTTGTATTCCATCCTTCGCTTTTCCATACTCCATGAAACCATTCATCATTCTATCCATGCGTCTGTCTCACTTTCGCTTCTGTACACTCTCCTTAATTAAAACTGGATTTTCAAAAAAGGTGCGCAGGTTAAAATTTATAAAGCTTTCGAAGAAGTTGATTTATTTTGCATTTTATGGTGGGATTGTATCCTGTAAGAATTCCAAAAAATCAATTTCATTTCTTTGTGATAACGATATTTATTATTATCACCAGTTTTCTCCTGCACTTCTACTTGGATAAGGTCGCACATAAGATCAAATTTAAACAATTCGCATCATCATTTTGAGGACTTGTTAGACTAATCGTTTCTGATTCACCTGCTAATGTTTCCACGCAATAATTTATTCGTACTAGATTTTACTACGTTTTGCATGCAGATGAATATTGGTTAGCTAGAAAACGAGTGTTACTTTCAGCATTCTGTCATTAGGTGAAATTATGGATTCTAATCTATGTTCCCAATTTGTCTCCATAAGAGACATTGTTGAATTTAGGACATTGTGGTGTGCATTTTAAAAATTAACAGGACGAGGATGAGTTTAATTTTAAGAATGGTTCGTCATAGTTGACTTAGTACGTTATAGCCTGGTTTTTTGACTCAAAATATATGTAGTTTTACTGCATGCGTTACCTTATTTAAAAAATGAGCTTACACGTAATTTGATAAAGGGTGTTAAATTACGACCTTAATGTTCCGTAGGTAACTATATATGTACCTTGTACTATGATTTAAGCAAACAAAACGTCGAAGTAAATCTCCATAATAACCTAAGATAAGTAGCGGACTTCTTCGATAATTTTTTTTGAAAGAGAATAGCTCTAGCCTTCCTCCCAATGACATACATACATACATACATACATACATACATACATACATACATACATACATACATACATACACAGGCTTGCATACATGCATACATACATGCATACATACATACATGCATACATATATGCATACATACATACATGCATACATACATGTGTAGTGGGGTCAAAGAAATTAAATAAAACAGTATTTTGTTCGTCAGTAAGTTAACTTGTATTCTACAGTTTAAGACTTTCACAATATACCCCTTCGGATGCGTAAGTGGTTAAAGTGTGCACTTCGGATGAGGGAGGTCGTCCGGCCGAATCATGCCAAAGACTTGTATAAAAAAGGTTCAAGCAACTGACTCGTTAGGCCCTCGGCATTAGGAGGTTAGTGTTAGGACTGGTCGGCTTTACGTCAGGATAATATGACTGGGTGGAACACGATGCAACATGTCTGCGACATGATGCCCCAATGCTAGATATCACTATAAACTGTCACACTGCGGAGATCGTAAAGATACGACTAAAATTGTTACATATGCATTAAAAATCCAAACACTCACACGTAGACAGACAACCGTTTGTAACATATAATTAGAAGAGAGTTCTATGTAATAGAATTTGAAATGACATAGTCCAGTGTCCTGAAAAAACTGTCGATGCCAAAAGTAGTGTCGTCAACTATGGGATCACCCTGAGTCTGAAGTATCAGAAGTTGCTGTTCAGTCACAAAACAGCCGTTTCTGAAATAATTATTATATCTAATTTATCAGAACCATCTGATAATGTCTGTCTTATTTGCTCGAAGTCTACGCCGTAGTTACCAAGGTCATAACTATCGTATGTGTCTTGCAAATATCCACTGTGCCACGATTTCCTGCTGTTCTTTATCCATGGTCGTTCCACTGTCCAATAAACTCGCAAACTGATGTGCGAATTCTAGGTAAAAAGACAGTGTAACGCAAAAATATGTTTCTCGTTATCTGAGTCTAACAAGTTTGCTCTTCCATAAATTTGAACAGATCTGTAAAGCCTAGAGACGACTTTGTTAAATTCTCTCCACATTCTTTCTACACGCTGATTGTAAACACTGCCAACAGCAATAAAGCTGTTGACTCCACGTCTGATTACTATAAATCTAGCAATTTCTATGTTTTCTCTATCTCTATCTCCTTTCACGCGATCTGGTAGACCATACATATTCACTGCCTTCTCAAATGTTTAAAATGCAGCGTGTGTCTTTTTATCTATTGCTTCACGAATACCTGTAGTTGGTCGGGTACAGCCATCCACTATTCCGTAAAAAATGATGCGTCAGTATATGAGGTTGTGGTTGGTATCGACATGCCATAGATGATTTGGCCGTTTGATATTATATATTATCCTTTTTATACAGTTCTTCCCTCTAAGGGCTCTTCCCACGGGATAAATTCTTTGAATACATTCTCGCAAACGCAATTTATGTATATGCATGCCATGCGCCTTTGATATAGGATTCGCCAACGTTAGGCGAACTATGCAATATATCACGAACTCCACTGTCAAGGTCATGGTCATTTATGTCCGTAAATATGTCCGGTAAATTCAGTTTTGTCCTTCTATATAAAACTGAGATACTAATTGCCAGACATGAGGCAATTCTGCCCAATGTCATGCCAGTTTCACCTAATGATTCCATCTGATCGAAGGAAATACTGTAACGTGGTCGACCATGTGGAGTTCTCTCCTCAAATGGGCATTCATATGAAAACGATTGTCTCTGTGAACTACCTAGCAGATTTTACGGACCTGAAAGTATTCGTCGGATGGTATAATCAAGTCCCTGTAAAATGTGTGACACTTCTCCTCTTGCAGTTAGATGATAGCTAATAACACGACGTGGTCAATATGGTATTCGATTTCTAACAAATTTTGTGTCAAATCAAACATATTAATATTTTCTAGACAAGAATCAAGGTCTATTAAAATGTCGACAATTTCATTTCTCTCCATAGTTATTCAATGATTGAAACAGGTTTATTAATCTAAACTCCAAATGTAATACGTTTAAGAAACGACAACAACATCAACAAAGCATTAAATACGTTTTAGTGTATGTGCCTCGTAAGCTACAAATTTAAATTATAGTGTCGACAAGCTATTGCAGCTATGTATCATTGATATTGTGAACAATGTAGATAGATCGCAAGTAAAGTGTCAACATACCGTTACGACTAACCATATTCTTGTAGGTTACTTGATGCAAGTTCAGTTTTTATGTTCTTATCCAGCCCAAATTATTTTTCTCTCACTCCTGGTTTCTGCATATTTTGTTTCTTTAGCTTGAGAGGGGAGAGGGGAAGGGAAAAATAAATGATTGCGATGAAATTGTGTACCACGTTAAATTCATTGAGAAAACGGGGACTTGAAATACTTTTTATTGTTATTTTCATGCGTCATTATTGATTAATGAGTGTAAATTCATCATTGATCTGTAGCCTGCAGTTGAAAGAATGTTTACATATTCGTATTATTGCGCCTTGGGCGGACTACAATTTGATATACCAATAGTACTGAACCTTGATTGTTTGATAACCAGACATGTTTGATTGTAAGCTGGCTTTGGGATGCTGTTGCCAGGCCCAAAGGTTAATCGATTAGGATGATACATTTTAAAAGTTTTCTGTCCGTAAACAAGTTGGTAAAAAGCACAAAATATGCCTCAGATTTTCTACAGATATTCTATAATCTAGATTAGTATAAGAATATAGATCAAAAGCATGATCCAAATTATGTAAGTAACCATACCTTTGTTGTCATAATTTTTCATTTATGTAAGCATCTGTATTTGCTCTGTTGGCATTGAACTCAATAATTTCTCTTTGCAAATCCTTAAGATGTTTACTATGCGTTCATTTTTCTGTATGAGTTGTTCCAAGATAATAATAATAAAAAAAACCCAACATAAAACAGAAAGTTTCTTTCTGTGAATAGTAAAGCATTGGCAGATGCTCTTCCAAATTTTACACTTGCTATACCATGCAATGGGAATGACTATACTGTCTCAAACTGAAAGCACGTGTCCCAAGTTGGAATTTTAATCATATCCTTCAACTCGAAAAGCTAGCCTTTCTTTTCGTTCATTTTCTAAATAATGTTTTTGTTTTCTTTTATGTTTTCAATTTATTGGTTTTTATTATTACATTTTATAATTACTTAGTAATAAATTAATTGTTGTCTACCTATGATCGAATACAATAATTCGTTATCTAATTGAATGTCACTCTTATGTTTATGAGTTTTATATATAGTAATATACAAACCAGGTTTATTTATTGTAATAACAACACATCTCAAACTCAAACCAGGTTTATTTATTGTAATAACAACACATCTCAAACTCAAACCAGGTTTATTCATTGTAATAACAACATATCTCTAACTCAAACCAGGTTTGTTTATTGTAATAACAACACATCTCTAACTCAAACCAGGTTTATTCATTGTAATAACAACACATCTCTAACTCAAACCAGGTTTATTCATTGTAATAACAACACATATCTAACTCAAACCAGGGTTATTTATTGTAATAACTACACATCTCTAACTCAAACCAGGTTTATTTATTGTAATAACAACACATCTCTAACTCAAACCAGGTTTATTTATTGTAATAACAACACATCTCTAACTCAAACCAGGGTTATTTATTGTAATAACAACACATCTCTAACTCAAACCAGGTTTATTCATTGTAATAACAACACATCTCTAACTCAAACCAGGTTTATTCATTGTAATAACAACACATCTCTAACTCAAACCAGGTTTATTCATTGTAATAACAACACATCTCTAACTCAAACCAGGTTTATTCATTGTAATAACAACACATCTCTAACTCAAACCAGGTTTATTCATTGTAATAACAACACATCTCTAACTCAAACCAGGTTTATTCATTGTAATAACAACACATCTCTAACTCAAACCAGGTTTATTCATTGTAATAACAACACATCTCTAACTCAAACCAGGTTTATTCATTGTAATAACAACACATCTCTAACTCAAACCAGGTTTATTCATTGTAATAACAACACATCTCTAACTCAAACCAGGGTTATTCATTGTAATAACAACACATCTCTAACTCAAACCAGGTTTATTCATTGCAATAACAACACATCTCTAACTCAAACCAGGTTTATTCATTGTAATAACAACACATCTCTAACTCAAACCAGGGTTATTTATTGTAATAACAACACATCTCAAACTCAAACCAGGTTTATTTATTGTAATAACAACACATCTCTAACTCAAACCAGGTTTATTCATTGTAATAACAACACATCTCTAACTCAAACCAGGGTTATTTATTGTAATAACAACACATCTCTAACTCAAACCAGGTTTATTCATTGTAATAACAACACATCTCTAACTCAAACCAGGGTTATTTATTGTAATAACAACACATCTCAAACTCAAACCAGGTTTATTCATTGTAATAACAACACATCTCTAACTCACACCAGGTTTATTCATTGTAATAACAACACATCTCAAACTCAAACCAGGTGTATTTATTGTAATAACAACACATCTCTAACTCAAACCAGAGTTATTTATTGTAATAACAACACATCTCTAACTCAAACCAGGTTTATTCATTGTAATAACAACACATCTCTAACTCAAACCAGGGTTATTTATTGTAATAACAACACATCTCAAACTCAAACCAGGTTTATTCATTGTAATAACAACACATCTCTAACTCACACCAGGTTTATTCATTGTAATAACAACACATCTCAAACTCAAACCAGGTGTATTTATTGTAATAACAACACATCTCTAACTCAAACCAGGGTTATTTATTGTAATAACAACACATCTCTAACTCAAACCAGGTTTATTCACTGTAATAACAACACATCTCTAACTCAAACCAGGTTTGTTCATTGTAATAACAACACATCTCTAACTCAAACCAGGATTATTTATTGTAATAACAACACATCTCTAACTCAAACCAGGTTTATTTATTGTAATAACTACACATCTCTAACTCAAACCAGGGTTATTTATTGTAATAACAACACATCTCTAACTCAAACCAGGATTATTCATTGTAATAACTACACATCTCTAACTCAAACCAAGTTTATTTATTGTAATAACTACACATCTCTAACTCAAACCAACTCAGATGTATCAGATGTATCATTTTTGTCTTCCGTAATAGGTTGTCCAAAAGGTCATGCAACATTATCCCAAGATCACCTTCCAAATTCAACATTTTTGATTATCAGATAATATAGGGACATTATATAATGAACATTAAAAATGAAAAGAAAACAACCAAACACATGCGTGCAAACATAGATATAGCATGCAAGTCTCTAGATACAAAAGTTTGATACCATATGCATGCATGTTGTGTCTCAATGATATAGAATGGTGTGATATTACAGTATTTTCATAAAATCAGACCAAAACAGAAACAACCAGTTGGAAGAAAGAAAATAAAAGGATTCTTACACAACTTACATATTCATGACTGAGGTCCATTTTTTAAGAAAAGGCTAGTTTTCTTTTCTAATTTACTTTAGCAGCGTAATTTTCAATGCATAAATGCATTTCAACACTTTGATTAAAAGCATGTTTTGAATGATTTTGCATATTGAATCTGCAAAGTTTTAAATGCTCTGGAATAAATTTGGACTTTGCGGTATTTGATTTAAAAAAAGATACGGTCAAAATGACATCTTTACAAAAAACGGATTTTAATAAGCTTTTTTATTGATTATTATTGCGGATCATGTTTAATCCTAGCTGCAGTAGCTCAAGAAGCATTCTTAAGGTCAATATATAAAACCGATATCTACTTGGGACGTGTTGTCCATCCTGTCTAAAGCCCCTCCACTCATGCGGAAACAACTCATTCAAACCGCCTCCAAAGATATCGTCGATACCGTGTGCGAATATTGTCTGAATATCTTGAAAGGAACGATTTCTTTGTCTCAACATCAGAAAGAATGCTTAGCGAAGCATCGACACGTTCTTTGCAAAATGGTCCAAAAGAAAATATCCATTTGTCAGAAGAAAATGATACTGGTACAACGCGGAGGAATTTTACCCCTGTTGTTAGGACCCTTGCTTAAAGGAGTATTGGGAACATTGCTAGGAGGACTAATGAGAGCAAGATAAAAAGGGACCAGTAAGATAAAAGGTACCTCTGGAGTCCAAACATCTCAGACGTGACCACTGAAATCGAATGGAAGTACGAAAACTGGCTTTAGTACCTTACAAATGATGGATGGAATTCAATCGTTGGCAAAAATAATGGACCCCGCATTTACCTACCAATCCTCATTTGACTGACCGCTCCGGTGGCCTAGTGGTTAGAGCGTCCGCCTCGGATGCGGGAGGTCGTGGGTTCGATCCCCGGCCGAGTCATACCAGAAACTTAAAAAATGGTACTAACAGCTGCCTCGCTTGGCGTTCAGCATTAAGAGGTTAGTGTTAGGACTGGTCGGCGTGGTGTCAGGATAATGTGACTGGGTGGGACATCATGCTGCATGTCTGCGGCATGATGCCCCAGTGCTAGACATCACTATAAACTGCCACATTGCAGACATCGTAGCGATATGACTGAAAAATTGTTAAAGCTACGTTAAAAATCAAAATCACATCACATCACATCATTTGACTGAGATGTCCCAGTCACAACACGAATTGCAATCGTTAATGAAATGTCAGAAACGGAAAAATCGGAACGGTACGGTCAAGTATTGCAACTGCTTCAACTCTTTCACCAGAAAGTTGCAGACGAAACAGCTAGACAGACTCTGAAAGATTTTAGTCCCTGATGAAAAGTACATCACCACCACCATCTCCAGTGATCAAGGCAGACAGAGCCTCATGTATGCCTGAGGAAGAAAAGGCACATGAAGTATTTCAAACACTGTCAGCGGCTCCCATCCCTATTACGATTTCAGCGTCCTTGTTGACCCCTTCCCCCACATCCCAACGAGAAGAACTCAAAACTTGTGTTAAAAAGATGATGTCCACTCCTCCTTCGACAGAAGTGAGACAGAAAGAAGGAAACCAGAAGTGACAAAAGAAAGCAAGACAAAAGCCATCCCATTACCGCCACCACCACCACTGTCCTCGACTTCTACTCCCGTAGCACTTCGGTCACGTAAAGCCGATTCCAAACCACCACCTCACCCCATCCTGAGTAGCATCAGTGAAGTGTGTGTGACTCATTTAAAAAAGTCTTGATGGAGAATTTGATGGCCAGCATTTACTACGATCCATTCCATCCGGCGTGATACGGAGAAGTTCTGAAATTGTTTAGTGCTGCCAAAACCCGACTCAGAAGTGTCCGTTTACCTCAAGTGCAACGATGGTTACAAGAACAAGCCACGTACACCTTACAGAATAATGTGTGCTGTTTCACGGCCAAATTACCTCAGGCCATCGAATCGCCATATACAAATCAACAACATCACGGAAATTCAAAACACTTTTGAGGTCAAAGTTCTGAACGACCAAGTGCAACAATACTTGAATGAAAATGAAACTGTAGATGCCTTTATGAAACGACAAGTATCCCCCGATACTCCACGGTACATCTATAGGTTGAAAATTCCTGCAGGATATTATTTTACCTGCCAACATCTGGTGGATACGATTGATTCTAAAGTCAGTGTGCTGTTTACAAAGCCTTAGACGAAACAAAACAAAGTGTCACCATCGAGTATCATAAAGTGGCTCGTCGCCTACTGATGAAATTTTCGGATGCCAAAACGTTGTCCATTACATTTTGTCCTGAATTGTTTGTCATTTTGGCTAGAGGCCTCAAGATGGTCAAGGGTCCACTCATACCACCCGTTACCAACAACTTGAATTTTGCAAAGTGTTTTCGTTACCCTGTAGAACTGAACAAAATATTAAATTTGATCCCTGTATATTCTCATGTGAAGGAGTACAACGAGGTGGGACACACATGCGCATCGTTAATGCGAGTCATTCCTTTCAAAGTGGGTTCTGGCACGACCAATGATGAGGAAGGTGGAAATACTTATCATGTTCACCACGAATCAGTATTTCGACAGTGTTAATAATGGTATAAATGTAGATCTGGGACACAGTATTCTATACTCCAAAGAGAAAGTTACTACGAAACTCCATATTTGAAAACGATTCTCTAAAGACTCGTGAGTCATGTATCATGTGTACCGTGGACTCGCTCGACAGCGAGGTCATGGTTTAGGATATATGCTGAAATCGGCGTTTCGATCGGTTTCCCCCGTTTTGAAACCGATGGTGACATGATGATTGTACGCCTTGAGAGATACCGTTTTTAGGCAAGGCGAAGAATTGCTTCAAAAGTCCCAAAGAAGCCTTCTTGAGAGCAGACAAAACTGTCTTGCTTCAAACCGGAAAATAAATTTTGGGCCGACGAGAAATACACTGGACGCTGCCCAGTCAGGCATTCCTGTTTCCCTGGCACTACAACAAGGACAAATCAGAAAGGGACGACGAATACACCCCTCCAGAGGACTTCACACACCCAGAGCTAGAAAGACCAAGAAAAGATGAACCATTTGAGAATTAGACGTTTTAGATTATTAAATAGCAGAGAGAAAAAATGGCTCACCGAGAATCTTGCAAATGTTCCAAGTCGGAACTGGATCTGTTTGCCATGCCACCCACTGTGATGAAGATGCAAGAATACCAATGGGTAGAATTTCATCCTATCTGCTCTTTAAAGGATTCAGCTCCCATTAAATTTGAAATCAAAGGACAGCCCGACGATTACATCAGTCTGAATAGCAGTACTTGTACCTGAAAGTCAAAATGATCAAAACGGACGACAGCGCCGAAGATAGAGTAGCTTCCGTTTTATAATTTCATGAATTCCTTGTTCAGTGAAGTGGATTTATACTTGAATAACAAACTAGTCAGCTGCCGCAGGGATACTTACCTTTAACAAACCTACCTGGAAAATCTCTTAACGTACGGAAAAGATGTTAAGAACACTCGTCTGGATGCTTGCGACGTATGGAAATCTGATCCATCGAGCGAGGACAAGTTGAACTACACAGCCGTGACAGCAGATTACGATCCTCACAATGTGGGCTTGAACGACCGTCGAAAGAAAATCTTGCAAAGACGCAGTTACAACTGATGGATCGTTTGCATTTGGACATGTGGTTGCAAGAAAAGTATTTGCTGAATGGGTGTATATCCACCTGAGACTGAATCTCAGCAGTACCGTTTTCAATTTGATGGCTAATGCCAACGAATACAAAACCAGCATCGAAGAAGGCAGACTCTACGTGCGACGTGTGGATGTTGGAAACGACATTAGTCACACCTTGAGCAGAACGACCGCACGACACATGGAAGTGAAAACTGTTCCAAGGACAGTTACCCAAACGTTTAATCATTTTCATCGACAACAACGAAGCCCTCAACGGAGCCATCACTGTCAATCCTTTCCAGTTTAAGCACTAGAGTGTCCAAGATCGAAGTCAGTAGCAACGGCAAAACCTTGTTTACCAGACCCTTCGAACCTAAGTTTGCAGAGAAGAACTACTTGAGATCGTACTTGTCCCTTTACGAAGCCACGGGACTGTTAGAGATCAACAGCAGCCACAACATTTCGTACGACGAGTACGCATGAGGATACGCTTTGTGTGATTTCACTCCAGACGAAAGCGGAGAAAAGGGACATTTCCACACTGTAAAATCCGGTCAACTGTGTGTGGAACTTCATTTTTCAGGAGCTCTAACCGAGATGGTGAACGTCTACTTGTATGTCGAATTCGACAACACTCTTGAAATCAACAGTTTGAGAGAAGTCATTCTAGACAATTATAAGCCATGGAAGCCTCTTCTCCCTCTTCGATTGGTGAATGGAAGGATATCATGGAAGCAGAACCACCCACCACAAAAGAGGAAGAGGTGATCGTAATGTCTACATGACCCGATCAAAACAACATTTAGTCTCCTGTTTTACCAAACACCTGGCAGAAACAATTACAAGGTTGACCAAGAAAGATTGATATGGATATCAAAACGATCATCCCAGTCAAACAAAAAGAAGAAACAAAACAAAATGGATACCAGGGAACTTAATTACTTTTTGAAAAACAGTTCGTACACCGCTTCTTGGAATCCCGTCGTGTGCGCTAATAATAAACTTCCAGTCAAACAAAAAGAAAAAAAATAATACAAAATGTATACCAGGGAACCTTATTACCTTTTGAAAAACAGTTGTTCGTACACCGCTTCTTGAATCATGTCGTGTGCGCTAAAGATGAACTTCCTCATCGCAAACCTAACGACCATCTAGCTTATGTCATCAACACAGACGACAGTCATCTCCCAGGAACCTACTGGGTAGCCGTCTACTTTCTCCACGATGCGTGTGTGGAGTATTTTGATTCGTATGGATTACTACCTTTGGAAGACAACATTATAGACTTTATGAGGGGAAATGCCTAGACGAGACGATTCAATAATGTGAAATTACAAGGCACATGTTCCATGGTGTGTGGACAATATTGTTTGTATTTACTTCATCAATACAGTCTTGGATAAACCTTAGAACATTTAGTGACTTATTTTGATCGTCACTCTTTTAGAAAAGATGAAAAAGACATAGATGGTTTTTTGACCATCATGTCTATATATTGTCTTTGCTAGGAAACATAGTGTACAGCAATGGACAAATGATCTCCATCAGTCAAAGTCTAACTTGACTTCATAACGTTGTCAACCTTGTCAAAAATATGTCAATGAAAAAATTGTGTTGATGGTTTTTATTGGTTGAATTCTTTGTTGTTTGAATTAAAATGTTATCAAAAATGAGTGTTGGTGGTTTGTTTTAACTATTTTAATCACTATCTAATCCTCAGCATGAGATAAGCTATAGCGTTCACACCAAAAAACCGTAGGAATCTTTTCTATCGCATCCGCACTTGAGACATATAAAGATTAACGGTCTCCAATCTGGTCATCAATTATTAATGCTTCAGCCTGTGAAGATGTCTTCCAAACTGGCAAAGCTGAACGAAGCACACGTACATTTGCATTGTGTCAGGCAAAACCTGTTGCCGAAGCCTGAAGAATTTGAAAAAGTCAGGATACTGAAAGTAGCCCAAGACCTGATAGAAAAGTTCTTTAAAGACGAAATAATGAAGGAGCAAGACAAAGGCGTTGTCGTCCATGGTGTAGACACTAAGACGTTCTCCTTCTTCTTCCGAAGAAGCAGACCCTATCCTGTGGGAAAGCCTGCAGCCAGACGGGGACGCAATCTTAGACGATAAGTGATTGCTACAACCCCAAACAAAACAACCATTTTCAGGGCTGCTCCTAAAATCTACAAAAGAAATACTACTCTATTGCCAAAATTTGTGTGTATTTGTGTGTTGTTAGGTTTAAAAACAGAAGTGTGTCATTAAACACTTCGTTTATCTGCCTGGTAAAGATAGTGTGTATGTGTGTTTGCCTGTAAGTAAGAAATAGAAGTGTACCTATAAGCATTTCGTTTCCCTAGCTTTTTGTAATGGTGACTGTGTATCAGTGTATTTTTATTTGTGTGCGTGCGCGTACGTGCATGTGTGTGTACTTGTGTGTGTGCGTACGCGTACGTGTGAGTGTGTTTGTGTGCGGGCGCCTACGTGTGTGTGCATGCTGTCGTATGCGTGTTCGTGCACGTACGTGTGTGTGTGTTTGTGTGTATTTTTGTTTGCGTTTGTGTACGTGCGTGTACGTGTGTGCGTGCGCGTACGTATGTATGTTTGTGTGTGTCTAGAGAGGTCCAACTATGTTCAAGGTCCCTTTGTTCCTAGATAGTATCATGTTCGATTTCACTTGTCCCTGTACAGGCCCATTAGATTCCCATAGACTGAATCATAGTATATCCACCTGTGTTTCCAGGAACGGCCTACTGTGCCCCCTTCTCTACTAATAAGGGAACGAATTTGGCCAGACTAAACAATACCAGCTTCTGAAAATGCAATGACTAGATTATAAAATACATAAAAGGTTTAAAAAACAAAGTTATCAGCTCCTTTTTTAACAATTTACATTTCAGGAAGTGAAGATGGTCAGGCGGAGCTAACAATTTATTTTTACAGGTACACATTGGAAGTAAGGGAAGCTGCTGCATACACTAAAATCCAAATTACACCCAACAATTACACAGCGAAATAAAGGGAATTAAAAGTTCTTTTAACGGTACTTTTGATACACAACGTTTTTTAAAATGTTCCGGATAACCATTGAAAATGTCCTGTTGCAGACTCATTCTGACCGGCAGTGTAAACACGTGGGGTTGAATACCAAATATCCTTACTATGCAGATCGTACTAAGGTGCAACAGTACGAAACAAAGTATTCCACACAATATAATGCTGGGAAAGATATCAAATAAATGAAGAAATGTTGTAGATTGATGCATAACTTTGGTGTAATAGAGTTGATAGTGATACAGACCAAATTGCTTGTTCAGGTACAGAGTACTTAAACTGGTTGTATGCTCCTGTATTGACTCGAGTGACATAATAATAACACATATATCACTGCATCATGAAATTGCACTAGTGAAGCATATTCAAATGTATGTATTGTTAATACGGATAGAGATAAACCTGTATAATAGTGAGCATCAATTACAGTATTCCTACAGAAAGCACTCATTGTGTGTATATTCCCCTGATGTGACTATCGGCTGGCTAGAAGGATGAAAAATAATCTGATTACAAAACGTATACATTTCATGTATTAAAGTGCTATTATATACGTTGGGAAACAACCAGAGCGGTATCATATTTAGCGATTTGTTCAACATTCCATTTGTTGTTGTGTTTTATTTTTTTATTATTTTTTTGTTGTTGCATTCTTTCATGAAAAATACACGAGTGTTAATTTCAGATATTCTATACCGGAATGTTCGTACCTTTCAAAAGCTACATTTAGGTCAACAAAGAAGAATTATATGCGTAATTTGAAAAGGAAGAGTACGTATACAATATATCAATTTATTTTGACCCATTTCGTACCAAGAGAACTTAGACGGGAATGTACAATTTTATTATATTGATGATTTCTTCTTGATTCATTCTTGCACATTGCATATTTCACCTTTATTATTACTAGCATTTATCAAATTGCTGAAATTTAAAGAGCTCACCTATTTGGTGATTAAAATGCAAGTTGACATCAAGTTGACGCTGACCTTGAGCAGGCGTAAAGCTCGGGATGTTACAGATATGTCACAGCCCTTTGATCCACTCGGCCTTCTGCTGGTTTCTTGATTGAATCTGAGGAAAATCTTAATGAAAGACCCAAACAATTCCCCTTTCTATATCGTGTAATCGTACTGTGTCGTTGTTTTCAAGTGATAGCCGTCGTAAATTTTGATCATTTGTCACTATGAAACTATGCCATAGATCACGTTTCGCAACCACTGACATTAGCTGTGGTAAACCACAAAAAAATTCATTTTATTTGTTGTGGCAGGTTTGCCACCCGAACTTTTATTATCTGCACTGCAGTATCTTTCCTTTGCACATTTATTGGTTTATATAAGTATTCAAGTAACTCATAAAAATTCCATGCGTGATATCTGGCCATTTGATAAAAGTTGCATCTTTATCTTCACTCAGTAACTGCCAGCGTTTATTATAATAATTCCCAACTTTTCTGAATTACCTTTCTCTCAAACTAATAAGTGATGTTGAGAATACGCTACATTATTAGAAGTCATTGACTTGGCATTACAACTCTGCAGAATAATAGAAACCTTTGATGTTTTGACTGTAAAAAAATTGTTTAAACTGAAAATTTCTGCCTTTTAAAAAATTTTTAATATCCTTTAGCAACTCTGGCCATTGCTAGAGCTAAGACAGACGTGAAGAGAACGTTCACAGAATAAACATTTTGGGTAGATGTTTCGATTTTATGCTGATGAAAATAACGCGCACATGTGCGCACAATAGTGAAAGGGGTGGGATGCGGTGATGCCGCACTCAATGTGCAACACTGAATAATGTATAATATGTGGCATACATTTTTCAAAATTTAAAAAGAAAAAAAACGCAACCACGGAAAATTCGGTCATCACAGCTTATTACTAAACCTTGAACTTTTGTATAGAAACAGCTACTTAATAAAAAGTTAATTTGGAGACAGATGGTTAATGGGCCATACAAGGGTTAAGCGAGGGTGATGTGGTTCGGAGCCTCTTGCTAGCCCTGTCGGAACGACAGTATGCCTGATGAAGAGTCATCCAGCCAGAGGTCAACCGTTGGGGGGGGGAGACAAAACGCCTGTCACCGGGTCGCAGGCTCCGTATAAAAAACTCTTAGCTTTGTCTGAACGCCAAAGGTAAACTCTTGGTTGACAGGCAGACTGAATCTCCACCTGACGTCGGTGTAATGAAGTAAATAAACCCCCTTAGAGTAGTGCTCTCCTCCAGGTCATTATACTTCATAAAATAGTGACCCCACCCCCACCCGGTGATAATTTGTGCCATAGAAAATTGACTTTTTCATAAAAGCCTACAATACTGTGACCCCTGACAGATACATAGTTTTTCATGATGTAATGTCTGAAATTTGCATACTATATGGCAGCGTCTGTGCTAAGGTGGCGGTCGCGTCGTTATTGTCTGCTTTGATATCGTTTGCATGACTGGTACGTCGATTTACATCTGCAAAGTCTGTAAAGTAATGGCTTAAGGAAGTGAACGTGATTCTGAGAAATCACATCAGAACGTATTCTTATAAGTTGGTATCTAAACGCAATACATCTGCTGGACTCCATCATCAATGTCTCCACAACCAAATGAAGATATTTAAAATAAAATTAAAGAACAAGTATTTTGGAGTGAATGCTGTGTCCAGTAGTAGAGGCTCGGAATCTTGTTCGAGACGTTGTGGGTTCGATTCTTCGTATCCTTGAGCAAGATGATTACCCCACATTGCATAGTACTGGTTCTACCCAGGAATCAAGCGAGAGTGATTAATATAAGTGGCAAGAACTTGTTTTGCAATCGATATAAAATAAATATGTTTAAACCTAGCATTTGAAACGATGTAGCTTTAGCAAAAATGACAATAACCGAAAATAATCAGCTCGGATTGGAAAACGCCTCGGATGAAAAAGGGTACTATCGTCATACAGAACACAATATTTGAAGTCGTCACCTAGTGAGTAGATAGGCATACATGTTGATCGAATCAGCATCCTGTTGGTTTCAATATTGTAACATTATCCACTCGGTCACCAACTCTCTCGATTATTTTCATTCAAATCAATTAATACTTTTTTGTCATTAGTGATGTATTTTTCTTGCTAACAACAGTTATAATATTTGTTATTACGTATATTTAATTTACTTGGATAAATTGATTAGGTTGCTTTTAAAGCGTAACTGTGTTTGTTATACATCCTCGTAAGACATGTCGTATTATGTGATGGCTCGTGACGTCTGTATGTCTGTCTGTCCGTCTTATCAAATTCGTTTACGGGCTGTAATTCTTGAACAGGTTGGTATATTCGAATTATAATAAGTACAACTGTTACTTACACTTAGATGAAGTCTCAGGCGCAGCTTTCAGCGCCGTGCGTAAAGGGTTACTGTCACTATGTGGCTCAAAGGTCCAATCGTGTACGGGCCGTACTCTTTTACCGGTTGGTGTATTCGAATAATAATTGGTGCACATATCACCGACATCGGAACGCAGACGGACATACATTGTCCCACTACGCAGCGCTCTTGGTATTTTATTAGCTCACCTGAGCAACTGCTGAACTGATCAGGCGAATTACTCAGGATGGTATGTTGTCCGTCCATCAATCCGTTAAACTTGTACTTATACTGTCTTTAACCAGCAATATCCGTTTATATTAACCAGGGTTATTAAACTTTGTTTGAAATTGTAATGGTTTACCTTGTGTTTAATTTTCGACCAATTTTAACCAAACTGAAGCAAGTAAGTTATTTCCAAAATACTTAGGCTTCTTTCTTGAATTAGCAATATTGCTCATGCTTACAGTATTCCTACAGAGAGCATTAATTGTCCAACGGTCCTTTTCAGGGCCACCCACTTCTCTTGAAAATAAATAGCATTTCCATTGCCAAAATCAGTTAAAACTCAAAAGTCCTTTTTTTACCCATGATGTACGTGTGTGAGTGAGTGAGTGCGTAAGTGTAGGTCCATATTCTAAAAAATCACAACGAAGAGACACTTACGTTTTCTGCCTGTTTTATTCTGGTACAAATTTTATAATCCAATTCAAAACACAACACAACACTTTAAAAAGTTCATAGATTTATTCTGTGTCTTTGTTCACTCTCTCTGTTCTTTTGAATTTCTTAACTTTCACAGTTTTTCCTCCTCTACGTCCTCATTTTCTCCTCGCCTTCTTTCTTTTCTTCTCTTTTTTACCTCTCTGAATGTGTATGGGTTCTTCCTTTAGGGAGTGTACCTCTTCTTCTTCCTTTTTGTAACCACTCTCTTCCTCTTTATCATGTTGCTTCTTAGGGCATTCTGAAGACCAGTGTCCTTTCTCTTGACAATAATAACAGGTATCTTGACTTTTGTCTCTTCTGACACCTGTTTTGCTTTTTTGACGGTCTGGAAACTCTGAAGACCAATATCCTTTCTACTTACAGATACAGCCAGTATCTTGACTTTCACCTCGAACTGAGGGGGAGTAGTTGGTCGGCTTGTCTGAAGAAAACTTTCGCATGACACCTCGCAAAGCTCTGATCAGAAGTTCGATCTGTGTGGGCTCTTCCATCGTTCTGGACAGTTTGACTTTATATGAACACTGGTCTGCCATGATATAAAGGGACCCTTGGCGTAAAAAAGCAGTCATTTGACTTTTTCAGGCAAGATGAAACGATCGCATCATGTCGTGGAGAAAGGAGAAGAAAGCAAGAGGCAGAAACGTGATTTGTCGCCTCGAACAGTAGCTAAAGTTTTGGTATAAATTCATGCCAGCGATTTTGAACATGACATGAACCACGGCTTACACGTACACAGTGAAGTTTAAAGATTTCAAGTCCCACGTACGGCTGGAGAAAGCAGAAGGGTTCAGCTCCGAGATGTGGGATTCTTTGTTAACCACACTGAAACGGCAATGTCAAGACAAAGAAGACGATCGCTTGAGACTTTCCATTCATCACGACAGTTTAAAGTCCCCCATTTAGATCGAGTTTAGCAGTGCGTCAGAACTGTCACCTTCCAAAGTCATCGACAAGATTCAATACGTGACACAATCCAATGACAAGTTTCACATCACCGATGGAAATGTGACACTGTTCGTGGCCAACGTTTCTCACCGCAAAAGGACAGGACGCAGATAAGTGTTATTGGCGTAGCCTCGTCCAAATTAACAAACCTCAAGACCAGATGTGTCTAGCCCGTGCCATCGTAGTGGGACGAACGTATACCGACAAGAACGACACGGTAGAATGGAAAAGAGTTTGGGAAAGTATTCAAAATTCGAATCGTGTCAAACAACGAAGAGAAGCAGAACTCCAATTACAGCAAGCGTGGCTATTCGAAGACACACCATGTGGCATTTCTGAAATGCAAAAATTGCAAGACGTCTTGGCTCCACGCTACACGTTGAAAGTGCATTCTCAAGAAGTGTGCGGACCTTTGTAGTTTCGATGCAAAGATTTCAAAGAAGAAAAATACATTCACGTCTATCATCACGATGAACATTTCGATGCCATTACCAGTATAACCGCATTACTGGGATACGGTTATTACTGTGAGAAATGTGAATATGGCTATAAAAATCAAGAGCAACACAAGCATTGTGGATCGAAATGTGAGGGATGTTTGGCTTTCCAACCCTGTCTGGACGAAGGACAAGAACGAATGCATCGCCCTACTTGTCACCGAACTTTTGTCAGTCCAACCTGTCACCAACAACATCTAAAGACGCAAAATTCACAGCAGAAACTGCTTGTCAACTCCCTTGATTGTGCCCTACTTGTGGACAAGGAATACGTACCAATAGTGCCAAGTTACACGTATATCGAGGAAAGAAACGATGTCACATTTGTCACCAAATCGTGGACTTGGAACATCAATGCTTCATTCAAAAATACCATTCTAAACACCAGAAGGAAGATGACCAGAAGAAAGGCAATTTCATCTTATTTTTATTTGGAATGCATGTAAGACACCAGCATTCACATTCCTAATTTCTGCGTGGCTCATTGAGCGTGCGAGTACTGCATCCAAGAGCATATCTTTAGTCATTGCCCTCACTGCAGCAAGATTCCTGGAGGACGTGAAAAATCTTTCGGGGGCCTAACACGATTGCCGATTTCGCCCAATTAATGTAGACCCCATCGACGAGATGTGGAGCCAACGTTACGTCATCGCCATGCCACGGTGATAGCTCACAATTTCTCGGGATACGATGTGGAATTTCTTCTCAGATACTATACGTAGCAAAGTACCGAACGAACGAAAGTGACTTTGTACGGAGCCAAAATCCTTTCCATGCAAGTGGGACAAATGCAGTTTAAACAATCGATGTGTTACTTGGTTATGCCTTGGAGTCGAATGCCTAAAACGTTTGGAGTGACAGAAATGGCCAAATGTTATTTGCCGCACTTTTTTAATACCGAAGCCAATCAACAGGTCGTTTTACCCCCATTTGCCTGAGGCTCACGACTACGACCCGGACAACATATATATCGAACAAAGAGAACCATTCTACGCTTGGTACCAGGCTGACGCCTCGGACCACTTCGGCTTTCAGGAATAAATGTTAAAGTAGTGTCGTTCCAACGTGGACATTTTACGAGGATGCTGTGGAAACTTTAGAGAATTGTTCAGGGAACAGGGAATGATCGATCCTTTGAAAGAAGCCTGAACCATTGCCAAAGCGTGTTCCTTAGTGTACCGCCAACGATTCATACCCGAAAGCACACTGGCTGTTATCAGCTCTCAAACGACGAACTTTGTTAAACGTCAATACCCGGTCAAAGCCCTGCGCTGGCTACGTTACCTGTGCGACAAGGAAAACAATGGATCCAACATGCCCGCATCGGAGGAGGCGAAATGACCACTGGAACGTATTCAGTGGATGGCTGAGACTTAGAAAACCCCAAGATCGTGTACGAGTTTAACGGTTGCCTTTTTCAAGGATGTCCCCTCTGTTCCCCTGACCGTGACACTACAACGTACCATGGAAGACTTGTACGAGGTCACTTGTCAGCGGCGCTTGAAGTTAGAACAGCAAGGATACCAAGAGGAGGAAATGTGGGAACACGAGCACGATTACTGTTTGAACACCGATCCCGATTTTAAACGCTTCGTAGAAAGTTGCAAGTTGGTGGACCCACTGAAGCCGCGGAACAGTTTGTACGGAGAAAGGACAAATGTCACCGGTTGGCTGTACTAAGCCGACGAGGAGAAAGGAGAAGATACGTGCAACCAAGACCGATCTTGACAGCACACCCAGTAAGAACTCGCTTTTACGGGAACGTGGGTCAGCGTGGATTTGTTCAAAACTCTGGACTTAGGATACCAACGGTAAGAAGTGTACGAAATTTACCACTTTCCTAAGACACAAAATAGCAGAAGGGCGACGAGAATCAGAACGGCATTTTCGCAACTACGTGGATGCCTTTTTCAAACTGAAACAAAAATCCAGTGGCTATCCTTCATGGTGCCTCACTCCCGAAGACCAAAATTAATTCAAAGAGAAATACTGGGAGCAGGAAGGCATCAGTTTGGACCACGTGGACAAAAACAAAAGAAGGCGATCGTTATCCAAAGTGATGTTAAATTGCTTGTGGAGCAAAATGGCACAACGACCGTGTTTACTTAAGACAGAGTATTTGACAGAACCTTCCCGGTACTACCAGATGATTCACGACAAAACCAAATACAAATAAACACGTGGACGTCGTTCATGATGACTTGATCTTAGTTAATTACGAAGTACAACTGGACTTTGTACAAGTTGAAGAATTTGGAAATGTCATCATTGCGGCTTACGTGACAGCCTATGCTCGCTTAAAATTATACGAAGCTTTAGGTCAACGTCACCATGACATCGAAGTAAACCGTTTAGGAGCCTGGACAGACGAACACCCCGACGACAAGATTCTAAGTTTAGCTAGTGGCGGTCCTAAAAATGACTGCTACTAATGGCGGGACAAACGATGAGAAAAGCACACCGAGAGTAGATTGAAAGGATTGACTCTCAATTATCGCACCAGCCGAGTGGTGAACTTTGAGGTATTGAAAGAAGCTTTGAAGACAGTAGAGGAAGGAAATTTTAGAGTGACCACCTACGAATCGCATATGATTCTACTATTACCCACCTACCATATCGTCAGTCGGCCTTTGGAAAAACTGTATCAAATCGTGTACCAGAAGCAAGTGCGGTTTCCCAATCACTCACTTTACCCTACGGTCACGTCGATATTGGTCAGCATATAAAAAGGGTCAACGTCCAAGACCGATAGTTCAATGTCACTGCCAAGACCAAGGGAGAAAGATGAATCCTTTTAAACAGACATGATTCGAGTTCGGTGATTCTAAAGTGGAGTGCGATACTGTGCCTTTCGATCAGAGCGATGTCCTGCGTTGTAACCTCAGCGATGAAGTAAAGCATAATGGGAACATTGCTATAACTACTACTACTACCAATACACCTACCATGGAAAGGGATGTTGTCCGTGTCAAGCCTGACGGATACGAAAGCAACGCCCCTTGTTATCGTTTGCTTTTTACTGGTTTTCATAGTGAGTCAGTATTATCCTCCACGTGAAACCATTCTGCTACCACCATACGGATGTCATCCAAAACTGAGTAAACTTCTGAGGATTTTACCCTACCCTCATCGAAATGAACCTGTGAAAGACGAATATTCATTCCCCGTGCGTTTGCCTGAATACTAATTGATTCCAAACCTTCCAAGGAAGATGGCCTAAATATCTGGGAGGACCTACCCCCGAAGAATTAGCCAGAGTCGGAATTTTCTACTTGGGCGAAGGGGATAAAGTCAGGTGCTTCGGTTGTGATATGTCACTACACCAGTGGGAGTAGAAAGATTCAGCTTCCCTGGATAATGCTCGATAGTCTCCAGATTATCACTACCTATCTTTAGTGGAGCGACCTCAGTAATCTCTGGAGTGATACTTTACAAGAGAACATTCTTGATTTGCCTGTGGAGTTGAGAGAACACATTTACAGAGAGCTGGCCAAAATACAAGTTCAAAGCAAGGAACAATTGCATCCGTCACTTTACCGATTTTGGAACTACTGGTACCTGAAGTGTATAAGAGCACTAATTCATTTCAAAGTGTTCCATTGGTCACACATTTATCAATCGCTTGATATTCATAAAGTTTTGGATGCCACTCATTCAACTTACAAGGTGATCCTAATACACCGAATTCCAACGGACGAGTTAGAGGATTATCAAAATCTGTTACACCAAGAAATCTTGGTTCAAGAGGAAACTTTTCGTACGACGTGTGGTGTGAGAGTTAGTGACTAAACAATTTTGGTACGGAAATAACATAAAACCGATGCTTTTCAAAAAGTACACTTATTATCTTACACCAAAGTGGTTTTAAAACTTGCTACCATGCCACGACCTCTATCACTCGTGATACAACATATTTCGTTGAAGGAAATCAAGGACACTATTTACACGGTGGAGGATTATCAACAATTATTACATGAACTGTGTCCATTAAATTGGGGTCGACGTGTGGTTTGTGTCTTAGTGACTTCCTCTCTGGGATTCCGTTTATCAGCTAATTCCTTGTGGACTCTTTACGAAGAGGACTTGCCATATAATAAAACATGAAAGGAGTCCATTCAAATGTCCACGAAAAACTCATTTTGTTCAAAGCCTTGAGTTTTCATCTGGACACTTCTCGACCTCTACGGGAAAAAAAAGATTCTTCAACTTTTAGGTTCTGAAGATGTGTATAATGATGTGTGTGTAGCTTGTGACTTACACCCTCACTGGATAGATGTATGTGACTGGAAAAACTGGGGCTTCCAGGTTTGGATCAAAGAAGTGGCCAATTATTCTCAAGAGTTGTGATTCTCAATTCAAATGTCCAGGGAAAAAAGTAACTTTAAAACCTGTGTATGTGACAGTGATAGAAGAACCCGTCAACGAGGACAACCACTCCATTCACGACAGAACTGTCATGGATATTCACGAAAGCCCATACCAGGAGGACACTTGTGTGACTGTACCCAATGTAGAGACTGCAAGAACATTAAACACTGTCCCTAGGACACCTTGGTTGCCGAAAAACGTCTTGTACAATGATTTGTTTATGTTCCGCTTTGATCGTTTTGATGTGTTTTTTATTGCCGTACTTAACTATTTGGATTTTATGTATCGTTGTCTTTCGTGTTGTTCCATTTTTAAAATAATCAATAAACGTGTCCTGAAAAAGTATAAAAGCTCTTCTTATTTGTCTTCGTGTCAAAAGTGACATTCCTTGCACTATGGCTACCTCTGCTGTCTCTGCTTCCTCTTCCTCCACTTTCAAAGTCATCGACGAACACGTTGATCGTGCCAGTTGGGAGGCTTTGCATCTTCGCCTTCCCTTTAACATTTCAATTGCTGAACCTATCGGTTCA
Organism: Sinohyriopsis cumingii; assembly: GCA_028554795.2. Lineage (NCBI taxonomy): Eukaryota > Metazoa > Mollusca > Bivalvia > Unionida > Unionidae > Sinohyriopsis > Sinohyriopsis cumingii. The sequence goes on along the minus strand of CM068835.1, from coordinate 117,076,432 downwards.
GGTAAACCGAACTGGTCAAACGTTTGATCGAACATAAACATCATTTGATCGATCGTTCACTTCAACGGATCGTGTGGTGTTACAAAGAGGGGCAATCGGCGTACAACCTCTTACGAGAAAGTCAAGGCGATTCCATTGTGTTTGTGGAAGGCATTCCTAGCGAAGACGACGGAATCGTATCTGACCCCAGTCAAACCCATCTGGTTATCATCGTAATTCCAGTGTCATTTACATTACTCAATTTTTTTCAACAAAGTAAAGCCCATCGCAACATCAGTCTCAACGCTCATTACATGGTCTTGTTTAAAAGTACTAGAGATCAATCGCAAGTTCATGTCTTAGCCAAACAGTTAGGAACGCCTTGGCTGACACATGAGTACGACGATTTAAAACCCATTACCACCGATTATTTGCGATTTCGTACCCATAGGTTTCACCACTGGTGCCAGTCGGAGGGCCTGTCGTGTTCACGTCCTCGTCGTCGACTTAACCAAAAAGATGATGTCCACTCCTCCTTCGACAGAAGTGAAAACCTCCGCCCCCACCACAACCTTCGACTTCAACTTCGTGGCACGTCGGACACATAAAGCCATTTCCAGACCACCATTTCGCCGTATCCAAAGTAGGATCTTATTAAAATATGGAGAACGTTTTAGCCAGCATTTACTACGATCCATCCCATCCAGCAGGTTACGGAGGAGTTCGGAAATTGTATTGTACTGCCCAAACCCATTTTAAAAGTCTCCGTTTACCCCAAGAGTAACGATAGTTACAAGAACAAGCCACGTACACTTTACATAAACCCTTTCGACGACAATTTTCAAGAAGTCGCACTCGAGTGGAGGGCATCTATCATCAATGGCACATCGATTGAACCGATGTCTCTCATTTGGCCACCTACAATTGTGGCTACAAATATTTGTTTTGTGTCATCGACGTCTTTTCCAAATTTGCCTGACTCGTGCCATTGACTTCCAAATCGAGCAACGAATTAGTATGAGTTCTCCAGCTGGTGTTGAAACAAAGCGGTCGTCACCCTCCTTAATGGCAAACCGACAAATGCACAGAATTTCTGAACCAAGCTTTCCAACAGATTTTTTTTACCAACGAGAATCTCGAAACCAAAATCAGCATCGTGGAACGTTTCCAAGGCACTTGAAAGAACGCATTTGAAAATATTTCATGCGTCACCACACTCTCAAGTACGTCGACGTCTTTCCGCACTTGGTTCAAGCGTACAACCAATCTTACTATCGAAGTATCGGACATTCCCCACAAGAAGTGACTCCTGACAACGAAGTGACCGTTTCTGAGCGTCTGTTTTGTACTTCGCCGACAATAGTTGTCCCCAAGAAAAGTGGAGTGTTGGCAGTGGGAGATTGCACTTTCGACAATGGTTACTTACCCAACCGGACCACCGAATTATTTGGTGTCACTAGACGAGTGCGTGGCCGTCATCCTGTCGTCTATAAATTGAAAGAAATGAACGGAGAAATATTAAAAGGAAACTTTACTTGCCCGAGTTACAAAGCGTAACCAAAGAAGAAGACAAAGTGTATGACATCGAAAGCATTGTCGAATGAAGGATCCGTTAAAAGGGAAAGCAACGTGTCAAAGTAGTCAAACTACGTTGGAAAGGACATCCTCCCAGCTTTGATTCTTCTATCAACGCTTCGCAAGTCATCGACTATAAAAAGAAGCAACCATCATGCCCTTCCACACAGCCTCAGTACCACTACCACTGCAATGACCACTCCTTCATCTAGTTCTTCTCTGCATGATCTAGAAAAGCAACCCTTGTGTGTGTGGCGTGGAGAACGTGTGCCTAAAATGCATATCGTCTTTTTCTGCCAAATGTTTGTAGTGTATTGTGTCATCGGTGCAGCTAATGACAATTTGAGTTTTCAACAAGGAAACAAACAGTTATGGACCTTTTACTGACCAGTTGTTTCGATTACCTTCTTCCCAATCCTTCCCTGAATACTCTCCAAACGCAAACAGCTGGAGTCTTGTGTCCAACGTCAGTCAACACTCCAACAATTATTATCAAATTAATCCTCTTTTAGACACACCCTTTACTGCCAGTGACTCCTTGAACAAAATAATTCTGGAATTATGAAGAACAACCAATTTTACCTAAAGCTACCCAGTGACAGTTCCATGCAGGTGTTTCCCAATAACGATGTGTGTTGTTGCACTGCCAAATTGCCACAGCAAATCCAGATAGATCACGAAGCCCGTTGGGAACTGGCTTTGGTGGAAATGACTTACCCTGCACAAATCAAAAACATCACCGAAATTCAAAACACTTTCCAGGTCGAAATCCTGAACGTCCAATTGCAAGAAGAAATAAACCTAATTGGGTTTTCAGGTGACACAAGACCAGCAAGCAATCCATCATGCAGCAACTACACGTTGATAATTGCGTCAGGCTATTATTTTAGTGGTGAACATTGGGTGGACACAATTGCTGACAGCTTCGAGTTAACATCTGGCAAAGCTCTGAACGGAGCCCAAGAAATGTGTTAAGATTGAGAACCATAAAGATGCTCGTCGCGTACTGATAACATTTCAGGATACAGACACGTTGAACATCAGAGTTAATTGTAGTTTGTTTGAAATTTTGGGTGGAGATCCATAGATGGTAGCACACAATCTGAGCCCGAAGATCACACGAATATGTATTTTTGCAAGGCTTTTGGATCCGCTGTAGAACTGAGCCAACGACTCAATTTGATTTTTATGTATTCCGATGAGGTGGAGTACAACGTGGTGGGCCACACATCCGTACCGTTGCTGCGTGTAATTCCTTTCAAATTGGATTCTACCACGGCCAATGACCAGGAAGGTGGAAATACCTATCACGTTCACAGTGAATTTGTACATCCTCACTATTTACCAGTCAGTAAGTCGTATTTCGATACTGTCAACATTACTATAAAAGGAGATCTGGAACAAAATATTCTATACTCTAAAGGAAAAGTCACATTTTCGAAAACGACACGTAAGTCATGTATCCAGTGTACCGAGGACATGGTTTAGGAGATATGTTGAAATCGACCTTTCTTTCGCTGGCTCCGGTATTGAAACCGATGGTGACGAAGATTGTACGCCTTGAAAGATGCCGCATTGACGAACGGTAAAGAATGTCTCCAAAATGTCTTCTTCGAAAAACAAAACCTCAATGAAGCTTTCTTGAGAGCAGGCACAAATATCTTGCTTTAAAAGGGCAAAGACATTTTGGGTCGGCGAGAAACTTCTATAAATGCCCTGGAATCTGCCGAGTCAGACATTCCTGCTTCCCCGACGCCACAGCAACGACAAGGCAGAAAAAGACGACGAAGACGCCCCTTCAGAGACCTTCACACTCATAAAACTAGAAAGACGAAGAAACGAAGAACCGTCAGAGACATATAAGTGTTTGTTTATTAAAATGAAAGAAAATGGTGCACCGAGAGTCGTGCGTATATTCCAAGTCGGAACTGGATCTGTTTGCCATGCCACCCACCATGATGACGATACAAGACTCTTTGACGGATTCAGCTCCCACTGAGTTTGAAATCAAAGGACAGCCCAAAGATTACATCAATCTGAATAGCAGTTACTTGTTCCTGAAAGTCAAAAGTCCTGATAAGAATGGAGTTAATATAGACGGCGATGAGAAAGTAGCTCCCGTCAACAATTTCATGCATTTCTTTGTTATCGGAGTGGAATTGTGCTTGAATAAAATACGAGTCAGTAGCAGCAGGGATACTACCCTTGGCGTGTTTACTTGGAAAATCTCTTGAAGTACGGAAGAGACGCTAAGGACACTCATCTGGATGTCTGCGTACTATGGAATCCAGACGAAACAGGCACGTTCGACACAATATCGGGTGACAATGATGGATTTGAGCAGCGACGAAACAAATTCAAAGTTGGGCAGATTTTAGAATTAATGGATCGTTTGCATTTGGACATGTGGTTGCAAGAGAAGTATTTGCCGAACGGCTTGGATGTCCGCTTGAGACTGAATATCAGCAGTATCGCTTTTCTTTTGTTGGCTAATGCAGACGATTACAAAACCATCATCCAAGTAGCAAGACTCTACGTGTGACGCGTGGAAGTGTTACCTAAAGTGAGAAACGACATCAGTTACACTTTGAGCAGGATAACCGCCAAGTATCCGATACGATGCGTGGAAGTGTAAACCTTCACCATTCCCAAGGGTCAGCGATCCATGATATAAGATCATCTATTCCAAGGACACTTACCCAAACGTTTAATCCTTGGTATCGTCGAGAATGCAGCCTTCAACGGAGCGCACAATAAAAATCCTTTCAATTTCAGCACTTCGAAGTGTCCAAAATCGAAGGTAGTCGAGATGACAAGACCTGGTGTAACAGACCCTTCGAACCTGACTTTTCAGGAAGAATTACTTGAAATTGTACTAGTCCCTGTAAGATGCCACGGGACAGCTAGGGACCAACAGTAGTCACGGCATTACGTACGAAGAATATGATGGAGGTTACAATTTGTGGGCTTTTGATTTCACTCTTGACTAAGGCAGCGACGAGGGACATTTCCACTCTATAAATTCCGGCCACATTGGAGTGAAACTTAAGTTTCCTAGACCTCTAACTGAGACGGTGAACATCCTACTGCATGCCGAGTTAGACAATATCATAAAAATCAACATCTTGAGAACAGACATTCTAGAATATTAGAAGCGATGTGAGATTGTAATCCCTCTTTGAATGGTGGAGAATCTATGCAAATATAATGGGAGGATACCGTGGAAGCAGAACCCTAAGACAAAGACGAAAAGAACATAGTGATGAAGTCCAAATGGCCAGAACAAGAATAAGAGCAACATTTAGTGTCCTGTTTTCCCAAACATCTGGCAGAAAAAGTACGGAAATTGGTCAAGAAAGATTGTTGTGGATGTAAAATGATCATCTTAGTCAAATTCAACACGATACATTTTTGATGCTGAGTCAAGAAGAAAAATTGGATGAGTATCTGGACGAAGTTTGAAGTCTCATCTCGGAAGAAGCTGTGTTGCATAAGTGGCATAAAGACTTGCGTGAACAATCCTCTCCTCCACTGATGACTAGGGATCCATCACATCTCCTGGTTCAGAGTGCAGAGACGAAGCGAAGAAACGCTTACTTGTCAGACATTTTCAGGCAAAACGTCAGGATCGAATTGATAATTTATCAATACCTGTGAAGAAAACAAACAAGAAAAAACAACACAAAAATGGATACCTGGGATTTGTATGTCCTTTTGAACCTCAGTTCGTACACTGCTTCTTGGAATTATGTCGTGTGAGATAAAGATGAACTGCCTCATCGCAAACCTCAAGATAATCAAACTTATGTCATCAACATGGATGACAGTCATCTCCCGGAAACCCACTGGGTAACCGTCTAAATTTGATAAAGAAGGTTGTGTGGAGTATTTTGATTCGTATGGATTCCTGCCTTTGGAAGACAACATCATCGACTTCATGAGAAGAAATGCCAAGACGACACGATTCAATAACGTAAAATTTCAAGGCAAAGATTTCATGGTGTGTGGATAATATTATGTGTATTTTCTTCATCAACGCTGTCTTGGATATTCTTTAAAACATTTAGTTACTTATTTTGATCGTCACTCTTCTAGAAACTATGACAAAGTAGATCGATGGTTTTGAAACCATTATGGTTATCTTTTGTCTTTAAGTAGGAAACGTAGTGTAAATCAATGGACCAATGAATTCCATCTGTGGAAGTCTAACTTGAACAAAATATTGTAAGGATGTTTTCTATAGCATCCGCGCTTCAATCATATAAAAAGGGGTAGTCTCCAGCTTGACCATCCATTGTTGACTCATCCTCCTATGAAAATGTCCTCAAGACTAGCCAAGATGATCGAAGTTTACGTGAATTTTCATCGTGTCAGGCAAAGTCTGATACCGAAGCCTGCAGAGATAGAGAATGTCAGCATGTTAAAAGTGACCGAAGACCTGATAGAAAAGCTCTTCAGAGAGGAAATCAAGAAAGAGAAAGAAGAATGGATGGAAAGATACAGAAGCAGAGAGAGCACAGAGAGAGCAGCAGCAGCAGGAACCAGACAGAGGTTTTGTCAGCTGCCATGCATACACGAAAGAGTTCTCCTTCTCTTTCAGAAGAAGCAAGCGCTATCCTGTGAGAAAGCCTGTCGCCAGACGCGGACGCAGTCTTAGACAATAAAAGATTGCCATAACTCCCCGTCTAAATGAAACAGCCTTTTCAGGGCTATCCCAATACTCTAGAAAAGAGATACTAATTAAATTGCCAATGGTACGTTAGTAAGTTAAAAATTAGAGCGTGTCTATAAGCACTTCGTTTCGGTAGCTTATCAAATAGCCCGTGAGCTTTTGTGAGTAATTAGCGTTTAAAAGTAAAAAAAAGTAAGTGAGTGTTTCTTTTAAGTCCGCGCGTTCCATGTTTTTCAGGGTAATGATATGGGCAATGAACGTTTTGGTGATACGGGATGTTTCCTTCACGTCCGTGCTTGACTCATATAAGGGAAATGCTCTTCAGTCTGGCTACACTCCAAACAAATAAGATAAGGAATCAAAATGAATAAGGAATTCAAGACGTAAAATTAAAATTAAACAATTTAAATTTAAATTTAAACTAATTTTTTTTATAAAAAAAACCGACACAGCCGTTCATAGCCTGAATAATAAAATCCAACCAAGGCCACACAAACTTAAAATAGGAAATTAGGAATCATGACGGCCAACTAGATCTCGTGGGTTCACAGACTGACACAGCCGCTCATAGCCCGAATAATAAAAACCAACCAAGGTCACAAAAACTTAAAATAGGAAAATAGGAATCAATTATATAAAAAGATTAAAAAGATTTAAATTACTGTAGAACAAGTTTTATACTCCATATCAATAAGATAAGGGATCAAAATAAATATGGACTAAATTATACAACTATCAAACACATACAATTTTAAATTATATTCTTTTTAATAAGAAATTATACATATTTTTAAAAAAAATTAATCATACGAAAAAAAAGATTCTCCTACTTTATTCTCTAACTTTTATATATCTCCTTTACCTTGTCTCTTAAAGGACATCTTAACAATCTGGCTTGACAATTAACACCTCTTCGAATCCACTCACTCAAACCCAGGTGACAGCCATAAACAAATGCCTAGAATTACCGACAGGACCCAAAACTCAGATCGTATAAGGTAGTCTTGAACCAGACCATCAGGACCGTCCACACCCAATCAGATTTAGGAACAAAAGACCCCAAATTAACAATATATAAGGAGGTCTAAACTCCAAAGACCATCAGATCCCGCAGCACATGGCTGCAAAACAAAGACTATGCATTAGGAAGTATAACCCCAAATTAACACGCGTAAGGTGGTCTAAAACCCAAAGACCATCAAATCCAGCAACGCAAACAGCACTAGTAGACCACTAAAACCCTAAAACCAATACCAATCAAGGTGGTCTCAAATACCCAAGACCATCAGGGCCTGCTACACAAGGTGGCAACATCAAAATCCATGGCTGTCAACCTGGGTATCTATCTTTAACCTACTCTAAAACAGTACAGAGTTATCCTCCAAAGTATGCAGGACGACACTTTTAGAAACTATACCCTGGAGCTTAGAAACGCTAAAACTGTGCCATGAACCGCCTCCCGATCCATAAGCCTCTTCCTCCTCTGCCACGACCGGACATCAAACATCACGCGTGCAGTGCACGCCCCAATAGCAATATACACGAGTGCGCGGTGGGTCCAATCCCACTCGTCTCAAATCAGCAAAGCAATGCAACCTAAGCAATGAGTGCGTGCTGGGTCCAATCACACTCACCGCGGCCATACACCCAGATCGCTAGGAACTAAATAGTACCTCGATCTGATGGCCTAATTAATAAGTGTTCCATGAACACATAACAGCCTGGGGGATGTGGCTCTCCTTCCTTCCCCCAAGAGTAATTAAATAGCACGCTGTGCGTGCATAAAACAGTGATACATCCTCCATTGGAGCGAAAATCACTTTAATCCAACTAAGTAAGTAAGTAAGTCTGGCTACGTTCACATTCTAGATGCCGAACAGTCAACAAGTGCATGTTGTCGCTCTTAAGAAGTGGCAGACACAAAACAATTACAAGTTTGTGTTTTTTGATCAAGCTGCATAACCGCCAAATCTTGCAATCAGTCTTCAACCACAGCAACAACAAAAATAGCATAACCTTTTCTAGACCGCCCAGCTGTTTCGACCTGCAGATGGGCCTAGCTGCCCTCCAAGATGTTCGACCTGCAGAGGTGGACCAGCAGCCCGTTATCCAGCCCGCCAAGCTGTTTCGACCTGCAGAAGAGGCGCAGCAGCCTGCCTTGCCGTTTCGACCAGCAGATGAGGCCTAGCTGCCCGCCTAGCAGAATCCTATAACACGTCCACACCATCTTTTCTCCAAAATAAGTCAGGGAATCCAAAGGTAAGTTATATATTTGGTATTAAACTTTCGGGTATATATCTATTTGTGCTGTTTAAAAATGTCACCATCCCTATTTCTTACTTATCATTCAATTTAACAATTAACATCATTACATTATTCACATTTATCTAATCAAATAGTAATAGTAATGTATACACTGAGCATTCTGACCCCTCATACAACTCGAACGTTATAAATTCGGAACCCTCCAAAATGTCTAGAGTTACCAGATCGCAAGTGAGGATGAACACCAATAGGTATGCCATTAGGAAAACAAATAACTTGCTAAATAAGTTTAGCAAACTCAACAATTCCATTGGAAACAACTTAGCAAGCCCAGACATATATGGCAAGATTGGAGAAAACACGGGAAGCAATGGCATTAGTGACAGATCTACACAAAATGTCAGGCCGGACAGTCCCCTTAATTTGCACATTATTTTTGGACATTTTACCTCTAGCCCCACCTCATGCCTAGTTATTCAGCTCCCGTTGGCTGTGATCTTACACATACCGGGCGATGATCCCTTAATCCCCAACATAGAGACCACAAGAGGGAAAAATCAAAACAATGGAAATAGAAGGAATTACAGAATCATTCTAAATGCCCTCGCCTATTCCATGTAGCCCGATATAGACCTATCAGGTGGCACTGGTAAAAGCCACATCCCTGCCCCTACCGGCTTGGAAGTGCTGAACATGTCGCCAAACATGAAAATTCCTATCAAAATTGGATTTGAATATAACACCATGGCAACCTTAGCAGGATCGCCACACAAAACAGGAGAGGGCGCGGCGCTTCCGGACTTGTCGGGGCTGCCGGATTCGACGGACTTGCCAGATTTTCCTGAAATGCATTTAACACCAGAACGACCTTCTCACTTGATTGACACTTCCCCGCACTTATCCCTAACTCAACAACCAACCCCCAATTACCATCACCTACCATCCCATCTTTAATAAATTACCCACCAAGCTGTATGTCCCCGCTACCACCCTCACCAACCCACCGCCAATCCCCCACCCACAAAGGTCAACAGGCAAACAAAATGACAGATACCCCAAAACCACTTACTACCACAAATAACAAGGGTCAGAAAATCCAACCGGTAAAATTGGCACAAACCCAACCACTATCACAAGGCAAGAACATAAAGGGGCTGACAGATACATCTAAATCAATGAACCCGAACCACCACAAGACAAAAGAAGTTATACACTCCAGTCAAACTGCAGGCCTTTCAAAAGAAACAACCATATCAGATTTAGCAGATCCAAACATTTATGACCATTTAACGACAGAAGAAGAATTTATACATATGCTATCACCGGAAAAGAGGAGAGCAAGTTCACCAGAGGAGATACTGGATCAAAGAAAGCGAAAACATCCAATGAACGGAATACCCAAAGGGAAAAATACAACAAAGTCAAATCCTAGGAAAAGAACCAAAGCAATCAAGACATCAACCAAAACAACCAAGGAAATAAAGACTGCCAATCAACCAACAGTAAGTAACACTAAGGAAAGGACAAAGCAACCAACAAGAAAGGATATCGACCAACGAAGGGAGATAAACATGATAAACAGGGGGTTAAACGTCAATACCACAGTATAAACCTAACCATATTCATCGCCAGCAGCAGCTCCAAACAATTAAACATAAGTACCATTAGTTTAGAGTCCATCCCAAATAAAACTTATGCTGGAGACTTCGAAATAATCAGACCAAGATCAAAATACATCATAGTCAGGTGCAGCACCATAAGTCAATTAGCTAAATATATGGAGATACAGCAAATAGGCCCAACCAAAGTCAAAGTAAAAAGGCACAAAGCGCTTACCAAAAACACCCCGAACATAACTCAGCAGGACCAGACCATGATCAAGAAAAAGGAGGGAAAAAAACGGATGCTGCTTCAAGAAATCACTATCAAACCAACACAGATGAATGGACGAAAATCAAATATAACCTACAAAAAGGTCATTCAATTACATCAAAAATACAATCTCCTAAAGAACAATGACATAGCCATAGGACTAATAAACCAGGGAGCCGACATATCAAGAGCTTCCAGGTTTAAATCGAGTCAAGGACAACCGACCAACATAATCCTATTGGACTTGTACTCAATTCCACCACTGCTCGTCTACTTTGATGGCCACTTGTACCCACTACTCGAATTCAACATCAAACCTCGCTTCTGCAGTCATTGCAAATCATGGGGACACCAAGCCAGTGGCTGCAAAAATTTAAAAAAGATGCGACACCTTCGGCGGCAACCACAGCGCCAAATGCACATACATAGGACAAAAACGTGCTAATTCCAACGGACCCCATAATCCGTTAAGGGACCGTATGGTGGGAATTACAGATATATCTCTAAATTATCAAATAATTGTATCCCATTCTTCAGGTTATTATCTTACCTATTGGAAAAACACCTCCAAACCAAACGCTAATTTGATCTTATAATACATTAACATAAATAATTGTAACATCAAGAATGGATAAAATTAGGAACAAGAATATAATAATCTGGCAATGGAATAGCCGGTGATTAAATATTAATAAACCAGAATTAATTTATCAAACTTCAACAATCTAAAATTAAACCTGATTTGATAGTTATTCAAGAAACACTCATTCACCAAAAAAACTAAAAATATACCAAAAATCCCAGGTTATTCTGCCAGTAATATCATCATGAGAGACAATCAGTAAAGAGGGGGTGGTTTAGCCTAATACGTTGGGGGGAGTGGCACCATTCCTTCCCTCTCGAAAAAATTAGTTATTCCCAAACGGAAATTAACTAGTTGTACATACCCGAAATGGCGAACACGACTTTAATTGAAACGACCGACAGTCTGGCTACCCACGTTGTCGCATCAACTAAAGAAGATGAGCAACAGAACTGTGCATCCTGGATGAACTGGCTTAGAGGCCGTAGCCGAAGAGACCAGGATAGAGAAGGAGGAGGAGAGAAAAAAGAAAAAAGAGGAGAAAAAGAAAAAAAACCTATCCTACCTCAGGTAATGCTGAGACCTCTGTGTGAGATGAAGCGAGGCGAGGACGCCTCTACAAAGACCAACACTACAGCCACTACTAGCACTACAGCCAGTATCAGTATAGCTGCGTGCGCAGGATATAAGGAGGCCATAACATCCGAGAGTGTGGAATAGGAGAAGACAGGGACGTCTGCACTATCCCTGAAATTGAAGACTGGGAGAGTGAAGCCTGTTCAACACCCTCTGACTCCTAACCACAACGGTAAATTGGGACATCGATTGGAGTCGTCGTTATATCTGTGGTGCCAGACCTGGGAGATGTCGTCATTAGCCAGGTGCATCTGGAGTTTAAAAGAAACAGCCCTTCTCAGGGCTACCCAGATCTCTAGGAAAGAGGTTATTCATATGCCAATTTGAGTGAGTTCGGAGCAGTGTGATTATTCACACTCACTCCTTTACTGATGTGATTTTGTGTGTGTGTGTGTGTGTGTGTGTGTATGAGCTCGTGAACGTTTGTGTGGATAGTACAGTATGTTTCTTACCTTCCTTCTGTGTGGATAGTAGAGTGTGGTTTTATGCGTTCGCGTACGTTTGTGTGGATAGTAGATATTGTGGTCTGATTTTCTCCTTCCCGTGTATGGATAGCATATTTGTGACTTGTTTTTTCTTTTTCCAGTGTGTGTTTAGTATATGTGTGATTTGTTTTTTCTCCTTTCCGTGTGTGGATAGTAGATATTGGAGTTTTTGATAGTATAATTTGGGAATTGTCTTTTTTTTCTTCCCCTGTGTACGGATATTAGATTATATGTGAGTAGTAAATGGGGATACCCTAGCCTCAATGGGAATTAGCATTACAGAGACCCCTGGGACACTCTAGCCTCAATGGAAATTTAACATGGAGAAAAATCGTGGGCCACTCTAGCCTCAAGGGGAATTTATCATGGGAAATAGTCTTGGGCTACTCTAGCCTCAAGGGGAATTGAACATGGAGAAAAAACCCTGGGCCACTCTAGCCTCAAGGGGAATTGAACATGGGATTATTTTTTTTAAATTTTTTTTAAATTTAAATTTAAATTTAAATTTAAAAAAGGGGTAGGCAATTGAATAAAGTCATTCTCTTTTCGAGAAATATGGCTGGCCCTGAAAAGGGCCTTTGGGTTTATGTTAATGTATCCATTAACATAAAGGGCACCGCATTGGTCTTCTTCTTGTCCTTAGGCTGCGTTTCACTGTAGGACCGTAAATCAGGACTCTTTTGAGGCATCCTTGTCTTTCTACGTAGATCCTACGTATCCACAGGCTGGTGTTTGTCCTGTGGACAACGGTCCACTTGGATCGGACATACATGGGTATGTCCGTCCGGAACATCATGGAAGACACAAGCGTAGAAGATTGCACATCGGTCCACATCTTGAAGCGACGAGAACAAGTGAATCAATGCACTGAACTGCGCTTATTTATAGGTAGAGGTAGGATTGAAACGGATTGAGTTCATTCACCAATCCAAACACGCGTTACAAAATTCAGTCAGCCCGCATCCAATCCGAAGAGATTAGTCTGTGACGTCAGTTGGTCTATATAGATTCGCTAGCGCTTGTGTGCAGTCAATCTATGCGACAGTGATTCAACATGACGGAAATTCAGAAAACGATCCATTGGGGTGCACCAGCAGGGGACACCGCCCAAGGGAACCCGGACTTACTTTCAGAAGAGGTACATTGGGATTTTGTGGATTTTCTTACCTCGCAAGAATTTGTTCCGGAACCTTCGTCTCATTCTTCATTACCGCAAGTGGAGAATTTTAGACAGAGACAGAAAGAAGAATTGGAGAAATTTATGCAACGACAAAAGGAAGCGGAACAACCTTTTCTCCTACAGCAACAGCAACAGCAACAAGAAGAGGTAAGAAAAAAAAACAACAGCAACAACAGCAAGAAGAAGTAGCAGCAAAGAAACAAGAGGGTGAAAATCAAACGGCTACGGTACTGTTGGACATTTTAGCGGAGTTAAGAAGTCTGAAACAAATGTATCAGACTTCTTTATCACGACCGAAGAGAATACGACCTTCCCGAGCTAAACACGCCAACCCTGTGACTAAGCCTATCGTACCACCCTTAGTGATGTCAACCCAATCATCAGAAGTAGGCCTTGGCCGTGGCAAAGGCTTAAGGCAGTTAAAGTTGATTGGTTAAACTCACTCCTACACCATAAAGAAAAAAGGCCCTTTTCAGGGCCACCCACATTTCTCGAAAAGAAATATAATTTCAATTTGCCAATAACTCAAAAATAAACCCCACCCATTTTACCCTTATAGTACGTGTCTGTGTATGAGTGCGTGACACTTACCTTATATCATTAATGTATTCTTTTCTCCATAGTTACAATCCAATTCACAATTCACAACAGAACACTTTAATTAAAAGTTCATTGACTTCTTCTTTCTCCTTGTTTAGTCTCTCTGTTTTTTGAATTTCTTCACCGTTTTTTCCTCATTTTCTTCCCTTCTTCTTTTCTTCTCCTGTTTCTTTGCCTCTTTTAAATAGAATTGTCTTCTTTCTTCCTCTTCTTCCTCTGAAGAATCCCTCTCTTCTTCCGAAGAATCCCTCTCTTCTTCTGAAGAATCCTTCTTTTCTTCTGACTCCTCTTGTTTCTTTTTTGGGCAATCTGGAGACCAATGTCCTTTTTCTTTACAATAATAACAGGTATCTTGACTTTTGTCTTTTTTAGCCCCTGTTTTTTTTTCTTTTTTGACGGTCTGGACACTCTGAAGACCAATGCCCTTTCTTCTGACAGATATAGCAAGTATCCTGACTTTTATCTCGAAAGGAAGGAGAGTAGTCCGTAGGCTGGTCTGAAGAGAATTTTCTAATGACCCCTCGCAAAGCTCTGACGAAACGTTCCATCTGGGTAGTCTCTTCCATCGTTGTGCTCGGTTTGAGAGTGAAATGAATAGTGAAAGGACAAGACACACACCCTTTTATATACGCTGGTTTGTCATGACTATAAATTAGGCTATGGTGTTTAAACTTGAGTCATTTGACGTTTTTCACTCAAGATGAAACGATCCTATTCATTCGAGAAGAAAGAAGACGAAGAAGAAAGTAAGAGGCAGAAACGTGATCTATCGCCTCGTACCAGGGCTGAAATCTTGGCACAAATTCATGCCAGTGATTTTGAAGAGGACATGAGTGAACCAGAATCGGAACCCTCTAAACCAAGTTCACCACCCTTAGTCAATCCTGAAAAGTACTATTCCATTCGAGAGACGGAAAAGCGCTCCTCTAGAAAATTTAGAACCACGGCTTACACCTACACGGTGAAGTTTAAAGATTTCAAGTCCGACGTACCCTTAGAGAAAGCAGAAGGGTTTATCACCGAGATGTGGGATTCTTTGCTCACCGCACTCAAGCAACAATGTCAAGCCAAAGAAGACGATCGCTTGACACTATCCATAGATCACGACGGTTTGAAATCCCCTGTTTGGATCGAGTTTAGCAGACCCGCAGAACTGACCCCTTCCAAAGTCATGGACAAGATTCAACACGTACAACAATCTAATGACCAGTTTGACATCACCGATGGAAAAGCCACACTGAAAATGGCCCACGTCTCTCCTCCTCAAGGGACTGGACGCAAAAAGATGTTATTGGTGGACGACCTTCGCAACACCAAAACAAGTCTTGTCCGAATTAACAACCCTCAAGACCAGATGTGTTTAGCTCGAGCCATCGTGGTGGGACGAACCTATGCCAACAAGAACGACACGACAGAATGGAAAAGAGCCTGGAAAACTATTCGACAATCGGACCGAGCCAAACAACGAAACGAAGCAGAACTCCTGTTGCAACAAGCTGGCCTGTCCAAAGACACACCCTGTGGCATTGCTGAGATGCAAAAATTGCAAGATGCCCTAGCTCCACGCTACACCTTGAAAGTGCACCCTCAAGAAATGCGTGGGTCTCTGTTGTTTCGAGGCCAAGATTTTAAGGACGGAAAATACATTCATGTCTATTATCACGATGAACATTTCGATACCATTACTAGTATCACTGGATTCCTGGGATACGGTTATTATTGTGAGAAATGTGATTATGGTTATAACAATCGAGAGCAACACAAGTCTTGTGGATGGAAATGCCCAGGATGTTTGGCCTCTCCACCCTGTCTGAGCGAAGAACCAGTGCCTTGTTCAACTTGTCTGCGCACGTTTGTCAGCCCTACCTGTTACCAGCAACATTTGAAAACACAAGATTCACAGAAGAAATGTGCTCGTCAACTCCTGAGATTGTGCCCTACGTGTGGACAAGGCATACGTACCAATAGTACCAAGGCACACGTATGTCGAGGAAAGAAAAAATGTCACATTTGTCACCACATCGTGGACTTGGAACACGAATGTTACGTGCAAAAATACCAACCCCCACCAGAGGAAGAGGACGGTCACAAGAAGAAAGGCAATTTCATCTTTTTCGATTTCGAATGCAAGCAAGAGACCGGCATTCACATTCCTAATTTCTGCGTGGCTCATCGAGCGTGCGAGAAGTGCATTCAAGAACCTATCTTCAGTCATTGCCCTCACTGCAGCAAGATTCCTGGAGGGCGTGAAAAAATCTTTCGGGGACCGAACACGTTAGCCGATTTTGCCCGATGGGTCTTAGACCCCATCGACAAGACGTGGAGCCAAGAGGACATCGAACGTTACGGAGATTGTCATCGTCATGCCACGGTGATGGCTCACAATTTCTCCGGATACGATGGACAGTTTCTTTTGAGGTACTATACGAAACAAGGCACCGAGCGTCATAAAGTCACTTTGAACGGAGCTAAAATCATTTTCATGCAAGTGGGACAAGTACAGTTTAAAGATTCGATGAGTTATTTGGCCATGCCTTTGAGTCGAATGCCTAAAACGTTTGGAATGACAGAAATGGCTAAAGGGTACTTTCCACACTTTTTCAATACGGAAGCCAATCAACATGCCGTTCTACCCCATTTGCCTGAGGCTCACTATTACGACCCCGACAACATGCGTACCGAACAACGAGAAGCTTTCTACGCTTGGTACCAGGCTCACGCCTCGGACCCTTTCGACTTTCAGGAAGAAATGCTAAAGTATTGTCGTTCCGACGTGGACATTTTACGGCGTTGCTGTGGAAAATTTCGAGAACTGTTCATGGAACACGGAGGGGTCGATCCTTTGAAAGAAGCTAGCACCATTGCCAAAGCGTGTTCCTTAGTGTACCGACAACGATTCATGCCTGAAAACACCGTGGCTGTCATCAGTCCTCAAACGACCCACTATGTCAAGCGTCAATACTCGGTCAAAGCCCTACGCTGGTTACATTACTTGTGCGACAAGGAAGACAAATGGATTCAGCATGCCCGCAACGGAGGAGGCGAAAAGACCATTGGAACGTAATCGGTCGATGGCTGGGACTTAGAAAACCCCAAGATCGTGTACGAGTTTAACGGTTACTTATCTCATGGATGTCCCGTCTGTTACCCTGACCGTGACACTAAAAATCAGTTTTTGCAACGAACCATGGAAGACTTGTACCAGGACACTTGTCAGCGACGCCTAAAGTTAGAACAGCAAGGATACCAAGTGGTGGAAATGTGGGAACACGAGTACGATCACCGTTTGAAAACCGATCCCGAGTTTAAACGCCTCGTGGAAAGTTACCAGTTCATGGACCCGTTGAACCCGAGGGATAGTTTGTACGGAGGAAGGACCAATGCCACCTGTTTGCTGTACCAAGCCGACGAAGAGAAAGGAAAAGAAATCAAATACTTGGACGTGTGTTCGCTGTATCCCTACGTGTGCAAATATTGTCGCTTTCCCGTAGGGCACCTCCAATTGCTGACGGAACACATCGACCTGAAAAACATTCGACAATACGAAGGCTTGATCAAGTGTAAAGTTTTGCTTCCCACGAACCTATACCATCCCGTCTTACCTCACCATTGTCAAGGCAAACTGATGTTTCCCTTGTGCCGTACTTGTGCCGAAACGTGCAACCAGGACCAACCTTGCCATCACAGCCAGGAAGAACGGGCCTTGACGGGAACCTGGGTCAGCGTGGAATTGTTCAAAGCTCTGGACATGGGATACCAACTGTTAGAAGTGTACGAAATTTGTCACTTTCCCAAGACACAACAGTACCACAAGGGTGACCCTACTCAGAAAGGCATTTTCGCCGACTACGTGGATGCCTTTTTGAAACTGAAACAAGAAGCCAGCGGCTATCCTTCCTGGTGTCACACTCCCGAAGACCAAATACAATTCAAAGAGAAATACTACGAACAAGAAGGCATCTCTTTAGACCACATCGAAAAAAACGAAGGCAGGCGATCGTTTGCCAAAGTGATGTTAAATTGCTTGTGGGGTAAAATGGCACAACGACCGTGTTTACCCAAGACGGAATATTTGACAGAACCTTCCCGCTACTTCCAGATGATTCACGACAAAACCAAATACATGAAACACGTGGACGTCGTTCGCGAGGATTTGATCTTGGTCAATTACGAAGAAGATCTGGACTTTGTACAAGACGACCCTTTTGGAAATGTCATCATTGCGGCTTACGTGACAGCTCATGCTCGCTTAAAATTGTACGAAGCTTTAGAACTGTTAGAAGAACGCGTCCTGTACTTTGACACGGACAGTTGCATTTACATCCATCACCCGACTCAACAGCACCCTGACATCGAAGGAGACCGTTTAGGAGCCTGGACAGACGAGCATCCCGACGACAAGATTCTAAGTTTCGTCAGTGGCGGCCCCAAAAATTTTTACGGCTACGAATACCGGGACGAACAAGGAGAAGTGCACACGACGTGCAAAGTGAAAGGACTGACTCTGAATCATCGTACCAGTCGAGTGGTCAACTTTTGGGTATTGAAAGAAGCCTTGCAATCGGGAGAGGATGGAAACTTTAAAGTGACCACCTATCAACCGAACAAGATTGTACGTTTACCCACTCACCACATCGTCAGTCGACCCTTGGAAAAAGTCTATCAAATTGTATACCAGAAGCGAGTGCGACTTCCCAATCACTTTACGTTGCCGTACGGTCACGTCGGTATTGGTCTGTATATAAAAAGGAACCCTAGGCAAGATCGATAGTTCATTGTTCATTGAAGTAACTTACCATGTCGTTGACGAAGAAGAAACCAGAATGGTTTGGCTTGGACCCAAGAGGTGGCCCAGTATGCACGAGAGTTATTCAAGGAAAAAAGTTACTTTTCAACCCGTGTTAGTGACGGTGCCAGAAGAATACGTCACCCAGGACGGGACTGTCGTGGACAGGCCTGAAAGACCCTTTCGGGAGGACACTGGTGTGACCTTACCCCCTACTATAGAACTGGTTAGAACATTACCCAAAACATGTTGTACAGACACTTGTTTTTATTCCACGTTCATGGTTATCATGTGCCTTTTATCCTTGTACTTAAGCCTTTGGCTTTTATGTATTTTTGTCTTCCGTATTCCTGTTTGAAAAAAAACATTCAATAAACGTGTTCTGAAAAAGTATATAAACTCTTGTCTTGTTTGTTTTTCGTGTCACAAGTGACATTTCTCACACAATGGCTACCTCTGCTGTCTCTGCTCCCTCTTCCTCTACTGTCAAAGTCATCGACGAACACTTAGATCGTGCCAGTTGGGAGGCTTTGTATCTTCGCCATCCCTTTAACATGCTCATTGCTGGACCTAGCGGTTCAGGCAAAACCGAATTCGTCAAACGTTTGATCGAACATAAACATCATTTGATCGATCGGCCACCTCAACGGATCGTGTGGTGTTACAAAGAGTGGCAATCGGCGTACAACCTCTTGCGAGAAAGTCAAGGCGATTCCATCGTGTTTGTGGAAGGCATTCCTAAAGAAGACGACGGCATCGTCTCTGACTCCCGTCAAACCCATTTGGTCATTTTCGACGACATGTTAGGAGAAGACGAAGAAGAAATTAAACTGTGGTTCACGCGCAAAGGGCATCACCGTAATGCCAGTGTCGTTTACATCACCCAAAATTTGTTTCAACAAAGTAAAGCCCATCGCACCATCAGTCTCAATGCGCATTTCGTGGTCTTGTTTAAAAGCCCTCGAGATAAATCGCAAGTGCAAGTCTTAGCCAAACAGTTAGGAACGCCTTGGCTGACTCAGGCGTACGACGATGCCACTCAAACGCCACACGCCTATTTACTCGTCGATTTGAAACCTACGACCCCCGAGGATTTGCGATTTCGTACCCACTTGTTTCACCACTGGGGCCAAGACGGAGGGCCTGTCCTGTACACGTCTCCGTCCTCGACTTCATTTCACTCCCCATCAAAAAATCTATAAAAACCTCAAACCCTTTTTCGTCTGTCTCAAACAGTGTGAACATGACGTCCCTTCAGTCGCATCTTCCCGTCAAATTGATTCGTGCCTTGTATGGCATCAGTCGAGAAAAAAATCCACAAACACGAGCTCGTGTCTTAGAAGCTAGTCTCAAAGAAGTCTTACGATGGTTCACGGTGACGGCACGTCAATTACTCCAAGGAATCATTCAGATTCCTCATCAAACCAAACGCTTTTTCGATCGAAACAAAGTCGCTTTGGTCCAACTGGCCGATCCCCGCATCGACACTCAAACCAAAAAACAAATCATTTTGAAACCTGGAGGGAGCGGTACTCTAGGAGGGGTCATCATTCGCTCACTCTTAAGATGGGATCCTAATGCCCCCAAAGTTATACCCAAGACAAAAGTCCAACGAAGCCCCAAGAAGAAAAAGACCAGGTCCCCAAGGAGAACTTCTCCAGTGGCAGGACCCTCCTCTTACCAGACACCACCACCACCCCGGAAAAAGAAAAGAAGCCCCCAGAAAAAGAAACAGAAAAAAAGTCCCCAGAAAAAGAAAAGTCCACAGAAGAAAACTAGTCGCAAGAGAGGTACTTCGGCCAGGACGCAACTTTACACTCGCAAACCACGATCTGCCACGGCAGTGACTGCGTCTCCAGCATCCTCACGTTTGTCCACTTCTCCGTTAATGACACCAGGAACTGAAGAGTACTTGGAGACGTTGATCACACCAAGAACTTCTCCGTTGATGACCCTAAAAAGAACTTCCCCAGTGGCAGGACCCTCCAATTTAGTGGCAGTGCCTGCAGCTCACAAAGTACCTTCTCCCAAAATCAAAGTCCATGAAAGATCGGGCATGTTACAAAGTTTACTGGATTTGTCCAAGCAAGAACTGGCTCGATTTAGTCCCTTACGTACCCCTGCACGACGTGTCATGCCTGTCCTGAAGTTGATACGACGTAAAGACAATCAGTGGCGACGCGTTCCAGTATAAAAAAGGCCTGTGACCGAGTAGGGTATCAGTGTTTTTTTGGTGCTCCTGAAGATTCAAAGATGTCACCCTCCAGAAAACCCCAAGGAAAGAAAAGGAAAGGACTGCCACCACGTTTAGCCAAACATGGGGACATGCTATCTGTCCTGTCCAAAGCTTCTCCACCCCTACGAAAAAAACTCATTCAAACGGCCTCCAAAGAGGTCATCGATACCGTGTGCGAATGTTGTTTGAACGTTTTCAAAGGCACGATCCCTTTGTCCAAACACCAGAAACAATGCTTAGGCAAACATCGTCACGTTCTTCGCCAAATGGTTCAAAAGAAAATTCCCATTCGTCAAAAAAAGAAGATGTTGGTCCAACGTGGAGGAATCTTGCCTCTCTTGTTAGGCCCCATACTGAAAGGAGTCTTGGGAACCATGTTGGGAGGACTAGTGGGAGCAAGATAAAAAGGCCTTCGGAAGTCCCAAGATCTCAGAATCGACCCCTGACAACCCCATGGAAGGACGAAAACTAGCTTTAGTGCCTTACAAACGATGGATGGAATACCATCGGTGGCAAGAACAACGCACCCCGCATTTACCTCCCAATCCCAATTTGAGCGAGATGTCCCAGTTACAACACGAATTGCAGTCCTTGATGGATCGCCAAGATTTCTCCGAAACAGAAAAATCGCAAAAGTACGGTCAACTCTTGCAACGACTGCAACTCTTTCACCAGAAAGCTTTAGACGAAACAGCTCTACCCACTCTAAAAGATTTTAAGACCTTGATGAAAAGTCCAGCACCATCACCAGTACCAGTACCAGTACCACAAGTACCAGTGACCAAGACAGAAAAAAGAGAAGAAGAAGAAGGGTTTCAAACTCCACCAGAAAAAGTACGCAAGTTAACAACACCACCTACCTCCAGAATTGGATGGATTAAAAAGATGATGGCCACCCCTTCTTCCTCACAAGAGAAAAAGAAAGTGAAGACAGAAGTGAAACAAGAACCGATATCCCCCGCTCAGACATCCTCCTCTTCAACACCTATTGCCGGCCGCACACGCAAAGCATTGCAATCCAAGAAAGTACCCCAAGAGAAAAAGAGTAGCATCCTTTAAGAGTGGGTGTCTTATTAACACACCAACCAACACAAAAAAAATGGAAAAAGTCTTAGCTAGCATTTACTACGATCCCTCCAATCCTGCAGATTACGCAGGAGTTCAAAAATTGTATCGTGCTGCCAAAACTCGACTGAAAAGTCTCCGTTTACCTCAAGTGCAACGATGGTTACAAGAACAAGCTACCTACACTTTACACAAACCCATTCGACGCAAGTTTGCCAGAAGTCGTACCCGAGTGGAAGGCATCGATCATCAATGGCAAGCCGATTTAGCCGATGTCTCTCATTTGGCCAGCTACAATCGTGGCTACAAATATTTGTTTTGTGTCATCGACGTCTTTTCCAAATTTGCCTGGGTCGTGCCCTTGACTTCCAAATCGAGCATCGAGTTAGTGCGAGCCCTACAACGGGTGTTGAAACAAAGCGGTCGTCACCCTCTTCGATGGCAAACGGACAAAGGCACCGAATTTCTGAACCAAGCTTTCCAAAAAGAATTAAAGAAACGTGACATTCATTTTTTTACCACCGAGAATCCTGAAACCAAAGCCAGCATCGTGGAACGTTTTCAACGCACTTTGAAAGAACGCATGTGGAAATATTTTACGCATCACCACACTCTGAAGTACATCGACATCTTACCGCACCTGGTGCAAGCGTACAACCAATCTTACCATCGAAGCATCGGACGTGCCCCGCAAGACGTGACTCCCGACAACGAAGTGTTGGTGTTTGAGCGTCTGTTTGGTACGTCCCCGACGAGGACTGTCCCCAAGAAAAGTGCAGTGTTGGCCGTAGGAGATTGGGTGCGCATTGGCAAAACCAAACGCACTTTCGACAAAGGTTACTTACCTAACTGGACGACCGAATTGTTTCGCGTCACTGGACGAGTGCATGGCCGTCATCCTGCCGTCTATAAATTGGAAGACATGAACAGAGAAGTGCTCAAAGGAACGTTTTATTTGCCCGAGTTACAACGTGTGACCAAAAAAGAAGACGACGTGTACGACATCGAAAGCATTCTCGAACGCAGAACCCGTAAAGTGGGCAAACGACGTGTCAAAGAAGTCAAAGTACATTGGAAAGGATATCCACCCAGTTTTGATTCTTGCATCGAATCTTCGCAAGTCATCGACTATAAAAAGAAGTGACCATCATGCCCTTTCACACAGCAGACGCAGCTACGTCGACCACTCCTTCTTCACCTAGTTCTTCTCTGCAAAATTTACAAAAACAACCCTTGTGGGTGTGGTGTGGAGAACGTGTGCCTAAAACGCAAATCGTCTTTTTCTGCCAAATCATCGTGGTGTATTGTGTCATCTTGGCAGCCATCGCCAATTTTGAGTTTGCAACAAGGAGACAAACAATTGTGGACCATTTTATTGAGCAGTTGCATCGGTTACCTGCTTCCTAATCCCTCCCTGAAATTCACCTCGAACGGGAACCCCGGGAACCTTGTGTCCAGTGCCAGTGCCAGTCACCACTTCAACCACAACCAGAACCCCATTTTAGACGGAGACACGCCTCTGACGTCCAGTAACCCCTCGGACAGCCACAGAACTCTGGAATTATGAGTCACCAAAACCAATTTTACTTAACTTTACCCAGTGACAGTTCCATGGAGGTGTTTCCCAAGAACACGTTGTGCTGTTACACGGCCAAATTACCTCAGGCTATCCAGTTAGATCACGAAGCCCATTGGGAAGTGGCTTTAGTAGAAATGATTCACCCGACCCAAGTCCTCAATGTCCTTCCCAATCAAAATTCTTTTGATGTGGAAGTTCATGACGAGCAAATGCAACAGTGGATGGATAGCAATGTCAAATATGACAAGAAAACCCGTACACAAAATCAAAAGTACACCACCTATCACTTGTTCATTGCCCCAGGCTATTATTTTAGTGGTCAACATTTGGTCAGCACCATAGCCTCCAGGTTTAATGTCGTGTTTCTGAAAGCTTTGGAGCATGTCAACAAAAGTGTCACCATGGAGTACCACAAAGCAGCTCGTCGCTTCTTGATGAAATTTGAACGAAGTAAAATCGTGTCCATTTTATTTTGTCCTGAATTGTTTGACATGTTGGGCGGAGACATGGACATGAGAAAGGCCATGCTCAAGAAAAACGAATTACCCATCGTTTACGACAACGAGTCTTTTAGCAAGTTATTTCGTGCCCCGGTAGAACTGAACCAAGGACTGAATTTGATGTTCGTGTATTCCGATGTGGTGGAGTACAACGTGGTGGGACACACCTCCGTACCGTTACTGCGTGTCATTCCTTTCAAAGTAGATTCTGCCACGGGCGCTGACGAGGAAGGTGGAAACACTTACCACGTCCACCGCGAATTTGTCCATCCTCACTATTTGCCTGTCAGCAAGTCGTATTTGGACACGGTCAACATTGCTATAAAAGGAGATCTGGGACAAAATATTCCATTCACCAAAGGAAAAGTCACGGTGAAACTCCATTTTCGAAAACGGTTCTCTCACGACTCGTAAGTAAGTCATGTATCCAGTGTACCGAGGGGTTGCTCGACAGCGAGGACACGGCTTAGGAGACATGTTAAAATCGGCCTTTCGTTCGGTGGCCCCAGTGTTGAAACCGATGGTGACACGCGGATTGCACGCCTTGAAAGATGCAGCACTGACGCAAGGCAAAGAATTTCTCCAAAATATCATCATCGACAAACAAAACCCTAAAGAAGCCTTCATGAGGGCAGGCAAAAATATCTTGCTGCAAACGGGCAAAGACATTTTAGGCCAACGAGAGACACCTATAAATGCCCTGCACGCTACCGAGTCAGGCATTCAGCAAGGACAAGGCAGAAAGAGACGACGAAGAAAACACCCTTTCACCAGACTTCAAGAGAGAAAGGCCAAGAAAAGAAGAACCGTTCGAGACTTAGACGTTTTCGATTATTGAGAAAAGAGACAAAAAAAATGATGCACCGAGAATCTTGCGCTTGTTCCAAGACGGAACTGGACCTGTTTGCCATGCCCCCCACGATGATGACGATGCAAGAATCCCAATGGGTGGAATGTCACCCCGTCTCCTCACTGACCGATTCCGCTCCCATCGAGTTTGAAATCAAAGGACAGCCCGAAGATTACATCGATCTGAATAGCAGTTACTTGTACCTGAAAGTCAAAATTCTAGATAAGACTGGAGGTGCTATAGACGATGAAGCAGTAGCTCCCGTCAACAATTTCATGCATTCCTTGTTCAGTGGAGTGGACTTGTACTTGAATAATAAACTGGTCAGTAGCAGCATGGATACTTACCCTTATCGTGCCTACCTGGAAAATCTCTTGACGTACGGAATAGATGCCAAGAACACTCATCTCAATGCCTGTGTGGTATGGGAAGCTGACGAACCTACCAAGTTTGAAATATTGGAAACTGATGAAAAGAAAGACAACAATGATGGATTTGTAGAACGAAGAAAGAGAATCACGGGAGCCGACACAAGTTTAGAACTGATGGATCGTTTGCATTTGGACATGTGGTTGCAAGAAAAGTATTTGCTGAACGGGGTGGATGTCCGCCTGAGACTGAATCGTAGCAGTGCCGCTTTCCATTTGATGGCTGATAGTGACGGTTACAAAACCAAAATCCTAGAAGCCAGACTCTACGTACGCCGTGTGGAAGTGTTACCTAAAGTGGGAAACGACATCAGTCAGACGTTGAGCAGAACGACCGCCAAGTATCCCATACGACGCGTGGAAGTGAAAACCTTCACCATTCCCAAGGGACAGCGATCCATGATCGAAGATCATCTGTTCCAAGGACAGTTACCCAAACGTTTGATCGTTGGTATCGTCGAGAATACAGCCTTCAACGGAGCTGCCGAAAAAAATCCTTTCCACTTTCAACACTTTGGCGTGTCCAAAGTCGAAGTCAGTCGCGAAGGCAAAACCTTGTGTACCCGACCGTTTGAACCTGACTTTGCCAAGAAGAATTACTTGAGATCGTACTTGTCCTTGTACGAAGCCACTGGACAGTTGGGAACCAATACCAGTCACGGTATTACGTACGAGGATTATGCAGGAGGCTATGCTTTGTGGGCTTTCGATTTCACTCCAGACCAAGGCAGCGACGAGGGACATTTCCACCCTATAAAATCCGGCCAGATTCGTGTGGAAATTCAGTTTAAAGACCGAGACCCTGATGAAACGATGAACGTCATCCTGTATGCAGAATTCGATAATACGATAGAAATCAACAGTTTGAGAGAAGTTATTCTAGATTACTAGAAACCATGGAATACTGTTGTCCCTCTTTACCTAGTGGAGAAACTTTGGACATGAAATGTTGGATTATTGTTAAAAATGTTAGAGTTGTTGTTTAGTGTTAAGTGATTTTTGAATAAAAAATGTTGTGTTTTGAAAAAAATGCCTTTGTCTTTTGTTTAGCTATAAGAATGTTGGATTGATGCTCTTTCATTTCTTACTATCCCTCCCATAACACTCACTGACCGTTGCGGCTCGAAAACCGTGTGGGGGATGTTTTCCTTCACGTCCGCGCTTTGACTTTAAGAACCGGGGTTGTTTCCAGTCTAACCATCCATTGTCGACTCATCCTCCTAAGAAGATGTGTTCCAAACTAGCTAAACTCAACGAAGCCTACGTGAATTTGCATAGGGTCAGACACAGCCTGATACCGAAGCCAGAAGAAATAGAGAATGTGAGAATGTTAAAAATCACTGAAGACCTGATAGAAGAGCTCTTCAGAGAAGAAATGAACAGGGAGAAAGAAGAATGGACGGAGAAGTACAGACTTCAGAGACAGCAGCAACAGCAGCAACAACAACAACAGCAGCAGCAACCTGAAGCTGACAGAGGCTTTGTCGATTGTCGTATCGACACCAAAGAGTTTTTCTTCTCTTTTCGAAGAAGCAGACCTATCGCCAGAAAGTCTATCCTCAGAGGACATCGCATTCTTAGAAACTAAAAAACGATTGCCATAGCAAACAAAAAAACAGCCCTTTTCAGGGCTACCCAATACTTTAGAAAAGAAATAACGATCGATTTGCCAATGTGTGTAGGTAGAGTAGTGTGAATATAAACACTAACTCTTTTTCAAAAAAAAATGTGAGGGTATGTGTTTGTGTATAGGATTGTGTGTTTGTGTGTTTGTAAGTGATCAAGTAGGTTGGTGTGGATAGTAGATTAAAATCATGTCTTTTTTGGTGTTTGAGGTGTAGATTTGGGGTTAGATTGGATTGCTTTGCGTATGTAAATAGTCTATTGAAGTGATTTATAAAAAATTTTACAATAGTGATGAGTAGCATAAAAAAGTGAGTGAGTGTTTCTTTTAGGACCGCGCGTTGTTGTTTTTTGGTCATGATCTAGGTAAGATCAATTTTATGTTTTTAGGGGGATGTTTTCCTTCACGTCCGCGCTTTCAGTATAAATTAAAAACTAATCGTCAGTTGGGCCCATCGTCGACCTGTTAACAGCAAGACAATGAATACAAGGATTGTGAAGCTGCTAGAACTCCAGATGCACCTGGAATATGCCAGGCGCATAGTAAACGAACTATCAGCGGAGGCTATCGTAGAAGAAGCAAGAATAAAGAAGGAAGAGGAGGAGAGAAGAGAGAGGGAAGAAGAGGAAAAGAAAATAGGAGAGAGGATGTCATACAATATTCCCGAGACAGAGGATTGGGGTGCTGAAGCGAATCATCCCGCCTCTGCACTCTCAAGACAAAAAGTAAAAAGAGACTGGAGTCAAAGATGTGTGTGTGGCGCCAGGCCTGGAAGGTGCCACCATTAGATAGGTGCATCTGGAGTTCAAAAAAACAGCCATTTTAAGGGCTACCCAATACTCTAGAAAAGAAATAACTATTAATTTGCCAATGTGTGTAGGTAGAGTAGTGTGAATATAAACACTAACTCTTTTTGAAAAAAATGTGAGGGCATGTGTTTGTGTGTTTGTGTTTGTAAGAGCTCAGGTATGTTTGTGTGAATAGTAGATTATGGGTTTGTTTATTGTTTCTTAGCGTATGTGGAGAGTATAGTTTTGGTTTTATTATATGAAATGAGAAAGTAGGGGATGTTTTCCTTCACGTCCGCGCGTTGTTTGGTCATGATCTAGGTAAGATCAATTTTATGTTTTTTAGGGGATGTTTTCCATCACGTCCGCGCTTTTCGTATAAGAACCCACAGTATTCGTCGTTCAAACCATTCTACGGAATAAGATACAAGATGGAAGTGTCGGCGTTGTTTAATGACTTAAGAAATGTTTACTTTTGGATGATGGATGGAGAGTATACTATTGAAAGGATAGAAAGAGAATGGAGGTTGAGAAAAAGTCTTGACTATGTCAATGAACTACAATTAGCGAGGAAGATGATAGAGGAGATGATAGAGGAAGAAGTTAAGAGATTGAGAGGATTGATTCAACCAGAGTATGTAAGAGTAGGGACTATAAAAGAGTCTATGGACAAGGTAAAAGCAGTGAGGTGCTATTTAGAAGAGCTAGAGAAATGGTCAGAGTGGAAGTTCGTGAAAAGGGGCATTGAACAACTAAAGAAAGCGGAAGAAAAGATGAAAAAGATAATAGAGGAAGAAGTGCAGAAAATTAAGGACAGGTGGGCAAAAGATAGAAAAGAACAAGAGAATAGAAAGAAAAAAGAAGAATATGAGAGACTGAACAATAACTGGATAAAAATCCAACAGAAGTTCCGAGCCATGGGGCACCCGGACTGGATACCGGAAAATGAAAAGAAGAAGAAAAAAGGAATTTGGGGAAAGATTAGGGGCTGCATGAGTAAATGGAGGAAATAGAAGAAAGCCAAAGGCCCTTTTCAGGGCCAGCCATATTTCTCGAAAAGAGATAGCCTTTCAATTGCCTACCCCTTTTTTTAAAATTTTTTTTTTAAAAAAAAAAATCCCCTTGTCCCTAAACAAGCCCAGACTCTATTCCCCATGTTAAATTCCCCTTGTACGTAAAGTGGCCCACGATTTATTCCCATGTTAATTCCCCTTGTACGTAGATTTTTCTCCATGTTAAATTTCCATTGAGGCTAGAGTGTCCCAGGGGTCTCTGTAATGCTAATTCCCATTGAGGCTAGGGTATCCCCATTTACTACTTATGTGAGTGTAAGGATGTTTTCCTTTACGTCCGTGCTTGACAAATATGAAGTCAAAGCGTTTGTCGTTCGCTGCTAACTGTCCACATTGCCCTGTTGCAGAAACACTGGACCACGTATTCAACACCTGTCCCAGATACCATAATCAACGAGTCGGTTTCCAAGATTACCAAAAGAAAATTAATTCCCCTACAACATACCCTGAATTTTGGACATAGTAAGCAACAAAAACATCGATACCACATATATGAACATAATAAAGTACCTCAAACAAATTAGCAAACATGGCAACATATAAATACAACCACAGGTAATTATAATAACACTTAATAGAAGGGCTAAAGCAGTAAGGTAAGACTGCTAGTTGAAGCGCACGCCCATGGTTGTGGTTGTTGTTGTTGTGTGTGTGCTTTTTCCCCCGCATGTAGGCATGCGGCTAACACAGTGATAACCATTATGGTCTGAGAAAAACAACACATATATTCTCATAACTATGTATGCATATTATAAAGGTGGAAAATCCCGGCCATCAGGCCCAGAAACACACGACAACAAGAGTGGTAAGATATAAATAAACACAAAAAATTCTTGGGTCCCAACCGTCTTAAGACTATAAGGTGACCTAAGCCAAGTCAAATGGCCCCCCCACACACACACACACACACAAACACACACACACACACACACACACAATGCGGAACTAAACAAACAACAACAACACAATCCCCAATTATTAACACGACATGTAAATCTAACACTGATACTCAGACCAAACATACTAATTTATACAACAAAAATGGGCACAATATACCTTCCAAATTCAATATAGCTATTAAACAAAGAATCGTGGCGATAAAAGACCAGTCGCAAAATCAAGATCTTAGGCAATTGAAGTCGAGTCGAAGCAGAACAGCAAACTCTGCAAAACAGCAAAACACTACAACAGCACGAAGAAGAAAGGAAGAGGGTATCACAGAATGAAAAAGGAGTAAAGAAGAAAACGGACATCGACTTTCAAATTGCCTATTTATAAGACGTTCTTCCTTCGGCAATTGAAGTCTTCTTTCGATAAAAGCTCTATCCCCACAACCCTAACGCGATCCTTTGTATACCAACATCAAAAATGAAAACAGAAAATAAACACAGCGTGACCCAAACATGTATAGGGTGCCTGACACCCAGCTGATTGACAACATTTCGGAAAATCAAAAGTACACCATGTACACCAAATTTCAACTTTAATTAAAAATAGTAATGAAATTATACAACTCAGAGGATTAGGAAAATTACACGAGTGGCTTACACACCATTGGAATAGATTTCTATCCACTAGTACAACTGGACTTGATTTGATCTTAACGCGCTTTGCCGTTTCTGGGCGTACAGCTTTTTTGTGGCATTTCGCGTCCTGCGGGCCCCTTGCCTCCTTTCCTCGGCCTGACATGTTCATGAATTATAAAGTGCGACATTCGCACATAAAAGCGGGACTGTAGTGGCTCCATTCCTACAGTCCCAATCAATTGAAAAGCTCGACCTTAGAGACTTAACCAGTCGCGAAAGCACTAGTTGCGTAGGCGACTTAAATCCTTTAGTTGATTGATTGTTCGCGCCATTCAACATTGAATAAACGCAGATGACAATAGAGTTGTTTAAGAACTTAAAATACAGTTGGTACTGGATGGTTGATTCCTCCGGTGGTGGAAAGGCTAGAACATGAATGGAGGTATTCAGTTACCAAAGACTTTATGACAAGTCAGTTGACCAGCCTGAAAGAAGCCAGTGATCTGATACAAGGCATGATAGAGGAGGAAGTAGCAAAATTAAAGAGGCTTCATTCAACCGACATATGTGAGAGTTGGAACCTTGAAGGAGGCTCTTGATAATTTGATGAAAGTCAAGTGTTTTAGAATGCATATTGCAATGAACAGAGTGGTAATTTACGAAGTGGGGGTTGGACCAACTAAAGAAAGGAGAAGAAATAATGATAAAAGTGTTGGAAGAACAGGTGAAGAAGATAAAAGACAGCTGGGCTAAAGAAAGAAAGGGCAAAGAAAACAGAAATGAAAAAGAGGAGTTTGAAAAAAGGAATGAAAACTAGATGAAGATACAGGAAAAATTTAGAATGATGGGACATACTGACTGAATTCCAGAAACAGAAAAGAGAAAGTAATTATTGAGAAAGTGAGGAGATGGTGGAAGAACTGGAGAAAATAGAAGAAGAACTCAAAGGCCCTTTTTAGGGCCAATCAAATCCCTCGAAAAGGTTTGCTTTCTTGCCTAAATTTTTTTAGTCGTTTGCATAGTTGATTGTGTTTGTATGTTGTCTGTTGTATGTGCTGTCTATGTCTCTGTCCCGCAAAACCGTTCTATGGGTTTTCCCCCGCTCTTTGGTCTCGATTGAGGTCAGCCCTTTGCTACATTGTTACCCACCTTCAATACTGTGACGTCACCATGCCTGTATCATTCCTATTGTCCATATTTAACCCCAACCTTTTGTCCGTATATAGTCTCAAGGTGTTTGGACTGAGAATTAAATTGTCCGTATAAATCTTGTCCGTATAGTGTCCCAGGGGGTTCTGTAATGCATTTTCCCACTGTGCGTATAGTATCCCCTATTACAAAAATTAACTTATTAAAATTGTCTTAAGCTCTTTGATAAAACTGGACCCTGATATTTATTATCCGGTATTAATGATTTTCAGACTCGTCCAAGCTTTCATCAATATTAAGTTTCTAACGGAGTTTTGTAATGATCAGATGCAACACAAAGGCGCTAGAGTGTTGACAAGGCAAAGTATAGAAGTGTTCTTAATCAAGGAACATAACTCTGAAGTTTATTATCCGATATTGGTGAGTGTTTTCAAAACTCGTCCGAGCCTTCATCAGTATAAATAATCTTGCCAAGTTTGGTATAGATCGGAACATGGTAGAGTGTTGACATTAAAAAGTTAACGGACGGACGGACGACGAACAAGTGATCATGGCAAGGCCAGGTGAGCTAAAATGAATGAGAGGTAACGGAGGAACGATGTGATGTGATGTGATTTTGATTTTTAACGTAGCTTTAACAATGTTTCAGTCATATCGCTACGATGTCTGCAATGTGGCAGTTTATAGTGATGTCTAGCACTGGGGCATCATGCCGCAGACATGTAGCATGATGTCCCACCCAGTCACATTATCCTGACACCGGGCCGACCAGTCCTAACACTAACCTCTTAATGCTGAGCGAAAAGCGACGCAGCTGTTAGTACCATTTTTGTAAGTCTTTGGTATGACCCGGCCGGGGATCGAACCCACGACCACCCGCATGCGAGGCGGACGCTCTAACCACTAGGCCACCGGAGCGGTACGGAGGAACGAATGAGTGGACGTACAACATCTTCGGGCAGCGTGATAATCCTTGTAATCAAAATATCGCGTTGGATTAAATTTGCCCGGACGAGCGAACGGGTGGACACACAACGCCTTCTGGCATCATGACAATCCTTGTAAACAATGTATCGCGTTTAGTTTTTCAAATTTGTCCATATCTTATAGTAGTGGCAGATTTTGGTGAGCGACTCATGTCCCTCTTGTTTTTCTGTAACGACTATACATGTTCGTTTTAAAGACAAAAATGAGGGAAAAAACCAACACTACAACATTGTTTATTATATCATTTGTGTGAAGAACAAATATCTTTATAAGTAGTGAATAGGGATACCCTAGCGACAATGGAAATTAGCATTACAGGACCCCCTGGGACACTCTGGCGACAATGGAAAATTAACATGGAGAAAAATCGTGGGACACTCTGGCGACAAGGGAAATTAACATGGAGAAAAATCGTGGGACTGTTTGACAAGGGAAATGAACATGGAGAAAAATCGTGGGACTGTTGAGCGACAAGGGAAATTGAACATGGGATTTTTTTATTTTTTTTTTTTATTTTTTTAAAAAGGGGTAGGCAATCGAAAGGCTATCTCTTTTCGAGAAATGTGGGTGGCCCTGAAAAGGGCCTTTGGGTTTCTTCTGCTTCTTCTTCTATTTCATCCATTTCCTCATCCAACCCCTAATCTTTCCCCAAATTCCTTTGTTCTTCCTCTTTTCTTTTTCTGGTAACCAGTCTGGGTGACCCATAGCTCTGAACTTCTCTTGTATCTTGATCCAGTTTTGATTGACTTTGTCAAAGGCCTCTTTCTTCTTTATTGTTTCCTTATCCTGTCTTTCTTGACTCCATTTTTCTTTTATCTTTTTCACCTCTTCAGTCATCACTTGTTTCATTATTTCTTCTCCTTTTTTCAACCTGTCCAGCCCCCTCTTCACATATGACAACTCCGTCCAATACACTATATGTTCTAGGAAGCACCGGACTTGGATGACATAACCCAGTGCTTCCTTCAAACTCCCCACTCTGACATAGGTGGGATTTATCATACCTCTCAATCTCTTTTCCTCCTCTTCTATCATTTCTGCTATCACTTCTTTTGCTACGTTTAAGCATTTAGCGTAGTCCAGATACTCTGCTATCTTCCATTCTTTTTCTAGTCTCTCCACTACATAGATACCATCCATTATCCAATTGTATATATGTACCAAATTGTTGAACAACTCACTTGCAACCACCATCTTCGTTTTTATTATTCCGTAGAATGGTTCAAACATCAAACCTTGTGGGTTCTTATAGTTAAAGTACGGACATGAAGGAAAACATCCCCCTAAGACATAAAATTGATCTTACCTAGATCATGACCAAACAACGCGCGGACGTGAAGGAAAACATCTCCCCTACTTTTCTCATTTCATATGATCTACTATCCACATACGTGAAGCAACATTTAACGAACCCCAAATCTACTATTTACACACTCAAATCATTCAAACTAAATCCATAATCTACTATCCACACAATCGTACGTGATCCGTTACAAAACCCAAACTATACTCTCCACCTACGCTAAGAAACAATAAACAAACCCATAATCTACTATTCACACAAACTTACGTGATCAGTTACAAACACAGACACAAACACACAAACACATACACTCACATTATGAAAAAAGAGTCAGTGTTTATATTCACACTACTCTACCTACACACATTGGCAAATTGATGGTTATTTCTTTTCTAGAGTATTGGGTAGCCCTGAAAAGGGCTGGGTTTTTTTTTAACTTCATGGACACCTGGCTAATGATGGCACCTTCAGGCCTGGCGCTACATACATATCTTGTTCCCCAGTTGCTTTTTACTTTTTTTGGGGAGAGAGCAGAGGGAGGATAAATAGCTTCAGAATCCCAATTTTCTGTCTCTGGGATTCTGAAATTTCTTCTTTCCTTTTCCTCCTCTTCTTTGTATCTTCTCTCCGCCTCTTCTTTGTATCTTCTCTTCTCCTCTTCTTTCTTTCTTCTCTCCTCCTCTTTCATCCTTCCCTCTTCCACAATGGCTTCCGCGGCCAGTTCGTTCAACAGGCGCCTGGCATAATCCAGATGCACATGAAGTTCCAACAGTTTCGCTAGTCTGGTGTTCATTCTGGTGTTGATCAATCAACAAGGGTAGCTGGACTGCCGAACGAGTTTCAATTTATACTAAAAGTGCGGACGTGAAGGAAAACATCCCCCTAAAAACATAAAATTGATCTTACCTAGATCATGACCAAAAACAACGCGCGGACCTAAAAGAAACACTCACTTTTTTATACTACCTATTCCTATTCTAAAATTTTTTTTTCATTAATCACTTCAATATACTATCCACATACGTAAAGTAATCGAACCCCAAATCTACTCTCCCCACACCTCAAACACAAAAAAAAAGACATGATCTTAATCTACTATCCACACCAACGTACGTGAGCACTTACAAACACACAGTCCTATACACAAACACATACCCTCACACTATAAAAAAGAGTTAGTGTTTATATTCACACTACTCTACCTACACACATTGGCAAATCGATGGTTATTTCTTTTCTAGAGTATTGGGGTAGCCCTGAAAAGGGCTGTTTTTTTTTTTTTTTTATTTTTTTTTTTTTTGTTTGCTATGGCAATCTTTTAGTTTCTAAGAATGCGATGTCCTCTGAGGATAGACTTTCTGGCAATAGGTCTGCTTCTTCGGAAAGAGAAGAAGAACTCTTTGGTGTCGATACTACAATCGACAAAGCCTCTGTCAGGTTCAGGTTCCTGCTGCTGCTGTTGTTGTTGTTGTTGTTGTTGTTGCTGTTGCTGCTGTCTCTGAAGTCTGTACTTCTCTGTCCATTCTTCTTTCTCCCTGTTCACTTCTTCTCTGAAGAGCTCTTCTATCAGGTCTTCAGTGACTTTTAGCATTCTCACATTCTCTATCTCTTCTGGCTTCGGTATCAGACTGTGTCTGACCCTATGCAAATTCACGTAGGCTTCGTTTAGCTTAGCTAGTTTGGAGCACATCTTCGTGGGAGGATGAGTCGACAATGGATGGTTAGACTGGAAACAACCCCGGTTCTTAAAGTCAAAGCGCGGACGTGAAGGAAAACATCCCTCCACGGTTTTCGAGCCGCAACGTTCAATGAATGTCATGAGAGGGATAGTAAGAAGTCAAAGAGCATCAATCAAACATTCTTATAGCCAAACATCAGACAAAGGCATTTTTTTTTCAAAACACAACATTTTGTATTCAAAAATCACTTAACACTAACCAACAACTCTAACATTTTTTCAACAATAATCCAACACTATAACATCAAACATTTTTTTCAAATCACAAACATTTTTTTTCAATTCACACTCTACTTTAAACAGGGCTGACAACGTTGTGTATGAAATTGTGATTTCCACTGTTGGAAATCATTAGGCCATTGATGGACACTACGTTTCCTAGCTTGAGACAAAAGATAAGCATAATGGTCACAAAACCATCGATCTACTTTCACATCGTTTCTTGAAGAAGAACGAGGATCAAAATGAGTCACTAAATGTTCTAAGGAATAGCCCAGGCTGCGATGATGCAGAAAATACACACAGTACTGTCCACACACCAAGGAATCTGTGCCTTGTAATTTCACATTATTGAATCGGGTGGTCTGAGCATTTCTTCTCATAGAGTCAATGATATCGTCTTCCAAAGGGGGCAATCCGTACGAATCGAAATATTCCACACATCCTTCTTGAGGAAAGTAAACGGCTACCCAGTGGGTTCCTGGGAGATGACTGTCGTCCGTGTTGATCACGTAAGCATGATGGTCTTGAGGTTTGCGATGAGGGAGTTCATCTTTAGCACAGACGACAGGATTCCAAGAAGCCGTATACGAACTGTGGGTCAAAAGGTAATAAAGTTCCCAGGTATCCATTGTTTTGTGTGTTTTCTTCTTCACAGATAATAAGTCATCAATTCGATCCTGACTTTTTGCTTGAAAATGTCTGACAAATAACCGTTTCTTCGTTTCGTCTCCTCACTCTGATTCAGGAGAGCTTCGATACGATGGATCTCTTGAGTGGTTAATGGTGGACAAGAATGTTCACGCAAGTCTTTATACCACTGATGCAACACGACTTCGTCTGAGATGAGACTCCAAGCTTCGTCCAGATACTCGTCCAATTTTTCTTCTTGACTCAACATCAGGCATTTATCGTGTTGAATCTGACTGGGATGATCGTTTTGACATCCATAACACTCTTTTTTGATCAATTCCGTCATTTTTTCGACCAAGTGTTTGGCAAAACAGGAGACTAAATGGGCTTCTTGTTCTGGCCATCTTGACTTCATCATGACAACTTCTTCGTCTTTGTCTTGGGATTCTTCTTCCACGATCTCCTTACATTCCATCTCCAAAGTTTCTCCACTTTGTAACGAGGGATAACAGTCTTCCATGGCTTCTAATAATCTAGAATGACTTCTCTCAAACTGTTGATTTCTATCGTATTATCGAATTCTGCATACAGGATGACGTTCACCGTTTCATCAGGGTCTCGTTTTGCAAACTGAATTTCCACACGAATCTGGCCGGATTTTATAGGGTGGAAATGTCCCTCGTCGCTGCCTTGGTCTGGAGTGAAATCGAAAACCCACAAAGCATAGCCTCCTGCATAATCTTCGTACGATATGCCATGACTGGTGTTGGTTCCTAACTGTCCGGTAGCTTCGTACAAGGACAAGTACGACCTCAAGTAATTCTTCTTGTCAAAGTCGGGTTCGAAAGGTCGGGTAGACAATGTTTTGCCATCGCGACTGACTTCGATCTTGGACACGCCAAAGTGTTGAAAGTAGAAAGGATTTTTATTGGCAGCTCCGTTGAAGGCTGTATTTTCGACGATACCAAGAATCAAACGTTTGGGTAGCTGTCCTTGGAACAGATGATCTTCGATCATAGATCGCTGTCCCCTAGGAATGGTGAAGGTTTTCACTTCCACTCGTCGGATCGGATACTTGGCGGTCATTCTGCTCAACGTCTGACTGATGTCGTTACCTACTTTAGGTAACACTTCCACACGTCGCACGTAGAGTCTGGCTTCTTGGATTTTAGTTTTGTAACCGTCACTATCAGCCATTAAATGGAAAGCGCTACTGCTACGATTCAGTCTCAGGCGGACATCCACCCCGTTCAGCAAATACTTTTCTTGCAACCGCATGTCCAAATGCAAACGATCCATCAGTTCTAAACTCTGTCCGTCTTTGATTTTGTTTCTTCGTTCTACAAATCCCTCATTGTATTCTTTCTTTCTATCACTTGTATCAGTTTCCAATAATTCAAACTGGCCTGCACCGTCTTCTTCCCATAGCACGCAAGCATTGAGATGAGTGTTCTTGGCGTCTATTCCGTACGTCAAGAGATTTTCCAGGTAGGCACGATACGGGTAAGTATCCATGCTGCTACTGACTAGTTTGTTATTCAAGTACAAGTCCACTCCACTGAACAAGGAATGCATGAAATTGTTGACGGGAGCTACTGCTTCAGTGTCTATATCACCTCCTGTCTTATCTAGAACTTTGACTTTCAAGTACAAGTAACTGCTATTCAGATCGATGTAATCTTCGGGTTGTCCTTTGATTTCAAACTCGATGGGAGCGGAATCGGTCAATGAGGAGTCGGGATGAAATTCCACCCATTGGGATTCTTGTATCGTCATCATCGTGGGGGGGGGGGGGCATGGCAAACAGATCCAGTTCCAACTTGGAACAAGCGCAAGACTCTCGGTGCATCATTTTTTTTCTCTTTCTCAATAATCGAAAACGTCTAAGTCTCGAACAGTTCGTCTTTTCTTGGCCTTTCTCGCTTTAGACGTGTGAAGTTTGGTGAAAGGGTGTTTTCTTCGTCGTCTCTTTCTGCTTTGTCCTTGCTGAATGCCTGACTCGGTAGCGTGCAGGGCATTTATAGGTGTGTCTTGGCGACCCAAAAGGTCTTTGCCCGTTTGCAGCAAGAAATGTTTGACTGCCCTCATGAAAGTTTCTTTGGGGTTTTGTTTGTCGATGATGACATTTTGGAGAAATTCTTTGCCTTGCGTCAGTGCTGCATCTTTCAAGGCGTGCAATCCGCGTGTCACCATCAGTTTCAACACCGGAGCCACCGAACGAAAGGCCGATTTTAACATATCTCCTAAACCGTGTCCTCGCTGTCGAGCAACCCCTCGATACACTGGATACATGACTTACGAGTCGTGAGAGAACCGTTTTCGAAAATGGAGTTTCACCGTGACTTTTCCTTTGGTGAATGTAATATTTTGTCCCAAATCTCCTTTTATAGCAATGTTGACCGTGTCCAAATAAGACTTACTGACAGGCAAATAATGAGGATGTACAAATTCCCGGTGGACGTGATAAGTGTTTCCACCTTCCTCGTCATTGGTCGTGGCACTATCCACTTTGAAAGGAATGACATGCAGTAACGGCACAGAGGTGTGTCCCACCACGTTGTACTCCACCACATCGGAATACACAAAGATCAAAATCAGTCCTTGGTTCAGTTCTACCGGGTTTCCAAAAGCTCTGTAAAAATCCATATTACTGTTGATCTTGGGGCTCCAATTGTGTGCGACCATTTTTGCATGTCAATCCAAAATTTCAAACAAACTACCATTGAACCTGTGGGACAACGTTTGGGTATCCTGAAATTTGATCAGTAAGCGACGAGCCACTTTATGGTACCCCAGGCTGACACGTTTATTTAGTTTGTTCAGGGCTTTGCCAAAGGCTAACTCGAACCTGGAAGCAATGGTATCCACCAAATGTTGGCCACTAAAATAAAACCCTGACGGAATTTTCAAGGTGTAGATATTGAAGGGTGAATTGTTGGATGGTCTTGTGATCCCTGAAAACCCGATGTCATTCATGCTGTCTTGTAATTGTTGGTTCAGGACTTCAACCTCAAAAAGTTTTCAGTTTCAGTGATGTTTTCGATTTGTGTAGGGTGAATCATTTCCACTAAAGCCACTTCCCAATGGGCTTCGTGATCTAACGGGATGGCCTGAGGTAATTTGGCCGTGTAACAGCACAACGTGTTGTTGGGAAACACCTCCATGGAACTGTCACTGGGTAAGGTTAAGTAAAATTGGTTATGGTGACTCATAATTCCAGAGTTCTGTGGCTGTCCGAGGGGTTACTGGAAGTCAGAGGAGTGTCTCCGCCCAAAATGGGGTTGTTGTTGTTGTTGTTGTTGTTGGAGTGGTGACTGACACTGGCACTGGACACAAGGTTCCCGAGGTTCCCGTTCGAGGAGAATTTCAGGGAGGGATTGGGAAGCAGGTAACCGATGCAACTGCTCAATAAAATGGTCCACAATTGTTTGTCTCCTTGTTGCAAACTCAAATTGGCAATGGCTGCCCCGATGACACAATACACCACGAAGATTTGGCAGAAAAAGACGATTTGCGTTTTAGGCACACGTTCTCCACACCACACCCACAAGGGTTGTTTTTGTAAATCTTGCACAGAAGAACTAGGTGAAGGAGTGGTCGACGTAGCTGCGTCTGTGTGAAAGGGCATGATGGTCACTTCTTTTTATAGTCGATGACTTGCGAAGCGTCGATCCAAGAATCAAAACTGGGTGGATATCCTTTCCAACGTACTTTGACTTCTTTGACACGTCGTTTGCCCACTTTACGGGTTCTGCGTTCGAGAATGCTTTCGATGTCGTACACGTCGTCTTCTTTTTTGGTCACACGTTGTAACTCGGGCAAATAAAACGTTCCTTTGAGCACTTCTCCGTTCATGTCTTCCAATTTATAGACGGCAGGATGACGGCCATG
This sequence comes from Sinohyriopsis cumingii, assembly GCA_028554795.2. NCBI lineage: Eukaryota > Metazoa > Mollusca > Bivalvia > Unionida > Unionidae > Sinohyriopsis > Sinohyriopsis cumingii. The sequence continues at coordinate 117,036,210 of CM068835.1, read as the reverse complement.
CACTCGTCCAGTGACGCGAAACAATTCGGTCGTCCAGTTAGGTAAGTAACCTTTGTCGAAGGAGCGTTTGGTTTTGCCAATGCGCACCCAATCTCCTACGGCCAACTCTCCACTTTTCTTGGGGACAGCCCTTGTCGGGGACGTACCAAACAGACGCTCAAATACCAGAACTTCGTTGTCGGGAGTCACTTCTTGCGGGGCACGTACGATGCTTCGATGGTAAGATTGGTTGTACGCTTGCACCAGGTGCGGTAAGATGTCGATGTACTTCAGAGTGTGGTGATGCGTAAAATATTTCCACATGCGTTCTTTCAAAGTGCGTTGAAAACGTTCCACGATGCTGGCTTTGGTTTCAGGATTCTCGGTGGTAAAAAGATGAATGTCACGTTTCTTTAATTCTTTTTGGAAAGCTTGGTTCAGAAATTCGGTGCCTTTGTCCGTTTGCCATCGAAGAGGGTGACGACCGCTTTGTTTCAACACCCGTTGCAGGGCTCGCACTAACTCGATGCTCGATTTGGAAGTCAAGGGCACGACCCAGGCAAATTTGGAAAAGACGTCGATGACACAAAACAAATATTTGTAGCCACGATTGTAGCTGGCCAAATGAGAGACATCGGCTAAATCGGCTTGCCATTGATGATCGATGTCTTCCACTCGGGTGTGACTTCTGGCAAACTTGCGTCGAATGGGTTTGTGTAAAGTGTAGGTAGCTTGTTCTTGTAACCATCGTTGCACTTGAGGTAAACGGAGACTTTTCAGTCGAGTTTTGGCAGCATGATACAATTTTTGAACTTCTGCGTAACCTGCAGGATGCGAGGGATCGTAGTAAATGCTGGCTAAGACTTTTTCCATCTTTTTTGTGCTTGTGTCTTAATAAGACACCCACTCTTGGAGGATGCTACTCTTTTTCTCTTGGGGTATTTTCTTGGATTGCAATGCTTTGCGTGTGCGACCGGCAATAGGTGTTGAAGAGGAGGATGTTTGAGCGGGGGATATCGGATCTTGTTTCACTTCTGTCTTCACTTCTGTCTTCACTTTCTTTTTCTCTTGTGATGAAGAAGGGGTGGTCATCATCTTTTTAATCCATCCAGTTCTGGAGGTAGGTGGTGTTGTTAACTTGCGTACTTTTTCTGGTGGAGTTTGAAACCCGTCTTTTTCTTCTCCCTTTTCTGTCTTGGTCACTGGTAGTGGTGGTACTGGTACTGGTGATGGTGCTGGACTTTTCATCAAGGTCTTAAAATCTTTCAGAGTGGGTAGAGCTGTTTCGTCTAAAGCTTTCTGGTGAAAAAGTTGCAGTCGTTGCAAGAGTTGACCGTACTTTTGCGATTTTTCTGTTTCGGACAAATCTTGGCGATCCATCAAGGACTGCAATTCGTGTTGTAACTGGGACATCTCGCTCAAATGGGGATTGGGAGGTAAATGCGGGGTGCGTTGTTCTTGCCAACGATGGTATTCCATCCATCGTTTGTAAGGCACTAAAGCTAGTTTTCGTCCTTCCATGGGGTTGTCAAGGGTCAATTCTGAGATCTTGGGACTTCCGAGGGCCTTTTTATCTTGCTCCCACCAGTCCTCCCAACATGGTTCCCAAGACTCCTTTCAGTAAGGGACCTAACAAGAGGGGCAAAATGCCTCCACGTTGGACCAACATCTTCTTCTTTTGACGAATGGGAATTTTCTTTTGAACCATTGGGCGAAGAACGTGACGATGTTTACCTAAGCATTGTTTCTGGTGTTTGGACAAAGGGATCGTGCCTTTCAAGACGTTCAAACAACATTCGCACATGGTATCGATGACCTCTTTGGAGGCTGATTGAATGAGTTTTTTTCGCAGAGGTGGAGAAGCTTTGGACAGGACAGATAGCATGTCCCCATGTTTGACTAAACGAGGAGGCAGTCCTTTCCTTTTCTTTCCTTGGGGTTTTCTGGAGGGTGACATCTTTGAGTCTTCTGGAGCACCAAAAACACTGATACCCCGACTTGGTCACAGACCTTTTTTATACTGGAACGCGTCGCCACTGATTGTCTTTACGTCGTATCAACTTCAGGACAGGCATGACACGTCGTGCAGGGGTACGTAACGGACTAAATCGAGCCAGTTCTTGCTTGGACAAATCCAGTAAACTTTGTAACATGCCCGATCTTTCTTGGACTTTGATTTTGGGAGAAGGTACTTTGTGAGCAGCAGCCACTGCCATTAATTGGAGGGTCCTGCCACTTGGGAAGTTCTTTTCGGGGTCATCAACGGAGAAGTTCTTGGTGTGATCAACGTCTCCAAGTACTCTTTAGTTCTTGGTGTCATCAACGGAGAAGTGGATGAACGTGAGGCTGCCGGTGACCGTGTCACCGCCGTGGCAGGTCGTGGTTTGCGAGTGTAAAGTTGCGTCCTGGCCGAAGTACCTCTCTTGCGACTAGTTTTCTTCTGTGGACTTTTCTTTTTCTGGGGGCTTCTTTTCTTTTTCCGGGGTGCTGTCTGGTCAGAGGAGGGTCCCGCCACTGGAGAAGTTCTTCTTCTTGGGGACCTGGTCTTTTTCTTCTTGTTCTTTGAGCTTCGTTTGACTTTTTTCTTGGGAAGAAGTTTGGGGGCATTAGGATCCCATCTTAAGAGAGAGCGAATGATGACCCCTCCTAGAGTACAGTTCCCTCCAGGTTTCAAAATGATTTGTTTTTTTGGTTTGAGTGTCGATGCGGGAATCGGCCAGTTGGACCAAAGCGACTTTGTTTCGATCGAAAAAGCGTTTGGTTTGATGAGGAATCTGAATGATTCCTTGGAGTATTTGACGTGACGTCACCGTGAACCATCGTAAGACTTCTTTGAGACTAGCTTCTAAGACACGAGCTCGTATTTGTGGATTTTTTTCTCGACTGATGCCATACAAGGCACGAATCAATTTGACGGGAAGATGCGACTGAAGGGACGTCATGTTCACACTGTGTGAGACAGACGAAAAGGGTCTGAGGTTTTTATAGATTTTTTTGTGGAGTGAAGTTAAGTCGAGGACGGAGACGTGTACAGGACAGGCCCTCCGTCTTGGCCCCAGTGGTGAAACAAGTGGGTACGAAATCGCAAATCCTCGGGGGTCGTAGGTTTCAAATCGACGAGTAAATAGGCGTGTGGCGTTTGAGTGGCATCGTCGTACGCCTGAGTCAGCCAAGGCGTTCCTAACTGTTTGGCTAAGACTTGCACTTGCGATTTATCTCGAGGGCTTTTAAACAAGACCACGAAATGCGCATTGAGACTGATGGTGCGATGGGCTTTACTTTGTTGAAACAAGTTTTGGGTGATGTAAACGACACTGGCATTACGGTGATGCCCTTTGCGCGTGAACCACAGTTTAATTTCTTCTTCGTCTTCTCCTAACATGTCGTCAAAAATGACCAAATGGGTTTGACGGGAGTCAGAGACGATGCCGTCGTCTTCTTTAGGAATGCCTTCCACAAACACGATGGAATCGCCTTGACTTTCTCGCAAGAGGCTGTACGCCGATTGCCACTCTTTGTAACACCACACGATCCGTTGAGGTGGCCGATCGATCAAATGATGTTTATGTTCGATCAAACGTTTGACGAATTCGGTTTTGCCTGAACCGCTAGGTCCAGCAATGAGCATGTTAAAGGGATGGCGAAGATACAAAGCCTCCCAACTGGCACGATCTAAGTGTTCGTCGATGACTTTGACAGTGGAGGAAGAGGGAGCAGAGACAGCAGAGGTAGCCATAGTGTGAGAAATGTCACTTGTGACACGAAAAAACAAACAAGACGAGAGTTTATATACTTTTTTCAGAACACGTTTATTGAATGTTTCAAACATGAATACGAAAGACAAAAATACATAAAAGCCAAAGGCTTAAGTACAGGGATAAAAGGCACATGATAACCATTAACGTGGAGAAAACACAAGTGTCTGTACAACATGTTTTGGGTAATGTTCTGACCAGTTGTATAGATGGGGGTAAGGTCACACAAATGTCCTCCCGAAAGGGTCTTTCAGGCCTGTCCACGACAGTCCTGTCCTGGGTGACGGGTTCTTCTGGCACCGTCACTAACACGGGTTGAAAAGTAACTTTTTTCCTTGAACAACTCTCGTGCATACTGGGCCACTTCTTGGGTCCAAGCCTCAAAATCCCATTCTTTCCAGGCACGGACATCTGTCCAATGGGGATGTAAGTCACAAGCTACACACACATCGTCATACACGTCTTGGGTAGCTAAAAGTTGACGAATCTTTTTTTTCCGTAGTGGTCGAGAAGTATCCAGATGAAAACGCAAGGCTTTGAGCAAAAGGAGTTTTTCGTGACCATTTAAGGCCATTGAGGTGGTAAGTACTGTTCGTAAAGAGTCCACAAGGAATCGGCCGGTAAACGAAAACCCAGAAAACAAGTCACTAAGACACACACCACTTGTCGACCCAAATTGAATGGATACAGTTCTTGTAATAATCGATGGTAATGATCAACGGTTTGAATATGGTCATTGAGTTCCTTCCACGGAATCTGTTGGATTACATACGACATAAATCGTGGCATGGCAGCCTGTTTTTATAGTCTCTTTGTTTCGGAAACAATACACGTACTTTATAGTCAGACATCTTCGTTCTCCAGTGGGGAATCTAAATGTTGCATACTGTAACCGAAACGTCAGACTTCGTTTAGAAGTTTCCTCTTCCGCTAAGTAGATTCCACGTAAAGTATGTCGGTAATCCTTTACCTTGTCTTTCTCAATGTTTTGCACTAGGTGAATCTCGAAGTAACCAAAATGATCAACACGTGGATCATCGGGGGCCTGGAAGTATTGAACAAGGTCTAACCACTGCAACAATTTCAGACGCATCAGTTCTCTTATACCATTCAGGTACCAGTGGTTAAAGATCTGGTGACGTAACGGATGCAATTGTTCTTTACGTTTGACTTGTATTTTGACCAGCTCTCGGTAAATGCGTTCTCTCAACTCCACAGGCAAAGCACGAATGTTCTCTTGTAAAGTATCCATGAATAGGTCAGTCCGTACAATTCATAATCTTCTCATAGAGCAAAAGTAATCCACATAGTGAGTAATTTCTGACCACTGCCATTCAGGGTAACGTCCAAGAATGTCACTGAACTCTTTTGAAGTAAACGGTCTAGAGTAATACAATAGGACGAATGCACACTTGACCCAAAGAAATCTAACACACTGGTTGACTTTTTTCACTTTCCTCTTGTGAATTTCTCGGCACAAAAGTTCTACAGTCACCCATTGAGATTTCACTCTGGCAAGTCCCTGCCAAACTTCCTTGTAAATCTTCTCTAGCAGTTCTTTAGGTAATGATTCAATATCGTTTTTGAAATGAAGTTTAAATACTGGTCTCGGTGATGTCCAACATTTGACTCCTAGCCAAACTGGTTTCTTCTTCGTCAACGACATGGTAAGTTACTTTAATGTCTCGGTCCCACTAAGGGTAAGTAATGACAATTCGGTGACCATCGGGCATGTTCTACGTAGGCCGAATCTTGCGGTTCCCAGTGGTGAAATGACACACCGCAACTGAAGCACTTGACTTTATCCCCTTCACCCAAGTAGAACAATCCGGCTCTGGCTAATTCTTCGGGGGTCGGTCCTCCCAGATACTTAGGCCATTTTCCTTTGAACGATTGAAGACGATTTTCAAAGTCGCAGTATTCCGACAAACGCACAGGAAACGAATATTCGTCTTTCACAGGTTCGTTTCGATGAGGGTTGGGTGACATGGACAGGAGTTTGCTCAGGGCTGGATGACATCCGTAGGGGGGGTAGACGTGAAGGTGAACATTCCCCTTTAAAACGAAACCCAGTAAAATGTCCAAGAGGACGAGCGGCATCGCTTTCGCATTCCTCAGGTTTGACACGAACAGCATCACTTTCCATAATAGGGGTAGGGACACTAAAGTTCCCATGATGCTTTACGGCATCGCTAAGGTCACAACGTACAGCATCGTACCCATCGCAAGGCTCACAATCGCATTCCACTTCAGAAGCCCCACACTTGAAGTGTGCCTTTAAAAACAACTTGTTTTGTGTTTCTCTGAAAGTATTCATCTTGTTCGCCCGGTCTTGGTAGTCACAATGAACTATCGATCTTGACCATAGCCCCTTTTTATACTAGTCGCAATGCAGTCTCCAGCTTGTACATCTTTCCTTTTTGATGTTTTTTATGTCTTGTTTTGGAAGATACCGTCTCTAAGGTACCGTCAACATTGTACCGTAATGTCATGGGTGGAAAGGCCATAGAAAGGTAAGGGCAGTGCGGAGACCATCGAGTATGTTCCAGAATAGCTGAATCTTTGTAGATACATAGATCCATTCGTAACTTCAGGCCACAAGCGAAACACTGTACTTCGTATCCCAATCCTGACTCAGGTCCCAAGCAGACAAATCCTGTTCTAGCTAAAACATGCGAAGAAGGTAATCCTTCCCTATCCGTAGGCCATTTCTGAAACGTGTCCAATCGACGGGCACAATCACAATAGTCAGGTAAGAAGACTGGAAAATGGTAGGGTTTGAACTTGGAGTTCTCATCGGGTTTCTCACTCGATTTTTGCTGTGGCGAAGTCATCCTTCTGGTGGGTGGCTTTCCTCTTACAACCAAAATTTTATACCAACGTGTCCATACGGCAATGTAAAGTGGTTGGGTAGTCGCACTCGCTTCTGGTACACGATTTGATAGACTTTTTCCAAGGGCCGACTGACGATGTGGTGAGTGGGTAAACGTACAATCTTGTTCGGTTGATAGGTGGTCACTTTAAAGTTTGCATCCTCTCCCGATTGCAAGGCTTCTTTCTGTACCCCAAAGTTGACCACTCGACTGGTACGATAATTCAGAGTCAATCCTTTCACTTTGCACGTCGTGTGCACTTCTCCTTGTGGGTCCCGGTATTCGTAGCCGTAATTTTGGGACCGCCACTGACGAAACTTAGAATCTTGTCGTCGGGATGCTCGTCTGTCCAGGCTCCTAAACGGTCTCCTTCGATGTCAGGGTGCTGTTGACTCGGGTGATGGATGTAAATGCAACTGTCCGTGTCAAAGTACAGGACGCGTTCCCCTAACAGTTTTAAAGCCTCGTACAATTTTAAGCGAGCATGAGCTGTCACGTAAGCTGAAATGATGACATTTCCAAAGGGGTCGTCTTGTACAAAGTCCAGATCTTCTTCGTAATTGACCAAGATCAAATCCTCGCGAACGACGTCCACGTGTTTCATGTATTTGGTTTTGTCGTGAATCATCTGGAAGTAGCGGGAAGGTTCTGTCAAATATTCCGTCTTGGGTAAACACGGTCGTTGTGCCATTTTTCCGCACAAGCAATTTAAAATCACTTTGGCAAACGATCGCCTGCCTTCGTTTTTCTCGATGTGGTCTAAAGTGATGCCTTCTGGTTCATAGTATTTCTCTTTGAATTGTATTTGGTCTTCGGGAGTGTGACACCAGGAAGGATAGCCGCTGGCTTCTTGCTTCAGTTTCAAAAAGGCATTCACGTAGTCAGCGAAAATGCCTTTCTTCGTGGGGTCACCCTTGTGGTATTGTTGTGTCTTGGGAAAGTGACAAATTTCGTACACTTCTAACAGTTGGTATCCCATGTCCAGAGCTTTGAAAAATTCTACGCTGACCCAGGTTCCCGTCAAGGCACGTTCTTCCTGGGTGTGCTGACAATGTTGGTCTTGGTTGCACGTTTCGGCACAAGTACGGCACAAGGGAAACATCAGTTTGCCTTGACAATGGTGAGGTAAGACGGGATGGTATAGGTTCGTGGGAGGCAAAATTTTGCACTTGATCAAGCCTTCGTATTGTCGAATGTTTTTCAGGTCGATGTGTTCCGTTAACAATTGCGGGTGCCCTGCAGGAAAGCGACAATATTTGCACACGTAGGGATACAGCGAACACACGTCCAAGTATTTGATTTCTTCTCCTTTCTCTTCGTCGGCTTGGTACAGCAAACAGGTGGCATTGGTCCTTCCTCCGTACAAACTATCCCTCGGGTTCAGCGGGTCCATCAGCTTGTAACTTTCTACAAGGCGTTTAAACTCGGGATCGGTTTTCAAACGGTGATCGTACTCGTGTTCCCACATTTCCACCACTTGGTATCCTTGCTGTTCTAACTTTAGGCGTCGCTGACAAGTGTCCTGGTACAAGTCTTCCATGGTTCGTTGTAAAAACTGATTTTTAGTGCTACGATCAGGGTAACAGACGGGACATCCGTGAAATAAGCAACCGTTAAACTCGTACACGATCTTGGGGTTTTCTAAGTCCCAGCCATCGACCGAATACGTTGCGATGGTCTTTTCGCCCCCTCCGTTGCGGGCATGCTGCATCCACTTGTCCTCCTTGTCGCACAAGTAATGTAACCAGCTTTGACCGAGTATTGACGTTTGACATAGTGGGTCGTTTGAGGACTGATGACAGCCACAGTGTTTTCAGGCATGAATCGTTGTCTGTACACTAAGGAACACGCTCTGGCAATGGTGCAAGCTTCTTTCAAAGGATCGACCCCTCCGTGTTCCATGAACAGTTCTCGAAATTTTCCACAGCAACGCCGTAAAATGTCCACGTCGGAACGACAATACTTTAGCATTTCTTCCTGAATGTCGAAAGGGTCGGAGGCGTGAGCCTGGTACCAAGCGTAGAAAGCTTCTCGTTGTTCGGTACGCATGTTGTCGGGGTCGTAATAGTGAGCCTCAGGTAAATGGGGTAGAACGGCGTGTTGATTGGCTTCCGTATTGAAAAAGTGTGGAAAGTACCCTTTAGCCATTTCTGTCATTCCAAACGTTTTAGGCATTCGGCTCAAAGGCATGGCCAAGTAACTCATCGAATCTTTAAACTGTACTTGTCCCACTTGCATGAAAATGATTTTGGCTCCGTTCAAAGTCACTTTAGGACGTTCGATGCCTTGTTCCGTATAATACCTCAAAAGAAACTGTCCATCGTATCCGGAGAAATTGTGAGCCATCACCGTGGCATGACGATGACAATCTCCGTAACGTTCGATGTCCTCTTGGCTCCACGTCTTGTCGATGGGGTCTAAGACCCATCGAGCGAAATCGGCTAACGTGTTCGGTCCCCGAAAGATTTTTTCACGCCCTCCAGGAATCTTGCTGCAGTGAGGGCAATGACTGAAGATAGGTTCTTGAATGCACTTCTCGCACGCTCGATGAGCCACGCAGAAATTCGGAATGTGAATACCGGTCTCTTGCATGCATTCGAAATCAAAAAAGATGAAATTGCCTTTCTTCTTGTGACCGTCCTCTTTCTCTGGTGGAGGTTGGTATTTTTGCACGTAGCATTGGTGTTCCAAGTCCACGATGTGGTGACAAATGTGACATTTTTTCTTTCCTCGACAGACGTGTGCCTTGGCAGTATTGGTACATATGCCTTGTCCACACGTAGGGCACAATCTCAGCAGTTGACAAGCACATTTCTGCTGTGAACCTTGCGTCTTCAGATGTTGTTGGTAACAGGTAGGGCTGACAAACGTGCGCAGACAAGTTGAACAAGGCACTGGTCCTTCGCTCAGACAGGGTGGAGAGGCCAAACATCCTGAATATTTCAATCCACAATGCTTGTGTTGCTCTCGATTATTATAACCATAGTCACATTTCTCACAGTAATAACCGTATCCCAGGAATGCAGTGATACTGGTAATGGTATCCAAATGGTCATCGTGATAATAGACATGAATGTATTTTCCGTCCTTAAAATCTTGGCCTCGAAACAACAGAGGCCCACGCATTTCTTGAGGGTACACTTTCAAGGTGTATCGTGGAGCTAGGGCATCTTGCAATTTTTGCATCTCAGGAATGCCACAGGGTGTGTCTTTGGACAGTCCGGCTTGTTGTAACAGGAGTTCTGCTTCATTTCGTTGTTTGGCTCGGTCGGATCGTTGAATAGTTTTCCAGGTTCTTTTCCATTCTACCGTGTCGTTCTTGTTGGCATAGGTTCGTCCCACCACGATGGCACGGGCTAAACACATATGGTCTTGAGGGTTGTTAATTCGGACGAGACTTGTTTTGGTGTTGCGAAGGTCGTCCACCAATAACATCTTTTTGTGTCCAGTCCCTTGAGCAGGAGAGACGTGGGTCATGTCCAGTGTGGCTTTTCCATCGGTGATGTCAAACTGGTCATTAGATTGTTGCACGTGTTGAATCTTGTCCATGACTTTGGAAGCGGTCAATTCTGCAGGGGTGCTAAACTCGATCCAAACAGGGGATTTCAAACCGTCGTGTTGTATGGAAAGTCTCAAGCGATCGTCTTCTTTGGGTTGACATTGTCGCTTGAGTGCGGTGAGCAAAGAATCCCACACCCTAGTGATGAACACTTCTGCTTTCTCTAACGGTACTTCAGCCTTGAAATCTTTAAACTTCACCGTGTATTTGTAAGCCGTGGTTCTAAAAATTTTCTAGCGGAGCGTTTTTCCGTCTCTCGAATGGAATAGTATTTTTCAGGGTTGACTAAGGGTGACGAACCTGGTTTAGAGGGTTTGGATTCTGGTTCACTCATGTCCTCTCCAAAATCACTGGCATGAATTTGTGCCAAGACATCAGCTCTGGTACGAGGCGATAGATCACGTTTCTGCCTCTTACTTTCTTCTTCTTTTTTCTTCTCGAATGAATAGGATCGTTTCATCTTGAGTGAAAAACGTCAAATGACTCAAGTTTAAACACGATAGACTAATTTATAGTCATGGCAGACCAGCGTATATAAAAGGGTGTGTGTCTTGTCCTTTCACTATTCATTTCACTCTCAAACCGAGCACAACGATGGAAGAGACTAGCCAAATCGAACGTTTCATGAGAGCTTTGCGAGGGGTCATTAGAAAATTCTCTTCAGACCAGCCGACGGACTACTCTCCTTCCTTTCGTGATAAAAGTCAAGATACTTGCTATATCTGTCAGAAGAAAGGACATTGGTCTTCAGAGTGTCCAGACCGTCAAAAAAGAAAAAAAGGGGCTAGAAAAGACAAAAGTCAAGATACCTGTTATTATTGTCAAGAAAAAGGACATTGGTCTCCAGATTGCCCAAAAAAGAAACAAGTGGAGTCAGAAGAAAAGAGGGATTCTTCAGAAGAAGAGAGGGATTCTTCAGAGGAAGAAAGCAGACAGGTGAAGAAAGAGGAGAAGAAAAGAAGAAGGGAAGAAAGTGAGGAGGAAGAAGAGGAAAAGACAGTGAGGGTGAAGAAATTGAAAAAACAGAGAGACTAAACAAGGAGACAGAAGAAGTCAATGAACTTTTTAAAGTGATCTGTTGTGAATTGTGAATTGGATTGTAACTATGGATAAAAGAATAAATTAATTATAAAAGGTAAGTGTCTTTGAGTTTTGATTTTAAAATAAGAACGTCCACTGACGCAGTCATACAAAGACACGTACTATAGGGGTAAAATGGGTTGTTTTGTTTTGTTTTGTTTTTTTTTTGAGTTATTGGCAAATTGAAAGGCTATCTCTTTTCGAGAGACGTGGGTGGCCCTGAAAAGGGCCTTTTTTGGTGTAGGGGTGAGTTTAAGCAATCAACTTTAACTGCCTTAAGCCTTTGCCACGGCCAAGGCCTACTTCTGGACTGCGTACTGTTGATGATGATGATGATTGGGTTGAAATCACTAAGGGTGGTACGGTAGGCTTAGTCACAGGGTTGACGTGTTTAGCTCGGGAAGGTCGTATTCTCTTCGGTCGTAATAAAGAAGTCTGATACATTTGTTTCAGACTCCTTAACTCCGCTAAAATGTCCAACCGTACCGTGACCGTTTGATTTTCACCCTCTTGTTTCTTTGCTGCTACTTCTTGTTGTTGTTGTTGTTGTGTTTTTTCTTACCTCTTCTTCTTGCTGCTGTTGCTGTAGGAGAAAAGCTTGTTCCGCTTCCTTTTGTCATTGTATAAATTTCTCCAATTCTTCTTTCTGTCTCTGTCTAAAATTCTCCACTTGCGGTAATGAAGAAGGTAACGAAGGTTCCGGAACAAATTCTTGCGAGGTAAGAAAATCCACAAAATTCCAATTTACCTCTTCTGAAAGTAAGTCCGGGTTCCCTTGGGCGGTCTCCACTGCTGATGCACCCCAATGGATCGTTTTCTGAGTTTCCGTCATGTTGAATCACTGTCGCATAGATTGACTGCACACAGGCACTAGCGAATCTATATAGACCACGTGACGTCACAGACTGCTCTCTTCGGATTGGATGTGAGCTGACTGAATTTTGTAACGCGTGTTCGGATTGGTGAATGAACTCAATCCGTTTCAATCCTTCCTCTACCTATAAATAAGCGCAGTTCACTGCATTGATTCACCTGTTCTCGTCGTCTCACGATGTGGACCACAGTTGAATCATTGACCCTTGTGTCTTCAATGATGTTTAGGACGGACATGCTCATGTATGTCCGGTCCAAGTGGACTATTGTTGATAGGATAGATACTAGTCTATGGATGAGAAGAGTTTACATAGAAAGACAAGGATGTCTCAAGAGGGTACTTGTGTATGGACCTGCAGTTAGAAGGAGTTTAAGAAGAAGAAGAAGATGTGACAGATGCCATCTATGTTAATATTAATATTAACATAAACCCAAAGGCCCTTTTAAGGGCCACCCACATTTCTCGAAAAGAGATAGCCTTTCGATTGCCTATCCCTTTTTTAAAAAATTTAAAAAAAAAAATCCCATGTTCAATTTCCCTTGTCGCTCAACAGTTCCACGATTTTTCTCCATGTTCATTTCCCTTGTCGCTCAACAGTCGCACGATTTTTCTCCATGTTAATTTCCCTTGTCGCCAGAGTGTCCCACGATTTTTCTCCATGTTAATTTTCCATTGTCGCCAGAATGTCCCAGGGGGTCCTGTAAATGCTAATTTCCATTGTCGCTAGGGTATCCCTATTCACTACTTTTATATGATACAATAGAAGTATGACACAATAGAAGTGATCTTCCAGTTTTGTTATATTCTGCATCATCAGGGAACATCTGTAAAGTAGTGATATTAAATATTAACGATTCTGTTCATTTAACCACCAGTTCAAACGAAAGTGGACCTCGTCAATCGACTTCATCTTACAAAATGAAGTCTTAAAATTATGAAATGACTTCCATATTTCAAGCAAAGCCTCTGTGGAACTAGCATGTGTTAATGACTCGTATTTAATTAGACTGTTTCTTACCTACGGTTCCATGTACGTATTGTTTAAAACAGCGAGAATTAAAATTGACCTCAGCGTTAAAAGTTTGATGAAATAATGAGCACATCTGAAACTTATCAATTCATGAAAGTTAATTTTAAATAGTGTTAGTATATCGAAATTATAGAGATATATGTTTGCATTTGTTTGTTTGTTTTGTTGTTGTTTTTTTTTGTGGGGGTGGTGGTGGGGGGGTGAAATAAATGACCTTTCGACTATTATTGGTATTTTCCAAGTGTATTGTATTAAAGGTTTCTAAAAACATATCTGATTGCATATAGGTGCATCTAAATAAACCTCTTTATTGATTTATTGAAAATATCAACCAAAAGAAAAATGTAACGTTCAAGTCCATGTCCGACAAGAACTTCGGTAATGTAGATTTTCAAACATGTCATCTAAACGACAGGAAAGTTTTTCTTTTATAGCTTTGTTGAAAAATAATATGCACACACATTGCTATATACTTAGGTAGGCTACTAATTAAGTTTGTTCTCAATAACCTCCCAAGTCACAGAGCAATTTGAAGGTGTTCGTCTCAACGACTCTAGCAAGATGTTACAGGTTTTCAACATTATATCTTACGATGGTGTATTGTTTACGTAGACCATGTTGATATCCTCTCTCTGTCACGGTATTTATGCATTACATTAGACAAGTAGTTGTGGTATTCTCGAGGTATAAAATCCCCAATATGCTTGTTAGGTGGCCTAGAGTATCTTCACCCTCTACATCTAGGACAGGGTCAAAGTGGTCATGTATGTTCTCGATGAACACGGCTTTTTCGTTAGGTGTAAATATCGATAGCAGTTTATAGGCTAACCATTTGTAGGGATTGACTCAATGATGTTGATATGTATATCTATAATTCTTGAAACTCCTGGTGCATGATTTTCTCTAATTTTTTTAATTTTTATTCATGACCGTTAATTATAATGATTATCATAGTTGGATTTTGGCGTACGTGCATAGGTTCTATTTTATGATATTAAAGAATCTAGAATTGCTTAGGGTCTATAAATTGATGTTTACGTACGTATTGACAATTACCAATAATAGAATTATTAGTAAATATGTTCATACGTTTCGGTATTTTCCCATTGGACAGGTCGGTCAAGTGGCATCTTAGAAGAATCAAGTTGATTCCAACTGGATAGGTTAAAACATGCGAGTTCTTCTACGATGCTGGATTTACGATTCGTCACTTAAGAGTAGTGATGATATGCATGTTTGTGCTTTTCGCCTGCATATAAATTAGTTCCTAGGACTGGGCAGTTTTCTCAGTCTTATTTATTTTGTTCTTGTTATATCAAGTGTGCAAAGAAGAAAACGACTGAAGAATTGCCGTGATTGTAAAGATGCTGCGTCTGTTACTAATGCTGAAAAAAATATAATGTTGAATAGATCATGTTGGCCGGGCATATGTATAAGAGAAGTCTAATAACCTAGACCCAGACCCCAAAAAATTTTTAATTTTAACAATGATCCTAATATTAAACCTTTATACATAGATAATTTTTAGTTATATGTTAATTGTTTACAGAATTAAAAAATCATTTATATATTAGTTTATCACGATTATGAATAAAATATATGGAAGGTCATCGCCACCAAAAGTATGAAATTAAAAGACATTAAGTGTGTGTGTGTGTGTGTGTGTGTGTGTGTGTGTGTGTGTGTTTAACGTAGGTTTAAAAAAAAACGTCCGTCATATCGCTACAGTATCTGCAGTATGGCAATTTATAGTGATGTCTAGCACTGGGGCATCATGACGCAAACATGTAACATGATGTCTCACCCAGTCACATTATCTTGACACATACCGACCAGTCATAACACTGACCTCTTAATGCTGAGCGCCAAGCAAGGCAGCTGCTAGTACCATTTTTATAAGACTTTGGTATGACTTTGCCGGGGTTCGAATCCACGAACGCCCGCATCCTAGGAGGACGCTCTAACCACTTTGGACACCGGGTCGGTCAACAAATTAAGTAATATTCAAATAAACAAATAAAACATAAAAGAATATAGCATGTTTGTAAAATACAAATATTTAAGTTTATTCAATAAAGAATTGTAAAGGATACTTTATTGACACGACTTCATTTTTTTAATATATGGACGACTTCATTGTTTAATATATGGGAGACTGAATATGACAGGTAGAGCAGCAGAGGGGGTGAACAGAGTTTTTACTGGAGCGTGATTCTTGGAAAACGAAGGCCTTCTACGAAAACGAAAATAAAAGGGTCAACAACGTGAAACCAAAGCCTCTAACCAACCGAGTTTCTCTAATTAGGTTAGTTTGTTTTTTTACTTATTTTTGTCGTTAGTGTTTTTTAAAAAGTATGCGCGCGCGTTTACCCACCATGATACCCTATTGTACTCGCACCCCACCCCCCGCTGCTATAATTAAATCATTGTTTTATCAATAATGGCACCAGCTATGGAGTCTCATACAGCTAGATTAGCTCGAGAGAGAGATTAGAAGCAATTAAAATATTTCTTCCCATTCGTGATTCTGTTACACAAAAACTACAATATCGTGGGGAATCTCAGGTTGAATTTGCAGAGGGTACAGAACGATTGTTTAGACCTGTCACAAAAAGTTACTGAAAAATAGCAAAAAGAACTAAACAAACAAAAAAGATTTTACGAAATCTTCCAACTGAGATAGCTGCCGCACCCCCACCCCCACCCCCGTAAATGAAGAAATACTTGAGGGTATACGTATATTTATATGATCAGCCTATGAGATTGATGTGAATTTCTCAAATAGGTGTAGGGGTTTGTTTCCTGTGCCGAAGAGAGCGTTTAATCTTCTAAACTTAGACTCTGGAGCAAGTTTGGTATATAATAAAAAGAAAATTTTCATTTCCTGCGTTAATAACGGATATATTTCATCCTGTGGTACCGCTCCGGTGGCCTAGTAGTTAGCGCGTCCACCTCGGATGCGGGAGGTCGTGGGTTCGATCCCCAGCCGAGTCATACCAAAGACTTCTAAAAATGGTACTAACAGCTGCCTCGCTAGGCGCTCAGCAGTAAGAGGTTAGTGTTAGAACTGGTTGGCCTGATGTCAGGATAATGTGACATCATGCTACATGTCTGCAGTATGATGTACCAGTGCTAGATGTCACTATAAACTGTCACACTGCAGATATCGTAGCGATAAAACTGAAAAATTGTTAAAGCTACGTTAAAAATCCGAATCACACACACAAACACACTCATCTTGTGATCTTGTGGTTTGTTTGTTTGTTGTGGGGTTTAACGCCATTTTTAATGGCAGTGATCCGTAACGGAGAACGCTTTAGAACACTCGGCCTCTCGTGGCCCCTCTCGGTGTGGTACCAAAACCGATATATTTTACCACACGATGACATATATTAGTTCCCATAACAACTGGATTAAAAATGCACTTCGACAAATGGTTAATTTTTAACTAATATGTTCTTTTTCCACACCCCACCCCACCCCAAACTACATGGGTAGTCCTAGAGCTAAATGCAAAAATGGAGAAATCTCTAAACCATATTGAACCTACATATTATTCTCTCTCTCTCATATCTGACTCGCTCTCTCTCTCTCTCTCTCTCTCTCTCTCTCTCTCTCTCACACACACACACACACACACACACACACACACACACACACACATACATTTGTATTTCGTGGATATAGAGGACTCGGGTATTGAACCCCATTCCGAGGAAATTTATTCTGGCTATTTTGGAGTGAGAAGAAATACCGTTTTTGACATTAAATTTATAGCAAATAGTTACTTTTCGATGAAGTTACTGTATTATTAATTCTAAAGAATATGAAATTCTTAATGCAAGCGAAGACACACACTTCTACACAAATAGTCTGTACAATCCATTCAAACTAAGGACACACGTATCTTTTTACTACACCATGGAAACTGTAGATAATGTCACGTCATGAAAAAATGGGAGTCCTATTATCTTGTATAAAAAAAAAATAAAGAGAAACAGTATTAATCCGTACATGAATGGTGCAAACTCTGATATTTAGTTTACTATGATCTAATTGTGGCTCGTTTTTATAATCCCAGATCTATAATACCCGTTTCCGGAATCAAAGGTAAATCACATTTTTGTTATCCCTTCTCTAGGTAATGCGCCAGCCGTTAATTGTTAACTGTTACTTCATAACAACAGCGTGGTAGCCATCTGATTTAATACAGTTTATAAATGTGTTTAGACACGAACACGTGACGCAATTCGTAAGGATCATGTATCAAAATATTGACTGTGCTCGTCTAAGTGTGCGTAAGTTGATACTATCAAGAACAATTATTATATAACGCCAATCTGTTCCACAAAATCGGAAATTATTATCTATAATTATGAAATCTGAAACGGGTTTTGTTATCTTGGTATTATTATTGAGTTTGCTTTATTTGGATTATATTGTTTCATAACAGTTATTATATATGAAGTATATTTGTTGAATTAGACCTAAGAATTAACGCATGCATTTACTCTGATGGTCTGTACAACACTTTGAAAGAAAGACAATACTAATTGTTCATAATCATGAAGATTGGAGACAACTATAAATCATGGTCTACGAGGAAATATTTTTATACAAATATAATGAACAAATATAATGAATTGTCAATACAAACAAAGGATGCAATTAGCTGCTGATAAAAACAGAGACCGTGAGCGTCATGGACAACGAGGACGTGTTTACACAGACAGAATAAAATGATCAATACAAACTAAGGTCGCACACCATTAATGAGAAACACATGGAGACGGTGGACATTGGAACATCATAGACAATGAGGACGCTACATATCTAATCTGAATTATGAATACTGTCTAGGCTCTTACACAAAGTAACAGAAAAAAGTGAAGAAAACACGCTTTGTAACATTTAACAAATAATTTATTTCCCTAGAATATCAAGTGAAAATGAGAAAAAAGAACTTACGGTTTTATAAATCAAATACAAACATAATCAAAGATTTAAAAATAGAACTCCTAGTAATAAAAATTTCTGAATGAAACTGAGTTCGAATCCCGATGAAATCCAAAATGGAAGGCGATGACATATGTTGTAACCTGCGAAGTGCTGTTGTGTCAACAGTTGAATCACAGACAATATTCCAGTTTTGAATTCAGTATAACTTCCAATAAATATTTTTATCCAAGAATTTTGTAGGAGCACTTATGTATTTCCAGGGAGAAGAATCACTTGAAATTCAATAAAATAAAATTTCAACTCAGACTGGTCACAACATATGATTGGAGCCCGACTGAACAATCTCTATAAAGACAACAGTTATACACAATTTTAAGACGCAAAACAGATTCCCAGATGTGGGTCAACATTCTAGAAAAATAAGAAGTTTGTAATAATAAATACATGCTTGATGTAACGTAGCCAAGGTAAGACCTTGATTCGACCTAATGAATCTTACTCTGAGAAAATATATTTAAAATATTTTTTTTTTAAAAATTGTTTACCAAAACTGTCACTGGTTCTGAATCAAGGTCAGAAACAAGATACAGTGTTTCTATTATTATGTGTTTATTAATAACAGGTCAAACAGAATTGAACTGAATTTCTGGACAATATCAAATCCATTAAATAAAGTTATATTACAATAACATGCAATGGAATTTAAAAAATTAAAACTAACAAACAAACAATTAAATGAAATCACATGTACATAACAATACCAACTATGGATCTACCTTATAACAACCGAATATCACATATTTTGCAAGATGCTAAATTATTATTATTAGGTATTATGCAGGAATGAAATAACAATTTTTAAAAACTGTAACAACTTGATCTGAATAACCGTGTTCCCATACCTATTATGTGTTATTTATATTTAATTTAATTGTTTGTTAGTTTTAATATTTTTTATTTCATTAAATGTTATGTAATGTATCATTGTTTGCTGTACTTGACCTTGTCCAAAATTTAAATTATTTCTGCTTGACCTGATTATATTTTTTAATTTTTTAAAATTTATTTCTGTTATGTAAGCAACTAACAATAGCTTCATTATTCTCTATGTGTATGAGCTTATTATCAGGATTGGTATTCAGGTAAACAAAGAAGGAGTATGTTGATCAGGGTCAAGGGTTGGAGGTTCCTACGTGAATGTTGTAGGCTATTGTATTGTAAATAAACAAGGCTCATTAGATCATTCTAGAAGATTATTTTCCATTAGGTAATGGTTGTTTTTAGAAAATGCTAAACGTGACCTGAAGTCAAACAGAGAACTATTTTATCTTGTGACTATGAGGACCTTACCGGTCGTACTTTAACGTCTAACACTTTAAGTTGTATCACGTTGTCACCAGTTTGAGCTGAATTTTTTTTATTCTTCAAATTATTGAATTCAAGTGATTATTTTCTCTGGAAATACAAAAATTCTCAAATAAAATTCTTGCATCAAGACATCCTATGGAGTTTATACTGAATTCAAACCTGGAATAATTTGTATGTGATTCAACAAGAGATACTGAATACATCAGCAGTTTGCAGTCCGCAACAGACGCCTCATCGCATTCAATTTTTAATCTCATCGGGACTTGAGATGAGCTTAATTCAGGACTTTTTATTACTAGGACTTGTCTTTTTTTCTTGGATTATTTTTTTATTTAATTCGCAATACCGTAAGTTTTTCTTCTTCTCGTTTTTCATTTTGTATTCAAGGAAAATAAATTATTTGTTAAATTTTACAAAGCTTGTTGTCCTCACTCTTTTCTGTTACTTATTTTAAGAGCATGGACTCGTATCATATGATAAATCTAAGAGTCAAGTTTCAGCAGGAAATTTTTTTGTATTGATTCTTTTCTTTTTAATTCATATAAAATTACAAGGTTGGATGCAGAGCTTGGTCCATGATCTGGGTTAAAAACAAACATTATCCCTTACAGAGAACTCAAATGTTGCTGATAATTCAAAACCTGTCCGACTCAAACTAGCATTACTTGTAATTTCATTGGATGGTCGGCATTCTTGTTAATATTTTCTGATAAACATTAGAGTCAAGTTCTGTCGGGAAATCTATGAAAAATGCTTTGACATTTGATGCTTTTGGGAGATATAAGAGCACCACACATTCTTTATTGATGCATATTTGAAATTAATGGGTTGATGTAAAACGAAGTGAATTGATGATCCTTGACTAGCAAATATCTACTCGCCATTTTTATGCAAAAGGAATGTGTGTTTTTGTTTTTCATTGTGTCTTAGTCGGTCGAAGTCCCACACCATTTATTAAACTAATACGGGCTGGATGGACTAGCAACAACTAATATATGAACCTAAATGATAAGGTTTTCGCTACTTTAAGCCCGATAGGAATAACAGACTGGTATTTAATGAACAAAAATCTCTTCTTATAGCTCATAAGACCATATGCAGTAGTCATTAGAATTATACATTTACACTGCATGTACTTGTACCCTTATATAGACAACACTTGCCTAGTAGCAAAACAATCATGGTAAGGTTTTGAGAAGATATGCAGTTTTTCTTGGAATCGATACTTTCTTTCAACTGAATTAAGATCTGTAAATAAGGAATAATTAGTGTGTTGTTTATTACAATTATTATTTCCATTTAGCCCATCCATCGTGCCTTGTCCTCCAACATTATCATGCAGAATTACAACAATTTCATAATGCATTTTCCCACTTTCTGGTACAGCATAGAGATCATGCATTTATTACGCCCTTGAACAACTTTCCTCCTTCCATCCCAGTTTGAATCCCCCTCCCATTTCTTCGGTCACTCGTGCCAACTCTAGAAACTTTGATGACAATCCAAATGCAGACCTATTCCGTGTTTCTTTTTGGAAAAGGTTTAGTTACAGGTGAATAATTGCTGTAAGTTACAAATTCCATGCCAGTCAGAGGGACAGAGATGCAAGCCACGTGCGGTAATCAGCTTTGCTCCTTTATCCCCCTTGTTTTTAATGAGTATGCATGTACAATAAATACTACGTTACGAACAGTCCAGTGTTACTGACTGGCCTGATGTGGAGACGTGAGATCAACCAGGCAATCGAGATCTCTTATGTAAATCATATTATATAGATTCCCTCAAAAGAAATCAGATCTAGTCACTGAACATCCATAAAGAAATGTAGATATCTCATGTTTACGTATAAATGGAACCTATGGACGTTTGCCCTTACCCGCAGATGTATATACAGTCCTTATATAATGGTTGATATAAAGATTCTGTTTAATTAATTCATTGAATTGTCGCTACTTCTTATATCAATTATTGCATAATGAAAAGCTAAATTCACATTTCACTGAGTGTGTTAGTATTGTAGGCTATGTTCAGGTTCAGTTTTAAATAAGGATATTATGTACGTATAGCTTGTAATTCCGTAATATTACAGCTCTATATCCTTAATATAAGTAGCAAAAAATAGTGAAAACCAAAGAGTTTGCAAAATTCTATTTTATTTCCCTATATTACAATGTGAAAATTTAAAAAATAACTTATAGTATTGTGAATCGAATCGCAAATAGTCCTAAACGTTCAAATGTATAAAGTTTGAAATGAATTCCAGTGGTATTCCAAATAAATTCCAATATTCACTGTGCTGATGTGCATGTAGTCTTGAATGTTATAATGTGCTAACCGTCTGGAATGTGGCGATGTGTTAACAGTATTTTTACCTCCATTAATGATGATTCGAATATTTAATCTATAATCATAGAGACATATTACCTATGCATGATGTTGTTACAAAAATAAAAATCACTAGTCAGGTAGACCAATAACTTGATTTTGGACTAAGGTCAGTTACAAAATACAGATATACATAACATGTAATCATGGAGCAAAGACAACAAATAAAAATTAAATATGCTTAAAATAATTTGATCAAACCTATGCTATATTTGGAATAAGTACAATTTGAAAAAACCAATGCCACGAAATGTTAAATGACCCTAAATTCTTATATTACGTAACTTAGACAAACTGGATTCGTAACATTATACGCCATACTTGATAAACTTCTCTTCTGCAGTTACACCACGCTCTTAAGTTTACGCGGGCATTATTTCCCTCGGTTTTGCAGTGCGTCAATACGTGTTCCAAAACACTCATAAATATTTCTGAACACATTTTCAACATTTTCTAGAACATTAAAATAAGATATTATGATGTAGAAAAATGTAACTCCTCGTTTATTTTTAAAAGGTATTTGATACCTGAAAATAGTTTGTATCTTCGAGGTGCTGATTTTGTTGTCATTATTGTAGCTTCTGGGAAAGTATTAGTTAACGAAAATCACTCATTTTGGAATTAAAGTTCCATTTCATCATTAACTTTATAGTTAAAGGTTCAAAAACAAAAGTCAGAATATATTTACAATGAATATGGGGAGGGTGCAGTTGCACATTTTCCAAACATTTCTTAACTTGAAATGCGTAGTTTTATTTACTGCTTTAACACGGATAATAGCCGTGAAAGCTGGACATTCGCGCTATCAAACGCTAAGTTGTTCATTTGTGTCCAAGTCCCGGGTAAAAATAATTATATTTTGGGAGACCTAACAGCCTAGGCTGGTGCAATGCGAAAAGTGAACGTCAAATTGATTATGTAAAAACGAAATCAGTTACGGAAACTTGGCACACATAATCTTTGAAGCGTGTTTAACTATTTCCTGTGACATCTGATCCTTCTAGACTGTCATTTTGCACGCTAAATGTTAATGTGGCGTTCCACGTGAATCGTTATAAGTGATGTGAACTGCACCCATTAGCTTGACTGTAAAGCCTGACATAGAACAGCTTGTGATTAGTCGCGTGCCAATACATTTAACTGCTAGATTTCCTGATATATTAAAGAATTATTGCAATACTTAATGGCAACACATCAAACCGACCCTCAAATTATTTTGAAGGCATTTATGGAGGCCTGTGAAAACGGCATTAATCTATCAAATATCTGAATATAAAAAGTATAGCAGAAAAATTTAAATCGCTGTTCGTTTTGTATGCATCATACAGATTAATGAAGTAGCTCAAAATATGTTATACGTGTTTGCAGAGACAAGCAAAACACTGATTAATTGATTAACCTAGGAATGATCTTAGGACTGTAACGAAACAACTTTCACGTGAAGGTATTGTATAAAAGATTACCCGCACGCAAAGTTTGGTTAGCATTCGAATGCAAAAAAAAATATGGGTAACTACCATGATCCGTATCTGCGCGTGGGTTTCAGGGTATTGATCCTGGAGAGATTGACATACAAAAGCACAACATCAACAGCGACTACTGATACTTCTTTGCAGTTGATCTAGAACACCGTGAAGATTTATACAAAACGACTATCTGTAGGACCATTAACTTTGTCGGTGCGTAGTACATGGTTGTCCCCGTATCAATGCGCAATCGTTGATGAAACTGGGCGTAAATTTACTGAAATCACCAAACTAGTGCTAAGTCTTAGGACGAAAAACAGTTATGTACTGCAATTGCGAAATCTGCAGTTGTACGAATGGGTATTAATATAAAAAATATCCATTGAGTGCTTGAATATCGGCAGCACACTTAGATGCCATTGTATACACAAATGAGTACCGATCTGCGCACAGAGGCATCAAATGAGTTTGAGAAAGATTTCTTTAAATTCATGAACAATGATGTGTTCGGAAAAACCATGGAAAACCTTCGGAAACTAACCCGAGTAAATATTTCCATGATAATGAACAAGTCAAACTTCGAAGGATCATCGCTGACCCAGCCTTTCAATGATACTGAACATGTTGTCATTCACAGTATAAATTATCAAAACCAAAACTGAAAAAAAAAAAATCTTTTGGTTCGTCCTTGTTTATCTAATCAAAGCTAATAATGTACAAGTTCAAACCACTTTACCAGGATCTGGTCAAGCTGATATTCACCAATACTGACTCGCTGTTGATGTATATCAAACCAATGACGTGTACGCGAACATAGCTGAACTATGTTTAGAAACGAATTTGATACCAGCGATTATCCGAAAGAACAGCTGTTATTTAGTAAGACCAATTAAACCAGTGCTGTCCAACCTTTCTTACACCATGGGCCACTGAAAAATGTTTTTCTTGAAGTCGCGGGCCGCAGCAGAAAAATGAAAAGCAGCGACTATATAGCTGCCATTTAAAATCAATCCGCGGGTTGGACAGCACTGAATTTAGCCGTTGTTGTTAAGTTCACGGATGAATGCTTGGGTAAACAAATTGAAAAGTATGATGGACTGCGACTTAAAATGTATTTGATTGCTGTTGCCTCTGGTGAAGCTGAAAGCTTTCAGAACCTTACAAAAAGGTTGCTCAACTCGTAATTGTGCAAAAGGATCTCAGACACGACATGTATGTGAAATGTTTTCGAAACTGACGTGAATTCGCACACAAAGCAAATAGATACGGTGTCAGAACATCGCATGGCTGTTTAATGAAGCATTAAAGTGAGTTTATTACTGCTTGATACCAAGAGATGGATATTCCCTGAGGAAATCACTACCTACGCGTTTGGCCATTATGCAGCTGTAAATCAACTTACCGCTAACACATCAACGTGACTGATATCCTAGGATATCCACTATCAGCATCAAAACAAATGTTGGTGGCAGTTCCGTATTCGCTGGAACAATTTACAGTTCTTGCACAAACGCTCGGCTGGGAGGGTTTGGTCTACCTAGTGATGCTTCCAAACAGTAACGTGTTCTTTGTCTGTCCGTTCCGAAATCGTAAATACATCGACGAACCATACTGGATCAGTAGTAAGACGTTGTCCACTTTTTAACTCTCTCAGTGATATACATATACCGGACACACTTGTTTCCGAGTGGTTGTAACGGTGCCGGCTGTAAAATACTTTTCTGAGTAAACGTGAGTCTTTTTTATCGCGCTTTTTGGTTTTCAACCAATCGTTTGTGTAATTTCATTATTCAGTGCTGCTATGATTAATGGAAGATAGTTACCCATTTGTGTGATCGCTCTGCGAGCTAAGACCCCTCTGTGATCCGAATGCCAACACTCGAGGGCCTACTCTCCTGCATCCGAAACCTCATTAATAATTCATTAGCGTACTGATGACCGAATAACCATTCCGCAAGTGTGCGATTAAATCGTTCCACAATAGCTTCGTGACGATATATATTAACAAGTCCAACACAAACCATGCATACTGTGTAATGTTATCAACGCAGCAACAGATCCGAGAAATTCTTTACCATGATCCACTTTTAATAATCTACGACACTTGCAGACCCATTTAACGTCAACGATTTAGCTTCTTTGTATATGCTAGAATCATCGACAATGGTTAACGGGTGCTACGTGTGCAATCGACCATGTCGATTATGTACACGAACATGAGGAAGAAATAAGAGATCAGTCTGATGAACCTCATTAAGTGTTTGGACATCAAATCAAGGACGTTAAGTTTTTCTTCGTACTAGTAGGTAAATTGGCCACACTGCTTGTTTGGCCAACCATGTTCTAACAACACCATGGGTGACTTTTGCTGCACGTGCTAACATTTCCACGGCAGCTTCACTTCTGAAGTATCCACTCGGACTGTAAAGTATTTTTGATAATGTTTGGCACTTTGTATCCATTGTTTGCTTGTTTGTATTAATATTATTACTTTCCTGAGTTTCTTTGCCGGGTAGACGTTGTCCATTGAGTGCAATATTGGCTTTAGTACTTTCTTTAAGGATCCATCTTGCGATTCGTTCACCAGCACCTGGTCCAGAAAAAAAACAGTCTAGTTATGGTTGAGATCCGCATTGGGGCGTTGACGTGTACAGATATAATTTGATGCATTGTAAACAAGGTCATGTCGGCAACACGAAGCATCAACACAAATTACTGGTTTCTGCAGGCTTTGGCTGGTTGTTAGAATCAAGTCAAATATCTAGCTGAGTAAGAGAACCACAGTAACTGTATCCAGTAATGTGTTTTCAACGAGAATTTACTCCATGGTATTTCTGGTAAATTTAATAATACAGCTGTAATATCTCCACCGACCTATTTAAAGCCAGACCTTATGCGTCCACGGCTTATCCGGGTAGACTTGGAAAGCCTCGTCCCTAAGAACAAAAACTTCTTTGCACCCCATCGAACGTAAGTTCCAGTAATTGTTACTCATCCATTACGTGTTTAAACTCAAACTGGACTCGCAGTACGGATTTTTGAGCGACATCGCACACAATATGAACACATTATTGCTTTATTCCAAGGCATCACGAAAACTGAAACGATCTGAAAATGATAAAGTTTTAAAATCCTCTGCTTTGAGAAAAATCAAAGGTTTTACCGTCATTAACTCCTCAACACAAAAAACACATAAACCATCCAATGATGGTGATAAATTTCCAAACCCAGTTCGTGCACTGATCATTGGATCTGCTGGATCAGGAAAAACTCAACAGTTGTTGAATATGACTTTACGATGGCTAAAGTGCGATCGGATTGTAGTTGATTGCGTAATCGTCAGATGACCACCCTTGTTATGGTGTTCTCAAAGATTTTCAAAAAACGTTGAGTGGCAGCACCACCACTGTTGATTTCTTTTTCACCATCGATGAAACACACACCTACTATGGACGATTTGGAGGTAAATTAAATAATTTTGTAGTGTACGACGATACAATGCATTAGCACCAGTCTATCCCGCGCAGGTACTTTTACGAGATCGGCAGATGATATGATCTATCTGACTCAACCATACATGTGCCTAAAGTAATCCGTGACAACTGTAAAATGTTTACGAAATTGTGTGGCGTAGAAACACTTGGTCTTGGAAATATTCATAGGACTTGGGGTGTCGATGACCATTCGTGGGATTAATTTCGTGATATGTTTGCGCGGCACACAAATGACCCATATGGTTTTCTCAATATTGACTTGACATGAATTTGCAGACACCGGTTATCTTGCCAATACAACAGTTGGACTTGTTATGGATTTGTTCAACAGTGCACGTAATTCCATCAATGGAAAGAAATCGTTTTAATCTTCACAACGTTGACGCAGCCACGGAGATTATTGGACTGGCAAGAAACAGCGATTACGTAAAATCAACGGGCCTAATCATGATGTTTATCAAGGATACATCTGATAATGCGGATTCAAACAGTATTCAATCAAGCGACTGAAACTACACACTGACCCAACTAATAATGCAGATATGTAGTCCTGGACCCTAATGGCACTTTTAACAATGGATCCGTACGGTGTCAAGGGCAACTTCATGTAGGAATATTACGATCTTTGTATGCAATTCCTCTTAGACACATATTTAGGTTTTGCAGAGATGTGCGGAAGGTTATTTTTTGGGGCTAAAGACACAGTCAAATTGACCCGTAAGAACAACTCCAACGATGTAAACTGGATGTGGTTCAGCTGCTGATGATGGTAATGTTCTATTAGAAACTTTCACATAGTGGATGCCTGTGTTCTCCCCTTCACCGACTATAATAAACACGTTTATTATCGTTTATGCAGTCGGGAACATCTTCAACGCTGTCATTTCTCGCACACGAACCAGAC
The DNA here is from genome assembly GCA_028554795.2 of Sinohyriopsis cumingii. Classification (NCBI taxonomy): domain Eukaryota; kingdom Metazoa; phylum Mollusca; class Bivalvia; order Unionida; family Unionidae; genus Sinohyriopsis; species Sinohyriopsis cumingii. The sequence goes on along the minus strand of CM068835.1, from coordinate 117,008,484 downwards.
GCACACCCATGAGGTCATATTACGGAGAAATTTACAAGGCAAATAAATGCTCAACATGGTATTACCGCAGCAAAACATATGTTCGTGGCATTTCAAAATGTAAATGGAGATAATGACCTAACAAAGAGTAAGATGATTTTTAACAACTTATAAGTGACTGAAGTTTCCTTGCGGTTAAACGGTCATCAGGAATCCTCTGAAGAAGTATTGCTTAACTTGGAAACCAATCAAGAAGTATTGCATAACTTTGAAACCAATCATATTGCACATGTATATCACACTCTGTGGTCGTATATGGACCGGCATCAAAACATTGACACTGATTTGAAAACTTCCCAGCACAACTTTATGACACTGTACCAGATTTATTACTTTTCACTGGAACACATGGAGTTTTGTAAACAATCCGTTGTCGACATCTATTTTCATGAACGTGTCGGTGACCCTGTTTGTGGCTATCGATGTTACGCCATGATACTTTCTGACAAGACTCTGTTGTTGGAGGGTACTGGTGGTCAAATGAGGATCCTCGATGGACTAGAGAAAAATACATAATTTAACGTGTTACATTGTTAAATTAATAATATTCTACCACGAAGTGAATGTCGGCCTTGGTGAAAATCAGCTGGGTAAAAAACTTGTTGGATCACACTGAAACTTTCTTAAACAAAATTAAGCGGAAATGTCCCGGTGTATTTGCCGCTATTAACTCGCTCAGCTTAATGCGGCCAAACAAAACAATACGACAGTAATGTTACAATTATCCAAGTCAGAGGTGACACAAATGCAAGCGACCGGTGGAATATTTCCATTCCTTGCAGCGATCCCAGCATTGTTAGCAACAGCGGCTCCAGCGTTTGCAAAATCCGCGGCGGTAGGGGCTGTTGGAATTGCATCCGGGATGGCACTAAAAAAGGCGGTGGGAGGTCGCATAGCGGGTGGGTATATAATAAAAGGAAAATGCATTCCATTTTTAGGAACACGTTGCCGAATACTGTCTGCAAGAGGTGTTCGATTACCCTCTACGGACGTGGGAATGATTACTCCATTAACCAGTCTTAACTTACTCACCATGGCAAAATCAGTCAAGTACCGGTATTTTCGTGGTCTCTTTATGCGAAATGAATCTGAATCGATGGTGCCACACAGCAACACATGCTACCATCGTCAACAATTTTTCTCACTTCTAGATGAATACCTGATTCAAGGTTGTGTTACCAATCACTCAAATGAACTGGCTTATAATTTTGTTAAGGGTCAAGTAGTAATTGACCATAAGAATCACCCTGATGTGCCACAACCACCTTGGAATTAACGCATGTGCACGTGAAAACACCCTTATGCTAACCTCGCAACCAGGTGCGAAAATATTCCGGGATCGTTTCTACAATGGTGAAACGGAATTCACGGTTGTATCAACCTTAGTTAGGTTCAATATTGCATAGTTTACAACAACATAAACTTAAATGAGAAAAATAAGACCTCGACTGTTATTCATCGGGAACGCACCTATTCGGGTCACAGTTACTAGCCAAGGACGATCGTTAGATGCAAATGGTATATGCATAATCAGTGTGTTTTTAAATGAAAAGAGTGCATGACCCACAGAACGCGCAATTACCGGAAATTTAAATACTCTCCAGGCTATTATGTTTTATAATTATATGACAATTGTGCCAGTTAATATGATAATTGGTTAGAAGTGCGTGTGCGTATTGTACTTGGATGTGATGCGTCCGGACAAGGCCTGCCTGTCGTGCAGTTGTACTACGCGTCTGTATTATTAATAGAAGAGCTATGATGGACCCTAAATGTTGCCGACGTTAAAAAGTAATCGAAACGGAACAACAACAGAGAGATGAAATCACCAAGAGAACCGCGATGATCAGGAAATAAATCATGCGTGTCTGGTTGTAGATGCTATTTGTGGTCTTGCCGCTCCAACAACTGTTGGTCTCAGTGGAGTGGAAACCACGACAAGCATTGCAGGTGCACAAATTTAAATTATTGTCGGGGCTATATCAGTAGTAACCGGTGCCTCTGGAGATGCTAGCAAATTAATTTTGTAAAGACTGCATTCAAGAATAGGTGTATATTCAGAACAGCTTGCAACGGCATAAAGTAGCCTCAACAGAATTCATAAACTATTCTGTGGCAATCGAGGATAAAATAATTAGCGCAACCGAATTCAAGATAGTACTGGTGGAAATGGAACACCGGCAACTGTGGGCACTGATAAGGATCCGCATAGCGGATTTACAGACTATAAAAGTCGAGTAGGAACAATCTTCACTTTCAATGATTATTAATAATCCACTGGTTGCACATAGTATGTGGCTTGCTTTCCGGAATTGGCACCAGTAATGGTTGCCAGAGGCTGTGACGTATATCAGGACTCCAAAAGGCAAAAATGGACAAAACAGACAACCTGACAATACTCGAATGGAAATTCGAACAGGAAACGTTAATCATGCGCAGATTAAATGAGTTCCTATATCTTTATCTCCATGTAGATGGCAATATAAACAATACTCAATGCTTTATATGAAATAAAGAGTGATGAAAATGTTGGTGCAACTTATTTTTGAGATTTTGATATAAAACAACTGTTATAAAGATGCCAGTGGAAATCCATGTAATTAATGGCAGTATTAACTGCATTAAACTCTCAACCGTGATCGTTAATAACGGCAGAATGTTAGGCTATATCATCTTTGTCCATAATGGCATGTACACCAATATTTTGATTAGAAATTAATAAAAGCAACAGGTGCGCGTCACTTCACGATGTGACTTTGAACCTGTGAATAATTTCGTCATCTCTGACAGCACGACGTCACCCATATAGTATACTCTTGTGGTAATATAACTTCTCGTTATAAAAAACTTAGTAAATTAAAAACAAATTGAAGAAAATGTTCTGTGGATAAAAGTTATAAGTAGTGAATAGGGCCACCGTAGCGACAATGGGAATTAGCATTACAGACCCCCCAGGGCCACTCTAGCGACAATGGAAATTTAACATGGAGAAAAATCGTGGGCCACTCTAGCGACAAGGGGAATTTAACATGGAACTATAGTGTGGGTCTGTCTAGCGACAAGGGAAATTAACATGGGGAATAGAGTTTGGGCTTTTGGGATTTTTTTTTAAAAAATTTTTTTTAAAAAGGGGTAGGCAATTGAAAGGCTATCTCTTTTCGAGAAATATGGCTGGCCCTGAAAAGGGCCTTTGGGTTTATGTTAATATGCCCTTAACATAAAGGGCATCTGCAACATCTTCTTCTTCTTCTTAGGCTTCGTCGAATGGTAGGTCCATAAACTAAAACTCTTTTCAGGCATCCTTGCCTCTCCACGTAAATTCTACGTATCCATAGGCTCGTGTCGGTCCTGTTGACAACGGTCCACTTGGATCGGACATACATGAGCATGTCCGTCCTGAACATCATCGTTGACACAAGGGTTGAAGATTCAACGTCTGTCCACATGTTGAGGCTCTTAGAATAGGTGAATCAATGCAGTGAACGGCGCTTATTTATAGGGGCGGAAAGGATTGAAACGGATTGAGTTCATTTACCAATCCGAACACGCGTTACAGAATTCAGTCAGCTCGCATCCAATCCGAAGAGAGCAGTCTGTGACGTCACGTAGTCAATATAGATTCGCTAGCGCTTGTGTGCAGTCAATCTATGCGACAGTGATTCAACATGACGGAAACTCAGAAAACGATCCAGTGGGGTGCACCAGCAGGGGAGACTGCCCAAGGGAACCCGGACTTACTTTCAGAAGAGGTGAATTGGGATTTTGTGGATTTTCTCTCCTCGCAAGAATTTGTTCCGGAACCTTCGTTACTTTCTTCATTACCGCAAGTGGAGAATTTTAGACAGAGACAGAAAGAAGAATTGGAGAAATTTATACAACGACAAAAGGAAGCGGAACAGACTTTTCTCCTACAGCAACAGCAACAAGAAGAAGAGGTAAGAAAAAAACAACAGCAACAACAGCAAGAAGAAGTAGCAGCAAAGAAACAAGAGGGTGAAAATCAAACGGTCACGGTACTGTTGGACATTTTAGCGGAGTTAAGAAGTCTGAAACAAATGTATCAGACTTCTTTATCACGACCGAAGAGAATACGACCTTCCCGAGCCAAACATGTCAACCCTGTGACTAAGCCTACCGTACCACCCTTAGTGATTTCAACTCAATCATTATCATCATTACGCAGTCCAGAAGTAGGCCTTGGCCGTGGCAAAGGCTTAAGGCAGTTAAAATTGATTGCTTAAACTCACCCCTGCACCATAAAGAAAAAGGCCCTTTTCAGGGCCACCCACATTTCTCGAAAAGAAATACAATTTCAATTTGCCAATAACTCAAAAAAAGTACGTGTCTGTGTATGAGTGCGTGAGTGTAGCTTCTTATTTTAAAATCAAAACTCAAAGACTCTTACCTTATATCATTCATTTATTCTTTTCTCCATTTTTTACAATCCAATTCACAATTCACAACACAACACTTTAATAAAAAGTTCATTGATTTCTTCTGTCTCCTTGTTTAGTCTCTCTGTTTTTTGAATTTCTTCACCGTCACACTCTTTTCCTCTTCTTCTTCCTCCTCGCTTTCTTCCCTTCTTCTTTTTTTCTCTTGTTTCTTTTTCTTCACCTGTCTTCTTTCTTCCTCAGAAGAATCCCTCTCTTCCTCTGAAGAATCCCTCTCTTCTTCTGAATAATTCCTCTTTTCTTCTTGTTTCTTTTTTGGGCAATCTGGAGACCAGTGTCCTTTTTCTTGACAATGATAACAGGTATCTTGACTTTTGTCTTTTTTATCCCCTGTTTTTGTTCTTTTTTGACGGTCTGGACACTCTGAAGACCAATGCCCTTTCTTCTGACAGATATAGCAAGTATCTTGACTTTTATCTCTAAAGGAAGGAGAGTAGTCCGTAGGCTGGTCTGAAGAGAATTTTCTAATGACCCCTCGCAAAGCTCTGACGAAACGTTCCATCTGGTTAGTCTCTTCCATCGTTGTGCTCGGCTTGAGAGTGAAATGAATAGTGAAAGGACAAGACACACACCCTTTTATATACGCTGGTCTGCTATGACTATAAAGTAGTTTATGGTGTTTGAACTTGAGTCATTTGACTTTTTGCTTTCAAGATGAAACGATCCCATTCATTCGAGAAGAAAAAAGAAGAAGCAGAAAGTAAGAGGCAGAAACGTGATCTCTCGCCTCGAACCAGGGCTGAAATCTTGGCACAAATTCATGCCAGTGATTTTGAAGAGGACATGAGTGAACCAGAATCCGAACCCTCTAAACCAAGTTCACCACCCTTAGTCAACCCTGAAAAGTACTATTCCATTCGAGAGACGGAAAAGCGCTCCTCTAGAAAATTTAGAACCACGGCTTACAAATACACGGTGAAGTTTAAAGATTTCAAGGCTGAAGTGCCGTTAGAGAAAGCAGAAGTGTTCATCACCGAGGTGTGGGATTCTTTGCTTACTGCACTCAAGCGACAATGTCAACCCAAAGAAGATGATCGCTTGAGACTTTCCATACAACACGACGGTTTGAAATCCCCTGTTTGGATCGAGTTTAGCACCCCTGCAGAATTGACTGCTTCCAAAGTCATGGACAAGATTCAACACGTACAACAATCTAATGATCAGTTTGACATCACCGATGGTAAAGCCACACTGGACATGACCCACGTCTCTCCTCCTCAAGGGACAGGACGCAAAAAGATGTTATTGGTGGACGACCTTCGCAACACCAAAACGAGTCTCGTCCGAATTAACAACCCTCATGACCAGATGTGTTTAGCTCGTGCCATCGTGGTGGGACGAACCTATGCCAACAAGAACGACACGGTAGAATGGAAAAGAACCTGGAAAACTATTCAACGATCCGATCGAGCCAAACAACGAAATGAAGCAGAACTCCTGTTACAACAAGCCGGACTGTCCAAAGACACACCCTGTGGCATTCCTGAGATGCAAAAATTGCAAGATACCCTAGCTCCACGATACACCTTGAAAGTGCACCCTCAAGAAGTGCGCGGACCTCTGTTGTTTCGAGGCCAAGATTTTAAGGATGGAAAATACATTCACCTTTATCATCACGATGAACATTTCGATACCATTACCAGTATCACTGGATTCCTGAGATACAGATATTACTGTGAGAAATGTGACCATGGTTATAATAATCGAGAGCAACACAAGCATTGTGGATCGAAATGCTCAGGATGTTTGGCCTCTTCACCCTGTCTGAGCGAAGAACCAGTGCCTTGTTCAACTTGTCTGCGCACGTTTGTCAGCCCTACCTGTTACCAACAACATCTGAAAACGCAAGGTTCACAGAAGAAATGTGCTTGTCAACTCCTGAGATTGTGCCCTACGTGTGAACAAGTCATATGTACCAATGCTGCCAAGGCACACGTATGTCGAGGAAAGAAAAAATGTCACATTTGTCACCACATCGTGGACTTGGAACACCAATGTTACGTGCAAAAATACCAACCCCCACCAGAGAAAGAGGACGGTCACAAGAAGAAAGGCAATTTCATCTTTTTCGATTTCGAATGCATGCAAGAGACCGGCATTCACATTCCTAATTTCTGCGTGGCTCATCGAGCGTGCGAGAAGTGCATTCAAGAACCAATCTTCAGTCATTGCCCTCACTGCAGCAAGATTCCCGGAGGGCGTGAAAAAATCTTTCGGGGACCTAACACGTTAGCCGATTTTGCCCAATGGGTCTTAGACCCCGTCGACAAGACGTGGAGCCAAGAGGACATCGAACGTTACGGAGATTGTCATCGTCATGCCACGGTGATGGCTCACAATTTCTCCGGATACGATGGACAGTTTCTTCTCAGATACTATACGGAACAAGGCACCGAACGTCCTAAAGTCACTTTGAACGGAGCCAAAATCATTTTCATGCAACTGGGACAAGTGCAGTTTAAAGATTCGATGAGTTACTTGGCCATGCCTTTGAGTCGAATGCCTAAAACGTTTGGAATGACAGAAATGGCTAAAGGGTACTTTCCACACTTTTTCAATACGGAAGCCAATCAACATGCCGTTCTACCCCATTTACCAGAGGTTCACTATTACGACCCCGACAACATGCGTACCGAACAACGAGAAGCTTTCTACGCTTGGTACCAGATTCACGCCTCGGACCCTTTCGACTTTCAGGAAGAAATGCTAAAGTATTGTCGTTCCGACGTGGACATTTTACGGCGTTGCTGTGGAAAATTTCGAGAACTGTTCATGGAACACGGAGGGGTCGATCCTTTGAAAGAAGCTTGCACCATTGCCAAAGCGTGTTCCTTAGTGTACCGCCAACGATTCATGCCTGAAAACACCGTGGCTGTCATCAGTCCTCAAACGACCCACTATGTCAAGCGTCAATACTCGGTCAAAGCCCTACGTTGGTTACATTACTTGTGCGACAAGGAAGACAAATGGATTCAGCATGCCCGCAACGGAGGAGGCGAAAAGACCATCGGAACGTATTCGGTCGATGGTTGGGACTTAGAAAACCCCAAGATCGTGTACGAGTTTAACGGTTGCTTATTTCACGGATGTCCCGTCTGTTACCCTGACCGTGGCACTAAAAATCAGTTTTTGCAACGAACCATGGAAGACTTGTACCAGGACACTTGTCAGCGACGTCTAAAGTTAGAACAGCAAGGATACCAAGTGGTGGAAATGTGGGAACACGAGTACGATCACCGTTTGAAAACCGATCCCGAGTTTAAACGCCTCGTGGAAAGTTACCAGTTCATGGACCCGCTGAACCCGAGGGATAGTTTGTACGGAGGAAGGACCAATGCCACCTGTTTGCTGTACCAAGCCGACGAAAAGAAAGGAGAAGAAATCAAATACTTGGACGTGTGTTCGCTGTATCCCTACGTGTGCAAATATTGTCGCTTTCCTGTAGGGCACCCACAATTGTTCACGGAACACATCGACCTGAAAAACATTCAACAATACGAAGGCTTGATCAAGTGCAAAGTTTTGCCTCCCACGAACCTATACCATCCCGTCTTACCTCACCATTGTCAAGGCAAATTGATGTTTCCCTTGTGCCGTACTTGTGCCGAAACGTGCAACCAGGACCAACCTTGTCAGCACAGCCAGGAAGAACGGGCCTTGACGGGAACCTGGGTCAGCGTAGAATTGTTCAAAGCTCTGGACATGGGATACCAACTGTTAGAAGTGTACGAAATTTGCCACTTTCCCAAGACACAACAGTACCACAAGGGTGACCCTACTCAGAAAGGCATTTTCGCTTACTACGTGGATGCCTTTTTGAAACTGAAACAAGAAGCCAGCGGCTATCCTTCCTGGTGTCACACTCCCGAAGACCAAATACAATTCAAAGAGAAATACTACGAACAAGAAGGCATCACCTTAGACCACATCGAGAAAAACGAAGGCAGGCGATCGTTTGCCAAAGTGATGTTAAATTGCTTGTGGGGTAAAATGGCACAACGACCGTGTTTACCCAAGACGGAATATTTGACAGAACCTTCCCGCTACTTCCAGATGATTCACGACAAAACCAAATACATGAAACACGTGGACGTTGTTCGAGACAATTTGATCTTGGTCAATTACGAAGAAGATCTGGACTTTGTACAAGACGACCCTTTTGGAAATGTCATCATTGCGGCTTACGTGACAGCCCATGCTCGCTTAAAATTGTACGAAGCTTTAGAACTGTTAGAAGAACGCGTCCTGTACTTTGACACGGACAGTTGCATTTACATCCATCACCCGATTCAACATCACCCTGACATCGAAGGAGACCGTTTAGGAGCCTGGACAGACGAGCATCCCGACGACAAGATTCTAAGTTTCGTCAGTGGCGGTCCCAAAAATTACGGCTACGAATACCGGGACAAACAAGGAGAAGTGCACACGACGTGCAAAGTGAAAGGACTGACTCTGAATTATCGTACCAGTCGAGTGGTCAACTTTGGGGTATTGAAAGAAGCCTTGCAATCGGGAGAGGATGGAAACTTTAAAGTGACCACCTACCAACCGAACAAAATTATACGTTTACCCACTCACCACATCGTCAGTCGGCCCTTGGAAAAAGTCTATCAAATTGTATACCAGAAGCGAGTTCGACTTCCCAATCATTTCACCTTACCGTACGGTCACGTCGGTATTGGTCTGTATATAAAAAAGGAACCCTAGGCAAGATCGATAGTTCATTGTGACTACCAAGACCGAGCGAACAAGATGAATACTTTGAAAAAGACATCGTTTCAGTTTGGGGATTGTAAAAAAGTTGTATCTTCCTCTAGTGTGACTAATATTGGATGGATAAGACCCAGGCATTGCGACGGAAAATGTCCGGAAGGAAACTGCGATTGTCCATGTGGTTACCATTGTAACTGCGTAACGGAGTTTGCAGACGAGTGCGATTGTGAGCCTTGCGATGGGACCGATGCTGTACCTTGTGACCTGAGCGATGCCGTAAAGCATCATGGGAACTTTAGTGCCCCTACCCCTGTCATGGAAAGTGATGCTGTGCGTGTCAAACCTGTGGGATGCGAAAGCGATGCTGCTCGTCCTCTTGGACATTTTACTGGGTTTCGTTTTAAAGGGGAATGTCGACCTTCACGTTTACCTCCCTACGGATGTCATCCAGCCCTGAGCAAACTCCTACCCATTTCACTCAACCCTCATCGAAACGAACCTGTGAAAAACGAATATTCGTTTCCTGTGCGTTCGTCGGAATACTGCGACTTTGAAAATCGTCTTCAATCGTTCAAAGGAAAATGGCCAAAGTATCTGGGAGGACCGACCCCCGAAGAATTAGCCAGAGCCGGATTTTTCTACTTGGGCGAAGGAGATAAAGTCAAGTGCTTCAGTTGCGGTGTGTCACTTCACCACTGGGAACCGCAAGATTCGGCCTACGTAGAACATGCTCGATGGTCACCGAATTGTCATTACTTACCTTTAGTGGGACCAAGACATTGAAGTAACTTCTTTCCATAATCATCTGTTCATGGATACTTTACAAGAGAACATTTGTGTTTTGCCTGTGGAGTTGAGAGAACGCATTTACCGAGAGCTGGTCAAAATACAAGTGAAACGTAAAGAACAATTGCATCCGATACGTCACCGGTGTTTGAACCACTGGTACCTGAAGGCTATACAAGGACTGATTCAATTGAAAGTGTTCCATTGGACAGACATTGATCAACGACCTCCTGGTTATAAAAAGGAATGGTTTGGTATTGACGATTCTATCTACTACATTGTAAACGTATTGCATCGAATTCCAGAGGAAGAGTTAACGAATTACCAACATCTTTCACACAATGTCAACTTGGTGAAAGAGGAAACTTCTGAACGAATTGTAATGTGTAGATTAGTGACTCAACGATTTAAATTCGACACTGAAGTGAAACCATGTTTGTGCAAAGAGTACATTTCTTGTGTCAGACCAAAGAGGATTTAGTATGACCTATTCATGGATACTTTACAAGAGAACATTCGTGCTTTGCCTGTGGAGTTGAGAGAACGCATTTACCGAGAGCTGGTCAAAATACAAGTGAAACGTAAAGAACAATTGCATCCGATACGTCACCAGATCTTTAACCACTGGTACTTGAATGGTATAAGAGAACTGATTCGTCAGAAATTCTTTCAATGGTCAGACATTGTTCAAAACTTTGAGGTCGCTAATGATCGACATGTTCATGATTATGGTTACTTCGAGATTCACCTACAGCAATACATTGAGGAAGACAAGTTAAAGGATTACCAACATATTTTACGTGGAATCTACTTAGAGGAAGAGGAAACACCTAAACGAACTCTGACGTTTCGGTTACAGTATGCAAGATTTAGATTCCCTACTGGAGAACGAAGATCTCTGGCTAGAAAGTACGTCTATTGCATCCGAAAAAAAGAGAATATAAAAAGAGGCTGCCATGCCACGGTTTATGTCACATGTCATCCAACAGATTCCGTGGAAGGAACTCAATGACCATATTCAAACCGTGGATCATTACCATCGATTATTACAAGAACTGTATCCATTCAATTTTGGACGACAAGTGGTGTGTGTCTTAGTGACTTGTTTTCTGGGATTTCGTTTACCAGCTGATTCCTTGTGGACTCTTTACGATCAGTACTTACCACCTCCATGGCCTTAAATGGTCACGAAAAACTCCTTTTGTTCAAAGCCTTGCGTTTTCATCTGGATACTTCTCGACCTCAACAGGAAAAAAAGATTCGTCAACTTTTAGCTACCCAAGACGTGTATGACGATGTGTGTGTAGCTTGTGACTTACACCCTCATTGGACAGATGTTCGTGATTGGAAAAAGGGGGGTTTTGAGGCTTGGACCCAAGAAGTGGCCCAGTATGCACAAGAGTTGTTCAAGGAAAAAAGTTACTTTTCAACCCGTGTTAGTGACGGTGCCAGAAGAACCCGTCACCGAGAACAACCACTCGCTTCAGGACAGGACTGTCGTGGACATACCTGAAAGGTCATTTCGGGAGGACACTTGTGTGACAATACCTCAAGTAGAGACTGTAAGAACATTACACACTGTCCCTAGGACATCTTCGTTACCCAAAACATGTTGTACAGACACTTGTTTATATTTCACTTTGATTGTTTTGCTGTGTTTTATATTCCTGTACATCACTATTTGGGTTGTATGTATTTTTGTCTTTCGTGTTCATATTTGAAACATTCAATAAACGTGTTCTGAAAAAGTATATAAACTCTTGTCTTGTTTGTTTTTAGTGTCACAAGTGACATTTCTCACACCATGGCTACCTCTGCTGTCTCTGCTCCCTCTTCCTCTACTGTCAAAGTCATTGACGAACACTTAGATCGTGCCAGTTGGGAGGCTTTGTATCTTCGCCATCCCTTTAACATGCTCATTGCTGGACCTAGCGGTTCAGGCAAAACCGAATTCGTCAAACGTTTGATCGAACATAAACATCATTTGATCGATCGGCCCCCTCAACGGATCGTGTGGTGTTACAAAGAGTGGCAATCGGCGTACAGCCTCTTGCGTGAAAGTCAAGGCGATTCCATCGTGTTTGTGGAAGGCATTCCTAAAGAAGACGATGGCATCGTCTCTGACTCCCGTCTAACCCATTTGGTCATTTTCGACGACATGTTAGGAGAAGACGAAGAAGAAATTAAACTGTGGTTCACGCGCAAAGGGCATCACCGTAATGCCAGTGTCGTTTACATTACCCAAAATTTGTTTCAACAAAGTAAAGCCCATCGCACCATCAGTCTCAATGCGCATTACGTAGTCTTGTTTAAAAGCCCTCGAGATAAATCGCAAGTACAAGTCTTAGCCAAACAGTTAGGAACGCCTTGGCTGACTCAGGCGTACGACGATGCCACTCAAACGCCACACGCCTATTTACTCGTCGATTTGAAACCTACGACTCCCGAGGATTTGCGATTTCGTACCCACTTGTTTCACCACTGGTGCCAAGACGGAGGGCCTGTCCTGTACACGTCTCCGTCCTCGACTTCATTTCACTCCCCATGAAAAAAAATCTATAAAAACCTCAGACCCTTTTTCGTCTGTCTCACTCAAAGTGTGAACATGACGTCCCTTCAGTCGCATCTTCCCGTCAAATTGATTCGTGCCTTGTATGGCATCAGCCGAGAAAAAGATCCACAAACACGAGCCCGTGTCTTAGAAGCTAGTCTCAAAGAAGTCTTACGATGGTTCACGGTGACGGCACGTCAATTACTCCAAGGAATCATTCAGATTCCTCATCAAACCCAACGCTTTTTCGATCGAAACAAAGTCGCTTTGGTCCAACTGGCCGATCCCCGCATCGACACTCAAACCAAAAAACAAATCATTTTGAAACCTGGAGGGAGCGGTACTCTAGGAGGGGTCATCATTCGCTCACTCTTAAGATGGGATCCTAATGCCCCCAAAGTTATCCCCAAGACAAAAGTCCAACGAAGCCCCAAGAAGAAAAAGAAAAAGACCAGGTCCCCAAGAAGAATAACTTCTCCAGTGGCAGGACCCTCCTCTTACCAGACACCACCACCATCACCCCGGAAAAAGAAAAGAAGCCCCCAGAAAAAGAAACAGAGAAAAAGTCCCCAGAAAAAGAAAAGTCCACAGAAGAAGAAGAAAACTAGTCGCAAGAGAGGCACTTCGGCCAGGACGCAACCTTACACTCGCAAGCCACGACCTGCCACAACGTCTCCGGCAGCCTCACGTTTGTCCACTTCTCCGTTGATGTCACCAGGAACTGAAGAGTACTTGGAGACGTTGATCACACCAAGAACTTCTCCGTTGATGACCCCCAAAAGAACTTCCCCAGTGGCAGGACCTTCCAATTTAGCAGCAGTGGCTGCTGCTCACAAAGTACCTTCTCCCAAAATCAAAGTTCAAGAAAGATCGGGCATGTTACAAAGTTTACTGGATTTGTCCAAGCAAGAACTGGCTCGATTTAGTCCGTTACGTACCCCTGCACGACGTGTCATGCCTGTCCTCAAACTGATAAAACGTAAAGACAATCAGTGGCGACGCGTTCCAGTATAAAAAAGGCCTGTGACCGAGTAGGGTATCAGTGTTTTTAGGTGCTCCTAAAGACTCAAAGATGTCACCCTCCAGAAAACCCCAAGGAAAGAAAAGGAAAGGACTACCACCACGTTTAGCCAAACATGGGGACCTGTTATCTGTCCTGTCCAAAGCTTCTCCACCCCTACGAAAAAAACTCATTCAAACGGCCTCCAAAGAGGTCATCGATACCGTGTGCGAATGTTGTTTGAACGTTTTGAAAGGCACGATCCCTTTGTCCAAACACCAGAAACAATGCTTAGGCAAACATCGTCACGTTCTTCGGAAAATGGTTCAAAAGAAAATTCCCATTCGTCAAAAAAAGAAGATGTTGGTCCAACGTGGAGGCATTTTACCTCTCTTGTTAGGCCCCATACTGAAAGGAGTCTTGGGAACCATGTTGGGAGGACTGGTGGGAGCAAGATAAAAAGGCCTTCGGAAGTCCCAAGATCTCAGAATTCACCCCTGACAACCCCATGGAAGGACGAAAACTAGCTTTAGTGCCTTACAAACGATGGATGGAATACCATCGGTGGCAAGAACAACGCACCCCGCATTTACCTCCCAATCCCAATTTGAGCGAGATGTCCCAGTTACAACACGAATTGCAATCCTTGCTGGATCGCCAAGATTTGTCCGAAACAGAAAAATCTCAAAAGTACGGTCAACTCTTGCAAAGACTGCAACTCTTTCACCAGAAAGCTTTAGACGAAACAGCTTTACCCACTCTGAAAGATTTTAAGACCTTGATGAAAAGTCCAGCACCATCACCAGTACCAGTACCAGTACCACCAGTACCCGTGACCAAGACAGAAAAAGGAAAAGAAGAAGAAGAAGAAGGGTTTCAAACTCCACCAGAAAAAGTACGCAAGTTAACAACACCACCTACCTCCAGAATTGGATGGATTAAAAAGATGATGGCCACCCCTTCTTCCTCACAAGAGAAAAAGAAAGTGAAGACAGAAGTGAAGACAGAAGTGAAACAAGAACCGATATCCCCTGCTCAGACATCCTCCTCCTCTTCGACACCTATTGCTGGCCGCACACGCAAAGCCTTGCAATCCAAGAAAATACCCCAAGAGAAAAAGAGTAGCCTCTTCCAAGAGTGGGTGCCTTATTAAGACACCAATCAACACAAAAAAATGGAAAAAGTCTTAGCTAGCATTTACTACGATCCCTCCCATCCTGCAGGTTACGCAGGAGTTCAAAAATTGTATCGTGCTGCCAAAACGCGACTGAAAAGTCTCCGTTTACCTCAAGTGCAACGATGGTTACAAGAACAAGCTACCTACACTTTACACAAACCCATTCGACGCAAGTTTGCCAGAAGTCGCACCCGAGTGGAAGGCATCGATCATCAATGGCAAGCCGATTTAGCCGATGTCTCTCATTTGGCCAGCTACAATCGTGGTTACAAATATTTGTTTTGTGTCATCGACGTCTTTTCCAAATTTGCCTGGGTCGTACCCTTGACTTCCAAATCCAGCAGCGAGTTAGTGCGAGCCCTGCAACGGGTGTTGAAAAAAAGCGGTCGTCGCCCTCTTCGATGGCAAACGGACAAAGGCACCGAATTTCTGAACCAAGCTTTCCAAAAAGAATTAAAGAAACGTGACATTCATTTTTTTACCACCGAGAATCCCGAAACCAAAGCCAGCATCGTGGAACGTTTTCAACGCACTTTGAAAGAACGCATGTGGAAATATTTTACGCATCACCACACTCTGAAGTACATCGACATCTTACCGCACCTGGTGCAAGCGTACAACCAATCTTACCATCGAAGCATCGGACGTGCCCCGCAAGACGTGACTCCCGACAACGAAGTGATGGTGTTCGAGCGCCTGTTCGGTACGTCCCCGACGAGGGCTGTCCTCAAGAAAAGTGGAGAGTTGACCGTAGGAGATTGGGTGCGCATTGGCAAAACCAAACGCACTTTCGACAAAGGTTACTTACCTAACTGGACGACCGAACTGTTTCGCGTCACTGGACGAGTACATGGCCGTCATCCTGCCGTCTATAAATTGGAAGACATGAACGGAGAAGTGCTCAAAGGAACGTTTTATTTGCCCGAGTTACAACGTGTCACCAAAAAAGAAGACGACGTGTACGACATCGAAAGCATTCTCGAACGCAGAACCCGTAAAGTGGGCAAACGACGTGTCAAAGAAGTCAAAGTACGTTGGAAAGGATATCCACCCAGTTTTGATTCTTGGATCGACGCTTCGCAAGTCATCGACTATAAAAAGAAGAAGTGACCATCATGCCCTTTCACACATCAGACGCAGCTACGTCGACCAGTCCTTCTTCCCCTAGTTCTTCTGTGCAAGATTTACAAAAACAACCCTTGTGGGTGTGGTGTGGAGAACGTGTGCCTAAAACGCAAATCGTCTTTTTCTGCCAAATCTTCGTGGTGTATTGTGTCATCGGGGCAGCCATCGCCAATTTGAGTTTGCAACAAGGAGACAAACAATTGTGGACCATTTTATTGAGCAGTTGCATCGGTTACCTGCTTCCCAATCCCTCCCTGAAATTCTCCTCGAACGGGAACGTTGTGTCCAGTGCCAGTGCCAGTCACCACTCCAACAACCACAACCAGAACCCCATTTTGGGCGGAGACACACCTCTGACATCCACTAATATTCCCTCGGACAACCACAGAACTCTGGAATTATGAGTCACCAAAACCAATTTTACTTAACCTTACCCAGTGACAGTTCCATGGAGGTGTTTCCCAACAACACGTTGTGCTGTTACACGGCCAAATTACCTCAAGCCATCCCCTTAGATCACGAAGCCCATTGGGAAGTGGCTTTAGTAGAAATGATTCACCCGACCCAAGTCCTCAATGTCGTTGTCAATCAAAATACATTTGATGTGGAAGTTTATGACGAACAAATACAACAGTGGATGGATACCCATAGCAAATATAAGCATAAAAGCCCTAGCACAAAAAATCTAAAGTACACCACCTATCACTTGTTCATTCCCCAAGGGTATTATTTTAGTGGTCAACATTTGGTCAACACCATAGCCACCAGGTTTAATGGCGTGTTTGGGGAAGCTTTTAAGAATGTCAAGAACAAAACTGTCACCCTGGAATACCACAAAACAGCTCGTCGCTTCCTGATAAAATTTCCTGAGGATAAAATCATGGGTTTCCATTTTTGTGATGAATTGTTTGACATGTTGGGCGGTGACATGGAGATGAGGAAGAGAGTAGAACAACAAAAAAAAACCCCCGAATTATCAATCATTTACGACAACGAGTCTTTTGGCCAGTATTTTCGTACCCCGGTAGAACTGAACCAAGGACAGAATTTGATGTTCGTGTATTCCGATGTGGTGGAATACAACGTGGTGGGACACACCTCCGTACCGTTACTGCGTGTCATTCCTTTCAAAGTGGATTCTGCCGCAAACGCTGACGAGGAAGGTGGAAACACTTACCACGTCCACCGCGAATTTGTCCATCCTCACTATTTGCCGGTCAGCAAGTCGTATTTGGACACGGTCAACATTACTATAAAAGGAGATCTGGGACAAAATATTCCATTCACCAAAGGAAAAGTCACGGTGAAACTCCATTTTCGAAAACGGTTCTCTCACGACTCGTAAGCAAGTCATGTATCCAGTGTACCGAGGGGTGGCTCGACAGCGAGGACACGGTTTAGGAGATATGTTAAAATCGGCCTTTCGTTCGGTGGCCCCGGTGTTGAAACCGATGGTGACACGCGGATTGCACGCCTTGAAAGATGCGGCACTGACGCAAGGCAAAGAATTTCTCCAAAATGTCATCATCGACAAACAAAACCCTAAAGAAGCCTTCATGAGGGCAGGCAAAAATGTCTTGCTGCAAACGGGCAAAGACATTTTGGGCCGACGAGACACACCTATAAATGCCCTGCACGCTACCGAGTCAGGCATTCAGCAAGGACAAGGCAGAAAGAGACGAAGAAGAAAACACCCTTTCACCAGACTTCAAGCGAGAAAGGCCAAGAAAAGAAGAACCGTTCGAGACTTAGACGTTTTCGATTATTGAGACACAGAACAAAAAAAAATGATGCACCGAGAGTCTTGCGCTTGTTCCAAGACGGAACTGGATCTGTTTGCCATGCCCCCCACCATGATGACCATGCAAGAATCTCAGTGGGTGGAATTTCACCCCGTCTCCTCATTGACCGATTCCGCTCCCATCGAGTTTGAAATCAAAGGACAGCCCGAAGATTACATCGATCTGAATAGCAGTTACTTGTACCTGAAAGTCAAAATTCTAGATAAGACTGGAGGTCCTATAGACACTGAAGCAGTAGCTCCCGTCAACAATTTCATGCATTCCTTGTTCAGTGGAGTGGACTTGTACTTGAATAACAAACTGGTCAGTAGCAGCATGGATACTTACCCTTATCGTGCCTACCTGGAAAATCTCTTGACGTACGGAATAGATGCCAAGAACACTCATCTCAATTCCTGTGTAGTATGGGAAGCTGACGAAACAGGCGAGTTTGAAACATTCGATATTGATCCAGCAGCCAAAAAAAACAATGCGGGATTTATAGAACGAAGAGACAGAATCAAAGATGGACAGAGTTTAGAACTGATGGACCGTTTGCATTTGGACATGTGGTTGCAAGAGAAATATTTGCTAAACGGAGTGAATGTTCGCCTGAGACTGAATCGGAGCAGTTCCGCTTTCCATTTATTGGGTAATGCTGACGAGTACAAAACCAAAATCCTAGAAGCCAGACTGTACGTACGCCGTGTGGAAGTGTTACCTAAAGTGGGAAACGACATCAGTCAGACGTTGAGCAGAACGACCGCCAAGTATCCCATACGACGCGTGGAAGTGAAAACCTTCACCATTCCCAAGGGACAGCGATCCATGATCGAAGATCATCTATTCCAAGGACAGTTACCCAAACGTTTGATCGTTGGTATGGTCGAGAATACAGCCTTCAACGGAGCTGCCGAAAAAAATCCTTTCAACTTTGAACACTTTGACGTGTCTAAGATCGAAGTCAGTCGCGATGGCAAGACCTTGTGTACCCGACCTTTCGAACCTGACTTTAAAAACAAGAATTACTTGAGATCGTACTTGTCCTTGTACGAAGCCACCGGTCAGTTAGGAACCAACACCAGTCACGGTATTACGTACGAAGATTATGCAGGAGGCTATGCTTTGTGGGTGTTTGATTTCACTCCAGACCAAGGCAGCGACGAGGGACATTTCCACCCTATAAAATCCGGCCAGATTCGTGTGGAACTTCAGTTTGCAAATCCTCTGCCAGAGACAGTGAACGTCATCCTGTATGCAGAATTCGATAATACCATAGAAATCAACAGTTTGAGAGAAGTCATTCTAGATTACTAGAAGTCATGGAAGATTGTTATCCCTCTTTACCTAGTGGAGAAACTTTGGAGATGAAATGTGAGGAGACCGTGGAAGGAGAAGAATCTCAAGACAAAGAAGATATCATGATGAAGTCGAGATGGCCAGAACAAGAAGCCCATTTAGTCTCCTGTTTTGCCAAACACTTGGTCGACAAAATGACGGAATTGATCAAGAAAAATTGCTATGGATGTCAAAACGATCATCCCAGTCAAATTCAACACGATAAATGCCTGATGTTAAGTCAAGAAGAAAAATTGGACGAGTATCTGGACGAAGCTTGGAGTCTCATCTCGAACAAAGACGTGTTGCACCAGTGGTATAAAGACTTGCGTGAACATTCTTGTCCACCATTAACCACTCAAGAGATCCATCGTATCGAAGCTCTCCTGAATCAGAGTGAGGAAACAGAACGAATAACCGTTTATTCGTCAGACATTTTCAAGCAAAAAGTCAGGATCGAATTGACGACTTATTATTACCTGTGAAGAAGAAGAAAACAAACACAAATCAATGGATACCTGGGAACTTTATTACCTTTTGAACCACAGTTCGTATACGTCTTCTTGGAATCCTGTCGTCTGTGCTAAAGATGAACTCCCTCATCGCAAACCTAAAGACCATCAAGCTTACGTGATCAACACGGACGACAGTCATCTCCCAGGAACCCACTGGGTAGCCGTCTACTTTCCTCAAGAAGGCTGTGTGGAATATTTCGATTCGTACGGATTGCCGCCTTTGGAAGACGATATCATCGACTTTATGAGAAGAAATGCTCAAACCACCCGATTCAATAATGTGAAATTACAAGGCACAGATTCCTTGGTGTGTGGACAGTACTGTGTGTATTTTCTGCATCATCGCAGCCTGGGCTATTCCTTAGAACATTTAGTGACTCATTTTGATCCTCGTTCTTCTGCTAGAAACGATGTGAAAGTAGATCGATGGTTTTGTGACCATTATGCTTATCTTTTGTCTCAAGCTAGGAAACGTAGTGTCCATCAATGGCCTAATGATTTCCAACAGTGGAAATCACAATTTCATTCACAACGTTGTCAGCCCTGTTTAAAGTAGAGTGTGAATTGAGAAAAAAATGTTTGTGATTTGAAAAAAATGTTTGATGTTATAGTGTTATATTATTGTTAAAAATGTTAGAGTTGTTGTTTAGTGTTAAGTGATTTTTGAATAAAAAATGTTGTGTTTAGAAAAAAATGCCTTTGTCTTTTGTTTAGCTATAAGAATGTTGGATTGATGCTCTTTCATTTCTTACTATCCCTCTCATGAACGTTGCGGCTCGAAAACCGTGTGGGGGATGTTTTCCTTCACGTCCGCGCTTTAACTTTAAGAACCGGGTTGTTCCCAGTCTAGCCATCCATTGTCGACTCATCCTCCTAAGAAGATGTGCTCCAAACTAGCTAAGCTCAACGAAGCCTACGTGAATCTGCATAGGGTCAGACACAGTCTGATACCGAAACCAGAAGAAATAGAGAATGTGAGAATGTTAAAAATCACTGAAGACCTGATAGAAGAGCTCTTCAGAGAAGAAATGAACAGGGAGAAAGAAGAATGGACAGAGAAGTACAGACTTCAGAGACAACAGCAACAGCAGCAACAGCAGCAGCAACAACAGCAACAGCAGCAGCAGCAGCAGCAACCTGAAGCTGACAGAGGCTTTGTCGATTGTCGTATCGACACCAAAGAATTCTTCTTCTCTTTCCGAAGAAGCAGACCTATCGCCAGAAAGTCTATCCTCAGAGGACATCGCATTCTTAGAAACTAAAAAAGAATGCCATAGCAAAACAAAAAAACAGCCCTTTTCAGGGCTACCCAATACTCAAGAAAAGAAATAACGATCGATTTGCCAATGTGTGTAGGTAGAGTAGTGTGAATATAAACACTAACTCTTTATTAATAGTGGAAGTGTATGTGTTTGTGTGTTTGTGTTTATAAGTGATAAAGTAGGTTGGTGTGGATAGTAGATTAAAATGATGTTAGTTTTTTTTGGGCTGTTTGAGGTGTATATTTGGGGTTAGATTGGATTGCTTTGCGTATGTGGATAGTCTATTGAAGTGATGGGTAGCATAAAAAAGTGAGTGAGTGTTTCTTTTAGGTCCGTGCGTTGTTGTTTTTTGGTCATGATCTAGGTAAGATGAATTTTATGTTATTAGGGGGATGTTTTCCTTCACGTACGCGCTTTCAGTATAAATTGAAACTCGTTCGGCAGTCCAGCTACCCTTGTTGATTGATCAACACAGCCAGAAGAATGAACACGAGAAACTGTTGGAGCTTCATGTGCATCTGGAATATGCCAGGCGCATATTAAATGAACTGGCCGCGGAAGCCATTGTAGAGGAGGGAAGGGTAAGAGAGGAGGAAAGAAGAAAGAAAGAAGAGGAGGAGAGAAGATATAAAGAAGAAGAAGAAAGAAGATATAAAGAGGAAAGAAGAAACAAAGAAGAGGAGGAAAAGGAGAGAAGAAATTTCAAAATCCCAGAGAGCGAAAATTGGGATTCTGAAGCGACATATCCTGCCTCTGCTCTCTGCCCCCAAAAGGTAAAAAGTAACTGGGGGATAAGATGTGTATGTGGCGCCAGGCCTGGAAGGTGCCACCATTAACCAGGTGTCCATGAAGTTCCAAACAAAAACAGCCCTTTTCAGGGCTACCCAATACTCTAGAAAAGAAATAACTATTAATTTGCCAATGTGTGTAGGTAGAGTAGTGTGTATATAAACACTAACTCTTATTTCAGATAGTGTGAGGGTATGAGTTTGTGTGTTTGTGTGTTTGTGTTTGTAAGAGCTCAGGTATGTTATTGTGAATAGTAGATTATGGGTTTCTTAGCGTATGTGAAGAGTATAGTTAGGGTTTTATTATATGAAATGAGAAAGTAGGGGATGTTTTCCTTCACGTACGCGCGATGTTGGGTCATCATCTAGGTAAGATCCATTTTATGTTTTAGGGGGATGTTTTCCTTCACGTTCGCGCTTTTCGTATAAGAACCCACAGTGCTCGTTGTTCAAACCATTCTGCAAAGAATACAAAGAAGATGGCTTCTAACCAAATGGACAAAATGGAAAAATTGCAAAACGTTCTCGACAATTTAGGAATGATAGAGCAAATGTTGGTTAACCTAAACGAGGATCACTATTCATATAGTCCCCATCGAGTGAAGATGGAGATAAACAATTTACGAAAAATGAAGGTAATCATCAGTGATCTGTTGAAAGAAATAAAGGAGGAAAAGGAGGATGAAGAGGAAATGATAAGGATGAGAGAATGGAATGAAAAAATTGAAAAAGAAGAAGAAAATGAAAAGAGGAAGAAAGAAGAGGAGGAAGAGAAAAAAGAAGAGGAGAAGAAAAAAAAGAAAGAGAAGAAGAGTGTAGGAGATAAAATAAGAACTTGGTGGAGGAAAAGAAGAAATTAGAAGCAGAAGAAAACCCAAAGGCCCTTTTCAGGGCCAGCCATATTTCTCGAAAAGAGATAGCCTTTCAATTGCCTACCCCTTTTTAAAAAAAAATTTTTTAAAAAAAATCCCAAAAGCCCAAACTCTATTCCCCATGTTAATTTCCCTTGTCGCTAGACAGACCCACACTATAGTTCCATGTTAAATTCCCCTTGTCGCTAGAGTGGCCCACGATTTTTCTCCATGTTAAATTTCCATTGTCGCTAGAGTGGCCCAGGGGGGTCTGTAATGCTAATTCCCATTGTCGCTACGGTGGCCCTATTCACTACTGTTATACCATCAGTCTGAATAAGTTATGTGCTCTTTCTGTCGATTCCCTATTGGCCAATAATCAGTGTGAATAATTAATTTACTCTTTTTGCCTAATGTCAAATAAGCGTTAGGCTGTACCGGAATATCAGGAAAACTGCTATCTGTACAAATATACATATAACTCCACGAGCAAATACAAGTGTTGTGAATAAAGACGAGTATTTATTTTAATAAGAACTATTAGTTAGGACAGATTTTAATTGTCGATGCTTGAAAAGCGATTGCGAACCAGAAAGAAACAAAATCATTTTGTATGTGCATTTTAAAGGGGGATTTTTTGTACTGTCGATGATACGTCTTTCATTTGTAGATGGGTGTTCCTTATGTAAACAAATGTTGTACGAGTTAGCACAGTGGTAAGCTTTCCGGAGTCCCTACTGTAACGCTGCGGGTTTGAATCCTGCCATCGGATCAGCCTGTGTCGTCTACACTGGTGTGCCCCTGGGAACCCTAGTTGCCATGGCATTGAATAATCTACTTGTGTTGATTTGCCGTGAAGCTCCAAACAGAACCAAGTTAGGTCTGATTTTCTTTCATAATGATCAAATGTCTTAGAGATGAATAAATGCCAGTAATATAGTGAGTTCAAAATATTAGTTAAGTGGCAATAAATAGAAATAAGCACCAACTCTTGAAGATGGGAATATCGTTGTACTACATGCTCTGAATCGCCCCACCGTCAATGCGTTTTATAAAGTTGATCGATTTCCACATATCTTTATTTCAGCGAAGTCCCAAAAATATTCTTTACCTACTGGGATATAATTGACAAGATCTGAAACCCAAACTAACACCGATATTGTGCATGAATACTAGAAACGGGTCAAAAACCTTCAGTGATAACTTTTAAAATTAAGAGTGTTATTAAAATAAATAAATGCTTACAACATTTAATTACCTGAAAGTAATATACTGCCATGCAAGTTTTGGATTCTACTGACAGTAGTTTTGCCGCTCCATATCATACAGCTGCTTGATTCATATCTTACAGCTGCTTGATTTGGAGAGGCACGACATGTATGATATGAATATGACTTTCAAACTTTGTCAAAGAAAAATGCACGAATTTATATATCGGAATAACAGTGTTATAACTTTGAGCTAAAATGTTTGAAATGCATACATTACATAAATAACAGTTGTAGTCAGGACTGATTTAACTCAATGTTTCATGTGAAAGACACCACCTATAATTTTGGATTTTTTAAAATTATTGACAGCTGTTACAGTTTGGTTGTAATAAGATCTGCCAAATGTATATAATAACTACGATGCTATTGGAAACCTACTGAAAAGTTAGCAATGCATCTTTAAATTGTATTTCAATAACTTCCTGCAAGATAATCGGGCACTGCCTGCCTATGGTTATATTCAGCTGTTTCATTCATATCCTAGCAGGGAGAGACAATGCTTCTATGCGGCGTTATGACTGGAAAAGTCCACTAGAAAGGGGCGTTTATAGCAGGGTAGACGTTCACTGTGATGTAAATACTGATTGTGAAATGGAATTCGTCGATATATATATATATATATATATATATATATATATATATATATGTTTACCTTCAGTATGCTTAATTTGGAATGGTGTAAATATGAAGAGTATTTTTTTTTCCTTTTACAAGAGGCTCAGAGAAACATCCCTCTTTATATGCTCTTGTTTTCCCTATTAGCATAAGTGTTTGCTTACGAAAGAAACACATTCTAATACTTGTTGCATTATGTGTCAACCATGATAGAATCAAAGAGGAAAACGCATTAAGGAAAATCTTTGATTGTGAAACTGGGTTCATAAACAAACATTAGACGGCTATGTAAATACCGTACATTTAATTTTAATAACGTTTATATCTTTATGTGTAACAAAACTCAGCATACTAAGTATTACTATATTTCGGATTCTGGCCTGATGTGGGTATTTCATTTAGTAGATCATCAAACGTCTCTTCTAAAATGCTTATTATTGAACTGATGCGTTCAGTGTACTGTAAATGCTGACTGCTGCATCTCTGCGTTTTAAATCCAGCTGCACAATTAGCAAAAGCGGACCGAAATCGTCGCTAGCCAGGATCATTGATCCGGATTGACCCTGCGCATGTGTTGCAGTCAAAGCAGTATCTGCCGTGTCACTATCTGATTGGATGAATCTCAAAGAAACTGATCCAGTCAGATTAATTGTTACAATAACCCAGAAAGAAAATATATGAACATAGAACACAATTAATTTTACTATATGTTCTCTACATTTGTTTCTCAGTACTGACCTTTCCACTGTGTGACAATCAATGCAAATCATATGTTAATCTAAAATATCTTCAAAGATGACTTCATGGTGAAGTTCTCGTCAAAAGTTGACCTGCTCTTTTTTGAGATGCTGGACTGTCAACAGAGCAGCATGTAAACAGAACACAGATTTTACTTCCGGATCATCACCAAGGCCTTATTACTCACTGTGCACTGTCGCCGAAATACATACAGACACCAACACCATGAGCTCATATTATCAAGAATAAACAATTACCTTTAAATACCTACCAAATATGCATAAATAAAGCTCATCACCACCAAAAGGAAAGAGGAAAAAATGTTCGAAAAATAGACTAGAACTACATTCATGGGTAATGAACTGGAAGTACTAATTGTGACCCTATTCCATATGCGTATAATTACAGCAGCCTCTATAGACAAAGAAAAGTGCCCAGAAAAATTTAATCCAATTAAAGCCTGTCATAAACGTTTATCTTTCACGTCAAGGTTTGTGGACATCATTGGAAACACCATATAGAAAAGACTGTTTTGGCTACCTCATGTACGGTGATCGAAATGAAACGAAGTTGAATAATGATCTCTGACCGTCATGTTGGTACGACATGTATAGTTTTGCTTCGTTTTTACTCAGTCGGTCGAAGATCCAGTTCATCGTACACTAATACGAATGGGATCCAGTCAATGAATCAAATTTATAAGGTTTCTACAATTGTAAACTCTAAAGGAACAGCAAAAATTTTTTCTTTAAAAGATAAACTTAAAAACGAACTCTCTGGTCGCAACTAGTAAGGCCTATACTGTAGTCGTTAACATTGATATAGTTATTTTCAATGTACATGCTGGTACTATTATACAGACAAGAAAACACGCTTGCCCAGTCGCACCATAATCACTGTAAAGTTTTGAGAAAATGTGCAGTTTTCATTAGAATCCGGTATCTTCAGCAGCAGGGGGGGCGAATCCGACATTTTGTCCAAACGTCATTTGGCTTAATTAATACTTTCTGCACTCAGCGGATCCGGTGTCGTCAGCGCCCGGTAAAAAAAAAAAAAACGACGTCGTCGTCGTTGTCATCGTCGAGGGGCCAAATCGACAATTGTCCGGACGTCATTTGGTTTAATTAATACCTTCTGCGCGCCGATCCCAGCGTCGTCAGCGTCCGGTAAACACAGCGACGACCGCGTCGATGTCATCGCCCCCCCCTGCTGCTTGCAATTTAACCGAATATTTGGTCAAGTCCGATACGATATCGTGTCCGAGGGTCATGTAAATTTATCGTTACAAATCCATGTGGGGTCGACTGAGCATGACTAAAAAAGTTTCGAAAAACATTAAAGTCCATGTCACCGCCGCACCATGTCTGCCAAATATTTCGTAGCGTGTGTGTATCAACGCCGTTGAATACAGCAAGAATATTGCAGTTGTCTCTGATTACTTTTGGAATCTGAGTATACCGTTGAGTGACATATATCACGTCAGTGTTTTTATGCCTGCCTCTGGAAAATATCCTAGCTGGGTTCTTTTGATTGTCTAACATAACATCATCGTACACGACTAGATTGTTAACGTCGCCATCAATATCATCGATACCTGGTGCATCATTGATATCCGTAATAAACTCAATAACATTTTTTTTAGCGATCGCTGATGCATTCTCGTTGAAATCTTTCAACACCTCGTAGCATCGTTGATCATCTACGCTAGGAGCAACCAAATACAACTTATCCCACTTCATCCATCTCATTATTAAATTAAGTAACAATTGCGTCTTGCCGGATCCAGATGGTCCGATGATAATCATCCGGATCGAGTTTGGTAGCGCTGCAACATGCTTAACTGGTTCTCTTGTTTTAGTCGCTGAAAAGTCAATTATATTCATGTCTCTATACATAAATTATGGATCTATATTGTGTGAAGTGTAGAGTGCGTACTGGCACAAATGATATGACAACCGTTACAACAAGAAATAACAGATCGGCGCTTACTGGTAAGTGTGTACAATGCGGTACAAAGAAATTTAGATTTATTTCTATTAAACCCGGGGATGTTTTAAAAAAAAGCGAGGAGGTGATATTGCAGCCAAGTTATCAAAACTCCCCGGAACCCCGTGGGCAAAGTATCCAGGAGAAAAGCACCTTCCAGGATATAGCTACTGTGGCCCCGGAACACGATTAGATATCAGACTCGATGATCAAAATCAGCCCAAACCCGGTGAGTATCCAATAAATGCTATCGATAAGGCGTGTCATGCTCATGATGTTGCTTACAAAAGTAGCGATCTGCAACAGCGTCATATCGCGGACGTAAAATTAATTCACGCGCTAAATGCTATTCCTGATAAATCCTTCAAAGAAAAATTGGCCTCATGGTTAGTAAAATCGGCTATGAAAGGTAAATTAATGGTGGGCGCTGGTAATTAATAACAACATGGAATCCATCTATTATTCTCCGAGAGGATACTGGAAGGGGAAGGCCGCAATTGGTAAGCTTGCAAGCGCTGCAAAGGTAACAAAGGCCACTGCGGCTAATTGGTTATCCAAACAGGCTATATGGCAAATCTATCTACCACTGCCTAAACAAATCAACTTTTCGCGCTTTGATGTCAGCGTACCTAATGAAGTTCATCAGGCTGATATACTATTTCTGCCGCATGACAACGGTTACAAATACGCGCTAACCGTAGTTGATGTTGCGAGTCGATATAAACAAGCGGAGCCGTTAAAAACAAAGTCAGCAACTGAAGTAGCCGATGCGTTTGAGCGGATTTATCGAAGAGGTCCTCTGCGCTGGCCAAATCTATTACAAGTTGATCCCGGTAGTGAATTTCGCGGCGCTGTTTTATCAACGCTGAAACATCATAGCGTCGCGGTACGACGAGGTCATACTGCGCTACATCGTGATCAGGCAATTGTTGAACGATTCAATCGGACTCTTGCTGAACGGTTATTTGGGTATCAATACGCGAAGGAATTCATCCAAGAAAAACGATCTCGTGAATGGGTCAAAAGGTTGCCAGGCGTAATTGCCGCGTTAAATAACGAGATTACCCGAGCAATCAACATGAAGCCCAGCGACGCGATTAAATACGAGTATATACCCGGAAGATCAAAAATAGATAGCGTTTCCAAGCCGATTCTCGGCGATGTTACCGTGAGATATCTGTATGAACCAGGAGAGCTTGAAGGCGGTAAAAAAAGAGCTACTGATCCTATTTGGAGTGTTACCACACATAACATATCAACGATAACACGATCAACTGGTAGACCACCGATCTATAGACTGGATTCAACTGCCCCACAGCGGGGGTTTACACGCGAGCAACTACAAGTGATACCTGACAATACTCAATTGCCCCCGCGTGGTCTTAACTAGCGCCGTTGCGTCTATTACACTCAAGACAGGTCAACCTCACATTGTTTTTGACATGACCGAGACTGTTATCGATCCTGTCCACGGTAAATTGGCGAGCGTCTTTATCCGAATAACGCCAACTCATTATACAATTACAACTCGCGCAGTGATTATTCTGTTGTTGTCGTAATGCAATTATTAATTCGGCATCAATATCAAAACGCCGCTGTTTTTTTTTATCCTGTTGGCGGTAACCCGAGAGTTTTCTATCAATGACGCTTGCATCGATGATGTCGTTGGTGACTTTGTCGGTGACTCCGTCACTGACTCCGTCAATAACAATTCTTCGAAGCTGATTTATCCTCCGTACTCTGGACACTGCAAGATAGACTAGATTTGACCATTCGATGCGATTATCAACTATCCAAACAATTGTGTCCTTGATGGTTAGTCCCTGCGAGGAATGTATTGTTGTTGCGTATCCTAGCGTCCACGGGGATTTATCAGCACGTAGCGCGTCCTCAACGACGCTGATATCAACGAGCACGATATCATTCAGCACGAGAATTTGTTTTTTTGTCCCCGACGCTGTCGGGGGCGGGATTTCAACTTCAATGTTCTGCCGCCGTGTGTCCGCGGGTCTATAACATAACGGCACTGGACGCGTTGGAAACCTTTCCTTATGCAACGTAAACAACTTCCGCTGAAGTGTGTCCCTGACTATCTTTCTACTCGCTACAATCAAATCGTTTGGTCTCCATGTTTCCCAGAATTCATTTAACGGCGTTTCCGGAATCACCTCGCGGATTATTTCACATTGAACTCTATCCGGCTGTAATCTGATTAATTTTTTAACCTCGCGCAGTTGTTCATCAAGTGCCCGGTAATCAGTATCGGTTTCTTCATAATAGTCCACAAAACCCTTTAACCAATCATGTGGGCCCTCGCCGACAAATGGTGGTGGTTGGCCATGGTCGCCACACATGATCACCGCTGTATTCGCGAGCAGCAACCAATCAAGAAACATTTGTAAAACGTCTAACGAAACAGTACATATTTCATCCCAGATGATAACCTCAGGAATAAATTTTTCACCCATTCGATCAGGAGTCCACTCGCCACCGCTGTATCGAAAAAAGCTGTGATAAGTAACGGCGTCAACATTTCGTTGTTTTATCTCTCGCGCTAGTCTATGGGTCGGTGTAAGCACGATTATACTTGCCCGCGTTCGAAATAATTCAATTGCCCGAATCGGCTTTCCTGACCCGCCACAGCCGCTTAAATAAACCGTCTTGTGTCTACAAATTGGATCAGAACACGGTGGTGCATTAGACCATTCTGATAATTTATCACCGCGTAGGTAATTGTTTTCAACGGTAACATCTGCTGACGGGGAATAATCGCGTCGTACTTCATTTTTAATTCTCCATGTACCCCAACTCTCGTCCGGACTAGTAAACTCGGCTACGTTTTCCTTATACGCTACGTCAACATAAAACGAATCAACGGCTACTCTAACCGCGGTGTCGGGGAATCTATTTATCATCGAGAATAAATTGATAGCGGCGTAACCCAGCATAGACGCCCTCAAATGCGGGTATGCCGGGCTGTCTCCGTCGCTGTAGGTAACAACTGTACCCAACCTTGTTCCATTGGACAAGAAAGCTGTTTCGCAGTTCACGTATCTATTTTTCGCCACTGCGTCCTTGATTACGAAATCATATTCTGCGTCATCTATAATCAGCCGTGAGCAATATCGTTTGTAGTCGCAGTTTTTTCCACCTTGTGTGAACTTACCAATTATTCTTCTACCGAGATCTTTTGCCTCTCTGTTTCGTTGGTTAAATATCCTCCTGGACCATTCGATGATATATTCCTCGTCGGCATCGATGTGTTTTCTGGATTCGTCAATTATGCTATCTAGACGCTCCGGTTCTGGTAACCAGACTTCAGTCTGCGCTCGGTATGATATAATCGCGTCACTGACAATCAACGAAACTAGCATGCTACAATCAATCATATACCGTAGCAGCGCTATTGGCAACCACTTCTTTTCAGCCATGTATCTACCGATCCAAATATAGCAACAGCGATGAAGTCCTGCCGCGAACTCAAATGATACTACGCGAGCGAATCCGGTTAAATCAAAATCAGGCAGTGGTCCATTAATAGCAACACGAGTCATTTCATGTCTGGGGTGTCCAAATCGTTTGAAATACTCAGCGGCGGATCCATACCCGAGAAAACTCGCTGGATAACAGGCAACCATATCAACCGAGATCATAGCGTCGCGGTTGTATTCAGTGTTCCATAATCCACCGTGATAGTATTCCAAACAACTGGATTGTACATCCGGTAGAAATTCCCTGCGCGTTGGTCTCCACGCATTTTTCCTCGCTGCAACATGAGCCGCAACCGATGGAATCGTAAAACAATTTGTTAGCAGTTGTTCATCATGCTCTTCAAATTCCATGGCGGTTTTTTTCATCCTGTTGTGAAATGCTTCAGTGCGATATAATTCACCGTTTGGTCTTACAAACTGATCAAAGGTATCAGCGCTGCGAAGTAACCACACTGATACAGGGTCGTTTTTACACAAGTAGGCAATAGCATCAAATAGTTTCCTCTCCGCGAGAAAACCATCCTCTCCCAGGAATTTCCCCGGGATATACTTTACTGTTCTATCCCGTGGAAACATTGTGATCGCGGGCGTCCATGCGTGTTCGTTATGATCAATAATTTTGATTGGGGCTCCATTTGATTTGTACTTTGATTCGTATAATACTTCACCGGTTATCGTTGTAACGGTTATTGGAAATCTCAGCGATGTTTCTAATCTCGCTATGTCGCTGATGGTTGCTCCACGCTCTTTTACGGTTAGTTCCCACTGGTTGATTTTGCTACGTCGTAAATCAGTCAATTTGTTTCCTCGACAAGCATTTGTAAAATGCTCTATTACTCGTTCTGCTACACAATTTATCCCCGTTGACTGTCTCATTGGTTTCAGTTTTCCGATATCGGGTTTCTTATTTAACGGGTATATTCCATAAACAACTGCTGTTTCAGGATACGCTCGTTCATAGTATGGTCTGTCAATTCCGGTTAACAACCCCGGCTTGGAGTCGCGGCTGACAATGACTGTTTTCTTGTCGCTGAGAACTGGTTCAAATTTATCACGTATGATCCAATCACCTGATTCCACCCGGACAATAAATTTTACTCTGAAGAAATACTTTTTACCGTCAAGTTGTGATATTATCGTTGCTGCGCGGTTGTCGTTCATGGTAGCATCAACAACGTCATCAATTCGAAATGTTGACCAACTATGAGATGCACCATCACGCTTGAATTCATTGATACAATCGCGTATTTTACTCAACAGGGTTCTATCGTTTATTAACGCTTTTGGTGTGTCCTTGAGGACTCTATCGAGATTAAACCTAATATTTTTCCAGGGCTTAATTGCTGATAATCTCTCGAACTCATCCATATAATTAAAACAAGTATTTAAATGAAAGAATATAGTATAATGAATCACTGCAAATGGTTGATGATTGGGTCGACAACCCCGTGCAATAAATCATGTAGAGGCGAATTCTGCGGGTACCATTTACAAAGCGTTCGTAATGGTTCTCTTGGCCCCCTCCCGTGCTTGGTTTGCCACGTCGGTGTAAGAGGAAAATCGCAGTTGTGTATCAATTGTGGCGGAAAGCGATACAGAGAGTTAAAACGCTATTATGACAAGCGAATTAAAAACGCCGTCATTGACCCCACCGCTGACTTCGTCATTAAAACCCCCCAAGACTACGTTGAAAGATTTATAATTAAACCAAATAATAAATTAGACAAGTAGTATTATTATACAAATGGACCAAGAATTTCAGCCGCATCCCCTGCTCGTCAATTACGAGGCATCTCGCGACGGCATTGTTAGAAATTGTAGACTGAAGAAGCCGGTTGGTACCGTAAATAATCACGGGTATTTAATGTTTGGTGCCGGGGGGAAAATTTATCTTGTCCACAGGGTGGTATTTGAAGCATTTAACGGATTAATCGAGAATGGGCTTGTGATTGATCATATTAATAGTAATAAGACTGATAATTCTCTTACAAACCTGCAAGCCATCTCTCAGAGTGAAAACAATAAAAAAGGCCAAACTGGCAAGTTTTCAAAGCAAGCAAGGGGTGTTAAATCGTTTGATACATCAACACACGAAGAAAAAATATTTCAGTCGATGAATGAGGCAGGAAAATATTTCGATATTTATAGAGCCTCAGTTCGAGATGTTGCAGAGAATATAACTAAAACAGCGATCTCAAAAAAGACGGGCCACAGAATTCGATTTTCATATATAGATACGAAGTCACCGGCGC
Source organism: Sinohyriopsis cumingii (assembly GCA_028554795.2). Classification (NCBI taxonomy): domain Eukaryota; kingdom Metazoa; phylum Mollusca; class Bivalvia; order Unionida; family Unionidae; genus Sinohyriopsis; species Sinohyriopsis cumingii. The sequence goes on along the minus strand of CM068835.1, from coordinate 116,975,748 downwards.
CCATGGCGCTGACGAAGTCGCCATGACAGTGTGAAACGTTATTGTCTGTTCCGGAAGAAAACGAATTATTCAGTGTTGTTAAACACCTCGGGATTGATACGCGGGGTTCATTTTTTTTTTATTTAAAAATAAGATGTTTTATAAGAATAATGAATATCGAAGACATCAATAATATATTAGCCGAGATTTCAAAATTAAAAAATCAAGGAATTGAATTATCTGATGGTCTCGACAGCGAAAAAATATTATCCGATTATGAGATTATTAACGAACAATCGAAACGGGGGCGTTTCACCCTGGCCCGCGAGTACTTTTTTATAAAACGATTACAACATACGATCAATGAAAACCTGTACCACAATGACGCAAATGCATTCATTGGACTATTCACTGCCGTTGAAATAATACGAAAAAAACTCGGACGTGTTTATGAACGACGCCGGGAGATTTCTAGTAAGATCAAAAACATTAGAAGGATCATAGACGAAAACTCCGGCGGGAAATTAGAAATTGCGGAGCAATTGCAATAATGGTAGGCGAATCACTTACTACTCGGCTAGCCAGAGAGCGGCTAGCGGCGCTTAAAAAGTTCATACCGTTACGAGACAGGGTCCGAGAACAACTTCAAACGCGGCAGCAACTACAAACCGATTTTACTGTTGGAAGCGAACAACTCTTTGCCCCGGTAACTAAAGCGACCAAAGATGTTACGGCGGCAACTGTACCCGTCCTCGATGCGCTTGAAAAGATAGCGGCAGAGACAAAACAAACAAAAAGGTCTTTAGAAACACTCCCTGCAAAAATAGCGGCTGCTACAACACGGAGGTCACCACCACTCGCTATAACGGAACCACAAGAACCTTATGTTACAATGGCCGACGAAGAAGAACCAGGTGCTACCGCAAGAGAACCAGAAGAAGAAATACCGGAAGAAATACCGGAAGAAAAAGAGAAAAGGGGGAATATACCCCGTAATGTACTCAAGAAGAGCACAATAGATCAAATTAGAGGCTTCAGCAGCAGGGAAGAATTAATTGATTTTACTGCCTCTAATTTTGCCAAGAGCATACGAGATAAGGAGCATATCAATAGCGATTACGAGAAAAATATAAAGACGTTAAAGGATTGGACAAGAATAGTGTATTTAGCGAGTAAACACGAGAATGCATTACCACATCGTGGTGACCCCGATTACGACGCATTCCACAAGGAAGTTGAAAAAAGGGTAAAACTAAAAAAAGGAAAAGGATACTCTGTTGGTAAAGAATCCTACGGCGTTACCTGTCCTAACAGTGTTCTCAGTGATATATCACGGCTAGAGGTACTAATCGGAGGAAAACGAGCCGGAAATAACTCTCCGGAAATAATCAATGAGGCCGCTGATATTTGCAAGCGGTTATTTACGGGCGGTATCATGGACATTAGTGCGTATCGAACGCTCATAGACGAACTCGTGGATGATTAAAATTATCGTTTTTGTTAATTCTGACCGTTTTTTGCCATTTTTTGACTGTTTTTGGCCATTTTTTGACTGTTTTTGGCCATTTTTTGACTGTTTTTTGAGGGCAAAAACCCCAGGAAATCATTTAGAGAAAATCGATGTTTTTGCTGAAAAATCGAAAAAAAACGACTATAGGCAACAAAAAACGACCAAAAATGACTAGAAATCAAGAAAAAACCGGAAAAAAACCGGATTTTTATCGAGGGTAAGAACCCAAGGAAATTTTGATAAAATTTATTCCGGTTTTCCACACGGCGGTGGGAAGGGGGGGTCAATCACTGGTGATCACAATCACTAATTGAAAAACCGGTGTTTTTATAATAAAGATGATCATACACTACAACCACGATAAACCAGTACTCGTCTACGTGGTAAACTCGCGATTGCCTGTTTACCGCGCGTACTATGGAGATGGTCTCGGTAGCACCATTGCGGAGTTATTTACAAGAATGGCTCCAAAAGTAGCGCCGTTAGCCAAACAATTAGGAATGAAGGCTATTGATGTTATTCGTGATAAGGGTATTAGTGCTATTGGAGACGTTGCCGGAAAGGCGCTTTCAGCCGCGCGGGACAAACTAATGTCGTTGGTGAGGAGAAAAAAACAGAAACCACCGGTGATGCCATCAACGACGGTGATGCCTGCGAATGTCAGTAAAGTAATAAATAACGCCGTGGAAGAAAAATTAGAGTCGTTGGCGGCTCAGTCATCCACCAACGCGCCCATGAACACAATAGCGAGGGAGTGGTCTTAAACAGAATTCAAAGAATTTACGACGAAAAAATCGCAATTGAAAACATGAACATGATAAATAATAAAATGTTTGCGCGAACCGCTGATCCCGCGTTTGATATGGACGCCCCAGTGCGCAGGGATGATTCTGTCCGTGATTATCAATATTATTCTTATTATGCAGCGCAACCCGACCTACGATCGCGAATTGAACTTCAAGTCCAAGATACCAGTAAATATTTTTTGCCGTGTGAAGCGTTTATCGAAATTGAGGGAGAACTCGTGACAAATGCCGCCGATAATGCACCATACGCAGATGACAATCATGTTCGAGTTGGTTTCGTCAACAACGGTATCATGGCGTTATTTGAGAGCGCCAGATATCTTATTGACGGGCGAGAAATTGAATCAATAGAACGCGAGGTTGATGTTGCAACAACGATAATTGGGTTAGCGAGATATTCGGATGATTATACAAGATCGGCGGGCCCATCTATGATGTTTGCGAAGGACACCACCGATAACGCTGATCATTTTCAGTACATCAACGTGCTAGTAAAAGAAAGTACCACAATTGACCAGGATGAAGCAACCAATCCAGATCGCAGAGCAAAACCAGGCGCTAATTTCACTGTTATAAAAAGTCTTAACGATAATTACAATATGGGATTCGCAGCACGAGTAACAATGTTGCAAAGACCACGCCGAAAGTTTTCATGCGCGATTCCACTCCATCACATATTTGGATTCTGCAGAAATGTTAGAAAAGTTATCTATGGGGCCAAGCATACAATCGCGCTGACGCGAAGGGGCGATGATAACAATGCAATATGGCATGCTGCTGGCGTCGCTGCCGGTAAAGTCATTTTAACTAAAATGGCATTGTGGATGCCGGTGCTGACTCCATCAGTTACCACGGAAGCACGATTGTTATCATTTATGGAACAGGGAGGGAAATCGTTGTTGAGTTGGCTAGCGGTAACAACTGATGCTAAAGAGGATAATGTTGCTGATACGTTTACATGGCACCTGGCATCAAAACAGGGTGTTTCAACCCCGCGTCATATATTTGTTGCGTTACAGAATAGGAATCGATTGGGTGATCAAGAACGCAGCCATATGATATTTGATCAATTAGGAGTCAGGGATGTTTCGCTGAGAATAAACGGACAACAGGAACCATCCGAGGATATACAGCTTAATTACGGCGACAACCATGTCGCACGTGTGTACCATCGATTGCTTTCATATATGGGTCGTGATCAAAACGTCGACACCGGTTTGCAAATATCGCAACTTGATTTTAAAAACCTGTATCCGATTTATTATTTTTCGTTGGAGCATCTTGATTTAACGAGACAATCCGTCGTTGATATACACTTCCGAGCTCGTATAACCCCGGGTAATGTTAATTATAGAGCGGTTGCTGTCATTCTCAGCGATAAATCAATGCTGCTAGAAGGTGTTGGTGGACGAATGAGAATCATTGATGCACCAGTGGAAAACATGTAATTGAAAGCACAAACGCGTTTGCAATAAAATGTCGTATAGTGTCGTCAGTGTAGAGTTGACTGATGGTCAAGTCAAGAAATTACGATCAAAGTCGGCTAAGCAATGCGGGACCACAATAACGCTGAAGCCGTCGCAGATGGCGGGTGGTAATCATAAGATATCGTTGACGGCGCGTCAAATAAAACATTTCAATAATGCGATGAAGAATAAAAAGGGTGTTCAAATAGATTTTTCAGCCGCAGTGATTAAAAACATGGAAAAGACCGGTGGGATATTTCCGTTGTTAGCCGCGATTCCAGCGTTGATTGCCGCGGCCGCACCAGCAGTGGCGAAGGCGGCGGCGTTAGGAGCCGTTGGTACCGCGGCGGGGATGGCATTGAAGAAGGTAACCGGGAAAGGCTATAAAAAAAAACGACCCGTGGCCGGAAAGGGTCTAAGACTACCGGGAACTCCGTATTCATGGTACTCGGGAAAGGGTCTAAGACTACCGGGAACCGTTTATTGACTCAGGAGTCAATGACTCCCATGTCTAATTTTGATTTAATAGACGCCGCAAACGCGTTAGCGATAAAAAACTTCAGAGGTGTTTTTATGAGGGATCAATTACCGGCGGCACCAAGGAATATTGAAACCGGCATAATTAACCTCGATGGGTCCTCCGGAGCGGGAACTCATTGGGTTGCATACGCGATTGATCCGCGTGCGATCGTCTATTTTGATTCATACGGGTTAGCCCCGCCGAAAGAGTTCATGCGGTATATCCGGGCGTGTTCAGCCCGGGTTTTTTATTCCACGCTGCCAACACAGCAGTTAAGCGACCCGCCGATATGCGGCCGTGAGGTATTAAACGTACTCGCGGCGATTTCATCATCGCGGAAACCACCTCATGTGGTTGTAAACGAATACACTAGTGGGGTCGTAGAGGCCCGGCGGGTTAATTAGAAACGCTGTTTTTTTTTACAATAATAATGATTGATATCTGGGGGCGACCGGTTTCGGCGCTGAAGGAATCCACAGAAACGCCCGCCACCGATGACATAAAAAAACTAATCGAGGATGAAATCGCTGATACGTTGAATTTAACAAGTGTTGACCCAGGTGAAATAGTTGTATTTCAAGACCGCCAGGGTAAATTGAAATCCAGTAATGTGTCGCTGGATGACGTTTTAACACGACAGCGTGATGCCGCCGAGGACACTATCGCGTTGTATACCGGCGACGGACGACTCAAACGGGGTGAACATATATCGACGATAACATTAATCCGAGACGGTTTTACAACGCTGTCGGGCCAATTTTACATGTTACGAAAAAATGTTAACAGGATCGATGACAACTTTGATAAATTTTTTGGTAAAAAAAATACCAAACCGGATGAGATTACAATAACTGTAAATGATATTACTGCGTATGGACAGGAAATAAAAACAGTCAAAGCCGATGTTGCAGCGAACAAAAAAAATGTAGACGCGAATGGACAGGAAATAAAAACAATCAAAACTGATGTTGCAGAGAACAAGAGGAATATAGACGCGCATACAGGGGAAATAGTAACGCTCAAAACCGTGGTTGAAGCGAACAGAGGGAATATAGACACGCAGATAAGGAAAATAAATGCACTCGCTGTTAATACTGTAGTGAACAAAAGGAATATGGACGCGCATACAGGGGAAATAGGAACACTCATTCTAAGGTTACAGAGAACAAGAATAATATAGACGCGAGTCGGCGGGAAATAGAAATAATCAGAACTGATGTTGAAGCGATTAAAGACGGACTACCGAGAGTAGCAGAGCAATTCGAAAAAATAAAAATCCCTCATGAGAACATCATCAACACAGTATACACAATTCGGCATGGATCATTCGATTGGACTCCTACACAGAATACAGTAGATATCACCGCAACTGTTAAGGGCATTTATCGATTGACATTGATTTCGGCGATGCAGTTTAGTATATCATCGTCGAGTTCATCCGGGTTTAACAATACAGTGTCAACAATCATTGACAAGGATACAATTGAACGGTTTATAATTAAGGCCGTTGATAGCAGTCTATTTAGGACAAACATCACATGGTATGTGGAATTTGTAGCGAATCTAATTAATTAAAAACACTAGCCCTTTTAAAATAAAAATGACCACCAGGGTAATTGAATCAGAGGTATCACCGACGTCACATCAATATCGATTCGATACCGCAAAAGAATTCCCCGCGAATTTGAAAACGCTTTCCGAACAATACCGCGCAAAAATAAAAAAATACCGCAGAAAAATAACCACCATCGACGCGGTCGTGTACTCGGTGTCGGGTATAGTAGCCGGTACCGGTGTTATTTTATCCACGGTAACCACGATAGCCCCGATCGCTGTTCCAATTGCTATCTCCGCGATGACAACAATTGCTGAAGTCGCCAACGCAATCACTAAAAAGATATCATCGTGTTTTCAGAAAAAACTCGACGAGTATACAGTAAAACATCAAATAGTATCCGACGCGTACTCGAAATTATCCGGGTTGATCTCGTTATCGATTGATAATTTGTTCATATCCGATGTTGAATTCTCCACGATGGTCCAGTTGTATAGCTCCGCGATGTCAAAAATCGAGGATTTTCAACTGGAAGCCGGAACCACCTGGTTGTTGAAATTAGACACTAAAAACAACGAATAATAATAATGTCGCTGAACCCCGAAGGGTCTCAATTACTTCAGCGGATCGCGGAAAACACCACTCCGGTACAAACAAATATGATATCGATAACGTCAACGAAACCCGAATTCAGTGTGAACTTTTCATCACCGGTTCCAGTGAAGGAAATAGCGCTGGCAAAATTGCGAATATATCACAGTTGGCCTAATATCCGAGCGGACGCATTTAACGGACAACAACCTAATAACTCGCTGGTTTTTGCATGGACAAATAAACCCGATGGGACCCCAGACTGGAAGGAGGTTACAATACCAACTGGGTCATACCAAATAGAACAAATCAATAAAGAATTTCAACGCAGGATAAAATCGATCACAGGAAAAGAATCAAAAATCGCTATTACGGTTCATGAACCGACGTTATCGTCGACGATTGAAATAAGCACACCGGGGTATATGGTTGATATTTATAACAGTTCAATAAGAACCATACTAGGATGGCCTAAGAATCCATCTCATGAAATCCCCGCGGACAAGCAATCGTATCATGAGATTAATCCCAGTTATCGAGATAAATTATCTATTATGAAAAACGCATTATTACCCAGCGAGTTTATGTTTCAAGACAGGAATAACATGCAATGGTATTTTCAGTATGGGGAAACTCCTGAATTGCGCACCACATTCGCAATTAGTTTAAAGAATATCACTGATATGTTTGCCGAGATTAATCATTATTACCAATTACAACTAGAACAGCTACGGGAAACAAAAGAACGAAAACACGTTGAGGTGTTAAATCAACTTATATCAGACATGGAATATATCAATGAACGAATCGTTGAGACAATATCCGCTAACAGCGATGATAATAAACAACGATTCCTAACCGAGTTTAATATCACAGAAGCCGATTTACCCCATTTAAAGGTTCCAGGATACAACGCGCCAGAACTAAGAAAGTCTCTTAATGATTTTCTCGGTCCATCAACTTATATCCTCAAACACGATAACGGAGATGGTGTTAGGCATATTGCTCCATACAACGTAAATATTGCATCGGTGATAGCGATTAATCTAGTGTGTGATGTTATCGAAGGGAGTTACCAGGTGGATACCAAGCAATCAAATCAAGCTCAACAGGGGTATATCCTTTATTCGTTTTCACCAACAGCCCCTCCGGGATTTTTAATCGTTGAGAGTCCGATTAATCCGGTCTATATGCGATACCATAATCGGTTTTTAACGAGAATTAATTTCAGACTTACCGATCAGTCAAATAACCTAATTGATCTGCAAGAGGAGGAGTTAGTGATCACTCTGTTTGTAAGATCATAGCAGCAGGGGGGGGGCGATGACATCGACGCGGTCGTCGCTGTGTTTACCGGACGCTGACGACGCTGGGATCGGCGCGCAGAAGGTATTAATTAAACCAAATGACGTCCGGACAATTGTCGATTTGGCCCCTCGACGATGACAACGACGACGACGTCGTTTTTTTTTTACCGGGCGCTGACGACACCGGATCCGCTGAGTGCAGAAAGTATTAATTAAGCCAAATGACGTTTGGACAAAATGTCGGATTCGCCCCCCCCCCCCGCTGCTTCTTCTTTAAATCGAGATATTATCTGTATGTAAGGCGTTCAAGCAAAACTGAAATGGAGCTGATAAATATACATTACATGAAAATGCAAGATTTCAACCAGGATATAGTCAAAGATGGATTTTTTTAAAAATGTCGTTGAATATGAAACTGAGCTCATATACAGCAGAAGGGTATCAAGTATATTACATTTTAATAGCTTTCACAGTTTCAAATAATTTTCATCTTTATTAATGTGAACCATGATTGAGAGTTATGATTTAGTCGCTCCCTTGATACTAGGTAAGAATCCAATCCCAAACAATACAGTACTTCTCTCTCTCTCTCTCTCTCTCTCTCTCTCTCTCTCTCTCCATCTGGGCTCATTAATATACATAAGACGTTATATAAATACCGTACATTTCATTTTAATAACTTTTACATTCTGTTTTTTTTTTCTTGGTCTTTATTTATTCATGACATGTTCAAAGTCAAATTCGTAGTACTTTTAAAGCACATAATTGATGGCGTCAAGATCTAATTCGCAGCATTTTTAGGTGGCCGAATTTATGACTTTAAGATCTGACTCATAGCAGAGTCTTTAAAAATATCGTGAATCAGATTTTGAAGGCATAAGTTTGAGGCATGACTTTAAAAATGCATTGAATCAGATCTTAAAGTTCCAAATTCGAGGACTGGCTTTAAAGTCATAATATAACAATAAATACATGCATAATCCATTATGTTTAAATCAATGTTGTTATTGTGGGGTTTAACGCCGCTCTTTTTTGTTTTTAGCTCATTCAGACTTTCAGCAGCGAAGCTCGAAGATAGTATGAGTCAGCACATTATTGACAAATTAGAGACAGCTCTTTGCGTTGTTCATAAAAAAGTATTGTCTAATTAGCAACTAGTACGGGGCCCCGAGTGGCCGAGTAGTCTAAAGCGCTCTCCGTTACAGATCACTGCCATCTCACCTCTGTCTGCGTGGGTTCGTGTCTAGGATTAGGCCAATGTGGGTATGTGGCTCTTCCCGGGGTTTTCCCGGGTTCTTTCTCCACCATTTATACAGGCCGCCATGCATAGCCTATCGTGTGCTGAAAAATGGCGTTAAACCCTACAACACAACAACAACAGCAACTAGTACAATAAATGTTGCAGCACCTGTATAAAAAGGTGCCGTGCACCGTGACTCAGATGCAATGGTCGCATGTGCTGGGTAAAGTGCCGTGCGCTGATGCATAGCCCCAGGGTCGCGTGCGTCAGGGGCGTGTGCGATGTCCGATAAAATCTTGGCGCCAGTAGTACACAATACGTTAAGATCGTGCAAGATAGTAAAATGGAAGGCACAGATTCTGTTTTGAGAAAACTATATTGTAACACTTTCCTCGTGTCCTCGACCTGAAAACTTTGCGAAAGCACAACCGTTGAGGCCATCGAATGTACATGTAACTTGCTACATGGTGTTACTTCAGTAAGTAGTATCCAAGATGAAAGTCCTGAGCCATGTTTGCGAGCGCATGTGTTTACCATAGATAAATTATCAAATCAGACGAAATCCTTCTAGATGATACGTCCCCTTTTTGTTGTCTATTACAACTGTAAATGGTCCTGTCCACTTTGATTCCAGCTTCTCTCCTTTTCGATCATTTTTTTATCGTTTTGTTAAGCAGAATAAGGTCTTCTACTTTAAATAAATGTTTGCTAACTGCGGAATCAAGGAATTTCTATTGACTATTTAATGTTTGTTGAAGCTTCTTCTCTCGTGCAAAACAGATATACCAAGGCTTCACACCTAATACTCAGACAATTATCGTCTTGCCCATCACTGCATGTCGGTATATCTAACTGTATCTGCAATCATGCCCCTCTTCCGTACGCCAAGTAGAAGGGAGATGTTTTCTTGGCACATGTTCGGATGTCCTGTAAACGAACAGAACATATGATAACTTGCCTTTCTTTTCGTTTTGTCTTTTATTAACATAGCCAGACAGAATGTTGCACAGAAGACGTTTAAACCGTTCTGTATGGGTCCCGGCTTGTGGATGATACAATTTTATGTTAAATCCCCATATGTTTACGTAATATATCATTGAGATCGTTAAAATAAAACTATCTTCCTTGATCTGTGATCAACAAGTTGGGACAAACATGTCTCGCCACAAATCTAGTGAACAACTAAAGAACAATAACTGCAGTTTGTTCTGTAATTGCACTGGACGGCACTCGTTAAAAGTTAATTATATTGATATAAATAATGGACACAAAAAGCTAAACTTTATTTAGAAAAAAATGTTACAGTCCGAGTGAATATTGGAGAGGTGAAGCCGACGAGAAATAGTTAGCAAGTGCACTAAGATCATTCTCGGTTGGCCAAACAAGCGTTGTGGCAAAATACTTACCAGTGTCAAAAGAAGTTCACATAGTTGATTTGATGTCCAAATACCAAATGAGGTTCATCAAGATGATTTGTTGTTTCTTCACACGATGGTGTCCGTGATCAACAAGATCAACTGCATACCTTTAACCATTTTCAATATTGTCAGCATATATAAATCAACTGAGCCGTAGAATCAAAAGATTCTTAAAATTTTGCAGATGCACTCAAACGCATTAATAAACGACCGCCAGTTACATGGCCGCGATTGTTGCAAGCGTATCCTGGTAAATAATTGTTTGGGTCAGTTGCTGCGCTGTTGGCCAATCACAAGGGTCTAATTGTAAGTATGTGGGTTTTTCATAGTCAACTAATGTTCAGTCCAAATCAGTTCATAAATGATTTAAAGATTATGCGTGCCACGTATGCATTACTGAAATCGACTGTACAATCATCATATTCGACTCTCCATCTTTCACATTTTTCTAGCTAGACTTGGTTGTCTCCCTACATAATAAGAAATGTTTTGTCGGAAACTTGGATTCCAACCAGCCTAAAAATTGGATTCGAAACAGCGAACGTCTCTCTGATGGCACGGCGCATTTAGTTGTTTTTTGTTTGTTTTTTCTTTGATGGAACGGTGCGTTATTTGTTACGGCTATTGCTTGTGTCAATACTGTAAATGAAAACCATGTAGTTAGCGTTAAGAAAGCGTTTGAAAAGCACGTGATGGGCCTCTCACTTTTTGAGCTAATATCAGAAAATGAGCCATTACTAGTTTCGCTTCGTGTAATAGTCAGTATGGATAGTAATTATAGGCAGACCGGATACTTCCAGTTCTTTCGCTAGAAATATTCAGCTATTTTTTGATATTAGCAAATGAAATGTTGTTTTATCCTGGTACAGATTTTTTAGTATGTTGCTTGGTTGACAAATTATGGGGGATAAAGGCTGTGGCGTGTATCAGCGTCCCCAAAAGGGAAAAAGAAGCAAACTACCCAATCTGAAACTATTACTCCAGTCTTCCTGAACCCGTTCTTTTACATGCCTCATTGCTTAGATATTGTATAAGAGCTTGACAAGCTTAATGAAGAACCTCAAACATTTCAGAAGATATGAAGTATTAATACAATTTTCGATGACGACGGTCTGACCTAAAATGTTGAGTACACATCGAAAGCATTGATGTAAAATGTACCCTTGACCCTAAGGCCAAAATGTTGAATGAGCAATATGCAGAATGAATTGTCTTACTTTAATATTTAATCCATCCCGTGTATGAAGATAGTCCATCAAGGGATTTACGAAAAAGAAGTAAATGAAAAAGCTTTTGTCAAAACCTTATGCAAATGTTCTATGACCATTGGGTCATGGTACAAAGGCAGAATCAAACATGTTGCAGAATGAATTGTCTTACTTTAATATTTAATCCATCCCGTGTATGAAGATAGTCCATCAAGGGATTTACGAAAAAGAAGTAAATGAAAAAGCTTTTGTCAAAACCTTATGCAAATGTTCTATGACCATTGGGTCATGGTACAAAGGCAGAATCAAACATGTTGCAGAATGAATTGTCTTACTTTAATATTTAATCCATCCCGTGTATGAAGATAGTCCATCAAGGGATTTACGAAAAAGAAGTAAATGAAAAAGCTTTTGTCAAAACCTTATGCAAATGTTCTATGACCATTGGGTCATGGTACAAAGGCAGAATCAAACATGTTGCAGAATGAATTGTCTTACTTTAATATTTAATCCATCCCGTGTATGAAGATAGTCCATCAAGGGATTTACGAAAAAGAAGTAAATGAAAAAGCTTTTGTCAAAACCTTATGCAAATGTTCTATGACCATTGGGTCATGGTACAAAGGCAGAATCAAACATGTTGCAGAATGAATTGTCTTAGCTTTATAATGATTCCTCTAAGATAGGCAGATAATCCGCTAAGATATTTAGGAACTATAAGCAAATTAAACAAATTTATCAACAAAATTTATGCAAATTTTCTCTATGACAACGACTCAAAAGTATGAAGCACAAGTGTTACAGAATGAATGGTCTTTAGCTACATCCAAAGTATGAGGAAAATCCATCAATGGTTCAAGGAAATCGTAAGCCAATGAAAACTGTATAATATTCTGTCGATGCCATGACTTTAGAAAGTTGCTATATCTCATTTCCCCTCAATGTGGGGAAAACAAAATTGGGTAGATAACTCTGACAAGGTCCTAGTCATGATATAAATGCAAACCAAGTTTCACTCAGATATCTCAGACTGTTCAGAATGGATCAATGGCCACATTTTGCCTTACAAATGGTGATGATGCCCATTTTTACAGGACACATTTTCTAGCCATGACACAATGTATGACAGACTACATGAAGTTATCTTAAAAGGTTGAAGATATGTCAAGTGGATAAAAGTGTAACAGACACTTGAAGGAGCCGGTGTCATTATATCCGATAGTTTCATTTGCAGGGGTATAATAAGTAAAATGAAATATAATTCAACCAGATAAATGCAAGTGGTTAGAAGACCAAACTACAAACCTAATTTCAATGTAAGTTTCTTGTAACAAATCTGAGAACAATGCTACAGACAGGTAATAACCCCAAACTATTGATCTTATGAACACAGACACAAAAGCCTGATCTCTTTCTATCCATTTATTGAAAAATGTGCTAACAGTGGACTATGTACACATAATCATTACGAATGAAGAGAACATCAGTTAATTGCCACAGAAAACTGCTTAGGACTTTCTACAAAGTCAGTCACAAAGAGAGATGAAATTTGGCTTAGAGATAAAAATTACAGATTCAATGTGCAAATATATATTTTAGCAGATTTCAAGTCGGACCCATGGGACCATGGGACCAAAACCCAATCAAGCAACAACATACAAGTCATCCTTGGCATTGTAAAGAAATAGCATATGAAATGTTTATGGACGTGAAAATCATATTTATGTTATTTTATGTGGAACTGAAAAGCAGATTAGAGACCAAACAACATCAATACAATAATACAAGCAGAGAAATCAAAACTTTGGCTTTTTATAAAATTTAAATTGATGTTATATGTTCTTGATTTTCTTTCATTCGGGATCTCTGTTCGTTTTAAGTTGTATTTATCTGGTCCTTCTTTACATTTTACAAGTTCTGCATCGCAGTCAATTCCAATATGTCAATTTGTCCTGCAAGAAATGAACAAATGCACTTGAATACATTGTCTTATTATTAAAAATATAGTCAGAGTACTCTTCCATACATGAAGGAGTTTAAAGTGAGACCGAGTCACATACTGAAAACAGCCAGTTTTGATTTTCAATTTCATCATTTGTTAAAAAAATACTAAATGTGAGGAAGAATAACATTTTGTTGGAATTAAAAGAAAAAAGCCACCATTTCACCATCCGGATACCAAAATACAAAATCACTATACAAAAAAATAGTGACAGAGCTAGCATCAATTCTGATCATAACACACAGTGTCATTATTTATAACAATTGAAAACAATACACGATAAAACGGTACAGCTTACAACCGTGGTTTGAGCTTCGAGCAAGTTAGCTTATATGGTCTCAACTTTCAAACTATTACGGTGTTAGCTTTCTTATTTAATTCGTATTCCTTCCACATTTACCTTTTGGTTTTAGCACTTTAATATGCTGGATTTGCATTTGTACAGGATTTTTTTCCTTATTCAAATCATTTTGTGATCACACCAAGAATACAAATAACAGAATTTTGAGTTGCTCGACTGCATATTTCCTACACTTGCCCCCTCCCCCCCCCAAAAAAAAAAAGAACAGGAAATTGAGCATCTATAATTGAGCCTTAACGCTGTGATCAGTGTTCAAACATTGTTTTCATGACCAAATTTAGAAACTTTGTCCCTTTTCCAAACAAGCTGGCATAGCAAACTCAACACCAAAATGAAAACTTTGTCCCTTTTCCAAACAAGCTGGCATACCAAACTCAACACCAAAATGAAAACTTTGTCCCTTTTCCAAACAAGCTGGCATAGCAAACTCAACACCAAAATGAAAACTTTGTCCCTTTTCCAAACAAGCTGGCATACCAAACTCAACACCAAAATGAAAACTTTGTCCCTTTTCCAAACAAGCTGGCATACCAAACTCAACACCAAAATGAAAACTTTGTCCCTTTTCCAAACAAGCTGGCATACCAAACTCAACAAAAAATGAAAACTTTGTCCCTTTTCCAAACAAGCTGGCATAGCAAACTCAACACCAAAATGAAAACTTTGTCCCTTTTCCAAACAAGCTGGCATACCAAACTCAACACCAAAATGAAAACTTTGTCCCTTTTCCAAACAAGCTGGCATACCAAACTCAACACCAAAATGAAAACTTTGTCCCTTTTCCAAACAAGCTGGCATACCAAACTCAACACCAAAATGAAAACTTTGTAACAAGGCATATACACTCAGTACTAACAATACTCATCCATAACTTGTGTGACATATTTCTCAGTTTGTCGACCGCATCGGTGGCCTAGTGGTTAGAGCGTCCGCCTCGGATGCGGTAGGTCGTGGGTCCGATCCCCGGCCGAGTCATACCGAAAACTTACAAAAATGGTACTAACAGCTGCCTCGCTTGGTGATCGGCATTAAGAGGTTAGTGTTAGGACTGGTCGGCCCGGTGTCAGGATAATGTGACTGGGTGGTACATCATGCTACATGTCTGTGGCATGATGCCCCGGTGTTTGACATCACTGTAAACTATTATACTGCAGACATCGTAGCGATATGTCTGAAATATTGTTAAAGGTACGTTAAAAATCAGATCATACATACACACACACACTCATACACACACTCATTTTGTCATCTCTGAAACAAGTCCTGCGTGGCCGAGTGATCTAAAGTACTCGCCTCTGTCAGCGGGGGGTCGAGTCTCGAGCTCGGCCAATTTTGATTTGTGATAACTCTTACCAGCAGCATTCCGTGAGTCGGTGGTTCTTATTTGGGTTTTACCCAGAGTCTGCCTCTGCAAGTGATACTAGCCGCCATGTATAGCCTATCCTGTGCTGAGAATTGGCGTTAAACCCCAACCCTACAACATCATCTTTGTATCTCAATCTATAAAATTAGTTCTTTGCCCTTAAGGCAAAATCGTCTTCAAATTTAAAGATGGTAAAAACTACAAGTTTTCAAGCAGATTTTTCTTGTGATCTTTATGGCCCTGATTATTTGCCTCACAATAAATGGATTTCTTCTTTGCCATTAACATAATTTTTATAGTAAAATTTCCATCATTTTCCATGCTCTCATTTGTCTTCTGGCACTTTCAAGGACATTCAACTTTGAGGATCAAAGTGTTTTCATTGCTGTACTAATTTTGCATTTGCAGCTCTAATGGATGTCCGAATGGTACCATCTTTGCAAATTCCAAAGGGCTTGAGGCCAAAATGTTATTCAATGTAAATTTAACTAAAACATGTCCAGGACTTTTAGCAAAGTCCTAAATTGTTTTAAATATAATGGTTTTCTATTTTATTTTTAGCATTGGCAGTCAGAACTGATAAAAGACTGGCATGACATCATTTGTACACATTTCAAATATTTGTTACATGAGTGTTTCCTGTGACATTTGAGAAAAACTACTGCAGTGATGTCTAGTGTTACAATTAAGGTTTTTCATTTTTGAAATTATGGAAATATTGTAAGGCCGATCAACATAATTTGTACAATCTCAATGGGCTTGATGCAATGATGTTTGCTTGATGCAATGATGTTTGCAATGATCCTTGCATGATGCAATGATGTTTGCAACGATGCAATGTTTTCATGGTGCATTGATGCAATGATGTTTGCAATGATCCTTGCATGATGCAATGATGCTTGCAATGATGCAATGTTTTCATGGTGCATTGATGCAATGATGTTTGCAATGATCCTTGCATGATGCAGTGATGTTTGCAATGATCCTTGTATAATGCAATGATGTTTGCAATGATCCTTGCATGATACAATGATGTATGCAATGATGCAATGTTTTCATGGTGCATTGATGCAATGACGTTTTTGCAATATCTGATTACCATTACATTATTTGAAAGTTGAAACTATCAAATGTTGATGGGCTGATGCGTTAATGATATAGGACCATGCCAAAACCTCACATGGCCTTATTCTGTGAGCTAAAACTGCCACAATAAGAATGTCGGATCATATGACACACCATAGCTATTATAATTGTGAGGTTAATTTTCCTAAGATATACCTGGTCAGTGCAACTAAATATATTTCCTTTATGCTTTGCCTATAGGGACCGATAAGAAAGAAAAAAACAACTGATGGTCATTCAAGCTGTTGTGCATAAAGCAAAGGTCAAAACTTGAGATCCAGCAATTTTGACCTCGGAACTTTTGAACATCAATTCAACGGAAAGCTGTTTATGCTTTTACAAGTCCACCTTTAAATTATGATGGGAATTGGGTGCGTCGAACCTTTTCTTACCAACAAAAAGACCGAAACGTTTGATGTATTGGCCCTATAATTAGTAGCTGATCTAGAATGTTAGGTGCAGTAATATTGATCATCTGTAAACCAAAAACTATGCATATTCATATGCTGTATACCTGAGCTTTAAACTATTGATATCATAACTAGTAGGTCACCACCTCCAAGTACAGCAGTTCATTTATAAAATAATAAGCTTTCGTGTGAGAAGAATGCAGAAACCATTCCATAGAATGTGGAAAGCAAACTTACATGTTCAGGTTTAGGGACCTTAACCACTAAACTATAGGCCAAATAATTAATTAGGAGCTGCCCAATCCTAGTCTAACCAAGTAAAGTAAACTGGACATCTTCTATTCTGGTACAAATTTTACAGTCCAATTCACAACACAACATAGCATTTTAAAAAGTTCATAGGCTTCTTCTTTTGTCTGTCTTCACTCTCTTCTTTTTAAATGTCTTCACTTTCACAGCGTTTTCCTCCTCTTCATCCTCACTTTCTTCCCTTCTACTTTTTTTCCTCCTGTTTCTGTTTCTTCACCTGTCTTCTTTCTTCCTCTTCTTCCTCTCCATAATTCTCCTCTTCTTCTTGCTCCTGTTGTTTCTTAGGGCAGTCTGGAGAAAAATGTCCGTTTTCTCGACAGTGATAACAGGTATCTTGACTTTTGTCTCTTTTAGCCCCTGTTTTGTTTTTTTGACGATCTGGACACTCTGAAGACCAATGCTTTTTCTTCTGACAGATATAGCAAGTATCTTGACTTTTATCTCGAAAGGAGGGTGAGTAATCCGTCGGCTGGTCTGAAGAAAATTTTCTGATGACCCCTCGCAAAGCTCTGATGAAAAGTTCGATCTGCGTAGTCTCGTCCATCGTTCTGCTCGGTTTGAGAGTGAAATGAATAGTGGAAGGACAAGACACACACCCTTTGTATACGCTGGTCGGTCATGGCTATAAAGTGACCCATGGTGTTTAAACTTTAGTCATTTGACTTTTTGCAGTCAAGATGAAACGATCCAATCCAATCGAGAAGAAAGAAGAAGAAAGTAAGAGGCATAAACGTGATCTATCGCCTCGTACCATTGCAAAGTCTTGGCACAAATTCATGCCAGTGATTTTGAAAAGGACATGAGTAAACCAGAATCCAAACCCAGAGAGTCTGCACCTAGCCTAAGTTCACCAGTCAACCCTGAAAAGTACTATTACATTCGAGAGACGTAAAAGCACTCCTCTAGAAAATTTAGAACCACGGCTTACAAATACAGGGTGAAGTTTAAAGATTTTAAGTCCGAAGTACCGTTAGAAAAAGCAGAGGGCTTCATTATCGAGATGTGGGGTTCTTTGCTCACCACACTCAAACACCAATATCAACCCAAAGAATACGATCGCTTGAGACTTTCCATACAACACGACGGTTTGAAATCCCCTGTTTGGATCGAGTTTAGCAGCCCTGCAGAATTGACCACTTCCAAAGTCATGGACAAGATTCAACACGTGCAACAATCTAATGACCAATTTGACATCACCGACGGAAAAGCCACACTGGACATGACCCACGTCTCTCCTCCTCAAGGGACTGGAAGCAAAAAGGTCTTATTGGTGAACGGTCTTCGCAGCATTAAGCGTAGCCTCGTCCAAATTCACAATTCTCAAGACCATAAGTGTTTAGCCAGGGCTATCGTGGTGGGACGAACCTATGCCGACGAAACCGACACGGTAGAATGGAAAAGGGCCTGGAACAACATTCTACAACCGGACCGAGCCGAACAACGAAATGAAGCAGAACTCTTGTTACAACAAGCCGGTCAATCCAAAGACACACCCTGCGGTATTCCTGAGATGCAAAAATTGCAAGATGCCCTAGCTCCACGCTACACTTTGAAAGTGCACCCTCGTGAAGTACGCGGGCCTCTGATGTTTCCAGGCCGACATTATAAAGATGGAAAATACATTCACGTCTATCATCACGATGAACATTTCGATGCCATTCCAACCATCACAGGATTCCTGGGATAGGATTATTAGTGTGAGAAATGTGACTATCGCTATAACAATCGAGAGCAACAAAATCATTGTGGATCGAAATGCTCAGGATGTTTGGCCTCTCAACCCTGTCTGAACGAAGGACAAGAACGAGTGCATTGCCCTGCTTGTCAGCGCACTTTTGTCACCCCTGCCTGTTACCAACAACATCTCAAGACGCAAGGTTCACAGAAGAAAAGTGCTTATCAACTGCTGAGATTGTGTCCTACGTGTGGACAAGGCATACGTACCAACAGTGTCAAGGCACACGTATGTTCAGGAAAGAAAAAATGTCACATTTGTCACCACATCGTGGACTTGGAGCACGAATGCTACATGCAAAAACACCAACCCCAACAAGAGAAAGAGGATGGTCACAAGAAGAAAGACAATTTCATCTTTTTCGATTTCGAATGCATGCAAGAGACCGGCATTCACATTCCTAATTTCTGCGTGGCTCATCGAGCATGTGAAAAGTGCATTCAAGAACCTATCTTTAGTCATTGCCCTCACTGCAGTAAGATTCCTGGAGGACGTGAAAAAATCTTTCGGGGCCCAAACACGTTGGTCGATTTTGCCCGATGGGTCCTAGACCCTATCGACAAGACTTGGAGCCAAGAGGACATCAAACGTTACGGAGATTGTCATCTTCATGCCACGGTGATGGCTCACAGTTTCTCCGGATACGATGGACAGTTTCCTCTCAGATACTATACGGAACATGGTACCGAGCGTCCTAAAGTCACTTTGAACGGAGCCAAAATCATTTCCATGCAAGTGGGACAAGTACAGTTTAAACATTCGATGAGTTACTTGGCCATGACTTTGAGTCGAATGCCTAAAACATTTGGAATGACAGAAATGCCTAAAGGGTACTTTCCACACTTTTTCAATACCGAAGCCAATCAACATGCCGTTCTACCCCATTTGCCTCAGGCTCACTAATACGACCCCGACAACATGCGTACCGAACAACGAGAAGCTTTCTACGCTTGGTACCAGGCTCACGCCTAAGACCCTTTTGACATTCAGGAAGAAATGCTAAAGTATTCTCGTTCCGACGTGGACCTTTTACGGCGTTGCTGTGGCAAATTTCGAGAACTGTTCATGGAACATAAAGGGGTCGATCGTTTGAAAAAAAGCTTGCACCATTGCCAAAGCATGTTCCTTAGTCTACCGACTACGATTCATGCCCCAAATCACCGTGGCTGTCATCAGTCCTCAAACGACCAACTATGTCAAACGTCAATATTCGGTCGAAGCCCTGCGCTGGTTACATTACTTGTGCGACAAGGAAGACAAATGGATTCAGTATGCCCGCAAAGGAGGGGGCGAAAAGACCATCGGAACGCATTCGTTCGATAGTTGGGACTTAGAAAACCCCAAGATCGTGTACGAGTTTAACGGTTGCTTATTTCACGGATGTCCCGTCTGTTACCCTGATCTTGACACTAAAAATCAGTTTTTACAACGAACCATGTAAGACTTGTACCAGGACAGTTGTCAACGGCGCTTAAAGTTAGAACAGCAAGGATACCAAGTGGTGGAAATGTGGGAACATGAATACGATCACCGTTTGAAAACTGATCCCGAGTTTAAATGTATCGTGGAAAGTTACCAGTTCATGGACCCTCTGAACCCGAGGGATAGTTTGTACGGAGGAAGAACCAATGCCACCTGTTTGTTGTACCAAGTCGACGAAGAGAAAGGAGAAGAAATCAAATACTTGGACGAGTGTTCGCTGTATGCACGTGTGCAAATATTGTCGCTTTCCTGCAGGGCACCCGCAATTGTTAACGGAACACATCGACCTGGACCACATTCGACAATACGAAGGTCTGATCAAGTGCAAAGTTTTTCCTCTCACCGACTTGTACCATCCCGTCTTACCTCACCATTCTCAAGGAAAACTGATGTACCCTTGTGCCGTACTTGTGCCGAAACGTGCAACCAAGATCAGCCTTGTCAGCACACCCAGGAAGAACGGGCCTTGACGGGGTCGTGGGTTAGTGTGGAATTGTTCAAAGCTCTGGACATGGGATACCAACTGTTAGAAGTATACGAAATTTTCACTTTCCCAAGACACAACAATACCACAAGGGTGACCCCAGTGAGAAAGGCATTTTCGCAGACTACGTGGATGCCTTTTTGAAACTGAAACAAGAAGCCAGTGGCTATCCTTCCTGGTGTCACACTCCCGAAGACCAAAAGACATTCAAAGAGAAATACTGGGAACAAGAAGGTATCCCTTTAGACCACATCGAGAAAAACGAAGGAAGGCGATCGTTTGCCAAAGTGATGTTAAACTGTTTGTGGTGCAAAATGGCACAACGACCGTGTTTACCCAAGACGGAATATTTGACAGAATCTTCCCGTTACTTCAAGATGATTCACGACAAAACCAAATACATGAAACACGTGGACGTCGTTCGTGAGGATTTGATCTTAGTGAATTACGAAGAAGATTTGGACTTTGTAGAAGCCGACGAGTTTGGAAATGTCATCATTGCGGCTTACGTGACAGCTCATGCTCGCTTAAAACTGTACGAAGCTTTAGAACTGTAAGGGGAACGTGTCCTGTACTTTGACACAGACAGTTGGATCTACATCGAGCGCACGGGTCAACAGCACCCTGACATCGAAGGAGACCGTTTAGGTGCCTGGACAGACGAGCACCCCGACGAGAAAATTTTAAGTTTCGCAAGTGGCGATCCTAACAATTACGGCTACGAATACCGGGACAAACAAGGAGAAGTGCACACGCAGTGTAAAGTGAAAGGATTGGCTCTGAATTATCGCACCAGTCGAGTGGTGAACTTTGGCGTATTGAAAGAAGCCTTGCAGTCTGGAAAAGATGAAAACCTTAAAGTGACCACCTACCAGCCAAAGAAGATTGTACGTTTACCCACTCACCACATTGTCAGTCGACCCTTGGAAAAAGTCTATCAAATCGTGTACCAGAAGCGAGTGCGACTTCCCAATCACTTTACGTTGCCGTATGGACATGTTGGTATAAAACATTGGTTGTAAGTGGATAGCCACTCACCAGAAGGATGACTTCGCCACAGCAAGAATCGAGTGAGAAACCCAATGAGAACTCCAAGTTCAAACCCTACCATTTCCCGGTCTTCTTGCCTGACTATTGTGATTGTGCCCTTCGAATGGAACGTTTCAAAAATGGCCCACGGATAGGGAAGGATTACCTACTTCGAATGTTTTAGCTAGAACAGGATTTGTCTACTTGGGACCTGAGACTGGATTGGGATACGAAGTACAGTGTTTCAGTTGTGGCCTAAGTCACGAATGGATCTATGTATCTATAAAGATTCAGCTATTCTGGAACATACTCTATGGTCTGCTCCGCACTGTCCTTACCTTTCTATGGCCTTTCCACCCATTACACTACGGTACAATTATGACGGTACCTTAGAGAAGGTAGTACCGTTATCCAAGAACAAAAAAAGGAAGGCTTCCAAAACTAGACATAAAAAAGGAACGATGTACAAGATTGAGACTTCATTGCGACTAGTATCAAAAGGAGCGAACAAGATGAATCATTTGAAAGAGACATCGTTCCAGTTTGGGGATTGTAAAAAAGTTTTACCTTCCCCTAGTGTGACTAATATTGAATGGATAAGACCCATGTATTGCGACGGAAAATGTCCGGAAGGAAACTGCAAGTGTCCATGCGGTTACCATTGTAATTGCGTAACGGAGTTTGCAGACGAGTGCGATTGTGAGCCTTGCGATGTGAGCGATGCTCTAAGTTGTGACCTTAGCGATGCCGTAAAGCATCATGGGAACTTTATTCTCACTACTCCTATCATGGAAAGTGATGCTGTGTGTGTCAAACCTGATGGATGCAAAATCGATGTCCCTGGTCATCGTGGACACTTGATTGGGTTTCATGGTCAATGTGGATGTCAACCTTCACGTCTACCACCCTACGGATGTTATCCAGCCCTGAGCAAACTCCTGTCCATGTCACCCAACCCTCATCGAAACGAACCTGTGAAAGACGAATATTTGTTCCCTGTGCGTTTGTCTGAATACTGCGACTTTGAAAATCGTCTTCAATCGTTCAAAGGAAAATGGCCTAAGTATCTGGGAGGACCGACCCCCGAAGAATTAGCCAGAGCCGGATTTTCTACTTGGGTGAAGGGGATAAAGTCAAGTGCTTCAGTTGCGGTGTGTCACTTCACCACTGGGAACCGCAAGATTCGGTCTACCTAGAACATGCTCGATGGTCACCGAATTGTCATTACTTACCCTTAGTGGGACCGAGACATTAAAGTAACTTACCATGTCGTTGAAGAAACCAGATTGGCTAGGAGTCAAATGTTGGACATCACCGAGACCAGTATTTAAACTTCATTTCAAAAATGATATTGAATCATTACCTAAACAACTGCAAGAGAAGATCTACAAGGAAGTTTGGCAGGGACTTGGCAGAGTGAAATCTCAATGGGCAACTGTAGAACTTTTGTGTCGAGAAATTCACAAGAGGAAAGTGAAAAAAGTCAATCAATGTGTTAGATTTCTCTGGATCAAGGGTGCATTCATCCTATTATACCGCTTTAGACCGTTATATCAAAAGATTTCAGTGACATTTTTGGACGTTACCCTGAATGGCAGTGGTCAGAAATTACTTACTATGTGGATTACTTTTGCTCTACGAGAAGATTGTAAATTCAATTGTACTGACTGACCTATTCATGGATACTTTACAAGAGAACATTCGTGCTTTGCCTGTGGAGTTGAGAGAACGCATTTACCGAGAACTGGTCAAAATACAAGTCAAACGTAAAGAACAATTGCATCCGTTACGTCACCGTGTTTTAATCATTGGTACCTGAATGCAATACAAGGACTGATTCAGTTAAAAGTGTTCCATTGGACAGACATTCATCAACGACCCTATGGTTTAAAACAGGATTGGTTTGGGATTGATGATTCTATGTACTACATTGTAAACTAACTGCATCGATTTCCAGAGGAAGAGTTAAAGACTTACCAACATCTTTTACACAATGTCACCTTAGTGAAAGAGGAAACTTCTGAACAAATTGTGATGTGCAAATTAGTGACTGAACCATTTAAATTCGACACTGAAGTAAAACCATGTCTGTGCAAACAGTACATATCTTGGGTCAGACAAAAGAGGATTTATTATGACCTATTCATGGATACTTTACAAGAGAACATTCGTGGCTTGCCTGTGGAGTTGAGAGAACTCATTTACCAAGAACTGGTCAAAATACAGTCAAACGTAAAGAACAATTGCATCCGTTACGTCACCGGTGTTTGAACCACTGGTACCTGAATGCTATAAGAGAACTGATTCGTCAGAAATTGTTCCAGTGGACAGACCTTGTTCAATACTTCCAGGTCGCCAATGATCGACATGTTCATAATTTTGGTTACTTCGAGATTCACCTAGAGCAACGAATTGAGGAAGAAGAGTTAAAGGATTACCAACATATTTTACGTGGAATCTACTTTGTGGAAGAGGAAACTTCTAATCGAACTCTGAAGTGTAGGTTACAGTTTGGAGCAATTAGATTCCCAACTGGAGAACAAAGATCTCTGGGTAGAAAGTACGTGTATTGCTTTCGAAAAAAAGAGAGTATAAAAACAGGCTGCCATGCCAAGGCTTTTATCACATGTGATTGAACAGATTCCGTGGAAGGAACTCAATGACCATATTCAAACCGTGGATCCTTACCATCAATTATTACAAGAACTGTTTCCGTTCATTTTGGGTCGACAAGTGGTGTGTGTCTTAGTGACTTGTCTTTTGGGATTTCGTTTACCAGCCGATTCCTTGTGGACTCTTTACGAATAGTACTTACCACCCCAATGGCCTTAAATGTTTACGAAAGACTCATTTTACTCAAAGCTTTGCGTTTTCATCTGGATACTTCTCGACCTCTACAGGAAAAAAGATTCGTCAATTTTTAGCTTCCGAAGATGTGTATGACGATGTGTGTGTAACTTGTGACTTACACCCCCATTGAACAGATGTACGTGCCTGGAAAAAATGGGGTTTTGAGGCTTGGACCCAAGAAGTGGCCCAGTATGCTCGAGAGTTGTGATCCTTCCTTTCAACGTCCAAATAAACCTGTCTTAGTGAGAGTATCAAAAGAAGAACCCGTCACTTAGGATAGGACTGTCGTGGACATTCCTGAAAGACCCTTTCGGGAGGACACTTGTGTGACCTTACCCCCTGTTCAACTGGTCAGAACATTACCCAAAACATGTTGTACAGAAACTTGTTTCTATTCCACGTTGATCGTTTCCATGTGCCTTTTATCGTTGTACTTAAGCCTTTGGCTTTTATGTATTTTTGTCTTTCGTGTTCATTTTTAACATCAATAAACGTGTCCTGAAAAAAAGTATAAAAACTCTTGTCTTGTCTGTTTTCGTGTCACAAGTCACATTCTTAACACTATGGCTACCTTTGCTGTCTCTGCTCCCTCTTCCTCCACTGTCAAAGTGATCGACGAACACTTAGATCGTGCCAGTTGGGAGGATTTGTATCTTCGCCATTCCTTTAACATGCTCATTGCTGAACCTAGCGGTTCAGGCAAAACCGAATTAGTCAAACGTTTGATCGAACATAAACATTTGATCGATCGTCCACCTCAACGCATCGTGTGGTGTTACAAAGAGTGGCAATCGGCGTACAGCCTCTTGCGAGAAAGTCAAGGCGATTCTATCGTGTTTGTGGAAGGAGAAGACGAAGAAGAAATTAAACTTTGGTTTACACGCAAAGGGCATCTTCGTAATGCCAGTGTCGTTTACATCACCCAAAATTTGTTTCAACAAAGTAAAGCCCATCGCACCATCAGTCTCAATGCTCATTACGTAGTCTTGTTTAAAAGCCCTTGACATAAATCGCAAGTGCAAGTTTTAGCCAAACAGTTAGGAACACCTTGGCTCACTCAGGCGTACGACGATGCCACTCAGACTCCATACACATATTTACTCGTCGATTTGAAACCCACTACCCCTGATGATTTGCGATTTCGTACCCAATTGTTTCACCACTGGTGCCAAGACGGAGGGCCTGTCCTGTACACGTCTCCGTCCTCGACTTAACCCAAAAAAAATCTATAAAAACCGTAGACACATTTCGTGTGTCTCAGAGTCTCAACATGACGTCCCTTCAGTCGCATCTTTCCGTCAAATTGATTCGTGCCTTGTATGGCACCTGTCGCGAAAAAAATCCACAAATACGGGCTCGTGTCTTAGAAGCAAGTCTCAAGTCTCAAAGAAGTCTTACGATAGTTCACGGTGACAGCACGTCAATTACCACAAGGCATCATTCACATTCCTCATCAAACCAAACGCTTTTTTGATCGAAACAAAGTCGCTTTGACCCAACTGGCTGATGCCCAAAATCGACACTCAAACAAAAAAAAATCATTTTGAAACCTGGAGGGAGCGGTACTCTAGGAGGTGTCATCATTCGCTCTCTCTTAAGATGGGATCCTAATGCTCCCAAAGTTCTCCCGAAGAAAAAAGCCAAACGAAGCCCCAAGAAGAAAAAGAGCCACGGTGTCAAGACCAGGTCCCCAAGGAGACCCGTGTCTCCAAGAACTTGTCCAGTGGCGGGACCCTCCTCTTTCCGGTCACCACCCCGGAAAAAGAAAAGCCTCCAGAAAAAGAAACAGAAAAAGTCCCCACAAAAAGAAAAGCCCACAGAAAACTAGTCGCAAGAGAGGTACTTCGGCCAGGACACAATCTTACACTCGCAAACAACGACCTGCAAGGACGGTGATCACGTCTCCGGTAGCCTCAGGTTCATTCACTTCTCAGTTGATGACACCAAGAACTGAGAAGTACTTGCAGACGTTGATAACACCAAGAACTTCTCCGTTCATGACACCAAGAACTTCCCCAGTGGCAGGACCCTCCTCTTTAGCGGCAGTGGCCGCTGCTCACAAAGTACCTTCTCCCAAAATCAAAGTCCAAGAGAGATCGGGCATGTTACAGAGTTTACTGGATTTGTCCAAGCAAGAACTGGCTGAATTTAGTCCGTTAGGTACCCCTGCACGACGTGTCATTCCCGTCCTGAAGTTGATACGACGCAAAGACAATCAGTGGCGACGCGTTCCAGTATAAAAAAAGCTTCGATAAAAGTAGGGGTATCAGTGAACACCCAAAAGATGTCACCTCAAAGAAGTGCACACCGTCACTATCGTCAAAAAAGAAAGAGACAAAGACAGGCTCGTCATCCGACAAAGCGCTTAGTCAAGCGTCGACGCAAAGACAATCAGTGGCGACGCGTTCCAGTAGAAAAAAGGTCTGTGACAAAGTAGGGTATCAGTGTTTTGGTGCTCCTGAAGACTCAAAGATGTCACCCTCCAGAAAACATCTCTCTTCTAAACCCTAAGGAAAGAAAAGGAAAGGACTGCCTCCTCGTTTAGTCTAACATGGGGACATGTTATCTGTCCTGTCCAAGGCTTCTCCACCCGTACGAAAAAAACTCATTCAAACAGCCTCCAAAGAGGTCATCGCTACCGTGTGCGAATGTTGTTTGAACGTTTTGAAAGGCACGATCCCTTTGTCCAAACACCAGAAACAATGCTTAGGCAAACATCGTCACGTTCTTCGTCAAATGGTTCAAAAGAAAATCCCCCTTCATCAAAAGAAGATGTTGGTCCAACGTAAAGAAATTTTATCCCTCTTGTTAGGCCCATTGCTGAAAGGGGTCTTGGGAACCATGTTGGGAAGACTGTTGGGAGCAAGATAAAAAGGATCTCTGAAGTCCCAAGATCTCATACGTGACCCTTGACATTCAATGGAAGGACGAAAACTAGCTTTAGTGCCTTACAAACGATGGATGGAATACCATCGTTGGCAAGAACAAAGGACCCCGAATTTACCTCCCAATCCCAATTTGAGCGAGATGTCCCAGTTACAACACGAACTGCAGTCCTTGATGGATCGCCAAGATTTGTCCGAAACAGACAAATCGCAAAAGTACGGTCAACGATTGCAACTCCTTAACCAAAAAGCTTTAGACGAAACAGCTCTTCCCACTCTAAAAGATTTTAAGACCTTGATGAAAAGTCCATCCCTCACACTGCCACCACCGCCACCACTACTACCATCCCCAGGGGTCACCAAAGACGCTACCTCACGAAGACCTGAGGAAGAAGAGATAGAACTTTTTCAAGCACCGTCAGCAGCTCCCATTTCTAGTAAGATTGCAGAATCCTTGTTGACCCCTTCCCCCACACCCCAACGAGAAGAAATGAAAGCTTGCGTCAAAAACATGATGTCCACTCCTCCTTCGACAGAAGTGAAAAAGAAAGAAGGGAAACCAGAAGTGAAAAAAGAAAAGAAGACCAAAGCCATTCCATTGCCACCTACACCACTACCTTTGACTTCTACTCCCATAGCCCATCGGACACGTAAATCCGTTTCCAAACCACCCTTTCCCCCCATTCCAAGTAGCATCCTCCAACAGTGGTGCCTTATTAACAAACAAAATGGAAAAGGTGTTAGCCAGCATTTACTACGACCCATCCCATCCTGCAGGTTACGGAGGAGTTCAAACATTGTATCGTGCTACCAAAACTCGACTGAAACGTCTCCGTTTACCACAAGTGCAACGATGGTTACAAGAACAAGCTACCTACACTTTACACAAACCCATTCAACGCAAGTTTTCCAGAAGTCGCACCCAAGTGGAAGGAATCGATCATCAATGGCAAGCCGATTTAGCCGATGTCTCTAATATGGCCAGCTACAAATATTTGTTTTGTGTCATCGACGTCTTTTCCAAACTTGCCTGGGTCGTACATACCATTGACTTCCAAATCGAGGAGTGAATTAGTGCGAGCCCTTCAACAGGTGTTGAAACAAAGAGGTCGTCACTCTCTTCGATGGCAAACGGACAAAGGTACCGAATTTCTGAACCAAGCTTTCCAAAAAGAATTAAAGAAACGTGACATTTATTTTTTACCACCGAGAATCCTGAAACCAAAGCCAGCATCGTGGAACGTTTTCAACGCACTTTGAAAGAACACATGTGGAAATATTTTACGCATCACCACACTCTGAAGTACATCGACATCTTACCGCACCTGGTGCAAGCGTACAACCAATCTTACCATCGAAGCATTGGACGTGTCCCGCAAGAGGTCACTCTCGACAACGAAGTGCTGGTGTCTGATCGCCTGTTTGGTACGTCCCCGACGAGGACTGTCCCCAAGAAAAGTGGAGTGTTGGCCGTAGGAGATTGGGTGCGCATTGGCAAAACCAAATGGACTTTCGACAAAGGTTACTTACCTAACTGGACTACCGAATTGTTTCGTGTCACTGAACGAGTGCATGGCCATCATCCTGCCGTCTATAAATTGGAAGACATGAACGGAGAAGTGTTAAAAGGAACGTTTTACTTACCCGAGTTACAACGTGTCACCAAAAATGAAGACGACGTGTATGACATCGAAAGCATTCTCGAACGTAGAACCCGTAAAGTAGGCAAACGACGTGTCAAAGAAGTCAAAGTACGTTGGAAAGGATATCCACCCAGTTTTGATTCTTGGATCGACGCTTCGCAACTCATCGACTATAAAAAGAAGTGACCATCATGCCCTTTCACACAGACTCAGCTAATGCGACCACTCCTTCACCCAGTTCTTCTCTGCAAGATTTACAGGAACAGCCCTTGTGGGTGTGGTGTGGAGAACGTGTGCCTAAAACGCAAATCGTCTTTTTCTGCCAAATCTTCGTGGTGTATTGTGTCATCGGTGCAGCCATTGCCAATTTGAGTTTGCAACAAGGAGACAAACAATTGTGGACCATTTTAATAAGCAGTTGCAGCGGTTACCTGCTTCCCAATCCCTCCCTGAAATTCACCTCGAACGGGAACAACGGGAACCTTGTCTCCACTGCCAGTGTCAGTCACCACTCCAACAACAACAACAACCCCATTTTGAGCGGAGACACTCCTCTGACTTCCAGTAACCCCTCGGACAGCCACAGAACTCTGGAATTATGAGTCACCATAACCAATTTTACTTAACCTTACCCAGTGACAGTTCCATGGAGGTGTTTCCCAACAATACTTTGTGCCGTTACACGGTCAAATTACCTCAGACCATCCAATTAGATCACGACGCCCATTGGGAAGTGGCTTTGGTAGAAATCATTCACTCGACCCAAGTCCTCAATGTCCTTTCCAATCAAAATATTTTTCAGTGGAAGTTCATGACGAACATTTGCAAACGTACTTGAATACCCATGTCAAATATGATAACAAAATATATAACTCAGAAACTCAAAAGTGGTCCTATCACTTGTTCGTTCTTCCAGACTACTATTTTATTTTTGGTCAACATTTGGTCAGCACCATTACCTCCAGATTTAATGTCGTGTTTCTTAAAGCTTTGGAAAGTGTCAGAAAAAGTATCACGCTGCGGTACCACAAAGCAGCTCTGAGCTTCCTGGTGAAATTTGACGGGGGTAAAATCATGTCTATTTTATTTTGTCCTGAATTGTTTGACATGTTGGGTGGGGACATGGACATGAGAAAGACCATGATCAAGAAAAACAAATTACCAGTCATTTCCGACAACGATTCTTTTACCAAGTTATTTCATTCCCCAGTAGAACTGAACCAAGGACTGAATTTGATCTTTGTGTACTCCGATGTGATGGAGTATAACGTGGCGGGACACATCTTCGTACCGTTACTGCGTGTCATTCCTTTCAAAGTGGATTCTGCCACGGTCACTGACGAGGAAGGTGGAAACACTTATCACGTACACCGCGAATTTGTACATCCTCACTATTTGTCTGTCATCAAGTCATATTTTGACACGGTTAACATTGCTATAAAAGGAGATCTGGAGCAAAATATTCCATTTACCAAAGGAAAAGTCACGGTGAAACTCCATTTTCGAAAACGGTTCTCTAACGACTTGTAAGTCATGTATCCAGTGTACCAAGGCGTTGCTCGACAGCGAGGACACGGTTTAGGAGATATGTTAAAATCGGCTTTTCGTTCGGTGGCTCTGGTGTTGAAACCGATGGTGACACGCGGATTGCACGGCTTGAAAGTTGCGGCGTTGACACACGGCAAAGAATTTCTCCAAAATGTCATCATCGACAAACAAAACCCAAAAGAAGGTTTCTTGAGAGCAGGCAAAAATGTCTTGTTGCAAACGTGCAAAGACCTTTTCGGTCGACGAGAAACTCCTATAAATGCCCTGAACCCTACTGAGTCAGGCATTCCAACTTCCCTGACCAGACAGCAAGGACAAGGCAGAAAGAGACGAAGAAGAAAACATCCTTTTACCGGACTTCAAACTTCTAGAGCTAGAAAGACAAAAAAAAAAGAAGAACCGTTCGAGACTAAGACGTTTTCGATTATTAAAGTATTGAGAAACAGAAAACAAATGATGCACCGAGAGTCTTGCGCCTGTTTCAAGGCGGAACTGGATCTGTTTGCCATGCCACCCACCATGATGACGATGCAAGAATCCCAATGGGTGGAATTTCATCCCGTCTCCTCTTTGACGGATTCAGCTCCCATCGAGTTTGATATCAAAGGTCAGCCCGAAGATTACATCGATCTGAATAGCAGTTACCTGTATTTGAAAGTCAAAGTGTTCAAAACGGACAACACCAATCCAGAAGTCGATGATAGAGTAGATCCTGTAAACAATTTCATGCATTCCTTGTTCAGCGAAGTGGACTTGTACTTGAATAACAAACTCGTCAGCAGCAGCATGGATACTTACCCTTATCGTGCCTACCTGAAAAATCTCTTGACGTACGGAAAAGAAGCCAAGAATACTCATCTGGATGCTTGCGTGGTATGGAAACCTGACACGGCGGGTGATAACACGTTTAACGACACAACCCTCACAGCAGATGACGATCCTCACAATGTGGGGTTTAACACACGTAGAAATAAAATTCTGCAAGGACGTAGCTTAGAACTGATGGATCGTCTGCATTTGGACATGTGGTTACAAGAAAAGTATTTACTGAACGGGGTGGATATTCGCCTGAGACTGAATCGTAGTAGTACCGCTTTCCATTTGATGGCCCATGCTAACAAGTACAAAACCATCATCCAAGAAGCCAGGCTCTACGTGCGACGCGTGGAAGTGTTACCCAAAGTGGGAAACAACATCATCATACGTTGAGCAGAACGACCGCCAAGTATCCGATACGACGCGTAGAAGTGAAAACGTTCACTATTCCTGCTGGACAGCGATCCATGATCGAAGATCATCTGTTCCAAGGTCAGTTACCCAGGCGTTTGATTTTTGGTATCGTCAAGAATTCAGTCTTCAACGGAGTCCACAACGAAAATTCTTTCCTGTTTCATCATTACAACGTAGCCAAGATCGAAGTCAGTCGCAATGGCAAGACACTGTGTACCCCACCCTTTGAGTCTACGTTTGGTGACAGGAATTACTTGAGGTCGTACTTGTCCCTGTACGAAGCCACCGGACAGTTAGGAACGAACCAGTCACGGCATATGATACGAGGATTATACAGGAGGCTACGGTTTGTGGGCTTCTGATTTCACTCCAGACAAGGCAGCGACGAGGGACATTTCCACCCTATAAAATCCGGCCAGATTCGAATAGAACTTCAGTTTACTAATCCTCTACCTGACACAATGAACGTCCTCCTGTATGCAGAATTTGACAATACGATAGAAATCAACAGTTTGAGAGACGTCATTCTAGATTATTAGAAGCCATGGAAGACTGTTATCCCTCTTTACCTAGTGGAGAAACTTTGGACATGGAATGTGAGGAGACTGTGAAAGAAGAATCCCAAGACAAAAACGAAGAAGTCATCATGATGAAGTCGAGTTGGCCAGAACAAGAAGCCCATTTAGTCTCCTGTTTTGCTACAGTGCTGGGAGATAAAATGAAGGAACTGATCAAGAAAAATTGCTATGGATGTCAAAACGATCATCCAGTCAAATTCAACACGATAAATGCCTGATGCTGAGTCAAGAAGAAAATTTGAACGAGTATCTGGAAAAAGCTTGGGGTCTCATCTCGAAAGAATTCGTGTTGCATCAGTGGTATAAAGGCTTGCGTGAACATTCTTCTCCTCCATTAACGCCTCTGGAGATCCGTCGCATCGAAACTCTCGTGAACCAGGGTCCGAAGTCGGAGCTAAACGCCTTTTACTTGTTAGACATTTGCCAAGAGAAAATCAGGATCGAATTGATCACTTATCGTTACCTGTGAAGAAAAAAAAAACACAAAAAAATGGATACCTGGGAACTTTATTATCTTTTGAACCACAGTTCGACCTTTGCTTCTTGGAGTCATGTCGTATGTGCTAAAGATGAACACCCTCATCGCAAACCTCAAGACCATCAAGCTTATGTGATCAACACGGACAACAGTCATCTCCCAGGAACCCATTGAGTAGCCGTCTACTTTCCTCCAGAAGGATGTGTGGAATATTTTGATTCGTATGGATTGCCTCCTTTGGAAGACGATATCATTGACTTTATGAGAAGAAATGCCCAGACCACACGATTCAATAATGTGAAATTACAAGGCACAGATTCCTTGTTGTGTGGACAATATTGTGTGGATTTTCTGCATCATCGCAGTCTGGACTATTCTTTAGAACATTTAGTGACTCATTTTGATCCTCGTTCTTCTTCTAGAAACGATGTGAAAGTAGATCGATGGTTTTGTGACCATTATATTTATCTTTTGTCTCAAGCTAGGAAACGTAGTGTCTATCAATGGCCTAATAACTTCCAACAGTGGAAATCACAATTTAATTCACAACGTTGTCAGTCTTGTCCAAAATAGTGTTAGTGATTTGAGAAAAAAATGTTATTTGAAAAAATTTTAATGTGATATTAAATGGTTAATGTTAAAATTTTATGGTTATTTGTTAGGGTTAAGTGATTTTGAATAAATATTTTATGTTTTGAAGAAAAAATGCCTTCGTGATTTGTTTGGCTATAGGTATCCTGATTCATGCTCTTTGACTTCTCTCTATCCCTCCCATGACACTCATTGAACGTTCCGACTCGAAAACCGTGTAGGGATGTTTTTCTTCACGTCCGCGCTTTGACCATAAAACCGGGATAGTCTCCAGTCTAACCATCCATTATCGACTCATCCTCCTACGAAGATGTGCTCCAGACTAGCTAAGCTCAACGAAGCCTACGTGAATTTGCATAGGGTCAGACACAGTCTGATACCGAAGCCGGAAGAGATAGAGAATGTTAGAATGTTGAAAGTCACTGAAGACCTGATAGACGAGCTCTTCAGAGAAGAAATTAACAGGGAGAAAGAAGAATGGACAGAGAAGTACAGACTTCAGAAACATCAGAGAGAACAGCAACAACAACAACAACAACAACAACAGAAGCAACCTGAACCTGACAGAAGCTTTGTCGACTGTCGTATCGACACCAAAGAGTTCTTCTTCTCTTTCCGAAGAAATAGACCTCATCCTGTGAGAAAGCCTGTCGTCAGAGGAGGTCGCCATCTTAGACCCTAAAAGATTGCCATAGTTTCAAGTTCACACAAAAAACAATCCTTTTCAGGGCTACCCCATACTCTAGAAAAGAAATAACAATCCATTGCCAATAATAAGTTAGAAAAAAATAGAAGTGCGTGTATAAGCACATGAATTCTTTATCTTGATTAGAAAGTGTGTGTGTGTGTGTGTGTGTGTGTGTGTGTGTGTGTATTTTCTTTAAGCGGCTTGTCAATTTTTTTTAGAATAGTGATGGGTAGTATAAAAAAGTGAGTGTTTCTTTTAGGTCCGGGCGTTTTTTGGTCATGATCTAGGTAATATAAGTTTTGTGTCTTAGTGGGATGTTTTCCTTCACGTCCGTGCTTTTCATATAAATTGAAAAAACGTTCGGCAGTCTGGTTACCCTTGCTGATTGATCAACACTACAGAATGAACACCAGACTTCAAAAAAGTAATGGAACTCCAGATGCATCTGGAATATGCCAGGCGCATTCTGGACGAACTGGCCATGGAGGCCATTGCAGAACAAGCTAAGATAGAGGAAGAGGAAGAAAAGAAGAAGAAGGAAGAAGAGGAGGAAAAGAAAAGAGAGATCAGGGCCCAATCAATGATGAGACCTATGTATGAGGTCAAACCCATGCTGAGGACACCTCCCCAACCAGTAGCTGCACCACAGCCACTACCAGCACCGCAGCCTCAACCAGCACCACAACCAATACCAGTAAGGATGCTACAAGCAATAGTAGCACCGCAAATTCAGCATCCAAGAGTGCAAAACAGAAGAGGAGAGAGAAGGATCAACACTATTCCAGAGACAGAGGATTGGGGTGCTGAAGCAAATCATCCTCCCTCTGCGCTCCCAGTCACAAGAGTAAACTGGGAAGGTGACTGGAGTAGGAGATGCCTGTGCGGTGCCAGGCCGGGAAGGTTTCAACACTAACAGATACCTCTGGAGTTCCATAAAAAAAGCCCTTTTCAGGGCTAACCAATACTCTAGAAAAGAAAAAGTAATCAATTTGCCAATGTGTGAATGAGGAGTAGTGTGAATATAAACACTCACTCCTTTCCTGGTGTGATTGTATGTGTTTATGTGTGTGTGTGATTGTAAGCGCTAACGTAGGTATGTGGGGATAGTAAATTATGGTCATGTTGCTTTTTGCTGCTTTACGTGTGTGGATAGTATATTTAGAGTTTGATTTTGCTGCTTTACGTGCGTGGATAGTATATTTTGGGTTTGTTTTATGCTGCTTTGCCTGTGTGGATTGTAGATTGTGGTTTGATTTTGATGCTTTGCGTGTGTGGATACTATATAATGAGGTTAGATTATATGACTCATCACCTTTGTGTGGATAGTATATAATATGAGATGACAAAAGTAGGGATCTTTTCCTTCACGTCCGCGCTTTTTATAGAAGAACTTACAGCATTCATCGTTCGCACTATTCTACGGAATAAACGCAAGGAAGATGGTGGCTGCGACGGAGCTGTTAAATTATTTGATAGGCATCTATTATTGGACAGTGGATGTTACCTATGTCATGGAAAAGACAGAGAAAGAATGGAAGATAAAAGAGTGCCTGGACTATGCTAATAGTCTAAAGGTAGCTAAAGAGATAGTACTAGTAATGACGGAAGAGGAAGAAAAGAGATTGAGAGGATTGATTGACCCACCTTATGTCAGAGTGGGAAGTTTGAAGGAAGCACTGGATCATGTCATCCAAGTCCGGTGCTTCCTAGAAAACATATTGTACTGGACGGAATGGAGGAACGTAAAATGGGGGATGGACAAGATGAAGAAAGCGGAAGATCTTATGAGAAAAGTGATGGAGGAAGAAGTCATGAAGATCAAAGAGAAATGGAGTAAATAACGAAAGGATAAGGAAAACAAAAAGAAAAGGAAAAGTTTGAGAGGTTATATAAATTGAAAAAACGCTCGGCAGTCTGGTTACCCTTGCTGATTGATCAACACTACAGAATGAACACCAGACTTCAAAAAAGTAATGGATGAAGATACAGGCCAAGTTCAGAGCGTTGGGCCATCCTGACTGGTTACCAGAGTCAGAAATAAAGAAGAAGAAAGGATTATTAGGAAAGATAAGGGGATGGATAAAGAACTGGAGGAAGAAGAAGAAGAAACACAAAGACCCTTTTCAGGGCCACTCCAAAGCCTCGAAAAGAGATTACCTTTCATGCCTACATTTCTTTTTTTTCTTAAATGTTCCATTTCCCTTGCCGCTATACAGTCCCACCATGTTAAATTTCCCTTGACGCTATACAGTCCCACAATCTATTCCCATTTTAAATTTCCCTTGAGGCCATAGTACAAAGTAAAATTTCCCCATGTTAAATTTCCATTGAAGCTACGGTATCCCATATTCCAATGTAAAATTCCCCTTGAGGCTATAGTACAAACTCACTTTACCCGATGTTAAATTTCCATAAAGGCTATGGTACAAACCACCTATTTTAACATTAAGATGCTATAGAGGCTATATTATCCCCATTCACTACTCCTGTCACTATGGATTTCATACGTACAATTCTGATGAAGAGTGCACCAAAGTCATGTGAACTTGATCCAATTCCAACATCATTGCTGCTTAAGTGCTTAGATCCAGTATTGCCTTCACTAACTGATGCTATTAATACCTCTCTCTCATCCAGGGAATTCCATCATTTTTCAAAACTGCCATTGTAACGCCTCTGCTGAAGAAACCAACACTTGACCATAACGATATAAAGAACTACCGCCCAGTTTCTAATCTCCCATTCATATAAAAAAATCTTAGAAAAGGTTTTTCTATCCCAGCTTGTATCTCATCTGAATTCAAACAGTCTCTTTAGCAATGTACAATCTGCATATCGCCCTTGAGACAGTACTGAAACTACTCTTCTAAAAGTTGTTAATGACAATCTCTCTGCGTTGGATAGCGAAAGATTACAATCCTCACCCTCCTTGATTTGTCTGCAGCATTTGACACAATAGACCATGATATATTACTTCACCATTTCCAGCATGTATTTGGCATTTCATGATACAGCCTTACTGTGGTTTAAGTCCTACTTGGTCAACAGGACACAAATTGTATCTGCAAATGGAATACACTCCAGCCCAGTTGATCTATGTTGTGGTGTTCCACAGGTGTCTGTTCTTGGACCTGCTCTCTTCATTCTGTACACTCAGTCGCTCTCAAGTGTCATAGATCATCATCCAGTGTCTCACCAATTGTACGCTGATGACACCCAAATATACAAATCTAGCCACCCAACTGAAGTTGATGCTATCATCCAAGGTGTAGAGAGGTACATTTATGATGTGAAATCATGGATGACTTGTAACAAGCTACATATGAATGATGATAAAACTAAGGCCATTCTAATCACAACACAAAGACTTTCTCATTTACTTCCTTTACCTCAAACAATAAATATCAGCAACACCAACATTAAATTCACACAATCAGTACGAAACCTAGGTGTTACTCTGGACAGTACTCTCACATTGTACCAACATGTCATGAACATATGCAAGGCTGCATATCTTGAGCTGAGACGCATCAGCTCAACTCGCAAATATATTTCAGTTGATGCCACTTAAACACTTGTGTGTTCATTAGTACTTTCAAGACTGGACTACTGTAACTCAATTCCGTCTGCTTCATCTCAATATCTGCTCCAGAAACTTCAAAAAGTTCAAAACACAGCTGCTCGGATCATACTTAGAGTACCACGATCAAAGCACACCTCCCCGCTGTTCTGTACCCAACACTGGCTGTCCATTCGATCCAGAATCAAACACAAAATTTGTTCTCTGTGCTACGTTTCACTGTCGGACTCTAGTCGAACTTACTATCTGACCTCACCCGTATGTATACACCAGCAAGATACTCTTCTGACAATCATATACTCATTATTCCCACTATGAAAACAAAGTCATATGGACAGCGTTCTTTTGCATACCAGGGCCAAGCAACGTGGAATGAATTGCCCACTGAACTTAGACACAAAGACACAGTGATCCCATTCAAGAGTGCTCTCAAAACTCACTTATTTCATTTCAACTGCAAGAACAAACTTAAAAGTCCTAATAATGTTTCCTACCTTAAATATTCTCAGCATGTTTTTTTATGTTTTCTAATTTCATGGTGTTTGTTTTTGTAATCATATAATTATATGCTTTTTATCTTATAGGTATTGTCTAATGTTGTAAAGCGCTTAGCGCTTCTAAAGATTAGGCGCTATACAAAGTCCTATTTATTATTATTATTATTATTATCATCATCACCGTAATTTAACGCGCGTCTGCCGAAATGATTTTAGGGAGACAACTCTTACAGTCTTTCGTTAAACCGGAAGACTCTTCCGTATTGATTGTTGCCAAGGTTGAGCGTCGTACCGTTAATTTGTGAAGGCAGTTTAAAAAGCGACTGACATTATTCTTGGGCTGTATGCAGCAAACTTCAGACAGGTGCATATTACAAACCAGCGTTTTTGCATCATTTCCACATCAGAGTAAGACAAGCTTAATAAGGTACATTCAATTTCGGCACAGAATTAAAACTGCATCGTGCTTGCAATTCGAAATCCGGCCAAATAATTTGGGCATGATATTTTTGATAATTGGAGAAGGTTTCAAATCTGAGTGTAACAGCCATAAGTTATGGTTGCATTTCTACCAAAAAACTTATAATTCTTAACAGAATCGTTCCAGTAATTGTATTAAATTAACTAATGGAACTGACTTTTGTTATGTACAGTTTGATTATTTTATTTTTAGTGCACAACCAGTTCACGCTACACATAGGTGCTCAAGTTTCTCTTGCTGATAGAGTTTGCTTGGGGATTTTTCAATTATTTAAGTTGAAGCTAAAGAGAAATATGGTGGTCTAATTCGTGAAGTTTTTCATCATTTTGTTTTCTTCGTGCAGTGATCATTACATATAATCATACTTTTATGCGTTTGTTTACTGCAGTAGGTACAATTTGATTAGGTATACATAAAAATGAGGTATAAACCAAAATTTCTGCCTCTAGATAATGTATGCATTTCATCTTCACTGGCACATCTGTAATTTATCTATTTTAAATCTTGACATTGAAGATTCAAATGCCCTGTGCAGATGAATAACAACATAGTTATGCCAGTAATGCTAGAAAAACGACATAAAGTTTGCAGTGGGAAAAATAATGCAGAAAATACCAAAAGAGCAGTTTCATCAAAATGTGCATTAAATGGAAAGTCAAATGGAAAAAAGAAGAAAAAAGGTCGTAAATACAAGCTGAGGAAACATTATGTATCCATGACATCAATTATTCAACTTGAAAGTGAGGACACAAATTTGAATTCACTGAAGAGAACAGACAGTGACAGATCAATGTGTACGAAACTGCCAGTGCTACACACAAGATCTCCAACTCCTCTATCTCTTCCACCTAGTCGACTTGCCAACCCACTGCCACAACATTTAATTCCAGGTGCTCATGAAAGGCGAAAAAAATTGCCCATCCTGTCAGCTATAAAACCTGAGAATGAAAAATCAGAGCGAGAAAGATTTATGAGAGCTAATTATAATTATAATCCTCTGTTTCTGTACCGCTTTCCTGCAGATCTGGACATTTTGGAACGTTTGGGAAAACCATCAGATAAATACATGACACAGGTAATTATGCATCTATTGACAATATTGAAATTTGGTCTTTTTTAATTTAATTTTATTTTCTTATGTAAGATTTTGCTACAAGATAAGCAAAATATAGGATAGATACCAATTATTGATACCTTTAATTCATTTTTCCATATGAAATATGGAATATTGATTATTTATTTGTTTTGCATTGTGATCATTCTGAAATTCCATTTTATTTAATAAAGATATTAATTTCTTAACAATTACTGCAGATTGAACTTTTATCAAAAACTTCATTTATGCAGCTATTTAGAAAATGTATAATTGTGTAAAGAAAAATGCCTACAGCACATTGGAAATTTTATGTGAATATATATAGTATTAAATATTTCCATTCTCTGAAATTGTTAATAACATTTAACTGGCAAGGCAGTAGTATGTTTGATTTGTATTATTACTTTCCTTTGCCCAAACTGTAGCTGATCAAAAATGTTATGACTATATTACATTCATTTTATAGTCTGGTGAAGTCTTGGTTATTCACTAGAATGTCAAATAAAATCTTATTTTCAATATTAAAAAGAGACAGTCCAGTTCGCTGTCATGAAACTAAGATTAGTTATTTAATCTAATTTGCTCGCATTATAACTTTTACTGATACAGTAATGTGTATGCTGTTTACGTGACCCAGGTTGTGGTTGAATATATAGTTCTTCTACCACATTCCTAAAATTTGCATCTTTTCTTATAGTCCTGTTATAAATGCTATGTGAATTGGACCAACACAGTAAACAGTATTTCTTTTATAATAAGACCAGTTGTTTAAAAATCAAACAAAAAACCACTGGTGTATATTTAATTAATGATTTCCAACATTTGTTAGAAAGAATGCTGGAAATACATGTAATGCTCTATCAAGACAACAACATGTAATGTCAGGATTTAAATTAAGAGCATTGTTTGTTATCATCTTTATCATGTAATTGTATGCTGCTTTTGTCATTATTTGCACAATGCCAGTTCTAAAGCCTAATTATAGCTGCACTGATCAACAAATAAACCTACACAAAGACACTTTAAATTCACCAGCCTACACAATACATACTAACATTATCTTAATCAACCCATGTTTTACATGCATGTACCACAAAATCAGAATGTGCAGTGCTTGCCAAGTGGTTTAATTTAAATTGAGAGGCAATGTAGACCTCATTCTATAAGTAATTGCTATTAATTTATTGTCATGGGCATCAATTTTTATACACCTGCCACTTGGCAGAGCATATTATGCTCTGACCCTGTCTGTCTCTATTCATGTGTCCACCCATCCAATTGTTTATCAGATTTTCTTTTTCAGCATGTTAACTTCGTTTCTACTTAACCTATTTTACTTTTGCCAAACCTTAAAGATAAGTTCTTTCTGATAAGAAGTCTATTGATTTTGGTGTCAAAAATGTCAAAAACCAAGGTTAATGTGACCGAAAAAAGAAGAAAAATGGTTTCCACACAATAGGGTTAAGTTCTACATCACAGACATGGACCAACAATTATGCATGGCATGCACTTGGAATAAGAAAGAAACCTTTTGATTGTGGGGTCAAAAGTCAAGGTCATTCTGAATGAAAGAAGGAAAACTTTTAGCGCAAAACTGAATATCTTGACTACGTACCTTTTTTCATGTGTGTGGATTACTGATTTTGGGTAAGAAAGAAACCTATTGATTTCAGGATCAAAATGTGACAGGTCAAGGTCATTGTGATGGAAGAAGAAAAATTACTTTTGCATCATAACTTTAATTGTAGGCAACTTGCTCTGACCAGAGTTTGTGAAGGGCCTGCCCTTAGCATATGAAAGAGGCATATTGATTTTGGGGTCATATGGTCAAAGGTCAAGGTCATTGTGGCTCAAAGAAAAATTGGTTTTCAGAATAATGTTTGTTCTTGAGTGAATTCTTTGACCAGGCATGGTGGATAACTTGCTCTTTGGGTAATAAAAAAGCTTCCGAGGTCAAAGGGTCAAAAGTTTTAGTCATGGTAAGTCTGATAAGAAAATAATGGTTTCTGCACATTTATCTTAAAAATGCAGACCTTGAGACATATTGATGAGAAATGCCCAGAGTCAGCCAAGCCCTACTGCTGTCTACTTTGACGCCCTTCAAACATGTGGCAGTCACATAGTGTGATGTTCATGGTAA
Source organism: Sinohyriopsis cumingii (assembly GCA_028554795.2). Lineage (NCBI taxonomy): Eukaryota > Metazoa > Mollusca > Bivalvia > Unionida > Unionidae > Sinohyriopsis > Sinohyriopsis cumingii. Next base: position 116,933,563 of record CM068835.1, on the reverse strand, counting down.
CCAAGGTTTTGTGAAAGTAATGCACATTTTTGGTATCAAAACTCGTGGATAATTCTTCTGTATGACTGGAAAATTCTGAAAGGTCTACTTGCCTGGAAAGGAACTCCATTGGATCAATGGTTGACATGTCAGCAGGTTCAGCATTGGATTAACCTGGTGCTCACCTGCTTGGGCAAAATAATTTGATCTACTTGCATCAGCATGATATAACCATAATATGATGCTGTGGAATACAAAACTAAACAACCAAATTGTACCAGAATGTACTTGTCCATAATCAAGCTTTTCATTAAAAAGCTACACCTATATATATATATATATATATATATATATATATATATATATATATATATATATATATATATATATATATATATATATATATATATATATATATTGCATTTATGGCAAATACATTGTATGTTGAATATTTCATTTGTAGTATGTGGCAACCATGAATTGCACATAAGCTGGTACAAGCAAATAAAAGTAAATCCCTAATATATCACAAAATGGAAGGTTGCATTCTAACTATCAAGACTGGCCTTTCTTGAGGGACTTCAAACTAATGGGGCCAAACTGCCAGCCACCCCTTCTTGGGAGGGACTTCAAAAGAAGGGGGCCAAACTGCCAGCAATATCAGATATTTTGTAATATTAATGTTTCTTACACACATCCTTATTTCTGTAATCAATAATATTTTCAAGTCTTATTACTGTTTTTCTTCAGTTCTTAATTTTTATCATGTTGTTCTTTGTCACTAAGGAGTCAATCTTTCAAAATGAGAATCAATTTTGATAGTATAATGGCTGAATTTGTTTCATACAATAATGAAGTTAAGGTCTGAACATTATTTAGTGTATGTGATAGCTCAGGTGGCAGATTGCCCTGCTTTTTCAGGAGGTTTAGAGTTGACCTCCAGTATGGCTCTGCATAATTTTTTCATGTTACATTTGGTGGCACATTAAGATGTCTCATATGTGATTGCCTGTTGCTATGCATTTCAATATGGTCATTATGGTTAATAGGGACATGGATGCATATGAAAAGCACATGTGATGTTTCATGCATAGCACATTTAAGTTGGGTTCAGACAGCATAGATCTTGACCTGACATTTCATAATGCACAGATCAGGGTTTATGTTGTTTGTTCTATTGATTACTCTTTACAAATTGTATAGATATAGATATACCATCACATTATATGATAACAGATCTGCATCTGTGATTTAACCTATACAAAAGTATATACAGTACTGTGAATTGACTTCTTATGTGGTACAAATTTGAATGGATTTTATAGCTTCTACAAACCAGTTTACTCTCCCTATGAATTTGTTACAAGACAAAAGAACTCTTTAATCCACAAAAATACGTATTGAAATGTCATTTTTTGCCAAAACCATAATAATTTATATGCACATAAATACACCAATTTTCAGTATAGGAAACCTGACTGACCTTATAGACTATCAAAGAGTTTTTCTTTCCTTTTGCAAACAGTTTTGACTTTAAAGACTTGAGGATTCAGATGTTTAATCTCTTGATCCATTATTTTTAGCTGATGATTCCAAGGCTGAATTTAGTGGAAGACTCATTATTATAATTATTATTATTATTATTATTATTATTAAATTTACTCTGTGTGTGTGTGTGTGTGTGTGTGTGTGTGTGTGTGTGTGTGTGCATATATTATACAGTATTTGTTAGGTATTTGTGTAGAATTGTATAAGGTGTAGCAACACTTAAGAATTATCTATCCAAGCTGAGTAAAATTTACTCAGTACAAAAACTGTTGAGGCAAAATGTTGGCAGAGATCATTAGGAAGATGAACCGTCCTTGATATAATTTAATATGTACCCTTAAGTATGAAAGAAAGATTTAATGTCCAAAATTAGGTAAAACATGATGGAAATCATTAACATATGAAGCAATGTGTATGTTTGTTTTTTGTGTCTTATTAATACTGTGCAATATTTTTATACAAGCATTCAACTTTTGTTATTTAGAGAGAAAACTGAAATATGGACAAGATGATACATCTGATAATTCCAAAGTACAAACATGAGAGATCAAGATTTGCTGTGCAGAGATATCTTTCAAACATATATCTCTAAATCAACATTTTTCATCGAACTTTAAATCAGTTTAGAATGCTGAATTATCCTTGAAAGAAAAGAAAATCTAGGAAAGAATTAAAAATGTTAAAGTGAATTTTTCAGCTTATTGGTAAGATGATCAATAAATAAGACACTCATTGCCCATTTGTCTTCTCAAGCAGATATCAATAAATAAAACACCCTTTGCCTATTTGTCTTCTCAGACAGATATCAATAAATAAGACACCATGTGCCCATTTTCTTTTCAAGCAGATATCAATAAATAAGACTGTGCCATTTGTCTTCTCAGGCAAATATCAATAAATAAGACACCCTGTGCCCATTTGTCTTAAGCAGATATCAATAAATAAAACACCTTTTGCCCATTTGTTTTCTCAAGCAGATATCAATAAATAAGACACCCTTTGCCCATTTGTCTTCTCAAGCAGATATCAATAAATAAGACACCATTTGCCCATTTGTATTCTCAAGCAGATATCAATAAATAAGGCACGCTTTGCCCATTTATCTTCTGTAGCAGATATCAATAAATAAAACACCCTTTGCCCATTTGTCTTCTCAAGCAGATATCAATACATGAGACACCCTTTGTCCATTTTTCTACCCAGGCAGATATTGATAATTATTAAGATACAAGCAACATGTAATTGTACAAATAATAGTATTGAATATGCATGCCCAAGAAGGGACGATATGTAACCTGAAATATAAGATAAACTTAGGTGAGATAAGATCAGATGTATTCATAGTCTGCATGATTAAAACAATGATTAAACAAAAGCTATGACAAGCTTTTCTTACCAACATTACATAAAGTAAAAAAGACATTAAATCAGTATGATTTACATGAGATAAAAACATACCATAATACATAAATGTAATGAGACAAATTACACAGCATGGAACATAAGTTGTAAGCAAGCAAAGCACTTTAAAAAAAAACAATTTTTAAAAGCCAATTTAGAGTTCAGGTAACTAAAAGAAAGCACAGGTTAAGACCTGAAAGATGCTAAAAGTATATTGAGATTTTTTTAAAAAGTGTATTAAAAGTCTGGGTATCCTAAATTAAAAGGAATTAGTGGTCGTAATCAAACGCATGCCAAGATGTAAATCAAGCCATACTTAATATAAAGAAAAGAAAGTGAGGTAAAAGCAGGAAAAGATAATAAAATATAATTGTAGCTCATAGAAAATAAGAAAATAGTGTTCAGATTAAATCATGAGGTTTACAGTTATATAGATTATATTACGTCCAAATTATTATTCACCAAAAACACCTTTCTCAAGTATATTTCTTCAAAATTTGTAATTAACAACAAACACCTTTATTTTGTAACAGTGGCCATTAAGTGGCCTACCGGTATATTAATATCCCAGTGTCTTAGCTGTGATTCTTATGCAGCCGTGGATGTAACGAGCTACCTTTATTTTTCCCCAAGCTTTTTTTTTACTGGGGTATGAGGGGTGGTGGAATAAGATTTCACAACAAATATTATGTTATTTCCGAGTCTGGTACCTACAACATTAAGTTACACGAAAGTTATTAAATAGCTCTTGTTTTGCTATTTTTATGTTGTTGTTGTTGTTGTTGTTGTGGGGTTTAACGCCATTTTTCAGCACACAATAGGCTATATATGGCGGCCAGTATTAATGGTGGAGGAAGAACCCGGGAAAACCCCGAAAAGAACCACCAACCCACGAGAAGCTACTGGCAAGCTTTCTCACATACCCACATTGGCTGAATCTTAGACTCGAACCAACGCAGGCCTATTTTTATGTACTAAGCTGAATGTTTTACATACATGTAAATTGCTAAATCATTAGACTATGGCAAAATATTTATTTTCTTCCTTAACTGTGACTGACAGTAGGGTGATGAATGGTGAAACAAATGCATTCCTCCAGCCCAGATTTATCCAACTCTTGTCACTTTAGAAGAACCTTTGATCATGAACTCAACTTTTACTGCAAGAAAACTTACACCCTGATAGCTGATATGTCATAAAGTCTCACAAAGTACTGAAGTATCAAACACAGATTTGGTCTCGTTGTTGGCAGACTTGGAATTTTACTAATTTCCCAAGATTCTCCAAGAAAATATTGGAAATATCACAGGAGATAGGTTGGATATTGATTTTTAAAGCCACACTGTATGATATAAATGTAATCAGATTAAACCAGTCAAGTCAGCAGGTGGTGTTCATGGGAATAATTATAATGAAGCTGATATGTTATCATTGGAAGTATTTCAGAAGATTTGTGATTTAATCTGTCTGAATCTGGACATATGACTATTATTCTCCAGAATAATCTCATGTTTAATGATAGGCCCATCTTGCACTATGTTGCAGTGATTTAGTGGTTAGCATGCTGGACTCGTGACTTGAAGAGTGTGGGTTCAAATCCTGAATCTGTATATGTGATTTGATTTTTCTAACATAAGACCATACTTGATGATGAACCTATCCCCCACATTAATTTGGCAATCAGTGATTAGCATGCTGGACTCATGGCTCAAAAGGGTGCAGGTTCAAACCCTGCCCATGTTGGTTTGGTCAATATGTTACATCTACAGACAATTGCACTTTCTTCAGATTGCCTAAGCAATCAGTAGCTTTCATGTATTGATTGCTGTTACACATCAGTCAATCAATCAATATATCAATCAATCAATCAATCAGTTAGACAGTCAAGAATTTTTTTACTAATACACATAGATTGATATACACTGTACGAGGATTTTAATCCTCTTCCCTATATTATTGACAAAATTTACAATACACCCCAGTCCACCACAAATCATCTGTTTCCTGTTTTCTGTGTTACAGGCTATTTTGATTATGGAGAATGCAATTGACAACTATGGAACCTATGAAAAATTTGAGGAAGAGACAGGTGGCAAAATTCTGGGTCGATCCCAAATCATGGCTATCATACAACAGTACTTAAAACGTGAAAATCTGGAACGAGAGATTGGGGTAAACTTGTCTGAGGAGATTCTATCTCGTGGCTCAATGACTAGAGTGAGAGGAAAGGCCATGCTAAATGTACGCATCATCAACCTGAGAGAAAATTGGGTTGAGGGATTATTAAGGCATGAGATTGGTAAGGATATAGCTCCATGTTGCTTTGAGGTTGAATGAATTTCTACTTGAGTATTTGCAATATGTCTTTTTAAAGTAAACTTTCATTCTGATATAGAAGGTTTCCATACTTGAAATGTGAAGATGAAAGAAACCCTGTATTGTTGTTCAGATATATAGCTGTTACTGTAAACATATGAAAAGAATAATTATATGGATGGAATAAAATTCAAATTGAAAACCCCTCCTAATGGAACTTGTTATTACATTGCCTGGATATAAGTTTTTGAAGTTATGCGTAGGTTTAATGTTGGACATAAGTGTAACGGTTGAATGGGTCAGTATTTACATTTCTTAAATTATTTCTAATTGATTTTTCAGGTCATTGTACCTAGACAAACAGGTCAACTTGTGTGAGTTAAAGGCATAGGGCTAGCAGTACATCATGGCACCACATTCTCACATGTTCCTGATTATCCTTAAACAAGCCATAAACACTTGGCATGCACCATGGGCTTGCCAGGTCCCTATGCAGGCCTTAGGGGAAACAGTATATATATAAAACATTTATTTTGATGAAGTATGATACCATTATTATGAAAATGATAGGCCATGATCTATGTCAGTGATTAAGGTTTGGTAAGTCTGTCAAGTGTAACAAATTGTCTTAGTGGTTTTTTTCCTCCAGAAACAGAGGAAAGGGAGTGTTCTACCATTAAAATATCAGTTATATAAAGGGGAAAACAGACTGAATCTTGGCTCTGTGTTATATAATGTGGTAATGGTAACATGCAGCATTGTTTAGTTTATACATGTCAAAGGGCTCAGACAAAGCATGCTCCTGCATTACAACAATTGTTGGAGGTTTAAAAAATCCATTTAGAGGTTAGCCATGCCCAAAACAGCTAGATGTGATAGTCTTCTCATTCTGTACGGTTAATAAAGCCTATGTCTCATTGTTTAACTTACTTAGTACGTTATCATATAGACTAAAGTTCATTTAGTAGTGCATCAGTGTCAGTGTTGCTTATTGTAAGCTGTTCTGCCATGGTTCTTGTTAGGTTATGGTAACTGACCTGCAGCACTTAACCATTAGTGACTTATATATGAAAGAGGTTAGAGTTATAAGTAAAAAAGCATGGCTAAGGATATCCAAAGTATAAAGTCACCATATCACTAGTGCTTGCAAATGCAGAACACATGCTAAATAACTAGTAAGATATGAGTAGGTTGGTCATATTTATAGCCTACCAAAACAGCTCTGCTCACTGGTCTTCTTCCAATGGTATAGTTCTTTTCTAGTGTGTCCTTTACTGAGCATGACTGTGTGTGTGATTTAGATTTTTATGGTAGCTTTAATAATTTTTAAGTCATATCGCTATGATGTCTGCAGTGTGGCAGTTTAAAGTGATGCCTAGCATGGGGCATCATACTGCAGACATGTAGCATGATGTCCCACCCAGTCACATTATCCTGACACCAGGCCAACCAGTCCTAACACTAACCTCTTAATGTTGAATTCCTAGTGAGGCAGCTGTTAGAACCATTTTTTTATAAGTCTTTGGTATGACTCTGCTGGGGTTTGAACCCATGACCTCCAGCATCTCAGGTGGATGCTCTAACCACTAGGCCACTGGATCGGTCGCATAATGTATGGTTCGTTAAAGAAAGGGTTGAAAGCAGTGCTATAAATCACTATAAACCACTGTAACAAGATGACCAGGTTGGATTTCAGATTTATAACAGAACACTTTTGATGGTGATACAAATACAATGTTTACTGACTTGAATGGAAAAAGACTTATGATTAATATATGTGTGCATAAGATTGAAATATTGGACAAATTAACACAATCCTCATGAACCTAATAATGTAACATAAATGTGAATACAAGTAAATGACCTTACACAGCACAAGGACAAAGGTTAATGATTCACAGTAATTTCACATGATGAAGAGAATGATGTGTTTTACTGAAATAGTAAAAATGATGTACTTTACTTATATCGTAAAATGTATTCACTCAAATAGTGAGAGAAAAAAAGGTACTTTACTCAAATAGTAAAATGATGAAACAATGGGATAGATATCATACAAAATATCTTTACAGCCCCAAAATACTGGGTGTAACAAACCCCAAAATTAGCCCACGGCTAAAAGATTACATGTGTGGAGTTACACAAAACACTCCATCACTAGAATACTTGGCTACCAGTCACATTGGTAAATCAAGCAGTCAGCATTACAGGTAGTCACCGACCACCATACAATTCCTTGGTCAGTCAGTGCCCACCAATCGGTCAGCAGTGCCCAATCACCTGCTACTCAACCAGCAACACACCGTTCAAGCAGCTGCACGGCGGCCAATCAACCTGCTCCATTACCAGCTCCATCGTCAGCTCAACAGCCGCTATGGCCAGCACCACAGCCATCATGGCCAACTTCTGTGCTAACAGCTGGTACCCCATCAACCCTGACCACCATGGTCAGCTCCACAGTTGCCATGCTCAGCTCTGATCACCATGGTCAGCTCTGATCAGCTGAAAATAAATTTAACACTGTGTACTAAGAGTGACGGGCATATACGATAACATGTAGTGACGTTATATATGGTAAGCTGTACAAATTACATTATTGGCACAAAATTACAAAGCAATAAACAGGCTCAGAAGTGAACCTACCTGTGTCTGATAAGAATCCTATGATACTAAATGTTTCTTTATAAAATGCAACTTTATTGCTAATATTGATCTCCTGTTAAGTCATGTACAAGAATAGAAAATATTTGCATTATACTACACATGCTGGAGTTACATAGAAAATATACAAAAATAAATGTGGTAGTACAATAGTTGTAACCTATAGTATACAAAAGAAATTAATAAATAACTCACATACCTCTAGAGCAGAAGATTTGCAAGTCCTTTAGTAGACTGCTCACTGATGAGACATTCCGTAATGTAAAGATTTTGTCCTACGGTGAGGTATTTATGCACAGATGATGTAGCCCTGCTGATAAATATCAGTTTTTTCCATTAAAAGCACTTTGCATGTGCAACATAGGATGAACCAAACTCACTGTTTCGAAATATTTGTACAATATATATAAATCACCCTTGGATATCATTGTACACAAAAAATGAAATCTGAGTACATGTATTTAATAAATAAAGAGATTTATTCAATTCCATGACAACTGCCACACTGTATACATCATAATTATATGACTGCAAAATTGTTGAAGCACCGTTAAAAATCCAAATGAGACACACGCACACACACTTATACATTATGCTTATAAATTTAATTTCTATGTGTAAATCTGAAAAAATCAAAAATCTATCAGAATAAATTTCAGTAATAATAAACACATATGAAATGGAGGTGCATACACCACCTCCACTAATGTTCCAGAAATATTAGTAACTAATGATCTTCATTCCTCGGTTGAGGCCACCCCTTGATAAGAAGCCATCATGCCCAACACAAAAATAGTAAATTTGTTTCATTTTGTCTCATCTGAAGAGAAGCACAATTCTTATAATGACATCTTTTCAGTCCAGAAGAGATGGTCATATTTAAGAAAGTGATTTTACAGAAAGTCCCTCCTACAAGCATTTGTATGTTCATCTGCACAGACAGGCAAATACAGTGATATGTTTCTGTATCTTCATTATACACAGGTAAATACAGGATATGTTTCTGTATCTTCATTATACACAGGTAAATACAGGATATGTTTCTGTATCTTCATTATACACAGGTAAATACAGGATATGTTTCTGTATCTTCATTATACACAGGTAAATACAGGATATGTTTCTGTATCTTCATTATACACAGGCAAATACAGGATATGTTTCTGTATCTTCATTATACACAGGTAAATACAGGATATGTTTCTGTATCTTCATTATACACAGGTAAATACAGGATATGTTTCTGTATCTTCATTATACACAGGCAAATAATGTTGATACGATTTATATATCTTCATTATAGACAGGTCAGTACTGTGATATTTGTATGTATCTTCATTAAAGACAGGTCAGTACTGTGATATTTTTATATATCTTCATTATAGACAGGTCAGTAATGTGATACATTTATGTATCTTCATTATAGACAGGTCAGTAATGTGATATGTTTATGTATCTTCATTATAGACAGGTCAGTAATGTGATACATTTATGTATCTTCATTATAGACAGGTCAATAATGTGATATGTATCTTCATTATAAATAGGTCAGTAATGTGATATGTTTATGTATCTTCATTAAAGTCAGGTCAGTACAGTGATATTTTTATATATCTTCATTAAAGACAGGTCAGTACTGTGATATGTTTATGTATCTTTATTATACACAAGCAAATACTGTGATATGATTAGGTATCTTTATTATACAAAGGCAAATAATGTGATATGTTTATATATCTTCATTATAGACAGGTCAGTACTGTGTTATAATTATTATTTACATCACATCATCAGAAAGCTTGCAAGGCATATAATTTTGCATTGCATTTGCACAGGGACTCACTACTTGAGGACCTGTAATAATAAGGAATATCCCTGGAATAACTGGAAGATAAGAAAAGACATGGGTCTCATGAATTTCAACCCTACAGAGGAGGGTCTCGCTTCTTTGCACAGTGTCCTCTTCAGAAAAGATCCATGTCTTTGGCGGGCTGCCCTTCTATACTATACAGCATACAAGGCTGCATTTCTTTCATTTAAGGTATAGTTCTAGAAAGTAGATCAGTTCCTAATTGTACCTGATATAATTTTACATGTTGTTTCATTAAAACATAATTCATGGGTCACCTCTGTTGACTGCAAATCATAATGACATGCAGTTAACAAAGGTGACCCAACATTTAGAGTTGTACCAACAAGTATCATTACATTTTCTTGGATCAAATGCATGTAAGTTATACTGACCATCTAAAATGTTATGAAAGTGATGCTGACCAAAATGTATGCCATACTGCATGATAGTCTTTGGTAGGCTATGTTTGTGGGGCTGTGGGATGTATATTTGATTGTGAGGAAAAATTTAGTTCCTAAATGTATCACCTATCATAAAACTGCAGTATACAAGTATAGGAACTGATTTCTGATTCAATATTTGATGGTGTTAATTCAGTTTCAGACTCAAGCTCAGAGCTTGCTTTATCACCATCAAACATTGAACATCAAACATAATATATGGTCACTAGGCCTCAATTTTCCTCTTTCCATTTTTATTCATTTGATGATCGAAAATTAAAACAACTTATTAAAACTTCATAAAATATTAAAGATAATAAATTTACTACTACTACTACTACTACTACAGGAATAATGTCTGATAGAGAGCTGTGCAAAAATTTAAAACTTTGCATAAATGGTGCAGGATGTGAAGTACACAACTTTGGCACAATGAAATCATATGCTACACAATTAAGTCCTTATAATTTTGGGAATTCAGTTTTCTTGCTAATTAAGCTTGTAAATTTTTGATGATTAGTAATTAACAAGCTTAAGTTTAAGCAGACACTTAAAACTGTTTTAATATGTTAATTAGTATATTCTATGTACGTGTGCCATATATACTTGTTTATAAGTTGATTCAAAATGCAAACAACAAAGAACCTGATCTGCCATAGCTTAATGCACCTGTAGATCTGGGTCTGTGTTGTTTGTTCTACTGATTACTCCTAACAAACTGTACAGACTCAGATCCGCCAGCATTTTATACAATGGCAGATCTGGGTCTGTGCAGTTTGTAGTTGGACTCATCTTACAAGTGAGTATAGATAGTATGTACATTATACGTACTTATAAAACACAGTTTTTACATTCCATCCCAAACTGGTTAAGTTATTGGTCTCTAACATGAATTTTTTTTTCAACCATGGTGACTTACAATTCCTGGTATCTTTTGGGAGAGATTCTACTCTGTGTAGGATTGAATAATTTTGAAATCATTAGTAGTTGACTCAGTATCAAAGTGCAGTTGTAACAGTTATCAAAGTGCAGTTGTAACAGTTATCAAAGTGCAGTTTAATATTACCTGTATATAAACATTAGCATACAGAATTTTTCCCAAGCATAAATATTTTGTTTTCTTTTGTCTTTATTTAAAGAGATCATATATTTTACAAATGAAACCTTGATGCCACATTCTGTGGTTGAAGAAATTTAATGTTTATGAAAATTATTTGCATTATGCTTGTACTTAATTTACTTAAGTATACAGCCCTTCTTCCAGGGACTTTTTTCTTTCCTCAACAGCTTCTTTCATCCACATCTGGTACGGAAACCATATAACTTGCTATTTTCCTTCAGCCAATTACAAATGACGTTATTTTTAAAGCTTGTTTCTGATTGGTTGATGGGGGAAGCTAAAATTCAAAATTTTAATGTAAATTCTGACTTTTATGATTACCAGACCTGATTTTTCCTCCTGTCATTTTTAAAAATACTAATTTGATGATTTTTCCTCATGGATAAAATGCACACAACCTAACAAACAACCAGTAGATCTACTCAGATTTGCCATCATATAGGTCACTGGTGGCTCTGGATGTAAGCTGATTGTTTTATGTATGATTAAACACAACAGAGAGTACATACAATTTTCAATTATACAAGCAGATCCAGGTCTATGCTGTTTGCATTTAGGTGCATATTATGCATGAATGAAGACAGTACTTGCCCCTACTTAGCATTCTCCCTTATACTGCCCAGATTCTTCCATTCTACACTATGCTACGCAGGTAAAAATGGGGGCAGAATTTGATTGTTTTGGTGACATAGAAATTTCTTTAGAGACAAATATGCATGTTGAAGAAGAATTTTTTATCACTTGGAATCAGACAGTTCATGTGCCCAGATCTCAAGGATACCAGAATGCTGGGTCAAGGCTGTTTATTTTGAATTCAGGTAGTCCAGTGGACTATTAGGTATCATGACATGTTCTGAATTCAGGTAGTCCAGAAGACTACTACATATTATAACTTCTTCTGAATTCAGGTAGTTCATGGGGTCACTACATATTATTATTACTTGTTATGAAATCAAGTTGTCCAGATGACTACTAAATGATATCATGGCTTGTTCTGAATTCAGGTTGTCCAGATGACTACTAAATGATATCATGGCTTGTTCTGAATTCAGGTTGTCCAGATGATTACTAAATGATATCATGGCTTGTTCTGAATTCAGGTTGTCCAGAAGACTACTACATATTATAACTTCTTCTGAATTCAGGTAGTTCATGGGGTCACTACATATTATTATTACTTGTTATGAAATCAAGTTGTCCAGATGACTACTAAATGATATCATGGCTTGTTCTGAATTCAGGTTGTCCAGATGACTACTAAATAATATCATGGCTTGTTCTGAATTCAGGTTGTCCAGATGACTACTAAATGATATCATGGCTTGTTCTGAATTCAGATTTGTCCAGATGACTACTAAATAATATCATGGCTTGTTCTGAATTCAGGTTGTCCAGATGACTACTAAATGATATCATGGCTTGTTCTGAATTCAGGTTTGTCCAGATGATTACTAAATGATATCATGGCTTGTTCTGAATTCAGGTTGTCCAGATGACTACTAAATGATATCATGGCTTGTTCTGAATTCAGGTTGTCCAGATGACTGCTAAATGATATCATGGCTTGTTCTGAATTCAGGTTGTCCAGATGACTACTAAATGATATCATGGCTCGTTTGGAATTCAGGTTGTCCAGATGACTGCTAAATGATATCATGGCTTGTTCTGAATTCAGGTTGTCCAGATGACTGCTAAATAATATCATGGCTTGTTCTGAATTCAGGTTGTCCAGATGACTGCTAAATGATATCATGGCTTGTTCTGAATTCAGGTTGTCCAGATGACTACTAAATAATATCATGGCTTGTTCTGAATTCAGGTTGTCCAGATGACTGCTAAATGATATCATGGCTTGTTCTGAATTCAGGTTGTCCAGATGACTACTAAATGATATCATGGCTTGTTCTGAATTCAGGTTTGTCCAGATGACTACTAAATGATATCATGGCTTGTTCTGAATTCAGGTTGTCCAGATGACTACTAAATAATATCATGGCTTGTTCTGAATTCAGGTTGTCCAGATGACTACTAAATGATATCATGGCTTGTTCTGAATTCAGGTTGTCCAGATGACTACTAAATGATATCATGGCTTGTTCTGAATTCAGATAGTTAGATGACAGTGATATATTATGTGGCCCACTGAGTTTAGAGTTTACAGTTCAGTATTAGATGGCAGTTATATTATGTAGCCCATTATGTGGCCCACTGAGTTTGTTGGGTTACCAAGATTGTTTCTTTTTTTTCCCTTCATTTTATTTCCTGAATGAAGAGAGATAAATGGCTATACCATCTAATTTGAAAAATTATTCAGCCATGTCACTTTATTTCCTGAAAGAAGAATATTTCCTGTATTTTGTTCTAGGAGCTATTCAGAGACCTTGGAAGATTTGTCAGTGACCCTAATGTGAGATGGGACTACTGTATAAGGGCCAAAAGGGGCCAAAAGGACACATCTCTGTCAGGTATATATTAGGCAGACAATTTTAGTAATGCAAAATTGAATACCATAATTGTTTACAAATAGGAGGCACTGTGTCTTTGTTACCTTTTATAGAGTATCATTTTGAGATATTGGTACCAACTTATTGCACAGTGCTCTTGAGATAGAGATGATCTGGTAATTAACTCTAAAGGCTCAGTTCATTGTGTGATAATTATAATACAGTGCTTCCTTGAGATAGAGATGATCTGGTAATTAACTCTAAAGGCTCAGTTCATTGTGGGATAATTATAATACAGTGCTTCCTTGAGATATAGATGATCTGGTAATTAACTCTAAAGGCTCAGTTTATTGTGGGATAATTATAATACAGTGCTTCCTTGAGATAGAGATGATCTGGTAATTAACTCTAAAGGCTCAGTTTATTGTGGGATAATTATAATACAGTGCTTCCTTGATTACCCACCCAGTTTCACATAACTATGAAAAATGCTGGTGATTAAGGGTGGCATATGATTGAGGCTTGTTTGTAGATCAATAAGCACAAGTAAATTTAATCAATGGCTAACTAAAAATGAGACATGGACCAATATAATGAAGTTTAATTGAGTTAAGCTTCATAATAATTTGCAGAAAATAATAAGATGGTTTTACTCAGGTTACACTGGCTTTTTTTAATCTAACTGCTCGCATAGTGATTGATCTTTTTTGCTTGCATTAAGTTACAGTGGCTATTATCATGGATGGTCTTGTCAACTGAGACAATCACTATTATTAAGAACTGTGCCATGCACTATTATTTTCTGTAGATAAGTAGAAACCAAGTTCAAATAATACTAATCATGTTTACTGTAGAAAAATATAGTAGATGTTCAACATCTGTGATTAATTATTTATATATCATTTGCACATTGATTAGGCTTTGTGGATAGCAGGTAGCAATGGTGGCAAATGAATTTTAGTTTGTACATTGATTGGGCTTGGTGGATGGCAGATAGCAATGGTGGCAAATGAATTTAAGTTTGTACATTGATTAGGCTTGGTGGATGGCAGATAGCAATGGTGGCAAATAAATTTAAGTTTGTACATTGATTAGGCTTGGTGGATGGCAGATAGCAAGAGTGGAAAATTAATTTAAGTTTGTACATTGATTAGGCTTGTTGGCTGGCAGAGAGCAAGAGCGGAAAATGAATTTAAGTTAGTACATTCATTAGGCTTGGTGGATGGTAGATATCAAGAGCGGAAAATGAATTTAAGTTAGTACATTGATTAGGCTTGGTGGATGGCAGATAGCAAGAGTGGAAAATGAATTTAAGTTAGTACACTGATTTGGCTTGGTGGATGGCAGATAGCAAGAGTGGAAAATGAATTTAAGTTTGTACACTGATTAGGATTGGTGGATAGCAGATAGCAAGAGCAGAAAATTAATTTGTTTGTACATTGATTAGGCTTGGTGGATGGCAGATAGCAAGAGTGGAAAATGAATTTAAGAGCAAATCAGTTGGTACATTCATATTTATTGGTAGTAACTGCAGGTGGTGAGGAACCGGATGGAGGCAGAAATCAGGGCGCTCTTTACGTTATGCAAATTTGCTTCTTTTTTTTAATCGAAAAATGTTTTAAGAAATTAGTTGTGTAAGTAACCTAATAATTATTCTACAGAATTTGACCAAATTAATAGAAAGCATACTAGTATCAAGACATTTAAAGTCTTAACAAAAGATGTTTATTTGCTGCTAAGTATAATCACTGTTACTAAAAATGGAACAATTTTCTAAAAAGAGCTTAACAGAATTGGACCAAATCTGAGAGTGACCATCATGGTATCAAGCACTCTCCTGTTTATACAAATAATGATGTTCTTCTTTTACTAACTTAGCCAGATTATTTGACCTGCTGCTACTGAAGTCACTTCTTGTCAGCCAGGTGAATTAATTTATGCCAGCTTGGGCCTTTTCTTTACTAAACCTCTCAGAAATCGACTAAAGAAAGTTATTAATAAATTTTGGTACACATTAGAAGAAATGCTTACACAAAGAATGAGGTGTTGAACTTTGTTTAATGTCGTGCTATCCTGTAACAAGATGTCTTCTTTTTGAGTGTCATGTTAGTACATGTATAAATGAATATCTTTAACAGGTGCTTTCTGCAAGGATCAGGTGTACTTGGAAGGAGCACTTCAGATTCTGAAACATCGTAGAGTTTTGGATTTTCACTTGCTAGTCAGACTTGGAAAAATTGCCTTCGAGGACATTAACATGCTTAAAGATTATACCGACATTAAAAACACACGGATTCCATTTTTCATGGAAGATCTCAACACATACCACAAACTGTTAGACAGGATTGCAGAGGCAAATGGACTTACAGATGATGTACTGCGAGAAGTATAAAACATATGCAACCTATCCTATGCTAATATTTACCATACATACTCTCTTATCAGTCTCGTCCAACTGCAAACAACATAGACACTGATCTTCCATTGCATGCTGCACCAGCTGATTGGGGACTGTTTTATTTGTTCTTTTTTTTCTTAATAGACTGCACAGACACAGATTTGCCAGTGCATTTTGCTACATCAGATCTGGGTCTATTCAGTTTTGTAGTTGAATCCATCGTATATGTGAGTATATACAACAGATGTATAGACTGATAGATTTTCTTCTACAAATAATGTGATTATAAAATGTGTGATATACTGGATGCTGATACTTGATATATTGATATACTGTTAATGCTTTTTAACATACAAGTTGGCAAACTTTATAATGAAAAACATCATGCATGGTATAATACTGCCCACTGGTGCCATAGAGTATACCAATTTACAGTAAGACTGTATTTATAATGAAGTACATCATACATACCCTCATTATAATGCTGTTCATGGGAACAATAGAGTAGAGGTGGACAATATTACTGGTATACTAGTTTACTACTGCTATATTTTTCCCCCATTTTTACATCCTATCATGGTACATTTTCATTGTACCATTTCTTGGTTAGTTTCCATAAAAAAAAAAACACATATGGAAACTCCTGAGTAATCTTGTTACAAAGGTATTAATGTTTAATATTATGTTTTCATTACTCATGACAAAATAATTCCGAAAATTAAGTATTTTTTAACAAAATTCTTGTATTTATGACAGATTGATTTGAATATTAATAATATAATTATATTTATCCTTTAATCACATTTTTCACGTATCACATATGCCATGATGGTGGCCAAATGAATGTTGTGAAACTTATTCAGACCCAATCCAATTTTTGGAAAACTTTCACATTAAAAGAAGGAAAGAAAAAAAAATCATTTTTTTAGTTTTTACTAGCTTATGTTGTTGTGTTAAGTGCATGTACTCCTGAGTAGGACCAAGAATTATCCATGGACTTTTAGGAGAGCAACTGAATTTTGTTTGAATTTGATGTAATTTTTCTAGTCCACTATATATTTTTGTTTGTTGTGTCATTGTAATCTATGTTTATAAATATCTTGCCCAGACGTTGGCATCCAGTCATAGTTTCCTTATTAAATCAACAGTGTAAGTAGTAACTTGTTGACATCAGTGTCAATACTTATTTTGTTTCCTCTAATGGCAGCACAATGTCTTTTACAGCTATAGTGTACACTTAATCATCCCACTTTAGTTACAATATTTAATTTACAACTTATACAACAGTTAACACACACATAGAAAAATCATCTCCTATAAGGTACTGACCATTTAAATTTTTGGTGGGGAGAGGCTTCAGTTTCCTTTCAAGCCAAGATATCTTCTTTTATCTCAAAATAATTAAAAAAATCCTTGAAATAACGTAATGGATATATGTGCAAGTTAACTATAAATCAGACAAGATATATTTTCCATCTGTTTGAGAGCCAGAAATTTTATTTTAAAAAATCTGGTCTCCTGCCACATAAAACTAAATTGTTGGTTCCTAATATGATTGCAGTGTTCCTTGGTATATGACACACTATGTTAAGAGATACCATGGTAAAAAGCTTTTGTTGCACCCAAATCTACCATAGAACAAACTGTCTTTGAGTAAATCTGCCTTATAATGAAGTACAGTACTCCCTGATTATAATGCTATCAATGGGAACCATAGAGTATATTGCCTTATACTGAGACTGCCATATAATGAAGTACATCATGCATACAGTTCTACTTCATATCATATAATGCTGTCTGTTGTGAGTTATACAGGATAATGCCTTGTAGTGATATTTCCATGTAATGATGTATAGTACTTTCTCTTTATAATGTATATATGTATATCCAAATATGTAGGAGTCCAGATTTATTTTGTAGATTTTTGTTTGAAGTATTAGTTTAGTATATGTAACTTCTTTTTTTTCATGACAAAGAGCTTGTTTAGCCCAAAACATTGGGAAAACCATTCTGAAGCTTGTTGTTATCAATTTTCTCTCTCTCTCTCTCTCTCTCTCTCTGTAAATATATATATATATATATATATATATATATATATATATATATATATATATATATATATATATATATATATATATATATATATATATATGTATGTATGTATATGTATATACAAACACACACACACACACACAGTACTCTTTCATTATATTGTAAAATATCATAAGCTTGATGTGCACGCCTGGCCTCCATGCTAGCAAAAAGTGATATCTATAATGATCAGCTTCTTTTGCTCTGCTATCTCAGTTAAGGCAAAAATGCACAGGAAAAATGATAGTAGAGACTTGATCAAGTTTAACATTAATTCATTTTTCACTGGGTTATCAGTTTTCATGAATTTGTTGTTATTACTGACCATAAATTTAAAGACACTCTAAACAGTCATTTTTCAGTGATAACTATAGCATGAACTTTATGAATCCATTAATTTAAGCAAATTTCAAATGGAAATAAAATTATATTTTCACAAAACTTTGAAAATTGACATCCATGAAAATAATGCATTCACAGTACATGTATTACAAGGAGAGATCTCAAATGAGTTTTTTAAGGATAAATAATCCATGTATCTTATCACTGTATATGACTGCCATTCTCTTAGAGAACTCAAGATGCTTGACATTCTGAATGATCTTTTGCAAAATCCAAAATGGAATTAATGGGCAATTACTCCAGTAATTATGATGTTGTAACCTTATAATGAATCTTAGGTATGAAGTTACACTCCAGATTTGGCTGCCATCTTATAATCCTTTGCATACGTAAACTGCAGAAACCAAAGTTTAGAAGCAGGCATATAAGGACCATAACTCCTGTAAATGACAGGTGTTGATTGCTGGAAATGAATTCAGGGTGGTCTCATCAGTATATGCTGCATGCCAAATTTAGATAAAATGAAACAATGCTTATTAAATTAATATTTGGAAATAAAAGCTAGGAAAATGTGGTGTAAAGGGCCACAACTCTTGTAAATGATGAATTGGAAAGTTGAAAATCAAACTCATCAAGAGTCTTATTGATACAATTTATATGCTTAATATTTTGTTACAACAAATCTGCATTAAGATGGAATGTAATATAATGAGGGCTAGATAATAATAGTTAGGGCTTATACAAAAACACATTTTGATGCAGTGTTATCTGTGAATTTCACATTGCATATAGTTATGGCTTATACAAAAACACATTTTGATGCAGTGTTATCTGTGAATTTCACATTGCATATAGTTATGGCTTATACAAAAACACATTTTTGATGCAGTGTTTTCTGTGAATTTCACATTGCATTTGGTAATGATAATCAAAAAACTTAAATTATTTTATAAATTAAGAAACAATCTCAAAAATTCACCTGCTATGATTTGATCTATGAATATCGGTTTGGTATATAAGAAACAGTGTTTTACTAATCCATCATTTGGTGGCTGACTATGTTATCTTTCTATCTTTGATTACTCATACACATTATAAACACATTATAACATGAACATGTGAAGTATCAACAGGTTCTCATGTATATACATATAACAAAAATAAAAAAGAAAACATTGAAAGAAAGGAAAGAAAACAAAGGTGCATTTTTTATTTTTGCATTTTTTGTATTAACACAATTTTAAGGTTATGAATTTTAGAGTCAGAAGATTTATTGCTATATTTCTAGCCAAGATTTATTGCTATATTTCTAGCCAAGATTTATTGCCATATTTCTAGCCAAGATTTATTGCCATATTTCTGGCCAAGATTTATTGCCATATTTCCAGCCAAGATTTATTGCTATATTTCTAGCCAAGATTTATTGCCATATTTCTGGCCAAGATTTATTGCCATATTTCCAGCCAAGATTTATTGCTATATTTCTAGCCAAGATTTATTGCAATATTTCTAGCCAAGATCTATTGTCATATTTCTAGCCAAGATTTATTGCTATATTTCTAGCCAAGATTTATTGCCATATTTCTAGCCAAAATTTATTGTTATATTTCTAGCCAAGATTTATTGCTATATTTCTAGCCAAGATTTATTGCAATATTTCTAGCCAAGATCTATTGTCATATTTCTAGCCAAGATTTATTGCTATATTTCTAGCCAAGATTTATTTCCATATTTCTAGCCAAGATTTATTGCCATATTTCTAGCCAAAATTTATTGTTATATTTCTAGCCAAGATTTATTGCTATATTTCTAGCCAAGATTTATTGCAATATTTCTAGCCAAGATCTATTGTCATATTTCTAGCCAAGATTT
This sequence comes from Sinohyriopsis cumingii, assembly GCA_028554795.2. Taxonomy (NCBI): domain Eukaryota; kingdom Metazoa; phylum Mollusca; class Bivalvia; order Unionida; family Unionidae; genus Sinohyriopsis; species Sinohyriopsis cumingii. The sequence continues at coordinate 116,913,099 of CM068835.1, read as the reverse complement.
ATTGCTATATTTCTAGCCAAGATTTATTTCCATATTTCTAGCCAAGATTTATTGCCATATTTCTAACCAAGATTTATTGCAATATTTTAAGTGTATAGGGCACTTTTGTGTAAAGATTTCAGTTTCAGTTTATATTCTGTATGCAAGGTTTAAGAGAGAGGGAAATTATATGCTGTCCATTGAAGCATACTGTAAATACTAATTAGAGGATAATTTTAAAAATGTTATTTGCAGCATTAAATTGTATTTCAGGTCTGTTATTAGTGCACTCTAATGTTAAGTCATTTGTTTTGAATCAGTTATTTGTAAAAATCATCATTTTTCAGTGACCTGAATTGTTGTTGTTGTTGTTGTGGGGTTTAAAGCCATATTTCAGCACACGATAGGCTATACATGGTGGCCAGTATTAATGGTGGAGGAAGAACCCGGGAAAACCCCAGAAAGAACCACCGACCCACGAGAAGCTACTGGCAAGCTTTCTCACATACCCACATTGGCTGAATCCGAGACTTGAACCACCGCAGGCAGCAGTGAGATGGCAGTGATCCGTAACTGAGAGCGCTTTAGACCACTCGGCCACTCGGGGCCCCGATCTTAATTGTAATGAGGTTAAATGCAGCATTTTAGTAATTGCATGGAACTGTCATATTGGAGTATGTATGACAACTGTGAACTATTCAACTGGAGAATTCCAGGAATTAAAAGGCAAATGGGTAATTATACTGATTTCAGATTTATTTCACTAATCATTAATTTTTAAGTTTATAGATGTCTAGTATTTTATAAATATCTAAATTCTACATTTCAGTCATATTTAATTAGAAAAGACAAATTACATTAGTGCAATCAGCAACTGTAAATCAAATACTGCTAATTGTTGATCCCAGTCGACTGCTGACCAATTAGACTGCAAGTCAGCTGACAATTGCTGCATAATTATTATTCACTCTGTTTGTCAAAGCCATTGCTGACTGAACTCTGGTACTAGGACATTTCTGCCCATGCAATATTTACAAATTCATATTGCTATAACTTTTGGGTTTTTTCAGTTCTGACAAAATGTTTAGTGTTGATTCAGCAGTATCGTTCATGTGTGCATTCACAAAATGTTAATTTTTACAGAAGTTGATAAGTTAATGAGTATGTAAAGGTGTTAATGTTAAAGGTATAGTTGATAGGTCAGTTAATTAATCAGTGTGATACAGTCGATAAATTAAAATTTAAAAAAAATCTACAGTTATGCCAAATATTATCCAAAAGGTGTATGTCACAATTAGACCTCTACCATATTTCCCAGATATGCAACAGTTATAACAGCAACATACTGATAAAGTTTATTAAACACATTAGCAGATATTAGCGCAAATTCAGAGTGCAGAAAGATTAGATTTCATACAAGAGTCAGATATTTGTTCCACTACAGATAATTATTTTATAAATTTTAAAAAGTTACAACATCCATTTACACAGTAATCTCAAAACATAACATAGTTCATAGAAGTGACAAAAGTGTACCAGTTTTGTCAATCAGGCCACATTATTAAACCAAGAATTGTTACAAGTAAGGCTTTGTTAGAATGTTGAGTGTTACAAGCCAGACTGTGCTACAGTGGAGTAAGTTACAAGAAAGACCAAGTTACAGTGGGGTATGTCATGAAAAAGGGTGTCGCATCACAACTGGGTATATTACAAGCAAGGCTGTGTAACACTGATGTATGCTTTCCACAAAAGCACAGAATATAGTGTTTATGGAGGCAATGCCAAAATGTTTTTATATAAAGAAAGCAACTCTTTGACCAATTAAATGATCTTGTATGAAAACTGAAAAATTTCCATCCATGAGACTGCCTGTTGATCTTTTGTGAACATAATTTTATGCAAAAATGACATCATCACTCATACTTAATATAGACAAAGCAAAAACAGGCAAAACAGTCACTTGCAGAGAGCTATATATGCCTGTACAGTATTCAAAGGAAGATCTGTGAATGTGCAGTTTGCAGTTGGACTAGACATAAAAGTGAGTATTTATGGTACATGCCAAATTCATCACTAAATGATATATTCAGGAAAGCATTTTTTAATAAAATTACTACATCAACAAAAATTATTACTGTGAATTCACTGATTTTCATTGGCATCAATTTTCATGGTTTTGTGAAGAAGAAAAAAATGGCAATTTGATTGGTACATAAAATCATGTATTGGGATAGAGTCCTATCAGTTCCACCCTGGATGGCCTTCTGTTTCCACTTCAGATAGAATCCTATTGTTTCCACACAGGATGGAATCCTATCACTTCCACGTGGAATGGGGTTTCATTTTTTCCACACTAGAAGGATTCCTATCATTTCTATTTGGGGTGAAGTCCTGTTGTTTTCACTCAGGATGGACTCCTATCTTTTCCACTCAGGATAGAGTCCTGTCATTTCCACTATGGATGGAGTCATATTGTTTTCACTTGGAATGGAGTCCTATCATTTCCACTTGGGATTGGGTTCTGTTGTTTTCACTCAGGATCTAAACCTACTGTATCCACAAAAGGGATCATTGTCCATTGTTTTGGGATGGGTTGCTATTGTTTCCACTGAGGGATCACTGTTTATTGTGTTTTTAAATTGGTACCTCGTGAAAAATAATGAATTTACAGTATATAATAGAGATGAAAAAATACTGACAGCGACAAGAGCAATAATAATAGCAATGTTATTAATGTGGAGGAGTAGAATAAATGGAGGATGCTGACTCTCATGTAGATTTTTAGTGGAAGTGCATAGAACAAGTTGTGATAAGTGTTTATATTTCTCCAAATATCAGACAATTCCATAATTTTAAAAAATCTTTTACATGGCTTCAGAAAATCATGAAAATCACTGAAGTAATGATCACAGAGCTCAAATAAAATAAAAACAGCAAACAATTTCCTTACTCCATTTGGTATATTGTGTTTGGATTTTCTTGAACATCATATGACCATACAGATGTTGATGATAGTGATGATTATAATGATGATGATTATAACTCTAAATAATATTTTTCCTGTACTTCCTTCAGCCTGAATGTTTAGCAATAATTTATTTAAATCCTATTTCCATCATGCAAGTTGTACTGGAAATAGTTAGCCCTAATTGTCTCCCTTTCATCCTAAGACATGAACAAATTTTGCTACCAAGTACTCAGAAAAGACCTGTACTAAAGAAGGCAGTACAATGCCATTTGTGTATATTAAGTCATTCTTTGCTATTGTTACATTGCATCTACTGTTTAAAGCAGGCATGGGTGACTTCCTTCAGTGCAATGGCCAGGTAAGCAATTTTTATAAAGTCACACCCAAGGATGTAAATAAGCACATAAAACTTGATCAATGGGCTGGATCTGGCACATGGGCCATATTTTGCCTGCCCTAGTTTAATGGAATATAAAAACTAATGCACAGTTTCATGCAAGAAAATATAAACACTTTGAAGACTACTGATATTTTGTAAAAGTCCTATTGATATTTTGTATAAGTCCTGCTGATATTTTGTAGAAGTCATGCTGATATTCTGTTTCAGTCCTGCTGATATTTTATCATTCACACGCAAATCCAGCCCAAACTTATGACCTGGCATATTCTACCTTCCAAAATACCTACCCAACAATTTTTCTGTTTACTTTTCTCTTTCCATTTTCTCACTATCACTTCCCCTATTTCTCTCAGAAAGTTCAGATTGAAAGCATGACCAACTGAGTGTGGTGAGCAAGGCAGGTAATTTCATCATACTAATGACAAGTTGAGCTCTAAATCAGATATTTTTCTCTGGGTTGACGTTAAATATTTGTAATAAACTAAATTTCTTTCACTTCTTAATTGCTCACTTGCAGTTATTTTGAAAACAATCAAAGTTTGGAACTTTTAACAAGCAATCAAAATAGGCTAGTCCAAACTTTATCTGTGAGGTTTAAAAATGCAGGCAGTGCCTCAGCTTTATTGATGTGATTTCTTTTCATTGGCCTTTTTTAGCATTACATAGAGGCAGCATTTGATACTGTACTTGACCTTATTGCTTGATACTGTAATAGTACAGTCACCGTTATCTGCCATCAAATAATGCAATAGCAGATCTGAGTGTGTGTTATGCAAAAGCAAATATGTGTGATCTGTATTAATTATAATTTTTTGCAAAGTTTTTGTAAGGATTTAAATTTGTTACAGTTACATTATGTGATGCAGCAAAGCTATTAGCAATTGGAGCACCTCATGGCTTTTATACAAAATTCCATCTTTGAAATACTTCAGTACTACGTTTTACAAAGAAGGAAACTGCCAAAAAAGTGGCATAGAACTCAATAACATGCTGAAGTAAAACAAGCAGAATAGAACTATGTCACAGGCATTAAGATAACTTTATGGAATTATCTGCTTAAGTTCCATAAAAAAATCTCTCAAGTTCATACATGAAAAAGAAAGTCATCTGAGGTGCCAATAATGAATGCTATGATGATTTGTAACTTGCCATGTAACGTCATTAAGTAAATGAGGTGCATGTGCTGTGATGGTAGGTAACATGTCATGTAATGTAATTTGGTAAATGAGGTGCCTGTGCTGTGATGATGTGTATCATGCCATGTAATGTCATCTGGTAAACAAGGTGCATGTGCTGTGATGTTGTGTAACATGCAATGTAATGTCATTTGGTAAAAAAGGTACCTGTGCTTTGATGGTATGGAACATGCCATATATTGCTGATTGGTAAACTAGGTACATACACTGTGATGGTGTGTAACATGCAATATAATGTCATCTGGTAAACAAGGTACATGTGCTGTAATGGTATGTAACATGCCATGTAATGTCATTTGGTAAACAAGGTACATGTGTTGTAATGGTGTATAACATGCCATGTAATTTCATTTGGTAAACAAGGTACACATGTTGTAATGGTGTATAACATGCCATGTAATTTCATTTGGTAAACAAGGTACACATGTTGTAATGGTGTGTAACATGCCATGTAATGTCATTTGGTAAAAAAGGTACATGTGCTGTGATGGTGTGTAACATGCCATGTAATGTCATTTGGTAAACAAGGTACATGTGCTGTGATGGTGTGTAACGTGCCATGTAATGTCATCTGGTAAATTAGGTACATGTGTTGTGATGGTATGTAACATGCCATGTAATGTCATTTGGTAAACAAGGTACATATGTTGTGATGGTATGTAACATGCCATGTAATGTCATCTGGTAAACAAGGTACATATGTTGTAATGGTGTGTAACATGCCATGTAATGTCATTTGGTAAACAAGGTACACGTGTTGTAATGGTGTATAACATGCCATGTAATTTCATTTGGTAAAAAAGGTACACGTGTTGTAATGGTGTGTAACATGCCATGTAATGTCATTTGGTAAACAAGGTACATGTGCTGTAATGGTATGTAACATGCCATGTAATGTCATTTGGTAAACCAGGTACATATGCTGTAATGATAGGTAACATGCTGTCTAATGTCATTTGGTAAACAAGGTACATGTGCTGTTATGGTGTGTAAGATGCCGTGTAATGTCATTTGGTAAACAAGGTACATGTGCTGTTATGGCGTGTAACATGCCATGTAATGTCATTTGGTTAACTAGGTACATGTGCTGTGATGATGTGTAACACACCATGTAATGTCATTTGGTAAATAAGGTACATGTATATGCAGTGGTGTTTACTGAGGTGCTTTTCTGATTGTTGGTGGAAAAGTCTAAGCATGTTCCGACAGTTATTAATTCATAACACCACTAAGGAACTAAAAATTTCATATGCATTATTGTTTGCTTTGAATATGTTAGTTAAAATATGTTATTTATTTCTATAGATTCATTATTATTGTTATGCCAGTTTTTAATTAAAGGATTTGATTCATGAATCAAACTATTCTGGTGAGTGATTTGCAAAGTTTTTTTTATTTTCCTCAGATATTTTTGGAAGAATTTTAGTACCTTATGTTGTATAGTTTACATTATTTTTATTACAAATGTAAATGTCATGTTTAGGCAAGTGACTTATAAATGGATTAGAATTCCAGTGCATAATGGCAATGATCTACTTAATACATGTTAGATACATTCATGTTATGAACAGCTGGAACTAAATGACTTGTATATTCATGTTTGCACTGCAATGGATTTATTTGTATAATTTTAAATATTTGTATATGATTTCTTTATTTCCCATTACATCAATAAAAGGGAAAGACTGGGATGACAGACATAAAAGCCTTTTACTTTTGACAATATGAGAGGATGTCTCCAAATTTCCAACCAGCTCTGTGTGCTGGCAAGGGGCTTAAGGGTGTCTACAAATAAAATTGATATCTCAAAGTTATGACCTGTCTATAATACTGTATTTAAATTTTTGCATTTTAGAACTCATTGAAATTCGGTGTTATAAACATATACATTAACATGATGCAATACAGAATTGTATATGTTAACATGATGTAATAAAGAATTGTATATGTTAACATGATGTAATAAAGAATTGTAGATGTTAACATGATTTAATACAGAAGCATATTCAAACCTATTTACAACAGGTTGTGACCACTTAATAAAATAACAAAAATGTTCAGATATTTAGAATAATATAAAACCAACACCATCATGAAATATCTGATGCCTGTATATCAGTGTACAAGTCAAAGAAGAAACAATCAGAAAGAATACACAAAGAACGATAATGATATGTTTATTTCATGTCTGTATTTACCATTTAAATTCTTGTCAACTATTCGCAGTCTTGATAGGACTGCAACAGTGGCCTAGTGGTTAAAGTGTCTGCCTCGGATGCAGGAGGTCGTGGGTTCTATCCCCAGCCGAGTCATACCAAAGACTTAAAAAAATGGTACTAACAGCTGCCTCGCTTGGTGCTCAGCATTAAGAGGTTAGTGTTAGGACTGGTTGGCCTGTTGTCAAGATGTGACTGGGTGGACATCATGCTACATGATGCCCCAGTGCTAGGCATCACTATAAACTGTCACACTGCAGACATCATAGCGATATGACTGAAAAATTGTTAAAGCTACATTAAAAATCCAGATCACACACATAGAGTCTTGATAATGGTATAGAGTGTCATAGCATTAGAGTATTGAAAATTTCTTTTGAATAATTCTGTACATGGTTTTTAAATTTTCATTTTATTTATGAGCAGGTGATCTTTACGTGCAGGTAAATATCTAGCTAAATATCTAAGGCACTTGATTGTCATATACATACAAGTAAATATTTAATTATGTTTCTATGGGACCTAAGGCATTTGATCATCATATACATACAAGTAAATATTTAGTTATGTTTCTATGGGACCTAAGGCATTTGATCGTCATATACATACAGGTAAATATTTAGTTATGATTCTATGGAACATAAAGTACTGATTTTCATATACACATGGTCATCTTGTGCAGATGGTATACAGGGTATATATGCATGGTGGTTTTTATATGCAGGTGGCCTTCGTGTTTTGATGGTTGTGTGTTTTGACGTTTGTTATAAGCAGTTGGTGGCTACAGCAGAATTCACTGTGCATTAAAATACATCAGTTGGAGATTCAAACCATTAAATATATTTTGTTTGTTGAACTTGCTTTGCATTTGAAATCAGAAAAAAAATCTCTTTTGATGATACTTGAAAAAGTCTGAAAAGCACATTTTAAAAATGATGATCATTGTAGCCATAATGGAATCTAATTACTCTGTCTACCATGGCAGCCATAATCATTCAAAAATATCAGCATTTTTGAGGAATCAAAATTAAAATATTCCTAGCTGATTGGATAATTCTTTGATACTTAATTTTTTAATATACTACATCACAAGTGTTTCATGAACTTAAAGACAAATGTGAATTACAGCAAATATTTTTCATGTTAAAGAGAATGATCACCAAGAAGTACACATTTGGTTTATATTTAATTAGCAAACATCAAAATTTATGAATAGTGATTTTAAAATAATCATGACTTTAAGTAAATGAATAATACATAAATTATATATATATAACATTAGTTTACCATCATTTCAAGGAGTAGATTTCAAAAGGATGTCCGCTGTTATCTGACTTGAATTGACAAAATGTTCACATCTACAAACTGATAATATATGTCAGCATGCCTGAAAAAGGCACTACATTTTTCATTCTTACAACTTTTATTATACCAAATTATTCTGGAAAATTTTATGTTTTCAACTTGAGCTAGATTGGTTTATAAATTTCACTTGTGAAATTAAGACTTTATTCAAAAAGTTTTAGTGAAACTAACTGCCCCACAACCCAAAAAAGTATGCAAATGTAGAAAATTTAAGTACACAAGGACTATGATACACTTAGTTTCTGTGATGCTATCATCAGTTTTCATTGCATGAATCAGAAATAAATATGTTACATTATGCCTGTTCACAAGACATTTATTTGTTACAGGCATTTTTCTAAGATTTTGAAATAGAACTATCCATGTCTGATGTAACTTTAGCCTGAGCATCCTTCCACTAGCAGTTTTTTACTATGTAAATGAGCCTTTGTAGGATCTACATAATGAACATATCAATGATGGGAACTATATTTTAAAAGCTATGTAATAATTGTAATAATGTAAATGTTAACATGAATTTATAATTTGTTACAAACTTTTGCCCTGAATGAGCTCCTTAAAGAAGCTCTCTGTGGCCTGCATGTTGATTCCATCTCTAGGATTTTGGTAAATTGGTGCTGCACACATCAAGATGTATCTACATATCAAGCTATGACTCTTTGGCCAGAAGTACTTATGAAAACCTTAATATCAAGATTAATCGAGTGAGTAGATGGACAAGCACATGCCAGATTTATCATATCAAGCTTCTGCCAAGGTGAGCTTGACAAATGCCAGTGTAAGTCATTGATTTACAAAGGCATCTTGTACAAGAGTATTACCGATGTTTTTGTTAGAGGCAAATCTTGTATATTGTTATTAAGTATTAGGAATTTTATTCAAAACATGACAAATTCCGTAATTTTGTTGCATCAGATATTTTTTTGTAAAAGACATCAGCAATAAAAAAATTGCCAAAGCCATTACTTTTTTCCTCATGAGCTACCACCAATTTTCAGAAACCAGATTCTGTCACATAGGACATTTCATTCACATGGAAGAAGAGGATGAAAAAGAAGACAACGAATATTACTCATTCAAGACTAATAGATTTTACTTATAAATTCAATGAATTATATATCAATGATCTTTTTGTAGGCACACTGTTCATAACACATTATAAAGTTCAACATACATGAAAAATAATGGAAATTAAATTGGAAATGTATTGGAATGTTGTTCCCTTGCATTACTTAATATTTATTATTTCATTCCATTCCTCCATATTTATTTTAAAAAATTCAACTAGATAAAATTCAAATACCTGGCTTGTTGCTCAGTATGACTATTACCAAATATCAATAATCTGAGTTTGTGTGTACTAAAGCTTACAAGTTCTGTGAATTTGTGGTCAGGTTGTCTCCCTTATCCAGCAATAGTACATAACCAATATGTAAGTTAATCCATTATTTCTATATCTTCATAATAAGATAAAACTGAATATATTAAATAATTTGCATGGAAAGATTATTTTGTACACAATTTCAAATTGCAACTTAAATCCGTTACCTGTACACTTTGAATGCATCCATACTGGGGGCTGCTTAGTTGCAAATGTTTTATCAGCTTAGTACTGGAGAGTATGACTGGAGGGTATCATTACTTGGATGGTTTCTTAGTGACCCTGTATGGAATGATACCAAGTCAACATAAACTTTCCATGTGCAGTGCTTGCACCAAGTCTGGGTACATTTTCCACTGACTATAATTCCATACCAGGACACAAACAAAGCATGTAATGAATGTACTCCACCAATGAACTTGATGATCTGTGTGCAAATTACTTTTAATCCTTTTTATGCTGAAGCATGCCAAGAAATGTTACACAGACTTGTTTTTTGTTTTTTTACCAACCTGTTATGGTCTTATACTGGATTTCCATGCGACTCCCACTGACCAATGAAAAAGCAAGGACCTAGTCTGAGACAGGTTAATGTTATTCTTCTATGAAGCTTCAAGCATGCAAACTGTACATATACATCTGAATGATATGGAAGACAACTCCTCATTCACTACCAGATTCAAGGGTGCTTCTAAATACAATGCAGTGCCACTGTCAAACTCTACCATTATCCAACATGTACTATCTTTTCAACTATAAAAATACAAATAAATTTAAGTACATTTTTACATCATTTACATTTCTTTTGAGTCATTTTTCCAAGAAGCAACCCAAGACACTGATGCTGAGAACCTACAGTTAAAAGCAGTGAAAAACTGATATGATTTAACTTTTCACAGACTATAATAATAATAGAGACTGAACAGACACCCATTTGTGGTCATATTCTTGAAATTTTACTATTGGTCAGTCAAATTCCAGGTATATGAATTCTGAAAACAAGTTAATGTCCTTATGCATATATTACAAAATTATATAAGTGTCCATGTTACAGACATGTACAGATGTACTGACATCATAAAAAGCACATGCCTACCTATCAGATTGCTGTATAGCTTATTTCTTTGCAAAACTAATCTTATTCAGATTGAGTAAAACACAACTTACATGTTTAACTGATGCTATGCAAGTATACAATGTCTCATTAAATTATTGAGTGAATTAGAAGATAAGAATGACAGGTGGATGAAAATGTAATCTTTCTTTCCACTTCTTGCAATAGGAAACAATAATAAAAGACAAAAATGTAAATAATGTTACCTTAATTTAATATCAGAAATATGATGAACTGCATAAATATGACTGATATCTTAACAGTAAGCAATACATTGCAATTCTAAGCTGGATGATTATCACTTTTTTTTATTTTTTCATCAACTTAGGAGACTGACTTGTAATACAGTAATGTACATTTATCTAGTTCTTGGAAGCTTTAATCTTCACCTTTACAAATAGTTTTTAAAAAAAATTACAAATGATAAATATGAATATGTCTATAATAAATCACCAATAATAGTTCCAATGAAAAAATGTAAAACTTCTTATTGTAATGTAAAGCAGAAAGAACATGGCTGTCTCCTATTCATTTGCATTCTGGATACAGATCAGCAAGTATTCCTTGTCTGAAATTGTAAAAGAGAAAAAGTCTTGAGCATTGTTGTATGCTGCATGAATGCATAAAAATCTAAGACATTTTGGTGTGTTTTGGGGCAGGTATATGTCAGTAGGTAAAGAGAAGTGTGGACAATATAATTTATTTTTCCATACATTTTTCTATGCCATAAAGTGGAAGGTTAATAAGGTATAATTTGTGTCTATGTCCATCCAAGCATCCTTCAGTGAACAATTTATTTCCATGTGATAAATCACAAGTTCTGTTTTACATACTTCCACCTAATTTCAAGTAAACTGCCATAAGGAGAACGAATCACCATATTAATTAGGGATCAAGATGCTGACAAGCTTATTGGCTTAGCGGTCTGAGGGTAAAAGGCATACCTGCCAAAACTGTCATAAGAAAAACATATTTTTACTCCAAAATCCGTCATTTGATCCCTATCTGGAGTAATCCTATAAAGAACCCTTTCTTGATGCTACAAAACATGCATAAAACCTGTAATCTGCATAATAGTAAACAGCTGTTCTTCATGCTCACTGAAAGATATCACCACAGGGCAGTTTATAAAGTTGTCACAGAGGCAATCTAAGGGTAAAGGTAGTCAGAGATAAACAATCCCAAGTCACAAATTACTAAACTGGCAATAGCTTCAAACACCATAAGGACATTTGTTATTTTGGAGTGTACTACATCTGTTGATATAACAACACCATGCAACATTGGAACAACAATCTCTAAGGAGTACAAAAATGAGTACTAATGATACTTCCATCATCTACAAACCCCATTCAGAACTACTGAGAATAATAAAGTCGGCATCTGGTTATGGACTGACCACTTTATTTTCAGGTGGGGATTGGACTGGATTTGTTTGGGGAAAAATCCTGCTTCCAAAAAGCTTTGAAACAATGCTCATGCTCTGATTTGTGGAAAAAGGAACTAATTCTATCTACCTAAATAGATGAACTAATTCTATCTGCCTAAATAGATAACTAATTCTATCTACCTAAAAAGATGAATTAATACTACCTACATAAATAGATGAACTAATTCTATCTACCTAAATAGATGAATTAATTCTATCTTTCTATCTACCTAAATAGATGAACAAAATTATCTTGAGATTAAAAGCAAAAAAAAACTTTTGGCTGCAAAGAAAATCCCAGCTCCTTTCCCCTCTTGAAAGTGAAACAGTTGACCCCTTGAGACTATTTCACTGTGAGTAAATTTTAAAGACAGAAAATTGTATTTTTTTTTTGTGTGGGGGTGGGTGAGAGTGTAGTTGTATTTGACGTTGCTTAGTATACCAACTATATTTCATTTAAAAGAAAACATTTGATTTTATTCAGATTTGAATTTAAGTAATTTTCAATAAGCTTATTTGAGTGGATAACTTGTACTGAAATTTACAACAATGTTTTTCGTTACACACACTAACCCTACCAGGGACTTCAAAACACACTTCACGAGACTCAAACCAAATCCAACACTGTCTGGAAGGATGGAATATCAAGGTTAAGATCAAGCAAGTAAAATACAGTTTCATTGCAATAACACAAGTTTTACAAAACAAAGAGTACAAAGTTAAAAAACACAGAATACAAGATCAAAACACAGAGTACAAGGTCAGAAGAGAGTGGCCACACTTACAATAATGTCATGTGAGGAAATCTAACAGCTTTCTGAATAACATCTGAATCCTAAACTCTTAAATCTTCTGTTCAAAGTACTTTGGGAAACATGAACACAGACGGGTTCATTAAACTGTATGATCAGGTCCGGCTAAGGCTGTATACAACTGTTAATAAATAAGATAAGAAAGTTCATGGTGACCCTTTTTGCTCAGGGTTTTTGGTTTCCAACGTATTTCTCATTTTCAATGGACTACCTTTGGTTAGAATATTTTTAAAATTATGAATGTAGACAAGTTATTCCAGTTATTATAGATCTTTTTTTAAACCATTTAAGTTGTTTTCTGCAACTGAATTATATTTTGCTTCTGATCGCCTCTTGATTCCTGACAATGAGGCATCAAGTTTGTTTACAAGACTAAGAAGGTCTAAAATTTAGCACTTGTTACAAATTTATAATTTCACACTACAGTCACATCGTTCATTAATACACAGTGGTAAAATCAAGCTTACAAGATAAATCTTTTTCATACAGTGACCATATGAAGTCATATCTACTAAATGACCGACTTTTCTTTTGCAGCTGGCTACTCGTTTCTGATGTGCTGCTGTGCTTTCATCAAAACATATGTAACCCTGAATAATACCCAGAAGCCCACTTACAAATTTATATCAAGAGGTGAGGGCACAGGTTGCTGAGTGGTCTAAAGTGCTCACTTTTACAGACCACTGCCATCTCACCTCTGTCCATGTGGGTTTATAGTCTCAGGATCACAACAAGTACATGGGCAAAATGGTGTAGAATACTAATTTACTTTAGCAAATCATTTGAGTTGCAATGTCTAAGAAAATTCTTGCCTATTATTTTTATAATAAACACCCGGAAATCAACCTGCTCAGTCAAACAAGCTCTTTTAGTTTCACTTACCTTAGGTAATAGTGCAATTGTTAATGTTCAGCCCTGTACACAGAGCAACATAACAAAACTTAAAGCAAAATGCTAAGTGAATTGATAATAACTGTTAATCCAAGCAGCAAAACACAAAATGTGGTTAGCATTTCTTTAGCAAATTCTATCTGTACAGCAAAACACTACAAACTGGTTTAAATAAAAGACACTAACTCTGACTGAAATGGAAAGAAGTCCAATACGGATCCAGTCTAAGCAGCTTCTGGATTCTGTATCACAATCAAGAGATAGTCATTTTCTGTAGCAATAAAGAAACAAAACGGAAAACAATTTTAGTATAAAAGTAAGAATGTGTATAATAGTTAATAGATTATATGACTGCAGTTCATTAACATCAATATATAAAACTACAGACTTGAAAAGAAATGTTTTATGTATTCAATGATAAAATATGAGTACTATGCCCAGCACGGTATATGTATATGCCTAAATTTAATAGTCCAAGGCATGTGGTCCTGAACTAAATATAATGTGCAGAAAACATTATTTTCACATTAGACTTAGCATATTTGTAATCTCTGATCTTTCATTATTACCCTAGGTGCAAGCCACCACAAAGTTTGGTCAAGGAACTTACTCCAAAGGTTGTTCTGCAAAACCCTTTTTTCTTCTAGTCACAATAACAATTACCATTGACCTTTTGACCACAAAATAATAGGCCTCTTCCATACCTAAAATGCTAGCCCTCCATTGACTTTGGTCATGGTACATGGTCTAAAGTTATTATGCAAAATCCAATGACCTTGACTGTATCAACCCAAATTCAACAGGCTTATTTCTTGCTCAGTGTGTTAAGTTGATAGGCTTCTACAGCAAAGTTTGGCTCTTGTATGTGATGCAGAACCTATGTCATTGTGCAGAAACCATTATATTCTTTAAGTCACACTGACACACCTTTGAAACTTTATTTCTTCTCTGAACAGTGAACTTATCTTTTACCTTTTGACTAAAAAACTGAAATAATTCTTCATTACCCCAAGTGCAAGCCATCCACAAAGTTTGGTAATGAAGATGGTAAGGAACTGCAGTTATTGTGTAGAAACCATTTTTCTCTTTTTAGTAGCAGTGGCACTGACCATTGACCTTAAAATCAATAGACTTCTGTCTTACTTAATACGTTAAGTCGTCTAGAAACTTTGGTGAAGATATATGATTAATAACTTACAGTGTAATGCAAATACCATTTCTCTTCTTTCATTCAGTTACCTTGGCCTTTGGTTTTTACCCCAAACATGAACCCCAGACTTCTTCCTTATGCCAGGTAGAAAAAAAACATTCACAACATTTCAGGTACATGATGTAGAACTGTTGTTATCGTGCAGCAACCCTTTTTATTCTTTCTGTCACAGTGACCATGACCTTCTTTCACTCAATGACCTTGACCTTTTAAATTTTGATCCTCAAACTGCTATGATTCTCCCTTGCCCAAAGTGCAAGCCATTCACAACAGATGGCGGAGAACTTGAGTTATTGTGTGGAAACCATTTTTCTTCTTTTAGTGGCCTTGATCTTTTCCCGTTTTGCCACTGATATTGGTGTAGTTCTTCCATACCCTATCTGCAAGCCAGCCAGGCAGAGACCATTTTTCTTTAGCTTGGACCCCAAAACCATCAGGTTTCTTCCTTGCTCTATGTACAAGACATTTACAAAGTTCTGTCGCTATAGATGGCTGACATCTCAAGTTATTATTTGGAAATGAAAATGGTTACACACAGAGAAAGTATCATACACATTCTGCCTCATGTGGGGCATATAAAATGGATATTTATACCAAGAATTATTTCAAATCTTGAAGCAGCTTTCATCTGTTTAAAAAAATAGCTGTAACAAATAATAGGAGAAAACCATATCCATTTGCATTCCACATATGATTTGGAACCATGTATGCATTTAAGAAATTAGCAACTGATAACTGACCAAGTACAATAATCAGTCTTAGATATTAAGATGACAACTGGTGATTAGGACTGAATTTAACAGCTTTATTTAAGGACATATTAATATATTAAACACAAATATTCTATATGGAATATTATCTATGGTTTAGTAATAATTTTAAAATCTGTATGTAACAATAAGTTACAGAATGACTGCAACCTATAATGAAAATAGATAAATGCATGTTAATGAATTTTAAGCAGGAAAGGTATAAGGAAACAAAATAAAGTGGTAAAATAGTAAAAGAAAATATATTTTGACAAGACATCCAGTAAGCCTGACATCACTCACCTGACTGACAAGACTATCATACTCAGACAAATACACAAACAGCAGTTAGCCTAAAATCTGGGTCATTAGTAGTTAGCCATGAAATCAGGGTCAGTAACAGTTGGCCATGAAATCTGGGTCAGTAGCAGTTGGCCATGAAATCTGGGTCAGCAGCAGTTGGCTATGAAATCTGGGTCAGCAGCAGTTGGCCATGAAATCTGGGTCAGTAGCAGTTGGCTATGAAATCTGGGCCAGTAGCAGTTAGCCATGAATTCTGGGTCAGTAGCAGTTGGCTATGAAATCTGGGTCAGTACCAGTTGGCCATGAAATCTGGGTCAGTAGCAGTTGGCTATGAAATCTGGGCAAGTAGCAGTTAGCCATGAATTCTGGGTCAGTAGCAGTTAGCCATGAATTCTGGGTCAGTAGGATGTGTTTTGTAAAATATATCTTCAAATTCTGTCGGGGTTTTTAAGAAGTCATTTAGAGGTTTTTTATTCTGAATAATGGCAGTCATATTGGACTGCATGTCAACATCATTTGTATCAAATTTTTTAAATGAATTCCTGCCATGATGCTTTCTGTCAGATTTGATCAATTGATCTTTTTTCTGTCAGATTTGATCAATTGATCTTTGAGAAGAAATCATTTTTCTCAGTTTCTTAATGGCAGCTTTACTACATGAAAAAGCAGCATCATTTGTATAAACTAAAATTAAAAGGCCTTTGTGTCAAATATTCTCTGACTTGATCATATTCTGTTGAAATGTTGTTTGATACATCATTTACAGGTTATTTTAAGCAATGGCAGCCATCTGAATCTTGAATCAAACATTAAAAGCCTTCATGCGATGAGTCTTTCTAACAAATTTGATCACATTTTCTATAGTTTTATTTGTTTTAAAAAAAGTGATTTCATTTATTTTGCTTTCTTCTGCAAGAGTGGTAATATACTGGATAGTCGATCAAGAACATTTTAATAAAACTGAAGACCTTCCAACAAATTTGCATACTGTTAAAGTTAGTCACAATCTGCTTAGCAATTGGTGAGAAGAAGTAATTTCAAGAATTGTCTATTCATAGCAATTGCAGTCATATACAATAGCATCATTTGTAAAAAATTCAAAAGCATTTATCTTGGAATGTTTTCCATCAAATTTTGCTAACTTCTATCAAGACTTTTTAGAAGTCCGTGCAAGGAGTCTATTATTTTAAGAACTGGCATTATATTTTTTGACAGCCTTGTAGGAAGAACATTCAAACTTGTACAAATCTTGCACATTAACAGTTCCTGCTAAAAATACAAAACCTTTAAATGACTTGTCCGCAGATACCAATGAACAAAATTTGACAAAAAGTGATAAAAGAGATTCTGGTTTCAAGGCCTTACTTGACCTTCAGCCAAGTGAGCTAGAAAAATACAGCTATAATTATTACCTGGAGCTACCATGATCTCATGCTTTCTTGAGCGTATCCTGACAAATGTGAGATCATTTTGGGGGTCAATGTCTCTTACAGTACTCCTGGCCTTGGCTGCCAACTGATGGATAAGACCAGCATATTGTACTGTTGTCGAGTTGTCCAATGTCGTCCTAATGGGGATACCTGCAAATTAACATCCAAGTATTATTCCTCAATGTTGCTGATGATAAGCTGAATGCAGAAAGCACAATCTAGATGAACTACACAAAGAAAATAGCACAATAAATAATCTTTAGACTTAGAGCCACATTCAGCCTGTTCAAAAAAGGTGATTGGGATTCTTTAGATTTATATATTTCTTTATTTCATCTTTATGTTTAGATAATTGTTCCCCTGTTGTGTAATGCATGTTGAACATGTACATACAAAGACAAATTTTCTTTAAAGCACTATTTGTTCAATAATTCAACATCTTTAAGTTTTAAAGTTAAAGAAAACATATAAATCATTTAACTGTGAACAAGATACAGTACTGTGTAATTTATTTGTTTTCTTCTTCCTTTCCTAAATACACTATGGAATATTTCCTAGGATTCTTCCTTTCCTAATAAACTATGGAATATTTCTTAGGATTCTTCCTTTCCTAAATACTCTATGTAATATTTCCTAGGATTTTTCCATTTCCTAAATATACTATGTTATTTTTTTTAGGATTATTCCTTTCCTATATACACCAGGGAATATTTCCTAGGATTCTTCCTTTCCTAAATACACTGGAATATTTGCTAAGATAATTTACAGCAGAGCATGTCTTGAAAGACCAACCTTTCTTCCAAATAATCATGGTCTGTCAAAACAAGTGGTCTCTGATGACAGGTCATAACATCTTATAATCAAAACATATGTACAATGAGAAAATGGTCTTTCAAGGCAGGTCATGTCTCACAGCACTGCAGTAGCATTTCAAGACAGGCTTTACTCTAACTGCCAAACCATATGTACTCACAAAGTTGAATCCATATTGCAAACTGCACAAGACCAGATTTCAAACATTTTTATTGGTAATTAAATATGACATTATTTTAACTGGTGGATAGACTGTTCACTGGATCTTTAAATGTATGGTCTGTAGCAACCACAAATTATACTAAATTAGGTACCCAAGAAATACAGCTGCAAAAAAATATGTTTCCTATTGCACTGCTTTTAAAATTAGGTACACAGGTCTTTTTTTTAATTTAAAGAAAACATTATACATGTATATATATTTAATGTGTCTTTTTTTGTTATTTTCATTACCATAGGGGAAAAAGGTGGTAGGGTTAGCAATGAAAAACATGTTTGGCCTAATTCACTATTTCTTTCAAAGTCTCCATTTCTTACAGCTGTTTGACCATGACATACAGTAGCTTCTATACCTTCTGAGTTGACCACAATAATTCCTATCACTCCCTTGTGGCTTTGGATCCTCTTAAGTGTCTCTTCTACTTCAGACTGCAGAAAGAAAACAAAAATGAACATAGAATTTTAAAGATTAAAATTTATACTAATATTTCTATCCAAAAAGTTACTTTAAGGTATTTATTAAATTTCTGTCTTTAAATTTGATGAAATCCTGAACTTTCTGCCCAAGAAGTAAAACAAGGAACATTCCATATATCAATAGGATGTCATCCAGGTCATGTAGGCATCCAGTAGCATTTTTTAAAACATTTACTTACAACAGCTAGGTAGAGCATTAGACCATAATCCAAAAGTCATAGGTTCAGTACCAATCTAGGCCAGCCTGGGTATGCTGCCTTGGTGTGTCTTTCGGTGAGGCACTCATATTTCCTTGGCAGGATATAGCCAGTAAAATGTTAAAAGTGCCGTTAAAACAAACAAACCAATTTAGTTAAAGTCTATGTCAGCATGATCATGTAGACCCATTTACTCAAATATGAATTGTTTTTATAGAACTGAATACTAATGCAGCTAAACCAAAGTCTATTCAGTCATCATTGTCGAATGATCTCTACCTTAAATGGACTTCTTAAAATTATGGTCTAATCTTCTACCTAGCTATCACATTTCCTAAATTTAATTAGTGACATAAAACTATGAACTTTTTATTTTGACTTATTTTGAAGGTAAATGGTTAAAGAACCAAATTTTTATGACAATAACCATGCTGAATGCTTAAAACATTAAATAAAACTCAACTTTGGCACAAAAGCAACCTAGGTTTTCACAGTTCAAACATCTGATACTAAGGTAGATAAAACAGTAACAATCCCCCACCCTTCAACTGAAATATAATATCCCATGTGTCCCTTGTGTGATTCTGGCAGGCAGTATAAATTTTTAATTCAACACTGAGTACTGTAAAAAGTGCCAAAAGTCAAACCATCATTTCAAATCCTAGCTAAATTATTGTGCAATTATACTTAACTATGCGTTAACAACACCTTATGACCTTCACCAAGCATTGGTGTACTTTCAAAACAGAGTGATCATGATGCCATAGATAAATTAGGAAAATATGTATCCAAAGACCAGCCTTCTAACAATGATACATCTACATAAACTGATGAAACAAAGGTGTCTTTCCCCTCTAGCAATAAATTCCTATGCAACACTTTCTTTGACTAAAAAAATCTCATTAATTCCAACACAAGCTGTTACCACTGGAAATGCTGGACTAATACATTATACTAAAAGTAACTATCTATACTTGCTTATAAGATGAGTCCACCTGCAAACTGTACAGAGCCAGATCTATCATCACATAATGCACTAGCAGATCTGGATCTCTGCAGTTTGTTAGGAGTACAGGTAATCGGTTTTACAAACAACAAAGACCCTAATCTGCAGGTGCATTATGTTACAGCAGATCAGGATCTTTGTTGCTTGTAGTTTGACTTCAATTATAAGCGAGTATATATGATACAAAAAGATTCACTTTTAAGCCTTTCAATAAAATTGTTATCATTACAGTATAATGATGGTCAGGTAAAATAACTAACTCATTCATTCTGCTTTCACAAAAGTCTGCTGCTGTTTGAGCTTCTGAGTTCTGAAGATACATGCGTTCATAAAACATTCACAAAACTAAGCCTCTGTATAAATTTAGTTATCTGATAATAGACTCAATTTTGATTTAAAAGCCTTCAACTCACTTTTTCAAATTACTGGCTTATATTTACATACAATATATGTTTAAAAGCCTACCCCATACTTTTTTAAAATTAATTCTGTTTGCCCTATCTACTTAACATTGAAGGCATGATGATTTCAAATAAACAATACAAATATTTAGAACTTGCAAGGTACCAGTATAATATGCTGTTATTTTGCTGATAGGTGTCCACTGTTGTTTTTCTGTTTATATCAAGAAATAATAAGCCACATGAGAATGTTTGTAAATGATGTGCCATTCTTCCAAGACATTATATTTCCAGTCAAGACATTCCATTTTCAAGCATGACAAGGTTTTCTTCCCCAAGTAATTTTGTTATATGCAAGATGCATACAACTGAGTGACTTCTTTTCTTTTTCCCTTTATCTCCTTTTATTAAATCAATAAATTAAAATATGAAATAAAATTGTACAAAGTTTTAAATATATTATTATAAATGTTTACATGTTAAATCAAGTGAGGCAACAGCATTTTCTTATAACTTTACAGAGTTCTAGGTAAGAAGTGAAACTGAGTATTGTAAGCAAATGAATTGACTAAAACTAAAAAATAATTTATAAAGCATTTATAATACACAAAAGAACTGATGACATTTAGTCAAAAGTTATTAGCATATTGTTCATGACCTACAACATGGCCCATGTCTTATGATGGTGCACTCAATCCATGCAAACAATATGTTGTGACTGGTTATCACTGTTCTGTGCACACGTGAAACGTCAGTACCCGATCACCAAGTAAATATTTAAATAAAACCATAAAACTGAGTATACACATAGTGAAACTAAGCCATTCAAGGCATGGTTAATTTTCTCATTCATTGTTTACAATATACTATATACTTTTTTGACATAAACAAGAGACCCTGGAAGGAATTAAGCTACTGTCTGAAAAGAATTTCATGGAATTCAATATTATTGTAACTTTTTAACTGTTAAGCGCAGGAACCATCTGTTATTCCTAAGCCTATTGATTTTCAAATTACCTGCTGTGGCAGCCATATTGCTGGATGTAAGATTGGCACCATTTCCATTTGGGACAAGCTATTCATGTATACCATTAGAAGACTTTTGGTGAAAATACTATGCTGAGATATCCATTCAGTAAAATTAATGATGACGTTTTTATATGATCATTGACATCAAATTGGCACTATCTTCATTCCAGACCAACTAGTTATCACATTTAGCCTTCTAGTGACAACTCCATGCTAATATGTCTCATATTTTGGTGAAATAGCAGTAACAAGAATTTCAAGATGGCTGCTATGGTGGTCGTATTGGAAGTCAGACTGGCACCACTTTTATTTAATACCAACTAGACATGATAGAAATCTTCTGGTGAAAAGTTAGTATTGATGACTTTCCATCTAGGATAAATAGTTGCAAGATTCTCAAGATGGCTAATATGGTGGCCATATTTCATATCAGATCAGCTCAATTTTAATTTAAACCCAACAAGACACCATAAGAAGACTGAAATAGTTGCAAGATTTTCAAGATGGCTAATGTGGTGACCATATTTGATATCAGATCAGCTCAATTTTTATTTAAACCCAACAAGACACCATAAGAAATCTTCACGTGAATATCTCATACTGATATGACTTTCCATTTTGAAGGAGTAGCAATAACAAAATTTACATTATTTGTGGCTATGGTGGACATACTGGATGTCAGATTACCACCATTTTCATTTATGACCAACTAGACAACATTAAAAATCTGTCAGTGAATACCCCATGTTGATATGATCACCTATTCAGAAGCAGTAATGATGTTCAAATTGGCCACTGTGATGGCCGTACTGGATGCCCAAGTGAAATCATTTCATTTAAGACATGCCAGACATTATACAAATTCTGGTGAAAACCCTATGTAGATACGACTTTCCATTTAAAAGTTATACCAATAACATATTCAAAGTGGCTGCCATGGCAGCCATATTGGGCATCAGATCGACACAATTAGGATCAACTAGATATTGTAAGAAGTCTTTTTGTGAAACCCCAGGTTCACAATCCATTCAGGAGTAGCAATAGAAAGATTTTGGCTACCTGTTCTTCATTTAACTGCTGAGTGTTGAAACCATCTCTGATATTCTTCAGCAGTAACAAGATTTTCAAATTGGCTGCTAAGGCCACCATACTCAATGCACTTGGCACCATTTTCATTCAGATTTAAGTAGAGATCATGATAAGTCTTTTGGTGAAAATCCCAATGTCAACATGACCATTCATTCAGATGAAGACCAACTAGACAAAAAAAAAAGGTGAGACAGCAAAAATAAAATCTTCAAGATCACTATCATCCTGGATGTTAAACAGACATCTTTTTCAGTCAGAAAGAACTACACATAAGACGCCTTCTGATGAAATCCCATGTCAATATGCCTAAACATTCAGGAAAAAAAAACGATAATAAGACTTTCAAGACAGCCATTGTTGCAGCCATTTTGAAGTTAAATTTGCACCATTTTTGTCTGGGAGCATCAAGACATCATACAAAGGTTTTTTTCAGTGAAAACTCCATGTTGACATCCTGAAGAAGCATTGATAACAAGATTTTTAAAATGGTTGATGTGGTGACCATGTTGGATGTCCATTTTCATCTAAGACCAACTAGCCCTTGGGCTGAATGTGTATGCAAAGTTTTATTGCAATCATCTAAGTGGTTTATGAGGTGTACTGATAAACTTCCAAACCTGAGAGTAAAATACTCTATTCATAAAAAGTATTGTCTCTGACTTTCAGTGAGAAAAAAGCTAAAATAAAAGCATGTATCCACAAAGAAAAAAAGGGGCAACAAATGCCTCAGCAGTCCCAAACTGCAAAATGTCCAAGTACCATGTGCTATGAATACAGTGCTGTACATACCTTAACTTCCTGCATCAGAGGAAAAAACAGATAGACTATGAATACTTATGTAATGATTATCAATACTTGAATAAAACATAGAAATCGCTAGATCTAGGGAAGTTCTATAACTGATCCATAAAATCCATCATCTAACATTAAGAGATGGCTCTTGTAATCCATTATTCTAATATTTGCAATGCTTTATTCTGATTGCAAACATAAGCATCATTTCAATCCCAACAAATTCATTTTTTTCAAGCAAGCGAAACTGTACAATAATCCTTAACTGAGTATGTGACTCGTGAGATCAATTTACTCATGACAGTCTTCATAAACATGGTACAACTTTCCTAAATTGTAATTTCTCTTGGGTAACTTGAGAGAATGTGGAAAGGATTAAGAGAAAGTCCCTTTCCCTTCTCTCGACTGGTTCCAATATAACTGCCATGTCTTCCCACAAAGAATAGCTCTATACAGCATCTTTCTTGTGGATTCACATTCAATAATTACCATAGATATGAAGTACAGTATTGTTGATCAAATCAAAGGGCTTTGTGTAGAATAAATGACACAATTCCCAAGCTAGGATATGAAACTGACAGCATCTTTTGATGCCAACCCTCTACAATATTTCATAACAGTGTTGATAAATGTTACATCCTTGATTTGTAAAGTCATTTTCCTGTTATAATATGCATGCAGTAGACCCAATAAAACCTAAGCTATTTCTGAGTTTATATTGCTCACCTCATGAACATGCTGTTATTGACAGTATGTACGACTAGGCGTGTGGTTTGCATTTCAGTGTAAATTCTGTATTTTCTATTCTTTGCTTTATCTTAAATAGCAGTGGTTGATTACTTTAAAAATGTAACCATGGAATAAATTACTGGTACTCAAGATAAACATTAAAATGTGTCTCTCATCAAATCTGTGCATAAATAAGTTCAAATTTCTTTCAAATAAAGTGAACAAGTCAGTGATATCTACTCTTCACTGATCAGGATATCAAATTCTCATGCGGCATTCTTGAAACTGAATTTCAAATGCATATGATTCATTTTACATCAATAATAAAGGCAAATAGGTGCTGAACATTTTTTGTTGCTCAAAATATATAATCAGCATATACAAAATTCTTCCTTTGGTGACTGATTCTAAATCACTATGACCATTCAGTTTTTCCATGGGTTGACTTCATGTATTTGTTATCTGAATGTCAATAAGTAACATCCCCAACACCTGAAACACATCATGTACATGATAAGCTGCAGTGGTAAGTTGCTACGTGTTTAACCCTCAATGTTAGGTATTTAACCCTCCCACAACAATGTGTGAAGAAGTGAAAATGGCATGCTTTTTAATGTACCTTTAGGTACCAAAATTCCATAAAAAATAAATGCAATTATTCTCAGTGTCTTCTCAACTGATTATTTTTTTTTACAAAAATTTCAAACCTTACAATCACAACTGTAAACTGTGAATTGAGTATTAAATAAGGTCTTGCCTGTTGTACAATAAAAGTATTTGCTTCTCCTAGGACTATACAGCGGGAGCTCATTCTGCCATGTTTTACAATTTCACTGCATAAATAGTGATATGGAAGTAAAAGATCCACAATGAAAATGTGTTAGAGTGAAATCAGAGAAGTGTCTTCTTTCTGGTTTGAAATTTTCTGAACTTTACCATAAACTATAATCAGTATAGCAAGAAACATCAACCCTGAAAATGAAGTCTTGGAAATTTGTAGTCATACACACAATAAATGGAGGGGGGGGGGTAACAGATCTGGCCTAGCTATAGTATTCACAAACTCTGAAGTTTGTTTGTACCCCACAAGCCAATTTAATTTCAAAAAAGGCTTCAAAGATAACAAAAAAATTGCACAAAACTTAGCAATTTCATTCATTGATTTATAAGTTCTAACCTCATTGTTGCCAGGGGGTCACAAACATTGTTAACTTGATAGTGTTTCAAATCAAATAAGAGTTTCTTGAGTAACATGGTCACCATATTTGCATGGACGTGTCAATACTCTGAAGCAATAGATGTGATGTGGTTCACAATATGAAAGTCTCAGTAGTTCTGTAGATTTGGGAGTAAAACCTCCCTGAACATGTGTGTACAAGAATTCCTCCTTTTTATGTGTTAAGTTTGTTTTAGTCAAATTAAAACTACATATTGTGAACAATGGATATAGATGACAAAGTTTTTACTGAAATGGAATGTTCTAAACACCAGAAAAGGACAGTGAGCAGTGTGTTTGCTTGTTCATAAAGAAAGCTTCCGTTTGCTTTGAAAGGCCAGTAAATAGTGTTAGCGGCCACTTGTCGATAATCAGATAAGAAATTATAAATCAAGGAATAAAATGACTAAGTTCTGTGCATTTTTTATGATATCCTTGATGATGTTCGTTTTTAAAATCGGTTGGGGTGTACAAGCTAACGAAGGATGTACGAATACTATATACGTTTTCATCATTAACATTGACTTCCTTTATAGTATAAAAAAGCAATACCAGGATGTTATAAACATTGAATAAATAAGTATATTACAAAGTATTAATAGAAGAATTTAGGACGCTATAGTAATTTCTTAATCAAACGTTTAAATGAGTAAAAACGAACGCTCAAATGCACCCTATAAAAGTGTGCAAATGTTCAGTGTTGAGAACTGAAGTTTCTGGTTGTCAGTTTGAAAGTGATTACAAGTTTATTAGACCGGCATAACTGAATCGACGGTGCGCGTTAAGAATTTGGTATATCTACACTCCTAAACTAAGAAGAACGTAATAATAATTCCTCAAAAAGCATTAAAATTTACCATTTTCCTTGGTGCTGTATGTGCCTTTCTCTTCTTCTGAATTCGTTGCTAAGATATGTGCACATGCGTAATCGGTATTTCCTGTGACTGGATCTTGTTGTTTTCAGACTGGTTCATACGGTTACTCCAACCGATTTATTACCACTTAATTCATGCTAGAACTATTTCACTGCGGAAAAGAATGCAGGTTTTCGTTCTCACAGTATAAACTATTCGAAACCTTTACTAATTTATGTTAGAAGTTGAACAATAACTAGAATATCGAAATAAAATTAAAGAGTAAATTTAGGGTAATCAACACAAAGCCTCATCGTACAAATTCAATTTTGTGGAATTCTCCCATCGATACACGTATGTACATACACACATATACACACATACACAATTATGAATCATATAGAGATGACAGCGAGTAATATTCAAAGGCATAAATTTTCAACATGGACAACAAAATGTTGAAATGCATTCTTTCAGTTCATAAATAGCTAATATTCATATGCAAAATCCATACTACAACAACAACAACTAGTAGTAGTAGTAGTATCATTGTTATTATTATTATTATTATTATTATTATTATTTGGATGAAAACTGATAGCCACATGAATTGTTTGCGTTTTTTTAATAAAAAAAACAAACAACACATTTAAAGAATCAGTCAGGACAGTCATTATTGTCGGGGCCTTGGCAGGGGTTGGATCAGTTAAATCAACAATTCATGGCAAAAAAAGGACAAATGCAGACAATCGCAACTTTCAAAAGGGCAGTTAATACTACAGATTGTTTCATTATGGCATAAACATAAAACAACAAATGTATCTTTTCTCCTTTCCTTCCTTTCCGCTTTCCAAGACAAATGGATACGTTCATTTGGTATACAGAGAAAAAGACTACCGTGTAAAACACACACATACACACTGAAACCATTTCCTTTCTATACAAAAAAGGACAATTTATACCGTAAATATTTGATAAGTATATTTCTTACATGTTGCAGTGACAAAGGCGGCATTACCGGAGCTAATTCAGAATCTGAGCTTATATAATTGTAATGCAGCTATTCTTTGACATATGAGTCTTGTAAAATCCAATAATCTCCGGTAATTAAAAAATAAATGGTAATGTATTGCCCTTTTGAGTATTACGTCTGCAATAAATATCTTTTTTGTAACTGGGCCATTTAAATTGATTCTTCTATCCACCCGCCTCCAGAATTTGACCGTTGTCCTTATTGAATATTTGTAATTCCGCCTTGGACCATTTCAAGCAAAGCTAGGAAATTCCACCAACACTGCTTATCAAGGACTGCATATTAACCACACATAATTACATTTCCCACACATAGCCACATCACACACACATAACCACGTTAACCAAACGTAACCACACATAGCCATATTACCCAACATAACCACATTCATCTCTCATAACCACGTTACCCACATATAACCATACTATCCACATCTAACCACATTCATCTCTCATAACCACATTACCCACACAAAACTACATTACCCACGCGTAACCACACATAACCACATTCATCACTCATAACCACATTACCCACACATAACCATATTCATCACTCATGACCACATTACCCACACAGAACTACATTACCCACGTGTACCCACACATAACCACATTACCCACACCTAACCATATTGATCACTCATAACCACATTACCCACACAAAACCACATTACCCACACATAACCAAATTATGCACACATAACCACATTACCCAAACCTAACCACAAATCTCCACATTTATCACACATAAACGCATTACCCACACATAACCCCATTAACCAAAATGTGATATTTGCAAAATAGTAGTACTCTTACCACACTGTAAAAAACAAACTACTTCCGTATTCTTTCCAAAGAGTCGTGGCTGAAGAAATGCAAAGATTAGGACAGTAGATAATATAATAATAGCATGCGCTCATACTTAAAATTGATGCACTATATGCTTGCGGTTTCCGAAGTTGCATTAATGATGTTATTATCAATTGTATTCGCCTTTTTCTGTGAATGTAGTCTCGCTATCAAGAGTACAGTTTAGCTAAAAACAACAGATTGGTGCAGATGGTGGCTGGTGTTTATATCCGTAAGTGAAACTTTTAAAGGTCGCACACATAAATGGAAGAATGAAACGTTAAATTCTCTTCCGATCGGTAGTCTTACAAATGTTGTGGAGGGCGGGTTGGTGTTTGGTTTTGGGGCAAATCTAGATTTTGTTTACATAGACACATTTGGAGAAAGCAAATATAACACTCATTTGATTACAAACATAGATCAATACTAAATCAATGTCTCGAGAATTTTTATCATCTATCATCATCATCATCATCATCATCATCAGTCTCTTGACTTAGTGTGGTCGTCGAGGTGCTATGCTGCTGAACATCTGACCAGTTCCCTCCACTTGTCTCGATCATGTGCCAATGCCTGTGTCTCCGCAAAACTTCTCCTGGTCCATTCTGTGATGTTGTCAGTCCACTTTTTTCTCTGTCTACCTCTCCTTCTGGCACCCTGGACGCTGCCCTGCAGGACTGTGGTGGATAGACTGTTGTCTCTAGTGACATAGCCATAAAATTTAAGCTTTCTCTTTTTGACGGTGGTGAGGAGGTCTTCATATTGGTCTACTTTGCGCCTGATGGTGTTGCGCACATCTTCATTTGTGATGTGGTCCATGTAAGAGATGCCAAGGATGGTTCTGTAGCATCTCATTTCAAATGACTGGATTCTTCGTTGCAATTCTGCTGTCAGGGTCCAGGCCTAACATGAATACAAAAAGACTGAGATGACTAGTGCTCGCAATAGTCTGATTTTAGTTTTTAGACAGATATTCTTGTCTCTCCAGATGGGTCTTAGCTTTAACATAGGTGCCGTTGTTTGTGCATCTCTTGACAAAATTTCTGCTCTTGATCCCTCTTCGGTGATTATGGAACCAATATATTTGAACTGGATCACTGTTTCCAGTTCCTGTCATCTGACTTTAATCTTGGCTGAGATTTGTTTGCCACTATTTGTCATCAGCTTTGTCTTCTCAGTGCTTATCTCCATGTCAAATCTGGAAGATGTTTCATCCAGGTTCTTCACTAAGGTGGCAAGCTCCTCTTCACTGCCTGCCAGCCCATCAATGTCGTCTGCAAAGCGGAGGTTGGTGATGTTACGCCCTCCAATGATGACTGTCCCACAGTGGTTTTTCAGGGCTTCGCTCATGATGCGCTCTAAGTATATGTTGAAAAGCGTGAATGACAGGAGGCAGACTTGATGTACCTAGACTGTTGTCTGGAACCAGTCCCCAACAGAACCTTGGACAATTTCTGCACTCGTAGCCTTGGTGTACAGCTGCTTGATGGTATTGGTCAACTTTTGACCCATATTGTATTTCTTCAATATGGCCCACAATGCCTCATGCCACACTCTGTCAAAGGCCTTTTTGAAATCTATGAACACATGATAGATGTTGGTGTTGCGAGTACTTTTCACACATAACCCTGAGATTGTGTGTGTGTGTGTGTGTGTGTGTGTGTGATTTGTATTTTTAACGTAGCTTTAAAAAAATTTCAGTCATATCGCTACGATGTCTGCAGTTTGACAGTTTATAGTGATATCTAGCACTGGGGCATCATGCCGCAGACATGAAGCATGATGTCCCACCCAGTCACATTATCACAGGCTGTCTAGTCCGAACACTAACCTCTTAATGCTGAGCGCCAAGCGAGGCAGCTATTAATACCATTTTTGTAAGTCTTTGGTATGACTCGGCCGGGGATCGAACCCACGCCCTCCTGCATCCGAGGCGGACGCTCTAACCACTAGGCCATCGGAGCGGTCCCCCTGAGATTGAATATTGGTTATGTTGTGTTTCTTCCACTCCGGAACCCGGCCTGTTCTTCAGCGATTGTTTCTTCTGTTTGTGGTTTCAGTCTGTTCAAGATGATCTTCAGCATCACCTTACTAGCATGGCTGATCAAACTGATATCACCTATACAAAGGTACAATTATGTAAATATTATTAAAATAGGGCTAAGTCGTTGTGCCTTTTGTATTATTACTATTACTGCTGCTGTTATTGCTATTTTTACTAATACTGCTGCTGCTGTTGATGCTGCTACTACTACTAAATTAAACAAATAAAAAAAAATGGTTGTTAATTGGTGACAAGACAGCAGGAGTGAATGGGGGTGATAAACGGACAATGACAAACTTACCATTAAAAAACACGCTGGGGGATATACGGTCAAGATTTATACGGACAAGGAATATACGGACAAAAAGTTGGGCCTGTAAACGGACAAGGGAAATTGAACATAGGATGGGCCTATATACGGACAATAGGAATTGAACAGGGGTGACGTCACGGTATTGGACACTGGCAGCAATGTTGCAAGTGGCTGACCTCAGTCAGGCGGAACAGTGTGGCATGGGGCAAACCTGAATACGCGTTACTCTAGGGACAAATAGAGACGTGGACATAGAGACGTGGTCAGAGACAGGGTTAGAAACGTATAAAATCTATGTTGGGGTTTGGACCGAGACAAGGAAATCCTAGTCAAGAGGCTACATTATATGTCTCCCCACGAGGCTTGAGAGAATATATATCTTTTTGAGGCAATGGAGTGGCCCTGAAAAGGGCCCTTGGGTTTCTTCTTTTTCATCTTCTATTTTCTCTCCTCCCTTCTACTCCTCCACAATCTTCTCAATTTTTTCATTACATTTTTCTTCTTATTTTTCTCACTTTTTCCTCCTCCTCCTTATTCTATTTCTCCTCTTCCTCCTCCACTTTTCGTCTTCTCCTTTTCCTCTTCCTTTGTTACTTTGTCATTATGCCTTCTTAATTTTTCTTTGTCTTCCATATCTTCCTTTTCCTCCTTTTCCTTTTTAACCATGTCCATCAGCCGTTGTTTTGCTTTTCTTAAATTGTTTATTTCCATTTGGATTCTGTGGGGGCTATATCATTCTGCATCTAATCTTAATCTTACCAACATTTCCTCCACCATACCAAATTCGTCGACTACCTCAAGTAACTTGTTAATTTTACCAACGATGTTGCTTGCCATGGATGATTATTCAATCTTGAATAGCGCGAATTTGTTTGTTTGTTTATTTAAATTAAAGTGGCGTTCGCACAATCGTGCATGTGCCACTGGTTAATTCCTGCACAACAGGATGTTAATTGTTCCTAGGGGAAGGAATCCGAGCCAAATCCCCAGGCGTTAATACACTCAAATAGAGTGTTGTTAATTTAGCCTCAGGTCACAGGACTAATGGCGCGAATATTCATTTATTCATTAGATGTAAGTCGTTTTCGCCCATGTGGGCATGTACCACTGGTAGATGCCTAAAACCGGGCGTGGACGGGAGGAGGGTCTGATTAATTTTTTCGAGGGGGAAGGAATGGTACCATATCCCCCAACGCATTTATGCACTCACAGAGTGCTGTTTGATTTAGCCGACAGGTCGTATGACAATAAGTCCCATTCGACCTGTATGAAAGCCTATCATGAACGGATTGGACCCAACACGCACTCAATGTAAATAAATGTCTGTATACTACAGGATAAGACGTCTCGTAGGATTGGGCACTGTTCTTATGGCGTCACCCCGGTTCCGTGCGTACACGCTCTTCGGGGCAACTGGTTTACAGACGAGTGGGAATCGGCCCACACACTCTTCTTTTAATGTCCGAGTAGGTAGGGAGGAGATGGACCCGGAAGAAGACACCAACGTCAGCCAAAACGTACCTGAAACGCACACTTTATATTGCCAAATTCAACCCAGTTGTCTATGTAATGGGTGTTCCCTATTACCAATTCTGTGTTAGCCACAATATTAATTAGATTCTCGGATTTTAGTTTTAAATTTTCCTATCTTAATTTAATTCCAAAAACACATAGTGTGCATTTCTCCTATTTAAATCAAAGAAATAGGTCTGAGAGACCGTTGACATTTTTTTGAATGTCCAGTTAGAAATGATGGTTTTAATTTTGAACGGTGGCCAAAGGATCATGTTAGGTTTGCAATAGTATTATTATCAAGTCGAGATTTCAAGCCAAATCCGGAAACAGTAATCTCCTCAGATGTTTGGGCGGCATAAGCTTCCATCTGACTTCTGTCTCGATGATGATATCCGGGCAGATGATATCTCCGAGAGCCAGGTGTTCATGTTCAGGCAGTGATTTTAATTTTATTATGTCCATGCTGTGTACCTTAATCAGTTCGTTGGTTATTAATACCAATAATGGCGTTAGATTCAGGTGGAATTCATCCCCTAGTTGGTGGAGGCTGTGTGATGTACGCAGAAAACGTAAATCGCGTGGTAGAGTGAATTTCCCTTAACACTCTGTCTTTTGGCATTTGTCCACGACCCGTCCTAGGTCTTCAAAACAGTTTAGCGCAGCAATTTGGTCAGTCATCATATATTCAATTCCAATTATTTCGGCCTCGTCAAATATGAAATATGTAGTTGACCACTTCTGCAATTTATTTGGCTGTATGTTGGGTTTTCCGTCTTTGTTGTTGTTGTTGTTGTTGTTGTTGTTTTAATTGACTTGGCTTGGCCTGTTCTGGAATATCTGGAGAAATAGGCAAAATTTATGGGCTTTTCTTTTTCTTTTGTTGCCTTCTCTTTGTGGTCGTGGTTCCAGTGGCCCCAGTTGCTCAGTTGTTTGCTGTGGTTTCTTTTGATGTTTGAGGTTTGATTTGTGTAGATGGTAATGGTATTCTTTGGTGCCACATTTATGACTGGTGTCGTTGTTTTTATTGTTGATTTTATATCTGTCTGTAACGTTGTTGCCACTGAGGCGAGGTTCGGTTTCTCTTGTAAGTTTTGCCTTGCCATAGCGATAATTTGTTTTACCTCAGTCGATGATGATGTTGGTGTTGGTATGGGTAGGATTTATGCTGAAGTACTCAAGACATTTTCCTTGGTTCTTGATTTATATCTTTAGAATTTTTCTTTTATATTTTCTTTACTTTGTCCTTGGATCAGGATAACCGCCATTGCGTTATTTTAAATTTTGCCTCCTTGTCCCTCTTGGGTGCCTCTGCTTGAGTAATGTTCATAGGGTCAGTTGATGTTGTTAGTGGTAAATTGAGACGGGCCTCCATAGTTGTTTTCCCATTGCTATGCTGAGTCTCTGTTGTTGCAATTCTAGTAGGGGCTCTAATGGTATCGACGTTACTAGCATGTTGAATCTGTGAATCCATCGTTCGCTCCCTTTGTTGGGTGCTAGGTGGTCTCATGTACGTCGATCGTCCCTGAGGACCACTTCTCCAGTTATTGCTGTGTGAATTTTCTTCCCGAATTAGCAAGGGTGTAGTCCGTCTTGCTTGAGCTCGAATGTTCCTTTCTGTGGCGATATTCAGGCCTAACTCTCGTATCGCATTCAAAGCTTGTTGGGAAATATTTACTTTCATATCTAATACGCTTACTAATTATGTGATGCTCACTGCTCTCTTGATCGATACTAATCTGGCGCGAATGACGAACGCTACACTTTATATACTTCCATAGCATCGCTGTAAAATGTCCACGTCGGAACGAATTACTTTAATTTCTTCCTGAAAGTCGAAGGGGTCCGAGGCGTGAGTTTGGTACCAAGTTCGGTGCGCATGTTGTCAGGCACATTGGGTAGAACGGCGTGTTAATTGGCTTCGGTATTGACAAAGTGCAGAAAATAACATTTGAGCACGTTTTAGGCATTCGACTCAAAGGCATGGCCAAGTAACTCATCGAATCTTTAAACTGCACTTGTCCCACTTGCATGGAGATGAGTTTGGCTCCGTTCAAAGTCACTTTAGGACGTTCGGTGCTTTGTCCGTATAGTATTTCAGAAGAAATTGTCCATCGTACCCAGAGAAATTGTGAGCCATAAACGTAGCATAACGATGGCAATCTCCGTGACGTTTGATATCCTCTTAACAACACGTTTCATCGATATGGTCTAAGATCCATTGGGCAAAATCGGTCAGCGTGTTAGGTCCCCGAGTGATTTTTTTTTCACGTCCTCCAGGAATCTTGCTGCAGCGAAGGCAATGACTAAAGATAGGCTCTTGGATGTACTTCTTGAGAGCCACGTAGAAAATAGGAATGTTAATGCTGGTCTCTTGCATGCATTCGAACTCGATAAAGATAAAAATGTCTTTCTTTTTGTGGGCATCCTCTTCTTCTTCCTTTTGGGGATGGTATTTTTTAATGTAGCATTCGTGTTGCAAGTTCACAATTTGGTGACAAATGTGACATCGTTTCTTTGCTGGACATAGGTGTGCCTTGGGACTGTTAGTACATATGACTCATCCACAAGCAGAGCAACATTTCAGGAGTTAACAGTCATTTTTCTGCCGTGAACTTTGCGTGTTCAAAATGAAGTCTGCCACTTACAATATTGTTGCCAGTGTCCAATACCGTGAAGTCACCCCTGTTCAATTCCTATTGTCCGTATATAGGCCAATCACACGTTCAGCTTCCCGTGTCCTTGTACAGGCCCAACCATTTGTCCTTATAAATCTTGTCCGTATATTCCCCAGGTAAGACCCATTGTCCGCATATTGCCCCCATTCACTACTGACAGTAGTAGTACATATAGGAACTGTTTACTAAAGCAAAAACCATGTACCTGGTTAACAGGATTAGGCACATGAATATTGAAACCTTAACAATTTCAAATAGCACTAGTCATCCATACTGGAATATGAATATCGAGACCTTTACATTTTCAAATAGCTCTAGCCCACCATAATGGAATATGAATATCAAGACCTATACAGTTTCAAATAGCACTCGCCCTCCATACTGAAATATGAATATCGAGACCTATACAATTTCAAATAGCACTAGCCCTCCATACTGGCATGATTATCGAGACCTACACAGTTTCAAATAGCTCTAGCCCACCATAATGGAATATGAATATCGAGACTTATACAGTTTCAAATAGCACTCACCCTCCATACTGGAATATGAATATCGAGACCTATACAATTTCAAATAGCACTAGCCCACCATAATGGAATATGAGTATCGAGACTTACACAATTTCAAATAACATCAGCCCTCCATACTGGCATGAGTATCGAGACCTACACAGCTTCAAATATCACTAACCCTCCATACTTGCATATGAATATTGAGACCTATACAATTTCAAATGACATTAGCCCTTCATACATGCATATGGGTATCGAGACCTATACAATTTCAAATGACATTAGCCCCTCCATACTTGCATATGAGTGTCAAGACCTATACAACTTCAAATAACATCAGTCCGCCATACTGGCATGAGTATCGAGACCTATACAGTTTCAAATAGCACTAGCCCTCCATACTTGCATATGAGTATTGAGAATTATACAGTTTCAAATGGCATTAGCCCTCCATGTTTGCATATGAGTATTGAGACATACAATTTCAAAAAAAACATCATCCCTCCATATTTACATATGAGTTTCGAGACCTATACAATTTCAAACAGCATTAGCCCCCCCCCCCCCCCCCCCCGCATAATCTCAAACTATAAGACTCAAAATACTCATTCACGTATATAAATACGATAGAAATACCGAGATCCAAAACAGGTATGGTACAAAGTTTTGTGTCATTCATGACACTTTTATGGAACTTGCTTTTAAATAATGCAAGAACAACTACTTTCTATCTTTGATATTCAGATATTTAGAAAAGATTGAAATGGCAATAAATACAAATGTGCAGTATGAAGAAAACACTTTTAGTGGAGTTAAAACTTATGTTTGGGAAGGTTTTGTGCAGGTTTTTTTTTTACAATTGTCTGAAAATGTGTAGCTCTTTAACTGCATATTTTGTGCGTTAAATTCCCTGTATTTTCATGTTTTATGTTAAAGGCATGTTTATACTTGTGAGCGCCACATAAACTGGTGTTAAATTGTCTAAAACTGTGTATGATGACGGTATAATTTAATTTTTTCTTCATATATATACTCTTTTAAGTCATCTTAATCTATACTGATTGCAATGTATGTTTGTGATTTGCTTTGCTGTATGATTAATCATAAATTCTTTTTAAACTATTGCTTTAAATAGTTGGTAGTACAGCCTCAACAGAGATTGTGTATTGTAGGTACAAAGTAAAGATTACTCAGGCATGGACAGCCATGTTTGCATCTGACTGTCGCTATGGGAACAGTTGTATCAAGCACTATGTACAGTAGGCCAGAGGGCAGCAACGCATATTGTTTAAACATGGCTGCGGATGTTGGCGCTAACCCTGGGTTGAGGCAGCGTTGGATCCCTGAAAATGATTCAACATGGAACCCAGATTTACCCTATGGAGGAAAAGTGTACCTCGCCAGACGGAAAAAGCCGGATGGGTGGTTTGTCACAACAATTGAGGTATAAAATTAATATGTAATATGGTGTCAGGATCTCCGTTCATGGAACTTCTATTGGGTTATATAGTTCCATGAAGGCAGATCCATGAATCGATTGCCGTCTTTAGCAAGCCACGTACAGGTTAGTGACTTTACCTGTAGCAGACAAGCAGAAGTAAATTATTCATTAGTTTGGCATTCGATCCAGGCCACAAAGAGAAATATACATTAGCTCACTTCCGAGTCCAGTAGCTCGCTCATGTACATTTTCCTGTACTTGGTTATTGCAAACCATAAAAAAATACTGAATTTGAATTTTGAAGAAGTTGTTTTGTCCTTTAAAATTCCTTGAAATGTCACCCCCCCCCCCCAACTCCTTTAATTTATCTTAGGGAATACTAAACGTTAAAATTAAATAAAATATATCCCTTTTTAAAATCTTAATTTTGTTATGGATCGGATTTTGAAAAACTGAATAGACGTATACGTAAAATTGGATAAAGCTGTATCAATCAAATGGCACATGACATGGGCTTTCTACTAGATAACCTTTACTTTGTGGTGCACAAATTAGTTACTTAGTTTACTCCCTACTTTACTACCCATTTGTGGCATAATCAAGTAACATGGAGAAGGTACAGTTTCCATTAGAAAAGCATACTTCTTTAATATTTTTGAAAGTCCATGAAAGTGGTAACAAGCCAATTTGTACCAGACTTATTCAGCCCAAATTATGGGCTGATTTGGCCCAGATTATGGAGTGATTTGGCCCAAATGCCCAGTTAATTCATACCATGTGAAACATTATTAACTTTCGTCAAGGATTTAAATATGACATTTATGTTTGCTTAAAATATTATATTTCTCATTATTTCCTAGATACCTTGAGCACTTCAGATCTGATGAAACAAAGCCCTGATTTTACACAAGATAATCGCATTGTTTTATAGAAGTATAACGAAATGTTATAATGTAGGACTCTTTATCTTGCATTTCAAATTTAATATGAAATATTTTCAGAGCAGCTCATTCAAAACCTGTGTAATAAACGCTGCTATAATTAAAGATAGTATAACCATTTGTTTAAATACTTGTTTGATCAATGCATCCCTGATTAAATTAATTGCAAACACTATTAAGGAGATCATATGACCCTGAACTGGCAAATCCTGTTTGATCAATGGCTCTATAATTAGAGCACTTTTGATGTCATTTACCAATTTAATGAATATATTACCATTCTATAATGAAAAATATCTTGCTGACTTGAAATAACTTTATGATCTTTGGTGTAATATCAAATATGTATTAATACAATAATAATAAAATATCTTTTAAGAAATCAGTATCTAATGGATTTAATATGTGCTTTTGAATGAAGTTTGTGATTGTTTTAAAGGTTAAGATGAAAATGGGTTGGTTTAATGGTTCAAGACTTTACTTAAAAAAATACAGATAAAAGAAAAAGAGATATAGGATAAAAAACACCAGCAACAAAAAACAAATCCTTTTTTTTCATTGATTAAACAGAGATCAAACCACCAATGATTTCAGTGTAGACACACAAAAATGGGTTTTAAATACACAAACAAAAATTGTAACTATCTATCTATCTATCTATATATATATATATATATATATATATATATATATATATATATATATATATATATGCAGAATTAAAAAAAAAAAAGGAAAACAAAGAGAATTTCAAGTTCTTTTATGAAATTTCTTTCATCATTTTTTACACAAAATACATAGACACCAGAAAAAGGAAGGGCAGAAATAATAACACAGAAAAGCCTTATACAGTGTGCCCCCGCTATAACACGGTAGGTTGGGAGCCATAGAACCTGACTGTGTTATAGACTGAACCTTGTTATAAGCAACCAGGTCAGTTAGCTGAAGAAAATGATGCAAGGGTGGGGTTGGTTGTTAGGTAGGTAATAAATGTGGTCAGTAAAATACGTGCTTCATCGGCACAGTTACCATCTTAAATCGATGCATATTAAATAAGAAATACACCTGTAGTGAAAACAGAAGGTATATGTAATATTTTACTGTACTTAGAGAACCACAAATTGGTACATAAACATATATACTGTTTATATATACATGTCTAATGTTTAGCATGAATAGAGTATCAAGACCGTGTACTCACCTGTGAATCTCATCATATAAATTGAATCCACAATGCAAGTTATTCCGTTGAAAATGTGCACACAGATTTAAAATATTCCATAATTTTGTCACAGGTCATGTATGTCTGAATTCAGTGGAAAAACAGCACAATCATGTAACGAATGACAAAGCATATTTACTTTTAAGTATGTCCCAAGTCGGTAAAAGTTAGTTTGCATTTTAAGCTGCCATTTCTAGTGTTTGTAAGCATACACTTTACCCTGCAAAAAGGAAACTTTCACGGCACAGTTAATGTGTTCCAGTCACATTTGAAAAATGCAGAAATCCACCTGATTCCATTGCTTTTATTTAAGTTTGGTACTGCCTTCCTTCGAAGAAAGGTTCTTTGCTTTTATTGAAGATTGTAGTTGGCTTTCTTTCATGTAGGGTGCATGCATTATTGAAGTCCCCGCTTAAGGACAGTTTTTGAGAACCAAAGAAATACTAATTTCTGATTGTGGCAGCAACATCAAATATTGCATGATTGAGACTAATTTTTGTTTCCATTTGCTAAGTTCTTTTTTATAACAATTGGTGGTGCTTCAAAGGTAATCTGCCTCCTTTGAAATTTCAGCAAACTATTTTATCTGGGTACAAAGGAATTGGCCATTGTTTTTGTCTATTCTAGTTACTGTTCCTCCCTGCCTATTGAAGAGACCAACAAGATTTCTGTTTTGTTGGATTTTTTTATACATTTGTGGTAGCGGAATGATGCTGCCTTCCACGCATGCATCAGAAATTTAACAAAGGGTCAATGGAAGATAGAGATGCAGGTGTTCTGGTCTGATGACAAGGTTTATTACAGAAAATGTGAATGTTCTGAAGGATTTAATTTG
Source organism: Sinohyriopsis cumingii (assembly GCA_028554795.2). NCBI lineage: Eukaryota > Metazoa > Mollusca > Bivalvia > Unionida > Unionidae > Sinohyriopsis > Sinohyriopsis cumingii. Next base: position 116,873,449 of record CM068835.1, on the reverse strand, counting down.
GAGTGAAAAAAAGAGGAATTTTACTTATCACATACAAATGTCAGTGTATGTAAATATATTAATTACTAGCAATCGGTTGAAAGTCTGACAAAAGATAGATTATAAGATAATGCCTCGTCCATTGATGTCTGTTACCAAAAATGTCAATAATAAAAAAAGCAGATATCTCACAACATACGGTACTCATGCTAGATGTCAAGAAAAGCAGATTATGATAAAACAGTGCTCTGTTTAGATTGTTTGTCAGTATGGACAAAGAAGTTGTCTGTGTAACAATAGATAAATTTTGGTACATTTTATATAAAGTTTGCAGCTTCCTTTCATGGGGCCTCTGAATTTCTCCACTCCAAACCTATGGTTGTATATACAAATTTAAACAGCCAACAATGTTGGCAAGGAAAAAAAATCGCCAGATGGTAAATTTGCCGCCAATAAGGAAAAAAAATTCAAGTTTGAGACACTGGCAACACCCTGCGTGATCCCAGAGTAAACTTTTTATTATTTTTGTGCTTTTAAGAAGAAAAAAACTTTTTTTGTGTAGGAGACAAATACATATTAAATTTCATGAGTCACACCACGGTCGTCTTGTATTATTTATATGCGATCTCTTCCCCAAAATGATAAAAAACCTTTACGCTTTGTCATACTTTCAAGAAAGAATTTTTTTCATGTATGAGAAAAATACATGAAGATGTATATGAAATTTTGGGAACCACACCATGACCGTGTTATATCCAAATTCGTGTTATAATGGAGTGTGCTATAGCGGGGTTACACTATTAAGTTCAATAAGGGGGGCATCTAACTGGTTCTGAGTGCTGGAACAGAACTGCAGGGTTTCCGTAAATAAAGTGATACAAATTCAATAATAACACATACTTGATACTGTTTATACTACCTACTCATCAATAACTCTACAGAAATAATGGGGGGTAATATATATCATGAAGAAAGCATGATTTGCATGAGAAATCAATAAAAACTTTACATTTTTATGCATTACTATTTGATAGTGTTGAAAATTTGCCAATCTGGCCTGATTTGTTTAAAGTTTCAACCTGTTTTTCATATATATTAATTCAAATAATAACATTGTATCGTTTTATCATAAACATTAAAAAGTTATTTTGATTAAAAAATTTAAATGCTTACCTGATATTGCATTATTGTGAAATTTATACAAGTCAGTAGATACCTGTTTGCTAAAATACATGATTGTAAACTAGATTCAGTAGCAAATATTATTTAACACTGCCAGATGCCACTCAGAAACATATACTGATTCTTAATTGAATACTGTACAACAGATTCTTAATTGAATACTGTACAACAGATATTAATTCATATAAAAATTAATGCAAATCTAAAGAAGCGCCCATTTATGATTTATTGACCCAGAATATTAAATGTTGTGAATGGGATTGAGTATGAAATGCCATTGTAAAGCATGTGACAGGCAAGAGAATGAAACATGAGATAGACTAAGGTGGGTGGGTTTGAAATATAATGTATTACCATATTTGATAATATTTTTAACTTTTCCACCACATAAACAATACTGAGATAGCTAGCCTGAAGCTTTCATCCTTATGCTAAGGACCTCATAATGCATACATTCAATTTCTACTGACTGTTAACATCACTCTGTGGAGTGGTGAGTAATGTTAACAGATTGTCCCAGATGTGTATGACGATGAAAGCTTCAGGTTAGGTACATTGCTGATGTACCGGTAGATGCACATTAGGGTTTCACACTTTTGCTGTGGTTCATTAATGGGAACTTCTATTGACAGTTTGTCCGAAATGGGGTATTTGAGAATGCAGGTTGTTATGACTCCTCCCACCGAACTTGAAGAATTGTAATCAAATGTCGCAGGAAAGATATGTGATCAGTGTATGGTTTTGCTTTTTTTTTTGTCCTTTGCCATTTTTTAAGATTATTTTTGGAAAAATAGGGAAGTTGGCAGTTTTATGTAGATTTGTGATCACTTCTTTTCATAGATTGGCTAAATAATTTTATTGTTCTTGCACTTCATTGAATATTCAAGATATTGAGGCCTCATTGTGTCAGCCTGTTCATATGCCCATCCTTCTGTCTGTCTGTCTGCCAGTAAGGAAGTTTTCATTGATTTGCTTCTTGCATTAATACGAGGATTTTACTTTGTATTCTAGATATGTAGTTGGTGTAGACATGCAGTAAGGTGTTACTTTGTTCCCTCTAACCCAATTTTAATAAAATCACCTAAAAGATTGTAAAAATACGAGTATTATGGAAATGTTGTTTGTCATTGATTCTTCTCTCGCACTGCTTGCTAGATTTTATTACACTATGCAGCTGGATACCCATTCAAGATAGTTGTATATTTGTGATAAGGTCTTTTTTTTCATTGAGCCCATTGATGTTTATGTACATTTGTGTGGTAACTTGTTGGAACAATTGTTGGAAAAGGGGATACTTTTGGAACATGATTTTATTTTTGCTTCTCCTCCAAGTCACATGACATAAAGGATTTTACAGAGTTCTGAATAAGAATTACATACTTTGCTCTCTGGTTTGGAACTAATTGTACTTTTGATACAGTGGGGTTTTTCGATGTGAACTCTGCAAAACAATAATCCTGCAACATTCTTCAAAATGTCTGAATGTGTTCATGGTTTACAATAACCAAAATGATGCCATTTAATCAAAATGACTAAAACCTCAAACTTTCCACCATCTACCTATTAGTTTTACTGAATAGCTGACTGGTATTATAATACACATACGATACATCGCTTATTGTGTTTGTTTCATTTTAGGTATGTGTTTTACCACTCATACTGTATGAAGTATATCAAATGTGTTTTACCACTCATACTGTATGAAGTATATCAAATGTGTTTTACCACTCATACTGTATGAAGTATATCAAATGTGTTTTACCACTCCTACTGTATCAAGTATATTAAATGTGTTTTACCACTCCTACTGTATCAAGTATATCAAATGTATTTAAAATATATGACAATTTAGGTAAAACATCCTTGGATAGTCATTGTCATGTATATTTAGTTTGTATTGTGATTGACCTTTGCCAGTAATTGGGGTTATTTGTTTATTTGTTTGTGCCTACCTAATGTGTTTTTTAAAAAAAATAAACAACATATTACATAGCTAAGTTTTGTCTGATTGTCAATTATATGTTAGAATTATTATTATTTGTAGATAAACATATTTATTTGGATTTGATTTTATAACATTGGTTTTCCCCATGGGAGTTCTTGGTGTACCTGCTGTTTGCCATGTTCATTGCTGAAGTTTTAATAATGGACCTGATCTTTCTGACAACTTTTGATCCTCATCCTGTCCTCATATTGTGTCTTAGGTTTTCATATAAAGGGATAAGTAAACAGAAATACTTTATTCCTATTTTAACATCTGACTTGTGGAATACATTTTTTGTTTTGTTCGGTTTTAATTTGAGAAGATTTATTTATTTAAATTATTCACTGGAATTATAAAAATGCTCAATAATACTTCTGGACTAAATCACTGTTTTGGGATTATTGTGAATTCATTTAGAGATATTTTTGGTTATCTCATCGTGATACATCAAAACATCAACACTATTCCAGGCTATTGGTACATCAGCACTTTCAAGATTGGAATTCATTTGGAACACCACTGGAATTCATTTGAAATACTCTATACTTTTTGACTTCCTAATATATATCATTATCTTGGAATCGGTTTAAAAATGAGCGAGATCCAGACTTATATTTGATGGGTTGACTATGTTACCTCTGATTTCTGATCAGATTTGGAATATATGCTTATATCATCAATATCTCAGATGGGTTCAGTAATAAGTGAGATCCACTAACTGGTACCTGGCCTCCCAGATGCTCCACAGATGATACTAGGCATTTACCCTTGAATGGCCAATACCAGTGGAGAAATTCAGGATGGCAGATGAAATACAAAAATGCATTGTCAATAAAGAAATTGCATTAAATCAGTTATTACTAGCTGTGTCACCACAGGTTTTTGGTGTATTTGTTGCTATTACATAGCTTATTGCCATTAAGCCTGTGGATGACTTTGAGTACGAGCAAGAGACTGACCATATCATTTCTTCCTTCATTTTTAGAAAGACTTTTTCAGGATATAGTTCAGTACATAGCTTGAAATAAAGTTTGATCAATATTTTATGTAGGATGTGTTCTTATACTACTGCACAATGTTAAGTTATGTAAGTCATTTTAGCAATACCAGGCCCACATGGTCCTCTTGTTTTGCTTACTTGTTCTGCTTGGGTGCAGACTGTCAGAAGTCAAATATCCACAACTTTACAATTAATAAACACAATTAGATCGCTAACAATTTCCGTGCCCACAGTAGTATGATATAAGAGTGACACTATTTTGTTAGTAGGAAAAGTAACATTTTTGAGCAGTTATAACAGGAGCTAAAAATACTTTATTTATATTGTTTTAAGGTTGAGAAAACTTTAATTAAATAAAATCTGTTTTTTGTTTCAGGGCCTTGTATTATGTCTGACCATTACCTTCGCATTCTATGCCTACTTTTATTTTGACAATCTTCACTTCCATATCACCCATGCATATGCACATCTTGGCTACTCATCTGCGCAGCATCAAGTTGGACAGAGATATCTACATGGTATTTTTTTTTTTAAAAATCTATTCAAGACTTTAGTTACAGAATGACAAAAGTGACAAAAAAGCGAGTTCAATTTCAGAAATACCATGTGATTTATAATTTCTTAATGATGAATATCCATGTACATGTATTCTTTAAGCCCATTCTCTATCCAGTACTGAAATTCATTGTCATTGTTCTCGAGTTAAATTATGAAATATTTCTCAGTTAAGTAGGTAAATGATATATTTAAATAATGTACTAGTATTAGTAAAGAAGGGTATTGATTACAGGATCTCAAAAATTGTTTTAAAAGTTGTTCAGATGTTGTTAACTTATATGTACATAAAAAAGTTGAAACAGTTTCAAGATCTTATTGGAATGAACTGAAATTTGCATAAATTCATGAAAATCGTCATACACGTATATAATCAAAGCATTGATGCTTTGTTGTCTAATGTAGGAAAAGGAGTTGAGAAGCATGCGGGAAAAGCAATGGAATGGTTCAGGTGAGGAAAATGCAGTTATCAGTATGCCTTTTAATTTGTTGATTTGTGGTACCATAGTCCCAAGTGTACTAAAATGCAAAGTGTTTTAACATGGAGACATATGTTATCATAATATAGCACCAGACCATTTTGTTAGTCAACTCAAATTATTTTTTAAAGAATCTTTTAATTAAAAAGGCCACTTGACTTAAATTTATAAAATAATTATGTCATTTTTTTCATTTTCAGTCTCACGATTACATGTCATATTCTTTAATTTCCATTTACTACCATACGTACTGGCTTATAAATTAAGTCCAGCTGCAAACTGCACAGATCCAGATATGCAGTTTCATAATGCGCCGGCAGATCTGGATCTATGCAGTTTGTTAGGAATAATGAATAGAACAAACATGAACAAAAACTAAATAAGCATATTTATCTTCCATTTAGGAAATTTCATACTATACTTGATATGAATTTAATATACATATAACATTTTTGGGACTGATTGGGTTTGTGAAAAACTGAATTATTACTGCATGTGATATTAGAACATTCACTACATCTGTTTTATATACCTTTTACAGAAATAGAACCTTTTACCACATATATTTGTCTTGTTTACATTTATTTGAAGGTTTGTCTTCCTAAAAGTTTTGTGGATTTCTTTGAAACGTTACTTTTTGTCGGCAAAATATAGCCACTGTTGTGCTGAGGTGCTGTGTTTAGATCTTATATGGAGGGTTTAATTCATATAATTTGAATTTTAACTAGCATTGCTAGATAAATGTTACAGTAACTTGATTTTGTTTTTTTAATGCTTTTTTATTGTCTGGTACCATCCCCTCATTAAGTCTTATCCTCATCAAGAAATCACTTTATCAGGATTGCTTTTTTTGTTGTTGTTGTTCTAGGGTTTAGTGCCATTTTTCAGCACAAGATAGGTTATACATGGCGGCCAGTATAAATGGTGGAGGAAGAACCCTGGAGAACTTGGGTAAGAATCACCGACCCACGAGAAGCTACTGGCAGGCTTTCCCACGTACCACACTATCCGTATCAGGATTGCATCTTGAATAGCTAGAACAAGAAATAAAAACACATGTAACCTGCTTTGTACGAAGATTCTGATGATAATGCAATGTGGTAAGACTATATCAAAAGCAAATTAGTACACAGTCTGACCACAAGAACTAGATAGAAAATCCACAGTTTTCAACAAGAAAAATCATAAAAATGTAAAAAATATAGACTGTTTAATGTCATTGCCATTATTGGTTTTGTTACATTCAAGATGACATGAAAAGTGTTCTTGTTTTCTTTCATCTGGTATAACATATTTATGATATACATGTTGCCCAGCATTATCTAATGTTATTTGAGTTATCATCATTTTAAAGTTTATAATTACAGTTTCTTTAAATAAGACAGAAGGGTGGCCAAGTGGTCTAGTGCGCTCTTCGTTACAGATCACTGCCATCTCACCTATGTCTGCGAGGGTTCGAGTCTCTGATTTGGCCAATGTGGGTATGTGAGAAAGTTTACCAGTAGCTTCTCATGGGTTGGTGGTTCTTTCCTGGATTTTCCCAGGTTCTTCCTCCACCATTAATACTGACCTCCATGTATAGCCTATGGTGTGTTGAAAAATGGCGTTAAACCCAACAACACCAACAACAAATAAGACAGAAAACAGCCTGAAAGTTAAAAGACATTTTTTAAATGAGGTAAAAATTCATGAAATTGACATTTATTCCACAATCCATAAACTCAGATTAAAATTTTGTGGACAAATACACAGGTTTAGTAAAGCATGGTTACATGTTGCATCTTTTTTTCTAGAAAAGCAGCTGATCAAGGTCATCCTCATGCATCGTACAATCTGGCTGTAGGACACATGAAAGGTTACAAGACTGACCTAAAGAAGGGGTAGGTACTAAAGATAATCAACTTGATCAAATGACCATGACCCTTGTATAGTCTCTAAGACTCTCTCTCTCTCTCTCTCTCTCATAATTAAGCAGAAATCATTTATGTATGATACATATAGTTTTGGCACATATTTTTTTGAGACATGGTGAAAAAAAATGTCCAAAATACTAATAGAGGTATTTTCCACCGGGATATTTTGGGGGCTAATCAGGGGTCAAGCTAGACTTAAATTTTCAAGGAGAAGTGACTTCTTTCGGACAGAGCAGGGAGAAGTGAGAGCTAAACAGGGAGAAGTGGGAGTAAAGCAAGACACGCAAGATATATATATATTTATCACATAGTAGGTATAGTTTTCCTATAGTATGTGCAGTTTCATATTTTTGATATTACCAAACGTTAAAATATCACTTTATGTGATTTTGATTGGTCCAAATAAACCCATGAAATTATTGTGCAGTATCCTCTTTACTGATTGGCTGGGATTGTGGGAAAACGTTTTTAACCCCACCTTCTGGAATGTTTGGTTTGAACGAACATTTTTGGCAGCCATTTCTGAACTCGACTCACGAAAGAAAATTGAGGAAAAATTAAATATCTCGGCTGTCCGAATATGGATATGTTACCCCCAAAGGGGTTTGTTATGTCATGTATAACAATATCATAATGAGAAAAATGACGTAAAACTACAAGACAAGAACAACAATAAGAAGTAAAACTATGGGTATTGCTTATTTGACGGTGGGGTGGGGGGGGGAGGGAGCGGTATATCTGTAACATATAGAATCCACCGTATATACAAGCGTGGTTTAAATGTAAACTTAAGAAGTAAATAAACTCACCTCTGTTCACAGAAGAATTTGGACATAAATGGGTCTCCTAACTGACAGAACTTTATCCAACTACAGCAAATTTACGCAGTATATATGGGATGCAAATCTGACTCAAAAAGAAATTTGTTTACATCTTCTGTACAGTCTATTGTTCCAGTCAAATTCTGCAAATATCCAGTCACAAATGCATTGCAGTAAATGTGGGAATTTCTGCATCCAGTAATCTTATTTCACATAAAAATCGCAACAATGTAATGTTTAGTTGTGAAAGTGACATTTTAGAGTAAACACGTTCTCTAGGCCTACTGTTTACCATATCAAACAATATGGCATCACATCGCATTGATCATTCTGTTTTGAAAAAATGAATTTGTCATTATAAAATGTTCTGTTTATTCAGATGGAAGCTTTTTCTTTGATTTATAGTTTGTAAAAGGTACAATTTACTAGTTAAACCTTTCTTGGGACTATATTGTGTGCACAAATGAAAGGTGCACCATCTGTCAGAATGAACAAAATTATTCGTTCTTCTTTCTATCTGAATAATTTCCACTGAATTAAAAACTATCTGATAAAAAGAATCTCAAATGGGTTTACTAATGATTTAATATGAAACTTATTAAACTCATTTTGTAAATTCAATATTAAATATTTACCCATTGAGATCCTCTATAGATATATATGCGTGTGTGTGTGTGTATGTGTGTATGTTGTTTTCATTCTCTGCTTCGAATTATACCCTCTATTTCCCAGTATGCATATTTGCATTTAACATTGGTTTTAAGCAATAATTTATTTTCAGGCAGAAACTTTTTTCTGAGTTCTGTCTATATTATGAACACATTTGGTGTATACATTATAATGAATTTTAACTGAGTAACAAGATTACAGTATTGTAATTGCAAGTTAGTACAAGTACTTGATAAGCTACCCTTAATCAAGATTTACTTTCTTAAAGTTATAAAAATGGCAGTTGAAAAGATTTCCAAACATGTTTGAAACAAGTGTGCCATGAACAATTGAAAGCAAATGCGCATCTTTCAGATCATACTGTTCATCCTAATTTGTTGTTACCAAAAAAACTTTACCATAACTGTTCAACTGTTCATAGACAACACAGTGATGAATTAAAGTCGGTACATGAGTGAACTAATCCCATTTTTTAACCGAATCAACACAACCATCATTTAGTGCATCTATTTTTAGATAGAGGGGTTTTCTTCACGTAAACACTCACTTTATAGCTTTGTTACAACAGTCCATTGATAGGATTGCAAATATAAGGTTTTGTTATTTGTCTACATAATTGGTATAATGTTAGGCATTGGTTAAATAGTTTTGCAGGTTTTTTTTTTTGTTTTTACTTTGTATTTTCACAAAAATTAGTGAATTCAGAATACAACCTTGACCTTACAGTGTCTATCAAATTATCCTTTATGTTTCTAACATACATAATAGCATTTAAAGCTAAATATTCAATAACATAATATTTAGACTCTGCTTTCTATGAAATATACTTCCTGAATATATTTGCCCAATGGTTTATGAAAAGAGACAATCTAATAAAGCAGTACTTCCCAGTCTCCATGATGTCTTCCATTAGTCTATTTCCCCATGACCAGGTCAGTTGGCGGATCAGTTAGGTTCCAAATGGATTTTTATGAAGAAAATAAGGTACACGCTGCAATTAAAATATTCATGTTACCGATTCTATTCTTAAAATACAAATTGCTAGTTAAAAAGTTTAAGTTTTGAAACACAAGTTTGTATGTTTTTATCATCAAAGGATACCTTGCAGAAATCCGGCAGTAATAGTTGCTAACTTACATGGGAAAGGGTCAATGGTCAGTCAGCTATCAAAACACATGCCTGTGAGTATCTGGGTGGAAATTTTTCAAAATAATGCAAAATCTTTCCTAGCTGGTTTCATTTATAGGCCACCTTCCTCCAAAGCATTTTGGAATGATAACTTTTTGAAACAAATGGAAAATGTTCTAGCACAGGAGAAAGAAACATATATACTCAGAGATATAAATAAGGACCTTCTCAAAACTCAAATAAGGAACAACTGGATGGAATTTATTGAATCATTAGGCCTAGACCAGCTGGTAAATGAGCCTACAAGGGTAACAGAAAAATCGAGCACTCTTATTGATCACATTTATACCAACCTACCAGACAATGTGGCTTGTGTTAATGTACCAAATGTTGGTCTTAGTGACCACTATCCTACTTTTTTGACAAGAAAGGTTAAATGCAAGAAAAATAAGAAAAATACACATAAAACAATCACTTACAGATCGTTCAAAAATTTTAATGAAGAACAATTTCTCAATGACCTATATAAAGTTCCATGGAATATGATCCAAACTTTGGATGACATAGATGAAGCCATGAGGGTGTGGACTGACTTATTCTTGGATGTAGTATTTAAGCATGCACCATTGAAAGTACATCGAGTAAAGACTGAAATTCAACCTAATTGGCTTACTTCTGAAATCCTAGATTCTATGAAAACACGAGACAAATTCAAGGCTATGGAAAACCATGCACAATATAAAGTATGCAGAAATAAAATAACAAGTATGATTAAAAAAGCTAAAAAAACTTATCAATCATTGCTTGAAAACAAAAAGGGCAACACAAACTCCATTTGGAAAGTCTTCATTGAACTCACTGGAGGAACGCACAAAAAACAGACAAATAAAATTCATTCACTTCTGGTAAATGACACCATAGTCACTGATGAAACTGACATTGCAAATGTTTTCAATGATTTTTTCATCAACGTTACTACAAAGTTAAAAGAACCAGTGATAGAAAACAACTTTAATGAACTGAAAAAGTCATGCAGCAGCAAAATCTCTAGGGAGGTATGTTTCTCTATCCCACCAGTGTCAAAAAACTTTGTTAAAAAGTATCTCGGTGAACTTGATACCAAGAAAGCTACAGGACCAGATTGGTCCACGACTCATTAAATCTTCTGCCTCTGCTATTGTAGATAGCATAACATTCATAATTAATTTAAGTATTGCAACCTCATCTGTCTCCAAAATATGGAAAACTGCAAAAGTAACTCCTATTCACAAATCTGGTTCTAAGGATGATGCTGAAAACTACCAACCAATCTCAATACTACCAAACTTGTCAAAATTGATTGAAAAACATGTCCATGACTCATTCATGTCATATTTAACCAAACACTTGCTGTTACACCCTAATCAATCAGGCTTTGGACAGAACCATTCCTGTGAGACTGCCTTGATCTCCCAAACTGATAAATGGCTTCAAGCACTTGACCAAGGTAGAATAATAGGAGCTGTATTTGTAGATTTTAGGAAAGCTTTTGACATGGTGGATCATGAAATCCTTTTGAAGAAACTGAACATCTACCAGTGTGATGAAAGAACAATTAGATGGTTTACTTTGTACTTAAATGAGAGAACACAACATGTTTACATAAATAATGTTCTGTCTGAACCTGAAACAGTTAGATATGGAGTACCACAAGGCTCAATTCTAGGTCCATTACTATTCATTTTATTTATTAATGACCTACCACTTTTACTATGGACTCAATACCATCTACAGATCTCTATGCAGATGACACAACATTGTCAGACATCCAAAACACAAAGCATGAGCTTGAAATTTCTTTACAGAATGCACTAAACAAACTGGAAAACTGGTGCACATGTAATGGCATGGTGGTAAATACTGGTAAAACTAAAATATTACTTATCTCAACACGGCAAAGAAGGACAAATCTTGATAGTGATGAACTATGTCTGACATGGAAGGATACAAATCTGCGAATAGTCTGTCATGATAGACTACTTGGTGTTCTGGTAGATAATAACCTATCATGGACTGAACATATCAAATATATCAGTAAAAAAGTCAATTCAAGTTTATGGCTTCTCAGTAGGATAAGACATTTTCTCCCTGAAAGGCACAGAAAACTATTTTATAACAGCTACATACAACCCTATTTGGGCTACTGTAGTACAGTATGGGGTAATTCAAATGATAAAAACATAGCAAAGCTGGCACATCTTCAAAAAAGAGCATTTGGGCTAATATCAATCCAGAAAGAAAGCAAGGAAAGTTTAGCTGGTAGGTTAAAAATATTACCTATTAAAGACCGAATCTGTTTGAGAAAAGCCAAATTAATGTACAGGATATTTCATAATAGTGCCCCTGAATATTTACAATCACTATTCCAGTATAGGCTACCTGGTTATACTCCCCACCTGCAATCCATGTCTACCAAACAGTATAAAATTCCCAAACCAAATAAGGAGTTATTTAAAAAAAGTTTCCAATACTCTGGAACTCTGCTCTGGAATAGTATTCCAGTTGCGATTAGAAATGCCCACTCTATTTCCTTCTTCCAAACTCAATATATCCAGTGGCTTCAGAGATGCAGCTTAAATAATAAATTCCTTTGTATGAGGGCCTCAAGATAGATTAGTTTTTAGCTAATTGTGTTACCCTCTTTAAATAAGGTCATTATTATTATTATTATTATTATTATAATGTGCAGGAGTTTGTCAGCATAATTTATATGAACACCAACTATTTGATGGCTTGAAGCCTACACTTCGCCTTGAGCAAAATAGAACACTAGAACTAACTTGGACAAGGTGAGGGAACATCTCAAAAAGGACAGTCATTCAGTGCTTCTCTAAAAAGTCACAGGGCAAAGTAATTTTCACTTTACTAACAGAAGAAGGCAATGTTTACATTTTTAAGGTGACTTAGTCGCCCACTTCACCTGGTAGCATGACCCCTGGCTAATCATGGGCCTCAGTCCCAATGAGAAATATTTATCAATAATTTAATATTCCCAGGTTTAGCAATTTACATATGAGACAACATTTTTAGGCCAATTTATCCAGTATACAGATGTTTAATCAGCATTAGTCAGTTTTGTTCAAACCAAACATATGTGTCCAGTCTGCTATAGGGGTTTTAGAGGGGCCAGTCTACTATAGAGTTGATATGTGTCCAGTGTGCTATAGGGGTTTTAGAGGGGCCAGTCTACTATAGAGTTGATATGTGTCCAGTCTGCTATAGGGGTTTTAGAGGGGCCAGTCTACTACAGAGTTGATATGTGTCCAGTCTGCTATAGGGGTTTTAGAGGGGCCAGTCTACTATAGAGTTGATATGTGTCCAGTGTGCTATAGGGGGTTATAGAGGTGCTAGATAATAATGTTTCACTGTAGCTGTATTGCTTTTATTGAATACACACTGTCATGGCTTGGAGGGATTTGTATCCCTTCATATCTGTGGCATAATATCCATTCTATTTCACCACATATTGTTTGTTTTACAAATAATAGTAACAATCTGTGTGGTCACATTAAATTAAGTAACAAAGAAGAGATCCCCTGCCCTGGCCTTTCTGGGCAATTGTATATTTAAAAGGAGGCCATTTATATTTATGGAAATGATTATACCCTATAGTATAAGGGCTGTTCCATTAAAACATACATGGGATCCAGGGAAGACACTTTTAAAGTGGGGTACTCACCCGTAGATGCAATTTAGAAATTTCTTATCATTTTAATATGAACTATATGAAACCAAAGTACCCTGGCATATATTTTTTAAAAACTGCCTTCCCTGGGTACCATGTATATTTAAATAGAACAGCCCTAAATCTCTCTTGGATGTAAAAAAAAAATGACCATGAATGGCAATATCTCTTTAGTTATGCTCTTCTCTCTGATCACTTCAGTCCTGTGAACCATCAGCAATTTCAATACTTTGATTACACTAACTTAATAAAAAGTATTTAACAAATTCATCTGGTTTCATTATAAGTAAATTGGATATTTAATTTATTTCACCTACATTTTCCAGTGTTTTCCATGGAAAACATTCTCTATACATCTGAAATATTTGTTCTTTAGGGAGGCCCATCAACTTGTTCAGCATGCAGCAGAGCATGGAGTTCCTGAGGCCCACAGAGTTCTGAATGATGTTTGTGCCAGGGGAGGATGCAAATAAAACTTACTATACTGTTATCTGTCTTAAGTGATGATGTAATGTAATGGACACCTGTTACAGGAATTTTTAGGAATCCCGATACAATTTATACGTTATTATGCCTTACTTTGAGACAAGTTATATCAGGCTCATGATGTGATGAACTTTATGATGAAAAAAAGCATGACATCAAAATTTTTAATTTTAAATAATTACATTTGACAAATATCAAAAGAAAGGATGGAAGGGATGAAAATGGATTTGAAAAGTAAGTCAGAATTGAGGCAAATTCATTTTAATGGATATTGTAATTATCAGAGAATAAATCATTCATATTTCAATCACCTTTCTTGCTATTTTAGTTCTTGTAGGTTCAAAATATGGAACCATTCTTACTAGTATAACTCCTGTACATTCAAAATATGGAAACCTAATTTTTTTTAAGGTATTCATAAGGATTTCTTTGCTCTTTTATAAAAAAATACATGAAAATGTAATATTTTGGGAGGTAGAAAATAAATTTAGAAGATAATTAGAGGAAACAAAGTTCATGACAGCCAGCCAGATGTAATGGGATGGCCAGATGTGCTTGGCACTCTATACTCCTTCATATAATGGGGGCAGGCAAAATAAAATGATGTTGCATCAAAGTTCCTGCTTTATGAAGCTTTGAATTTGTTATGTGGAATATTTGTATTCTGGTCAAATTGATCATGATTAAACTAAAAACATTTGTTGAGAAATTTGGCTTATTCCTTGAAAACAAATATAGATAAAGTATAGAAATAGCCGATTCCTAATCTCTGATCACAAATTTTGGAAACTTGATTATTTGTATTTGTATCTACTCACCTACCAACCATTACACATAATTGAAAAATATAAAATGCTGGAAAAAATGTTTCCCAATAACAATCTAATATTACAAATCCCATATCCATTCAAACCAGCAGTTTTCATCACAATGCATTTGGCAGAAGATTTGAAAGGAGAGTCTTAATTTAAGGTTTTAAAAAAGGAAAACATTCCAAAATTATGTTTTAAAACTTTAGAATTCTGTTGATTTTTCGTTTTTATAATGTTTATTTAATTTTGTACATCGACTTTTAATGCTTTGTTGTTGTGATTTTGTAGTCTAATGTTTCAGATAAATTGTGAAATAAAGAAGAAATTGTTGTTTCTTTCAGTGCTGTTTTCATGACTTCTTTTTTCTGTGTTAACAGTTTTCAAACAGCTTTATTTTACACAAATTTTCATTAACTTAATTTCTTATCATAATTAAGGTTTTCAATAGCGTGTTTTAACAATCCATCCATTTTGGTGCAACGAATTACTTTTTAAATTTATAAAATGTACATAAGTATATGAATAAACAAGTTTTGTTTTTGGGACCAAATTTTATCTTATTTTTGTTTTGTGTCATCCTTTATTACAGTTAGTATTAATGACTTGGAAACCTTAGGTTGTATCTCTATTTTGGTAAACCAATAAAAAATGGTTGATCTACGAGATAGGGATATTAAATTAGAGACCATTCAAATGTTGGTCCCAATATTTCTTGCAATTCTTATTAAGTGTCAGCTTGTTTTTCAAAGCATTGTTTCATGGTATTTAATTGTATTTGACACTCACATGACCGCATAAGGCGACAGCAGATCAGACCCTGCTGTCATAAAATTCACTGAGCATTTTGAGTAATAAATGTTACTACAAAACCTATATTACTCAGAATTGACAAATACTGCCTTTGATTGGTCAGAATATTTCTGTGTGATATTTGGAGTTGAGTCAAGTTCAGTGGGAGGACTGATATATGGACACTGATGATTCAGACTTTAAACTTGTCACACATGAAGACTTATTACTCTGGATATATAAGTCAGTTACTTTCTCATCATTTATCATAAACAGAACAAAGTCCATGTTTGACAGAATAACTTTGTGTTAACATACTGATTTCATTCATTGTTGTGTTGTTTTTTCTTTCTTCTATTTCCATTTCTTTCTTTTTTTGCAAGATTAAAGAGCTGTGCTTTTCTTTTTCTTTCAAATGGTGATACAGGTGTAACTTTTCTGATGGTGACAGCAGCAGTGTCAACAATATTGGA
Organism: Sinohyriopsis cumingii; assembly: GCA_028554795.2. NCBI lineage: Eukaryota > Metazoa > Mollusca > Bivalvia > Unionida > Unionidae > Sinohyriopsis > Sinohyriopsis cumingii. The sequence continues at coordinate 116,857,455 of CM068835.1, read as the reverse complement.
ATTATTTAAATTATTACAAGTCACATAGTCTTCACTGTTCACAATGCATATCAAACTTGGCAATGATAGCGTTTTACCATACACATTATACGTACAGTCTGCATACATCACAATTAAACTGACTATGTGGAACATATTTCTTTTGCACATAACTTTATAGTTATTTTTTGATGTTCAAATGGATGATTATTTTTCTTGCCTTTCTCTCTATTTTCAATGACTAATGTGTGGAGCACAAAAAAATGTATTGATGGCAAATGATTTATAAACAGTTCGGAAATCATTTCATGTACAGGTAGGTCACAGTGACCAAGCTTCTCAGTGGTGTGCATAATAGCTTAAAATAATTCCAAGATGCACACAAAACATCGTTATAAACAGTATGTTAAGACTCAGTAAGGAAACTCTTTACAACTAAATAAATAAGATGCCTCAAATGGCCATAATACCACCAATCAAAACAATAAACTGTGTTTTGAGTTTATTTTAGTTCTTTAAAGTAGTGTGAGTGAAGTTTCTTGTATTGTTGTCATGCACAGTGTTCAATATTTTATAGCCTTCCTGTTCTCTCTAAATGTTCTGATTAGGAAGTTTTTAAATTTCTGCCATGTTTAATTCTATGTCAGTCATTTTGTTTTTATGAAGTGAACTCTTGAGCTTCTTTGCTTACCTTAGATTCATCTTGGTTTTTGTCTGTTTAAGTAAAATTGAAGGACAGATGAACATAAGTTTGCCAGAAACTTCCAGTGGGTCAGTAGCTCTTCCCTGGTCTTTCCTGGCTCTTCTTCCACTAAATATAACCTATCATGTGCTGAAAAACGGCATTAAAACCCACCAAAATAACCCTTTGATTTCACTAGTTTACTTTCAGTTACTATCAAATGCATGTTTTGTTAAAACTAAATATTTAAATGTGTACATGCATGCTATGAAATGTGCTTGTTTTTACTTTACATATGAACTGATTTGTTTAATTTTGCAGTATTCTTTGGGATTTAGGGTTTCATATATGAGTTTAAAAAAATTTGTACTAATATTTGTCGTCTTTGGTGCTATAGTTTGTGTTATGGTTTTATCCTACAAGCCTTTCTGTGAGTCAAGTTATCTTTCAATGTCAGCTTGTATTCTGTGGTGGGCTGTGATAAATGTGAAAAACAGTGATGACTGATGTTTCAAATGGGCAATCTTATCAGCGTTGCATCCACTTGCTATGATAACAATCAGCCTCAAAAATACTAACAACATCTGGGTGAACTCAAGTTTGATAATACAAAATTTCCTGTACAGGCTTTTCAAAATGTTTGAACAACTCAATCATGACATCACTATCATTTTGTTCCTTTGGAACAGTGGCTATCAGCCAGTTTGATTATCCCTCCCCCCAAGATAAGAATTAACAGATAGTTTAACATTGATCTATGGTTGTTGCATGGTTCAGAGGCGCAGCAGCATTATTTTGGTATAAAAAAAATTGTTCCCACTTGCTTTACCAACACAGCATACATAAGACAAAATTATTTACATGTCAACACTGCCTAAATGTATATTCTCTTAACAGTTGTATTTCATAAGCTGCATGGGTAAGATGGTGAGTTAATCATGCAAGGAGTCACAACATCATCCAATGCATCAATAAGTGTCATTTCTAGCAACATGGACAGATACACAATGCTTTGACTGGGCCAGTTGCACTTCATTGACTTGCTGCAATTTCTTAATTCAAGCCTGAACAATCTTGTGGGCAAGCTCTCTTGCAGGAAGAGCTGCTTTTCTTCAGCAACGATTCTTTACCAATTACTCACTGATACGGTGGTGCTGATAACGGAGTGTTAAAGTTGCTCACCTGCAAAAGGAATTTACACACACATGAGTGACGAAAAAGTAGTCTGAAACTCATTTGCCATATATTGAGGCCTTCCATTCATTGCTGTCAAACATAGGCATTTCCAATGATGATAATGTGAACAATGTTGGATGTGCATTTGGTTGTCCCAATGTCGGTCACTGACACGTTGCTGCTTGCTGATGTCTTTGAGGCATTTTGTGACACCACCATGCACACATACAAGCTCAGTGATGTACACTGCTTCTCATCGCCATGAATTGTCTGGAATGCACTGTTGTCAAGTTGGAACTGCTTAACAGTCAATGACAAGGCTCTATTTGTTGATGACAACAACAACAAAGTCCTGTACTACTTTAAAGTTACATAGATGAGCGTCATTGCAACCACAACAATTATCAGCTGGAAACTAGAAGCTTTGTCTGCGCCCTGCAAGTGGTGGTCGCAGTACAAGTTTGAGCTCGTGGATGATCCACATGGTGGTTTTAGGGCCAAGTTCACCATAACGCACTAAGCTTGTCCTGAAACTGCATAAAAAACTCGGCTATGTTGTATGCAGATCTGGTAGTTCTATCTACGGTGTGGAATGCTATGGCTCCATCAGTGCACATAAATGGGGTCTATATACATTCAGATGAATACAGATCTGATAACTGCCATGTCAAATGAATTCAAGAAAGACTTTTGCAAACTCAAAAGCTATGCCATGTTTGGCAAAACCATGGATAACTTACTGAAGCAAATACATGTTGATTTTGTCAGCGATATTGGTCAGGACAGTTTTTGTATACTCATTTCAACACCCGATATTCTAGTCACATGAGATATTGATGATTGACTCATTCACAGAAAAAAATAAAAAATAAAGCTTACAAAGCCCATGTACTTTAGAGTGTCAGTCCAAGACAGTTGAAGCTCAGCTTGTATACAAGTTCTACTATGTCAAGATCTAGCCACGGTACCAAGATATCAAAAACTCATTGCTGATACACATTACCACTGACATGTACGCACCATCTCTCCCATGTGAGTTTGAAACTAGTGAGTACTCGAAGTATAGTCTGCAGTTTGGCAACAACACGACGAGTGCACGAGCAAGGCCATTGAAGAATTCGTAGACTGCAAATATACTTGACAAAAAAATGGCAACAAAAATATCAAGAAAGCCTAAGGATTCTCACACATGCTTGCCAAAGAGTATAGCAGTCCTGACATTTATATGGAGCGTCCATGCAAGTGGCACGAATTCTTGTATGGGTAAAACCTAATCCTGGGGCAGAAACATTGCATGGGCGTACACCGTTTGTATCAAGGTAAGAATGTTTCCAGAAAATACCAATCTGTGGATTTTTTTCTGATGGGATCGCCACTCACACGTATGAGCAACACGCGATTGGGGTGCAATTGACCAAAGTGGTAATTGATTTGCACTTCCTCTTGCACGAATGTTCTACTTGGTGGTTGGATTGCATAGTGCTCTTATGCTTGTTTCTCCGGGGGTGCTAGATATCAATCCGGTCTGAGGTTGTGAATGCATAAACGGACCACACTGGGTCAGTAGCACGACATTGTCTACCTTCCAGCTGCCTCAGGGCATACAGGTACAGAACCAGATTGTTCCAGACCAAGTTTAGTGTGGGTGGCTGTGGCGACAAAGCACCACAAGCAACCATGATGGTTTTCTGGCGAATTGCATCAGGGAGTCTCAACCCAGTCGTACATGTAATTTCCTTTTTTAACGCTGCTATGACCAGGGCAAAGACGAGTCATACGCTCATGACCGATCTGTAAAAGCAACTACTGTGTGTGATATCTGAATAATCGTTTCGCATGTGTGAGGTTGAATCGTTCCTCAATGGTTTGATTGCAATATACACTCACATGTCCGCGACCAACCCTCAAAGTGTTTTTTCAACAATACAACAACTGCTTTGATAAAATCTTTGTCAGGATCCATTTGAAGAAGCCGCAGCTCAGCTGGCATCCCATGTACGTAAATAGTTGAAACACTTCTGCAACTCTCGCTGGATCTTTGGACATCAACAGATCCGCTTCCCTTTACCGCTGACAACATCGACGACAGTCAATGCGTATTTGTTTGTTTACACAACCATGTCTGTGCACACATTTCTGATTGTGTGGGAGAAACAATATGTCAGCCAGTGAACTTTGTTGGGGGTGGAAACATAAACCATCCACGGGATATTTACATCGACGCGGGTAGGTAAATATATCACAACACTTGTTTGGCCAACCCCGCTCTTGCGATGCTATTAAAAGTTTTTCCTCGTCCTTTAACTTTACAGCAATTACCCTCCCAATAACTATGAGACATCTAGTATATCGTGGACAGTTTCGCGTCCATGTTTGTTATATTGGAATTTTGTCTCCAGTGAGTGCACTTTGTCCACGGGAGGCGGATCTCCTTAGTGCAGTGCTTTCATACTTCCTTTGACAATACATCTGGTGAGTCTTTATCTATTCCCCTGCCCCGCTTTTACGTGCACTAAGATCTTTTCAAATCAATGCGCTAGACAGTGTCGGTAACCTGCATTAAGCGGTTTACATGTTCTATTCCAGACTTTGGTCGATTCGTGGATTCAGTTGTATATCCAGCGGTGTTCCACAGGGATCCATGTGTTTTTCAGTATGATATTTGGTGATCGGTGTCCTGAGCAGTTTCGTCAGCGAGGTATCCATGTCAATGCCTGCGAGTTTTGTTCATAAATGTACACATATTTGCTCAGCACCCGACGCAGTTTCAGCAATTACAGCCATGCTATTACGTGTTACAACTCGAATTAGGTTTTCAGCATGGGTATTTGTTTCGGCATTGCGCACAAGACGAGGTCATAATAAGTATACAACAAATGGCATTTATCATGTCGTGGACACAAAAAAGAAAAACTGCAAAAGATTTCTGACTTTTTGGCGTCAAAGAAGCATCAGCCGCCTAGTGGTGGCGATTAAAAAAGTTCCATGTTTCCGAATTCGGTTCGCGCAGTAATCATTGGCCTGGTAGGATCCAGGAAAACTCAGTTGTTGATAAATCTGACCATACGATGGGCAGAAAGGGATCGGCTGTACGTTAGTGCACTAAAAGTAATAACACACTCACTGTTGTCGATCACAACCCGGACGCAAATAATCTTGTAATGTATTATGATGTCATACTTGACTACAAGACCCCCCCTCCCCCGAGATTATTTTCTAGGGGCTGACAAACAACGAAGAAGTAGTCGCCTGGAAGCACTCATTTGGTCGGTTTGTGCTGACAATAACGCATCAAAAGTCATCAATAACGCCACGTCAATTTGTCACCGGTTTCACACCGACAACATCGCGGACGCAGACCTGTTTCGCACGTAAATGCATGAACCCACTGAAGTCATCTATGATGTAAGCAATACCCATAATGAGTTCGGAGGAACTGCCTCATTTATTCCAGAGAATCAATGCCACAATGCAAGATGTTGCAAATAAAACAACGAGCATCATCTGAATTCTACGTTGTTTTCGTGGCATCAATTATCGCGTTATTGCGGGTTTATTTCATTTGATCTAATATCTGACCATGACCGTTTGTCATCCTGATCTAATCTCCTCAGTACGCGGTTGTCATCGAACAGTCCCTGACAACATTGTCTGGTTGGTCTGAAGACATTAATGAGAACTCCGAACAGGAACAAAACCTTGCGCTCAGGATCCTGCAACCAATTAGAGGAGACATTGTTACGATCACCTCGATGATTCAGGTTAATCTAAACTGTGACGCCATCAATGGCAGTTACAGTTCAATTTCGTGAAGTACAGCTTCCATAAGCATGGCTTCGTAGGGTTATATATTGTTCGGGTTTGAACTATATGTGGCTGCAGATTATTTGCTGTCGATTACTTTCTCAGCATCGGTATATTTTCCATGTAACAATCATGGAATCCTAGACCAGGACGTTCACATGTCAGACCTGAGAGCAGAAACAATTACGATACAAAAAATACATTAAAGACAAAATCAATCAAGAGCTTCCGATGCATATTCATGCTGGATGAACTTGTGTCGATGATTCTCCAGGCGGGAGAATCGGGCATCGGCAACTTGGATTCATCAACAAGATATGAACTCACTAGATCGCATACGCGGTGACACCTCAACATATTTTGTAGTTTGAGTAGTACAGGCTTGCACCGCATTGCAAGGTCATTGATTGTATGCATAAACATTTCACATAGAGACACTAAGTTTCACCACCACTGTTTTATTCAACGCTGCCTTTGCAAAATCGGATGGAAGGCCAAATATGTGGATGTCTCGAAGTTAAAGTGATGCACGCCGTATAACCTTCACCAACATCATACACGCTTGTCGATGCTGTATTGTAACTTAGAACTACGCTTAACATATATAAAATGCATGTTGACATTTGCAGACGCACGGCCACAAAGATCAGACATGGCACTGTGTGGATCTGACATAGCTGATTAGCACGAATTAAGCAACCAAGTCGTCACTGACGTTAACCCAAATGAGCTAGTGATTTTTAAAACAAAGATGAAAAACTGGAAACATCCAACGTGGACATCAGTAATGTTGTTTTAAAGCTGCTTGATGCCCCCGTGCACAACCTAGCAATCACTTAAATGGGAGGAACCAGAAACTCTGCTGCGTTGATTGGATCTATTAAAAAATTACGTCAATGCAAACGCAGAATTGAAAGTAATAATGGATGGTGCTGAAATGAGAGTAGATCATATCATGACCGGAATTCAATGGATGGGAAACCCATCAACAATGCTGATGCTGGGACAAAACAATACGTTCATGATGCTGATGGTGCTGCGAAGCCATACTTTAATGTATAGTAATGCTGAAATAAAACAATACGTAAACGGCGTTGATGCTGCAACAAAACGATGTGTTAATGAGCATACAAAATCAAATTTCATAAATATGAAATGAATGGAGACCTTATCATGAACGGAAATTGAATTCGAAGGATTTAATAGTCAATCCACCATGCTGGTGCGATCAAAAAATGCATAAATGACATGTAAAGGCCAACGATGTGCTATCAGTTCTACCTTCACCAATACGTGTATAAACTGCACTGTCACATGTCGAAGAAATATAGACCAATGAAAGAGAGAAAGATAATGTCATAACAAGTGGTCGATTTACTTTCGATGTTATGGAATGGATTGCTTTTGTAGACCAGAATCTCACATCTTTAAGTCTGGATCATGATCACCTGCATACTGATGTAATACATTTCATTGATAACATCCAGTTCCAAGAATCGTTTATGTCTGCAACATCGTTTTCATTAGTCGCTGTAGATAATATTCAGTTCCAAGTACTCAGCATCTGCCCCTAAGGGTACTTAACCGTCTTTGGTGTTTGTGTTTAAGATTTTGAACAGCCTGTGAGGATGTAGCTGAATTTACTGATGATGTGTTGGATCAGCTGACATCAGATGTTAATATCAGTTGTAATTTAGTTCCACTTGTTCATAATAACTGCACGAGAATGGGTTTAACAGGCCTTCAAATACGCTCAAATAAAATTTACGCCAGGGCTATATTGAAATAAGCATTGTAGGACCACCCTGAAGTACCACTGCCAACTTGATTGAGCTTGGAATCGTCGCAAGAGCACGCAAAAACGTCCAGTCGATGACTATGCCGTCGAAAGTGATATCACCCAGGGATTATTTCTACAAGTTGGGAAATATCGGTCTTGTCTTGTAAATAAACACCGAGGTGATACACCAGAACCAAAACCAAACACGCGTCAACGAGAGAGCTAGATTATACGCTTAGAATTCAGACCATCAGATGCTTAAGAAAGCCAATGATATGGAGAAGGAAGGTTTTCAGCAACTGCGCAACACGCTCTGAGACCGCAAAAGAGCATGAGGACGCAGAACCATTGAAAATTAAAAGGAAACAAAAAGACAAACGAGAGTGGCAATCATCTATATATATGTTTATATTAACCGTGTTAGGCGAAGAAATTCCAGTAAAGCTGGAAAACAGTAAGGAGGAGGTAGAACATTTCATAGATGATGCCCACTGTTATTCAAACATACATGAGCCACTCGGGGACTGCAACCAAATTCTCCCAGAAGAAATGCCCTAGAAAATGTGCATGGAGTGGTACAGAAAGCAAGATCTAGCTCTTTGTCTGGGCCCAGTGGGTTGGCCAACAAAGTACACAATAAATGGACTAAGCTGCTAAGAATTTTGTGGCATCTCTTTCATGTAATCAGGAAAGTGGGAAAGACCTGGGCATGTTGTCAACAGGCAGAATGGAGAATTGTGCCGAAATAGAAAAACTCCATATTCTTTGCTCAGTACTAGACTGTATTTTGATGGGCTTGGAATGTAAGATCTTCTTCTCGGTGCTAGTAGGATGAATGACAGAAAATGGACACATCAGTACCGAAGGGATGAACCCCGTGGTTGTCGGGTTCCGTATATGACACAAACGCTCTCACCCAACTTTTGCACCGGACCCAGATCAACAATTGAGATCTGACAACGGTGTGGCTGGATCTGGATAATACATATGGTTATATTCTGCTCCAGGTGATTGAAGCGGCACTGAAACACTACCGTATATTGTACCATGTCATGAGTTACTTTATTAACATTTACCCGAGGGTCTGAACAGATTAACTCATCGCTGCGAGACAAAGATTGAAGAAAGGAATCGTCACTGGATGTAACATTTCCGTTGTACTCTTTGTAATGGGAATGAATCTTATCATCAAAGCTGCGGAAAGACAATCCGAGGGCCAAGGATCATGTCATGAATCGAACTAACATTTCACAGGGGATATAAAGATGACATTAAACAGCTCTTCTAAAAGTACTCTTTTTCTTTCGTCTTTTCTTACTTTAGATGTAGCCAAGTTTTATACATCCTTTATTCCGCATTTATTGTCTCCGTGATTATTATGGTTAAATTATCTACATCACATTCTCGTCCTCTTGCTATTTATGTCTTCTCAAGTCTGCAGACTGGTTCAGTACATCAATAGAAACATTAAATTTATATATTTCCTAACTTATTAAAAATATTTTATATAGCAAGTATATTTATCGGAGTGCATGGGTAGGAAAATTTGGCCGGGTTTCCACCTTGGTCAGATTTTTTTGGCTTAAATAACTTTATAAAGAATATAAGACCTTGATATGAGTTTACAGTATCTGTTACTTAATAATCGATTTTTAAAAATCTTAAAAATCATAGATAGAAAAGCCCCTTCTAGCTTCGCTTCGCTCCACCTCTCGTCATCTTCATATCATAGGTTTGGAATTTAATAAATGAGATGCCATGAAATACAAGATTTTTCATAAATTTCAGTGATTTATGGCCTTTTAGTTTGCAAGCCAACTGATGACCGAGGGTAGTAATAATGGGAGCTGATTTCGAAGCAGATTGACCTGTCTAGTGACAATAGGAAGTTAACATTAATCCTTAGTATTACCATTATGGGTTGGTCTGGGGAAAAGGGGAACACTAATGTTAAAAATATCCACATAGTTAACATGATGGGAATTCTGGACACAGGGAGAAATATAATATTAAATCTACAATTAACAGCAAACACTGTATCTGACTGACCAGCACACACTCATCTGCTGACAAAAACACAGTTTGCTGACCGGCATCCACATATGTTGACCAACACAAAGTCTTACTGGCCAGAATGACACTTGCTCACCAGTACACGGTGTTAGTGAGCAGCAGCCATATGAACTAGCACATACATGTACAATCTTTCTAAAGAGTGCCACATCTACTAACCAGTACCAATGATTACCACCCAATACACCGAATAACTGACCTGCACTTGCAGAGGGGTAGTATGTAATGTGGATTAATGTATGTAATGTAGTATGTAATGTGGATTAACACCTACTTTTAGATGGACACTCTTTTACAAAGCAAAACTCCGGGGATGAAGTGCTTTGGAGAGAATACTGTCTAGACTGGTTACATGCATATATCTGAGATTTGTATATAAAGCATTACATAAACCTTAAATTATGTTGGCGGTTTCTTAAATTGTATTGATATTACAAATAGCTGTAGACAAGGAAACAAAGTCATAACGACATTCAAATGGTCGTGACTAAAAGTGAACCTAACAATACGAAAGTGCCATCGAATTTAGAGAACAATTATACGGACCTAGCGGACAGGATGTTCATTTCAGGCAATATAGCAGTATCTAAAACCATAGCAAAATTTATTAAATGATCACGCAATTGAGCTTATATTTAGGAAAAAACAGAATATTGGATTAAGCTGGCTAAGACTAAAGGAAGCAGTAAAATTCCGAATCTTCTTCAAGTTCAGATATTTCAGTGATTGGTTGAAGTATTCGAAATCTTGGACTTGACAATTTTTGTTGTATTTGCAGTACTGGTTGAGTGTGGCGCCATCTTTCCATAAATTCTGTCCATAAAGTTTCTCTTTCTTCAATGTCTCCGTCACTAAATGCATTAATCGTTTCAGAAAAACAACGCTACAGATCACCGGCACTTTGTTTCTTTCCTGTAAACTTCTTAAATACCATTTTTGTCCATTCACCATTCATATATTTTGCACGCATCTTTTATTGCATTTTTAATATGTACCTTCTCCAGTTGTTTGGATTAGGTTATCTGAATATCATCTGGTGCGTACTTCTACAGTATTAAACCGGTGTTTACATCTGCAACTTGTACTCAGGTGATACGTATATTATCTGTTATACTGCCTCTCTGATGTCTGCATCTAGTACACAGATGCCTTTTTCAGGTACACCAACAGCTTCTCAAGTGTCACTGATATCTTCAGTGACTTCCACAATCGCCTCTGGCAAACAAGTAATAGTAGCTGAGGTTTCTATTGCTGCTTTTTTAATGCCTTAGTGCGCTTGTCTATTTTACGAATAGGACCCGCTTATTCTTCTGTTCTAGCTAGTGCCAACACTTCTTCCGCTGTCGATCTTGTGTCCTTTTTAATATCCTCAGCACGTTCGGCAATATCCTTTGTGTGTTTAGTCAGTGGTGCAAATGTTTGTTCAAAGCCTGCTGTGAAATCACCTCATTTACTTTGTCGCGACTGTAGCATATCTTTGACTTTTTTAGGCAGTCTATTACATTCTGAATCAATTGTTGGTGTTCACGAGCAGCTTTACGGCGTTGTGCTTCATATTCGTTTATGACATCGCTAGTAGACATTTTATATAATTGTTGTGATTGTTAAATTGATGCATCCATGTCCAAACCGGCGCGATATTTACAACTACAAGTTCAAGTCAAATCAATGGTAGAAAAATGGTCGTTTTCTTTTGTAATTCGCGCAGCATGTTATTAATCCCATGTGTGGTCGGCGGCACACCTTACCCAATGAATATTTCCAAGACCATGCAAGTTAATTCCAGGAAATATCACCAACATGTTACAGCTGTTGGGGATTACCTTATGTATATGTGCGCATCATATAGTTAAATAGATGACGTCGGTATTTTTACATCGGTCTCGTGAAAATATATGTGCTGGACTGACATAGTGCTCAAGCATTACATCGTCATATACTACAACATTGTTTTCGTTTGTATTCGACTCATAAATAGTAGTTATTCGTCTATGGTGGAAATGGAATCGATGGTGCAACTTTTACTACCTCTTCTTAGCCCTTTTGAAAGATTTTTTTTGAAACACCATAACACGGTTGATCACCAGCCGATAATAAAATCAAGTTTAGCTGATTCCACTTCAACCATTTTGGTATCATATTAAACAACAATTGAGTTTTACCTGATCCAGCAGGACCAACAATCAGTGCACAAACTGAGTTTGGAAATATAGAACTTCCAGTTTCATGTCCATGGTTGGAAGGTTTGGATATTTCCTGTACAGAGAAGTCAATCCTTAATTTTTCTACAAGCATCTGCAAATGTCCTTGTTTGTGATGCTATTGAATAAATAAAGTATAAAATACAAGCATGTCTTCATACTATGTACGATATCAAGCATAGACGAGTACTACAAATACAACCCGAGTTGGAACAAAGAAATTCACATTCCTTGAAACAAAAGGTGGCGGTGATATTTCGGCTGCATTAACAAAGTTACCAGTAAAAACTTGAAGTAAGTATGCGTAAAACACACTTCTGGATACAATTAATGTGGGACAGATGCACGATACACCTTGATTTTGACAACCAATCAAAGCCTGGTATAGCATCAGTGAATCGTGTTGATGTTGCGTGTTACCGATATTACCATGCTTATAAAACATCAAAAATAGCCATGCACGTCAACGTGTCGAAGTGGATCACATCCATGACTTGAATGCTATTGTATGACCAGGTGTTGGAGAAAGAATAGCAAGATGGGTCGTCAAAAGAAGAAGGAAAGCCAAAATTACACTCGACGGACAGAGTCCACTCATCTCTGCATCCCGTGACTCTTATTAAAAGTAAATTACTTTTATAAACAAACATGGATACAAAACGCCTGACATTATCAAACTTATTCTACAGTCTGTGTGGATACTAAAGATGTGAAGCCGCCATGGAAAAGTTATCCAGTGCGGTGAAAGTCACTCATGAGGTTGCTCTGACATGGTTGGCCAAATAAGCGTTGTGGCAAATTTACCTGCCAGTGTGAAGAAAAATTTGATGTTGTTGGTTTGATGTCCAAATACCAAAAAGAGTTCATCAAGCTGATTTGTTGTTTCCTCCACATAATCGTGTCCGTGATCTACAGTGCCGACTGCGCATCTAAAAGGACACGTAAATCATGATCGATATTGCCTGCAGATAAAAAGAAGTGGAGCCGCTAACGTTAAAAGATTTCACAAGTGTCTCAGATGCTCTCTGATGGATCCAAAGACTGAGTAATGAATTATTCTTCGAAGTTGGCCTTGTTGACCATCACTGACAAGTTCAACTCGAGTTCGTTTGCACAGATTCTCCGTGGTTTTTCCGAACACTTTTTAATTCATGAGCTTGCAAACGTCCTTCTACTTCTCGTTCTTGGTCTTAGTTCTTAGATCCATAGTCATCTGCATATACTGTGCCATTAAAGCGCTTTGGCAAAATTTAAGCACTCGATGGGCCTTGGTTACATGCATACCCAATCGCAGATACGCCTGGAGGTTTTGAATACTTAAGTTTGGTCCTAAGACTTGAAACAAGTAATATTACATTTAGTGTATTTGCGTCAAGATTCATCAAAGATCGCGCACTGAAACGGGGACGAACACGAACGAAGCACCGACAACGCTTCTAGGACCAGCGGGTAATCGTTGTGCACATCGTGCAAAATGTTCAGGGTATTCAAAGAAGTATTTGAGGTCAGTGTTGATCTTGTAATTGCACGCGTGTTTTTGCACGTTAATGTGTTTGGATTCACACATGTGAAACCCACCAACCGGTAGTGGTTGCATCATCGCCATCAATAAAGGTTATTTTAGAATATACATGATGTGACTGTTCGGGGCAGCTGGGTCAGACCTGTCCACATTTGTGTTGTTGGCGCGTGCGTATTTGTGACTTGCCATTGAAATCCCGCCACGAAGTGATCCCTCAAGAAACATATGTAGGTCAAGATCGGTGTGCTACGCATCCCAAGTCCTACTTGACGATGAGAAGTAATGTAAAGGATAGAGCAAGCGAATAAAAGCCTTTGTTGTGAATGAACACAATAACAGTGATACCTGACTTAAGTTTTTAAACTGGTTCAGTGTGGCCGTAGTAACCTGCACGGAGAGTTCGATATCACTAAAGCTGAATTTACCCAGGTGCTGACGGCATTTTTGAGGCATATCTTTATTGTAACTAGCCGAATATAACACCGTCAAAATCGCCCATTCAAAACACATGTTGTCAAAATTCTTTCAGTTTATCGCTGACCTTGTCAAGACCAACTCTGATGTTGGTATGTAAACTGGATCAACGAAACGTTTCATATGTGGAAAGATTTACCTCGACTTGAGCCCATCTTTTGATAGCTCATCTGGATCCTGCATGGAGTATTTCTTCAACGCCTCTAGAAATTTTTCAGTACTTTTGTCAATTTCGTCATTGATGGTGCTGGTGTAGTTACAGACCTTGATTGTACGGGCACTGATGTTCATCCACGGTGTTGTCATTTTATATCTATTTAAAATATGTCAGCTTTTCTTGCACCCCTTGGCATTTCTATATGCAAATTCTTTTAGTTGTACTGTTATTTTTACATTAACATGCGGTTGTGGATTTGGACGTAAGTATAGGTCTCAATAATTCAAGAATGACGTCCTTTTGCATACAACTTTGTATGTTTATTCCATGCTGCTGGGCAAGATGCTTTAGCTGAGGCACTGTAGGCATCCTGACATAAGGGAAATCGTCTATAATTAAGAGATCCTTTGAAGAACTTGTTTTAGTTTTTGTATTTTACCATGATCAGAAAATGTAATCGCTTTTTCCAAGCAATTCAAACATTTATTTCTTTATCTGTCTGTGTGATCACTGGTGTCTGTGCAGTCACATGTGTCTGTTGAATTACATGTGTTTGTATTTAGGCGCTTTGTATTACTCACTCAGGAACAGAGCCACATTACCGGAAGAACTGATTACGTGATTTGACTGCAAATCCACATTTATGGCATGGTCGAGAAAATGGACCAGTACTTAACACTATCATACGTGTTTTACAACACTAATAATGACATGTTCTGCCGATGGGTTCTTTCCAAAGCATACACCTTTGCATATGTTGTGTCCCAATGCGATTCAGCCTTATATATGTATGTGGAAATTTATCTCACTGGCCGTACATAAATATCAGATATATGCATGTAGCCACTAGGCAGCATTCTGTCCAAGAGACATCATTTACTCTGCTTGCTTTATAAAAGGGTGAATGTCTGTCTAAAATTAGGTGTTAACTTTCATTACTTTACACCCTTACAGTTATCCTACCTTTACAAGTGTTAGTAGGAATGAGAGTTGGTCATTAGTTGTGGCATCTGGTCTATAAAAATGTATCGGTATGTTGCTGAATTGGGTTTTACGGCATTTCTTGACGCAAGTTAGGCTATACATGTCGGCCAGTATACGGGTGTAGGAAAAACAAGGGGAAATTTCCGGTAATAACCACCGATCTGGCGGTGGAGGAAGACAAAAGTCCAAATCGGAATAGCATCGGCCTTTGCTGTCGTAACATACGATGTAAAATAGCAATTCGTTTCTGGCGATCAGCCTCAAACGATCAGCCTTAACTAGATTTGTCTTGCGAGTTCTCATATTGACTGAGGGACCGATCTGTAGCTTGGTAATCTGCGCAGATAAAAGCTTCTTTTTAGGTAACTAATATGCATAGTGCACCGCCATACGTTCTAAGGAAACAGAACAAGAAGAAGAATGCGTGTGTAAAAATGAGTAAAAAGTATTTACAACTGTCCAAACATGATACAGCAAGTCTGTAGTTCAACAGTAAGTATGTTTCAGGAGTCAACAATGCACTGTGCAACAAGGTAACCAGCAATCAGCACAAAATTTACAAAAATCAATATTTGTTTTTGCCACCAAAATTAAAACGCATCACAATGTACATTAACGACATTTACTGCGGACTCGATGTTCTTCGGATCTTACCTTTCGGTAGGTGGTGAAATCCAAGATTATCCGAATGTAAAATGGCACTGCCAGACTATACTTGTCCAGACGTCAAAATCGACGAACAATTACAACATTTTCTCCAATATGTCACAAACTGAACGAAGTGTGTATAGCTGTTTCAAAAATCGAACTATTCTTGATTACGACTGGCTTAAGTTGGAAATTAGCAGACGCAATTAGGATAAACTAGGAGTGTTGGAGCAGCAGAGAGGGTGAACAGACCTTTTGCTGACATGTCATTTTGAAAACTAATACCTCATACGAAAAAATAATAAAACATAAGCGTAATAACGCCAAACCAAAGCCTCTAACTTTACCGAGAGTTTCTCTAATTGGGTTAGTTTTGTTTTTTTTTTAACTTTATTTTTGTCGTTAGTGTTTTTCTAAATTTGTATGTGTGTTTTCGTTTACCCACCGGACGTTTCATTGACGTCGCACCCTCTCTGCTGATATAATAAAATCATTATTATATCGACCAAATATTTTATCAAGTCCTGTATGATATCTTATTCTGGGATCATGTAAATTTGTTGTTATAATCCGTGCGGAGCAGATTGTGGTTTTGAAAAGAAGTTTTTGAACTTAATCATGTCCATGTCTCCACTACATGAAGTCTGATGAATATTTTTCAGAGTATGAGTATCAACTCCATTAAACACAACAAAAATATTAGAGTTATCTCTGATCACTTTAGGTATTTGTACATATCTCTGAGTAACATAAATGACATCAGTACTTTTATGCCTTCCACGGGAACATATTCTTGCTGGATTTGTTTGTTTGTCAAGCGCAATATCATCATACACAACTAAATTATTTATAAATCCATCAAGGTCGTCTACGAATGGTGCTTCATCAATATCAGTTATAATATTAATAATGTCATCGCCATCTCCATTTAATAATTTTGCATTCTCATTACAAAATTTAAGTACGTCGTAATATCTACTAAATACAACGTATCCCATTTGAGTCATATCTCATTATCAAATTAAGTAATAATTGCGTTTTACCAGACCCAGATGGACCTATTATTATCGTTCTGATATAATTCAGTAATGCTGATATATGTTTAACTGGCTATTGCATTCGTGTCGCTGAGAAATCAATGACATCCATGTTGTAGACATATAATAAATAATATGAATCTATACTGTGGTCGATGTAGAGCATCCACCACCACAAGTGGATTAACAGCAATAATAACAAAAAATAATAAGCGTCCACTTGCAAGTAAATGTGTAAAATGTGGTACAAATAAATATAAATTTCTTTCTAATGCTAAAACCGGTGGTGATATCGATACCTCATAATTAAAAATTACCAGCAACTCCATGGGCTAAATACCCAATAGATAAACATCTTCCTGGATATAATTATTGTGGTCCTGGTACCCGACTTGATAAACAAGATCAACCAAGACCTGGAGAGTATCCTGTAAACGATATTGATTGAGCATGTCACGCTCATGATGTAGTTTATAAAAGTAAAGATCTTCAACAACGACATATTGAAGATATGAAGTTGATTCATGCATTAAATTCTATAGAAAACAATCTTTCAGAGAATCATGAGCTATTTGGTGGGTAAGATCTGCGATGAAAGGTACATTGTTATTCGGAGCCGGTATTAATCAATCGATTCTTATAAAATAATGGAATCAATTTATTATAGCCCAAGAGTATATTGGAAAGGTAGAGCAGCGATTAGTAAACTCGCTGATGCAGCAGATGTTACACGTTCTGTTGCTGCAAAATGGTCAGCACGACAGGAAATATGGCAAATTTATCTTCCACCACCTAATAAATTCAGTATGCACATTTTGATGTCAGCATTCCTAATGAAGTTGATCAAGCAGATATTTTATTTTTACCACATGGAACTATTAAAATTTGTAGACGTCAATAAACATACAAATACGCGTTGACTGTCGTTGATGTTGCAAGTAAATATAAGGAAGAAGAACCATTATCAACTAATAGATCAACTGAAGTTTTTTTTTCTGTTTTTGACCAAATTTATAAACGTGGACCCTTACCATGGCCACAACTATTGCAAGTTGATCCTGCCAATGAATTTCTTGGTGAAGTATCATCTCTGATGAAACAACAACGTAAATATTAGACTAGGGCATACTGCTGCAATTCATCGTAATAAGGCTATTGTTGAACGAGTTAATCGAACATATGCTGCACAGTCTTTTGGATATCAATATGCGAAGGAAATAATTTTGAAAGATAGAAAACAATGAGTTGCAAGATTACCAAGTGTGATAAATGCATTAAATAATGAAGATACCCGAACAACTGCCATGAAACCTATTAATGCAATTACAAAAAAAATTATACCAATACAGTATGACTTTTCAAAAGAACCAGTATTAGGAAATGTTACTGTAAGATATTTATATGAACCCGGTGAACTTGAAGGCGGTAAAAAAAGAGCAACCGATCCTATTTCGAGTATTCCGACACATACTATTTCTAGCGTGGTAAGATCCACGGTTAGACATGCAATCTACAGAGAAATTCAACTGCTCCTCAACGTGGATTTGTACGCTAGCAATTACAAGTAATTCCTGACGATACACAATTACCAACAGAATTCACTTTTGTAAACTAGCACCTCGACATCGATTACATTCAAGACGAGTCAGCATTACATTTTCGCATGTTTGACCAAAATTACTATTAATTCTGTCCACAGTAAATTGTCTTGGGTTATTATTTGAATACTGCCACAATATTACTGTGTTACAGCTCGCACAATGATTATTTTGCTGTTGTTTCAGTGACATGATAAATTGAGTATCGAGATCAAAGTCGCGTTTATTTTGTTTTCACGTTGTTTATAACTAATTTTTTTCTTACTATATCAACAACACTGACATGAACTAAAACAGCATCATTTAATACAAGATTTTGTTTCTTGGACGATCCTGGTATATCAACATCTATATTCTGTCGTCGCGTATCTGCTGTTCGATAACACAATGGCACGGGTAGGTCTGAAATATTTTCCTTACTTAACAAAAACAATTGTTTAAGTGTAACACGATATATCGTTCTAATTGCAACTATTAAATCATTTGGTCTCCACCAATTTAAAAAATTATTAATAGAAGTTTCTGATATTGTTTCACGCATTATTTCACATCGAATTTTAATCGGTTTTAGTCTGATTAATTTCTTAAATTCTCTTAATTCTGGACCAAGTGCTCTATCATCATCAGTTATTTCTTCATAAAAATCTAAAACAATTATTTAACCATTGATGTGGGGACAATCCAACAAAAGGTGGTGGTTGACCACGATCGCCATACATTATTACAGCAGTATTTTTGTCAATAACCAGTAATTAAATGTTTTTAACGTTTCTAATGAAACATTATATACTTCATTTCAAACGATAATCCTTGGAATATATTTCTCCCCCATTCGTTCAGTAGTCTGTTCATCTCTCTTCCATTGAAAGAATTTATGTTAAGTGCATGAATTAATATTTCTTTCTCTCATTTCTCTTACCAGTTTGTGTGTAGGTGTTAATACAACTATTTCTGAACAACTGTTCAAGAATAATTCAATCACACGAGTTGTTTTACCAGAACGACCAGGCCCATTGAAATAACCTGTTTTATGTCTCCTTACAGGATCAAATACAGATGGTGCTGATCACAATACTGATATTTGATTATTTTTTATCGATACGCTGTTCATTAATTGTGTGGGATGTCCAAATCGCTGAAAATACTTATAACACTCTCCCATACCAAGAAAACTTCCTGGATAACATGCAACCATATCAACTGATATAACATCTCTATAATCGTATTTAGTATTCCATTATCCACAGTGTCCGTATTCGACACAACTACGTTGTATTTCTTCAAGCAAATCCACTAGAACAAAAATGAGTAGCAATTGCAAGAACGGTAAAACAAGTAATCAGTAATTGTTCAGCATAGTCATGAGTATATTTCAAGCAAGATTTCTTATTTCTTCATGGAGAGGTTCTATACGATAAATAACGCCATTAGGTCGTACAAACTGATTATCATTTCCATTATCTATCTTTGAAATAAACACTTATACAGGATCACTTTTACTTATTTCGTTAATAAAATCAAATGTATTTCCTTGGTAAAATTTAACAGTTCGATTTCGTGGATATATTGTTACTGCATTAGGCCACACATGTGCATGATGATCAGTAATTTCAATTAAAGCTACTTTCGATTTATACTTTGATTTGTATAAATCTCTCCGGTTATTGTTCTTACCATTATCGGGAATTTTAATTTCTTTCCTAATTCTTTTATCCGTTGAACCATGTCCACGTATCACATTTGTAAAATGTTCCGTTACCCGTTCGGCTACACAATTTACTTTTGAAAATTTTATCGCTTTCAGATTATTAACGCAGGGTTTATCATTTATCGGATAAATTCAATAAACGACCGCGGTTACAGGATACGCTCTTTCATAATACGGTTTGTCAACACCAGTCACCATTCCTAGTTTGGAATTTTTACTTAATACGGCAATTTTTTCATTATGAAGGACATAGCAGCATTTGTCACTGATTATCCGGATATTGTTTGTTTCTACTAATACAATAAATTTTACTCTGAACAAATATCTTTGATCGTCGAGATAATTAATAATCTTGCCGCTCGTTTGTCGTTCATTGTAGCATCGACGAATTTGTCGACACCATCCGTGTTACGTATGATTTTTAACGTGGACCACATATATATAATGATTCAAACAAAGACAAAATGCAGGTCGTTTATGAGAGGCTATATAAGTCCTTGTGGCAAAGTTTGTGTAAACGAATTCTGCGGATATCATTTACAAAGTGCACGGAGAGAGAGAGAGAGTTTAGGACGTGAACTGTTTTGAAGTTTGGTGTTGGAGTTAGAGGGAACACGCAGTTTGTGTGCAAGATTCAAAGGAATTTAGTAGACAAATAGTCATTTAAACAAACGATATTATTATATACAAATAGAACAAAAACAATTTATGAAACATCCCATCATCAAGAATTATGAAGGATCTCGTGATGGTATCACTAGGAACTGTCGACAAAAAAAAAAAAAAAAAAAAAAATAACAGTCGGTTATGTTAATAGTACTTCTGGTTATCTAATGTTTGGTGTTGATGGAAAAAAAAGTATTACCCTAAAACAAACTTTACGAAGTTATCACGGAGTACTCGAAGATGGTCTTGTGATCGATTATATTGATGGTGAAAAACTCAGTAACTTTTAAGATAAATTCGAGCTATCAAACAAAGCCACAATTGCAGATTTGGATATACTAGGAGATATTACTATATAATGAATTACGGAAATATTAATGATATTATGTCTACAATAAAAAAAATTAAAAAGGACGGCATATAAATTCAATTTGATCCGGAAAAAATTATTTATGATTTCGAATCATTGCAAACACGTAAATCTGAAGATAGATATACACTACCAGCAGAATGCAGATTCATAAGACTCATCCAAAACGCTATATTCCAATCTTTGGCTACTGTAAGAGATGCAGCAGTTAAAAAATTTCTATCTCTCTCAAGGGTGATAAAAAAATTTAGATCAGAATTAGCTCACGAATACGAAAAGAACAAAAGTATTAACACGCGCGTGAGCAAATTAAGAAAGATTATGTCAGAACGTGAATATGAAAACAAGGAATCAGTTATTAGTGAAAGTAGTAACAAAAGTGAAATTAGTAATTAGGATTTTAAAGGTATTGACAACATCACTGATGAAAGTGACAGTTACAGTAATGTCGTTGTTAATTATCCACCGACATTCTTCTACATGAGAAATAAAAGAAGTTATGTTCTAATATGTTTATTCACTTTTTTGCTTTGACTTCGTCATGGATTATTATGTAGCTTATTTTTTCTGCTTTTAATTAGATTTTTATTAATTTTAGTACAATTGACCTCCTTACAATTTTAAAATCTAACTGATTTTCATTATTTTAGTACTATTAACCCATCAAAATAACGAAAAATGAGTTTTGAAAATATAAATTCTGTTATAACATATTTATTTGTTATTTGTTTTGACTTTGTCAAAGATTATTACGTAATTTTTTCTTCTGTTTTTGATGACATTACACTATTTTAATACTATTTACCCAATCAATTTAATGAAATTGTTTGTTAATCTGATTTAATATGGTTAATATATCCATCAATTTGATGAAATTATTTGATAATCTGAAAAAGTATGGGTAATATGCCCATCATTTCAATGAAATTGTTTGATAATCTGATTAATATGGTTAGTGTACTCATCAAAATTATAAAATCTAACTAATGATCATTAGAAACGTAAATTCTGTTAATATATGTATTTATTATTAGCTTTGACTTTGTCAATGAATATTAGGTAATGTTTTTTTAATTTCTTTTCGATGAGAATTTTATTATTTTGAGTATCATTTGCCACATCAATTTAGTGAAATTGTTTGATAATCTGAAAAATTATGGGTAATATCGCCATTAATTTAATGAAATTGTTTGATAATCTGAAAAATTATGGGTAATATACTCATCAATTTAATGAAATTGTTTGATGATCTGAAATATTATGGGTAAGATAGCCATCGATTTAATGAAACCAGAGTTTTTATTCAGAATTAGACAATATTTTAAAGCTTATCTAATTCATTACAAAAAAATGCATAATTCATAATCCGATCTCTATCGCACGTAATCATAATAAAATGTTCTCGCTGCAGTTCATTTAATTGTTCCTGCGTCAACAAAAAAAATGTCATTTCCGTATTCATCAATAATTATATAAACACTAAATTGTTCAGTATTGACTAGGGGCTGTGTCATTATTGTTCTGATGGAGATTTCACGCACCTCTTTGTCGTGTATGAAAACTCTCACATGTTGGTGCATTATATAATACATTTTGATTAAATAATTAATTATTAAACACTCTGCATGATCAAAAATCGTTACGAATTTACAAATAAATTTATATTCAGATTCTCATTTTTTAAATCAATTAAGCATCCGGATCGGTCAGTAAGTTTGAAATGTATTCTTGATAAACACGGGTTATGACAAGTAGGTAAACAGGATTAATAGGCTTTTGTACAATCAAGTATCCATGTGGTACTTGCGGTGTAAAAGTATATGAAATATATCCTTGTTGAGCTTGATTTGATTTTTCAAGATCTATTTGATAACTGCCATCAACTGCATCACATACAAAATTAACTGTAATCACTGAAGTTATATTTACGATTCTTGGCGAAATATGTCTACCGCGACCGTATGGATCATTATCACGTCTTAAAATGCCTGCTGGAGGATTTATTTTTCTCTATATTTCAATTACTTTGGGAAAATTTTCATTGATGAGATCGTTGACTGATTTTTTTAGTTCGTCAGTTCTGTATTCTGGAACTATAAATCTTTGTATTTCAGTTGTTTTATAATATCTAGAAAATATTTCTTCTGATGATTCTTTACCTAAAATGTTAATTTTGGGAATATTGACACTTTGAATAACTATTTTATTAAGATATTTGAGATCTGATACCAGTTGGTTCAAATGTTGCATTGTTTCAATAATCTGTTGTTTCACATCATTACTGTAATAAAGCATAATATTGGAAAATAAATTTTGCAACCAATAGTTTGTTTAAATTTAGGTTTGGGGGCCCCGAGTGGCCGAGTGGTCTAAAGCGTTCTCCGTTACGGACCACTGCCATCTCACCTCTGTCTGCGTGGGTTCGAGTCTCGGGCTGGGCAAATGTGGATATGTGAGAAAGCTTGCCGGTAGCTTCTCGTGGGTCGGTGGTTCTTTCCGGGGTTTTCCCGGTTTCTTCCTCCACCATTAATACTGGCCGCCATGTATAGCCTATCTTGTGCTGAAAAATGGCGTTAAACCCTATAACAACAACAACAACAAATTTAGGTTTGATCGAGTCAGACTATATTTTAATCTCATCTTTGTTAACTAACCAACCACTAGCACTAGCAGTAAATAATTTAGAAATATCTAACCATAGATCTTTTTCTGAAACAGCATCAGGAATATCATCAGAATTATATATATATATATATATATATATATATATATATATATATATATATATATATATATATATATATATATATATTCGATATTCCGTATACCTTATAAATGTTTGCTTTTTATCTGAGATAAAATCATCTCGTTTTGGTCCTGGCGGCCCATGATATTTTGGTGGAATTTCAGGCCACCCTAAAATAGATCTAATTGACGATTAATAAATATCTACCACGTGATCTGGAGAAAATATTTCAGTGCAGATGATGAAGTTGGTTCGTGAAATGTTATAGCTATTTGGGATACTCTTACAGCTATAGCTTTCATTCTACGCTTGAATTCATCGTTGATTTGTTAGATATGAGAATTGCCTGTTGGAATTACGACAACATTTCAGTCTGGTGTTCCAGCATCTTTTTTATTATTTGCAAATACAAGCGAATTATTGGCATGTAATCCACTGAATGATTTTGATCTGATATTTTGCCAACTATGGTATACTCGTAATTGTGCTAGTGAGATTTCTTTCGTTGGAACTGCAGTTGGAAAATTAACATTAAATTCAGGGTTAGTTTACTGATATCATTTTTGTTAATGTTGGAACTGTGTTCCTTACAACTTGTTGAAGTAATTCGTTCGGAGTTGACGTTATTTAAATCCCGATTTTCTAAATCAATCATCGTCCTTGGTTCCTTGTAGTGTTTAATCATCTCCGTAAACTCAAAATTTGATATTTTTCCATCACTAAGACTTGCTGATAATAACGAGGATAATTTGGAGTATGCTAACGTCACTGTATTTAATTTTTTTATATAACCATGTAATTTTGTGATTGTGCACGTGCATATTTGTTTGGCAGTGATATTAAAAATACCGGCAATTTTTCTTGCGGCTGAAACACAAACTGTTATAACTGCTGACGCCATCATTGTTATTGTTGGTAATAATACATCGGTTCCAGCAATAACAGCAGAATAAACAATTATGTCATCGAGAACTACACGTCTGCGATATTGTTTTACTTTAACTGTATATTCGTCAACGATATTTTTTAATTTTGTTTGCCATTCACGTGCTTCATTTTATCTAAAGCGTTGATCGGAATATTCGTATTTTAAATATTTAGTAATCAATCTAGGTGTCTCAGCCAAATATTCAAGACACCACTAGTAAGACGCTGCGGTTAACTTTTTATCAAATAATTCCAGCATAAATCTTTCTTCGTCTCCTTTATTTAACACAATAGACACGGTTCCAGAAAACATTATCGGTTGGATGACGCCAGAGATACGTGGTAAATATATAAAGTTTGTACTGCTGATCACGGACAGTCTATACACACCAGTGACTTCCACGGTATGTTTGATAATGTTATTTTACTGTGACCATGTTGAAAATCCTGTTGACACTGTGTATAATTTGCTTGTCGGGAATTGTAATCAGACTAATTTTTTAACGATATCAGGAATTCCACTTATAACATCTATTTTTTCTGATCATTTCAATATCTGATATCGCTGTTTTAATATCGCAGAGTTTTACGTCGGCAGTCAAAAGACTTCCAAAGAAATCATCTGTGATTTTATTGAGTTTTTGAAAGTTTCTATGAAGATTTAAAACATACTTACTTGAGCGTCATACTCAGCTCGTATCGTGTTCAATTTAGTATCTACTGTATTATATTTATTGTGCACATATTTTTTGTTGCGGCATCTTCACCAGATGTTGGATCTCTTAAAACAAGTATTTTATTTCCATTCATGCTGAGTTTACCTGTCATTATATCACTGGTAGATCATAAACGATTAGCAACACTTTTTTCAATTTCATTTCTAATAGTTGCGATTGATATATTTGAGTCTCCGATTCTACCGCCGTCAGTAAATACTGGAATATTATCCTTAGCAGCACAGAGAACTCTACGAATTATGTCATTTCATTTTATATTAGTCGTCTTTAAAACACCGTATTTATCCTAAAAAATAATAACTGTATCTTGGTTAACTCCAGAGAGGTTCATAATATCGGCGAGTTCACCTTTAGTCGCGTAATTTGACAAATCAATATCATCTTATTTTTCTTGTCTTTGATAGAAGATCATCCGTAAATATCAACCATTATCCTTTAAGATCTGTTTAAAACGATTAAGGCTACTTGTATGCTCGTGCACGATTTATGAGGTGGTAAAGTTGATAAAGATATATCATTTAATACATTAATTACTTCACGACCACATATTGGCGGATCAGTTAGTATTTGTGTTGGCAATGATGAATACCAAAATGGAATATTCTTGGCGTATTTTTAAAATTCTATTGGTGGATAAAGCCCATATGAATCAAAATAAATATAACCGCGTGGACCAAATGTGTATGCAACCCAATGAGTACCAAGACCAGAACTATCATCCAAATTAATAATTCCTGTTTCAACGTTGTTTGGTTCTTTTGTTAACCGATCACGCATAAACCACCTCTGAATTTTTTTATTTAATTCTTTATCAGCATCAAGTAAATCAAAATTTGACATTGGACGGATTAACGAATTGTTCCTGAAAGTCTCAGACCTTTTCCATATCGATAGCGGGTTCCTGGTAATCTTAGACCCCTTCCCCTTTTTTAATTCTCCCTCCTGTTATTTTTTAAGTTATCTTTTTATCAGCATGTCCAGCAAGACTACTTAAAACACCAAGTGCAGCTGTTTTTGCAATGGTTGGTGCTGCAGCGGCTATTAACACCGTTATTGCTGCAAAAAGTGGAAAAATGCCACCTGTTTTAATTGACGTTTTAATAGCGTCGGCAGAACGATTGAGTTTACCTCCTATTCCTGATTCTTTGGAGGTATTGAAATGTTTTTTCTGACGTTCAGTCAGCGATAATTTATTCTGACTACCTGCGATTTGTTCTTTTTTTTAGTGATATTTTTATTCCATAGTTCTTTGCTGAACTTGATTGAAGCTTTTTAATCTGACCGGGAGTCAGACTGACACTAACATTATGCTATGACATTTATAAATATCATGAGTGATTTAATTACATGTTTTCCACTGGAGCATCAACATCTCTCATTCGTTCACCAACGCCTTCAAGTAGCATTGATTTGTTGCTGAGTATAACATCAACTGCTCTGTAATTAGGATCAGCTCCAGCGTCTCTATTTACTCAAACTCGAAAGTGGATATCAACGACAGATTGTCTAGATAAATCAAGATGTTCCAGCGAAAAGTAAAAAGTCTGATACAGAGTTGTAAAATCTAGTTGTGATATTTGCAAACCAGTATCTATATTTTGATCAGGTCCCATAAATGTCATTAACCGATGATAGGCACGTGTTACATGATTTGATTCAAAATTTAATAATATATCTTCAGCTGGTTCTTGATGTCCATTTATCCTCAGCGAAACTTCAGAAACTCCAAGTTTGTCAAATATTATTGGACTTATTTCTTGCGAGTTTACTCATTCATTATTTTGAAAAGCAAAGAAAATATGCCTTTGCGCAGAAACACCATGCTGCGATGCTATATGCCACTTGAATTAACAAATAACAGTACTTTGAACACCGTCTGTAGTTGTTGTTAACCATGATAACCATGATAATAATGATTTACCGCCTTTTTCCATAAAAGAGAACAATTTATGTTCTTCGGCAATCGTTGGAGTCGTTACTAGCATCCACAATGAAAGTTTTGTTAGTAATACTTTACCAGCCTCAACGCTAGCACCTTCTCACCAAATAACATCATTGCCAGTAGCCTTTCGTACAAGTACAACTGTATGTATGACCCCGAAAATAACCTTTCTAACGTTTCTACAAAATCCAAAGATGTGAGATAGTAGAATCGCGCATTAAAATCTTTGATTACCTCTTAACATTGATCGACATGTTGTAAAACATAAATTGAAACGTGCATTAACGCTAATCATTTCATTTTGCACATCAGAGTTGGCGTTGCCACTATGGTTCAACTGTCTTCTTATATTATTCTGTCTGTTGTCAGCAAAGTCAGAAGTGTCTTTGGTAAACATCATTGACGGGCCAGCTGATCTTGTATAATCATCAGACTATCTTGCTAGACCTATTATTGTTGTAGCAACATCGACGTCTTTTGAAATATTTTAAATATTTTTCCATCAATCATGTATGTAGCACTGTCAAGCAACGTCATGATGCCGTTATTAACGAAACTAATTCTATCATTGGCATTATATTATGTATTATCAGCTTTCAAAAGTAGTTCCCCGTTTACTTCAATACACGCTTCAGCAGCTAAGAAATATCTGCATGTATCTTGAACTTGTAATTCAATTCGACCACGCTGATCTGGTTGTTGTGCGTCGTAAGAATACTATTGATAATCGTGTATGGATTCATCTTTGAGAGTTGGTCCCTCCATATCGAACGCTGGGTCAGATATACGTTTAAACATTTTATTATAATTGTTATCGTCTAACATGAAGAACACTTTCTGCTATTAAACTTGCCGTTATATTTTTTCTTTTTTTGACTGGGGTATATCAGCCAACTCTGCTAGTTTTTGATTTGCAGCTTGAGTTATTATTTTACTGATAGTTTCAGGCATAATTTCAGTACTGGGTAATTTTACTGGTTGTGGTTTTCTTCGTACAAATCGAGCTAATCTTTCGTTGATCGATGAAAATGCTTTACCGGCAACATTACCAATAGCACTAATATCTTTATCACGAACAGCATCAACAGCCTTCATCCTTAATTGTTTTGTAATTGGTATTGCTTTTTGAGCCATCTTTCTGAATAAACCCATATTAACATCACCGAGTCCATCTCCGTAAATCACTTTGTAAGCTGGCAATCTGACTTTACGTCCCTAACTATTACAGGCCTACGTTGCGCATTGTGTATAATCATTTTTAAATTACATGCTGATTAATCAATTCTTTCAGCCGCTGTAATAATCATCAGTGATTTCATTAATAAAAGAATGATAAATCTTGCGATCCATAACACCGCCTGCAAATAATCTTCGACAAATATCAGATATTTCATTTATAATTTCTGGAGAATTATTTCCCGCGCGTTTTCCTCCGATCATAATTTATAGTCGGTCAACATCGGCAAGAACACTGTCAGGACAAGTTCCTATACCACTTTCTTGAGTAGAAAAACCATTTCCAGTTGCTCCTTCTTCCTCACTTATTTTTATATCTGTTTCCTCTCCCGTTTTTCTGAGACTGATTTCCAATTTGCTTCTTTCTTACCTGGTGAGGAACGTAATTCCTTCCTTCGTCTAATTTCTTCAAATTCCAGATCTTCTTTTTCTTTTTGTTTCCTTTCTCGTTCAACCTCCTTGAGTTTCGAGACCTCATTTACTTCTCTCATTGTTTTCTTTCTGTTTTTGCTTTTTGCTTTTTCAAGTTGCAACTTTGTTTCTTCTTCTTTTTGTCTCCCTTCCAGCATTGATCGTCATCTACTATCTGGTTAAAAATGTTAAAATTATTAACGTCTTCATCAGATCTGATTTGTTGAGTATTAGTAGCGACGCGATATACATCCCTAATCCAATCAGCATTTTTTAAAAAGTTTTAACATATTCGGGTTTTACATACTTACCTCTATCATGATACCAATTATTTGGTCTGGGTCTTTGATAGCGGCAATACTTTCGGGCGTGAATTTATCTGTAATGTTAATCCTAACTCTTTGCAGAGGTTATGGTTGAACTTCAGGTTGTGGTTGAGGAGGTTGCTGGGGTGGTGGTTGAGCTGCTTGAAGACGAACAGCAATATCAACAGGTAATGTTTCGAGAGCTTTTGGAGTCACCTCAGTTGCTGTAACAATTTTCTTTGTTGGTTCGACAATTGGTTTAAATAATTGTTCTGAACCTTCTGCAAATTCAACTTGAGATTCTTGACGTTCTTGTAGTTTTTGTCTAACCGAATCACGGACGGGAAGAAATTTCTTAATTGCTTCTAATCTTTCTCTAACTATTCTAGCTGTATAATATTCCATAGCTGGCACCATTATTGATTAATAATGATTTAATGACAGCAGCAGAGAGGGCGCGACCTCAATGAAACGTTGGGTGGATAACCGAAAACACACATACAAATTTAGAAAAACACGTATGATGTCTTTGTTTTCAAAATGACGTTTCAGCAAAAGGACTGTTCACCCTCTATGCTGCTGTTGGAACTACCGAACTACCGAGGGGTGCGGACTGGTGTCTTCCCTTGTGTTATATTGTTACAGGTTAGAACTCCTATCCCTTGATTCATGGACGGATACTTCTGATTTTCTCTGTAACGAACCCCTGTGATTATTGTGAAATACTTTTTTTCGCTGAGAATAATATGGCAGCGAAAGATGACAAAGAGACAGTCGGAACATTTTCGGCCTTTGCTGTTATAACACATGTGATACATTCCGCCTGAGGCAAAGCACACAAAAACAGCCGATTGATGTATTCCTACTACCACTATCAAGGTAATTTCACAGCGTGACGGAAATGGCCGAGCCATTTTCCGATCGTACTGTTTCTTATGGAGTTACTTCCCTTAGCCGGTAGTCGTGCATTTTTACTGATGCAATTATTAAAGCAAGGCACTACATGTGGTAACATCTAGTGGTTATCTGTTCATAAGGGTTCACATTCATTGATTTGCCTTGTGTGGTACGGAGGTTCGAAACTGCATTTCAGACACTCATTGTCTATTAGGATACTTAAACTGCGGGCTCTGGTAAAATTGAACTGACCAGTTGTAAAGAGTGATTGTTGATTGCCGTCCTCGTCATAAAAGGTAAGTAATAGTTTACATCTTCAATACGTTGTAATTCATTCTTTAAAAATTACTATAACTGGTCGCTAGCCAGTATCAGTCTTTTCTTTTAGAGAAGAAACCATGTGGCACTTTTGATCAGAGTGAACTCCTCGCTGAAAAGTACAAAACACAATTATTAAGTACCATATGTAAGAAATTTTATTTAATATCTGGGTAACATAACTTTTGATACAGACGAGCCATTTTTTTATGGTTGCGTCCAATGAAACTATTGACTGTCAGTTGTGCTAAGCAAAGTAAAGAAGCAAACCATACTGAGTATGGATGTTGAAGCTTTGGAACATAAATTTTCTTTTTTAAATAGTGTTTTAGAGCATTGTTACCATACTAGCTCTACAATGCCCTAACATTGATGTAGTATATGGAAGATGACTAAATTCAGCCAAATGAAGGATCAGTTGCAACATTCCGGAATGTACAGTAAACCCGACATTTAGAACATTAATATGTACCCGGGTATATTGAGGTGATCTCATTTGGCAGGGGTGAAAACTCATCATAACATCACCATGTACAATACATTACTTTTGAAATTGTGACCACTTGATGTACTTAGTAATGTTCTTAAAATAAAATTAAATAATCCAACACCTAATTGTTTAAGTATAGTGGTTTTTATTTTATTCTGAAATTGTGGTGCACCCAACAGATAAGAGATTTCATTGCCCACTTTGAATGTGACGGCCTTTATATGGGGACAACAAATAATGGCTGATTATATCACATTGTAAGGATTTTATATGTTTGCTACCATATTTTAAATAGTGACATATATTATCAATGTTATCTACCTTTAACTGAATTTTAGCATCATTACCTTTTCTTTTATTTTATTTTTGTGCTAGATGTCTGCATTTATTTAGAATGGTTTATCTTAATAATTTTTAAAAATAAGTTCTATATATATTCATTTTCAGAACTTTTATGTGGCACTGTAGAGTCGTCATAGTACTGTTAACCTTATATATACATGCATACATAAATACATACATACATACTTGCATGCTTAAGCTTATGAGGTACAACAAATGTTTTTATTTCTGCTTATCTTAACTACAACATTACATGTATATTTGTGGTCTTAAGCACTTATTTATAACCAACTACCGCTATCTCACCACTGTCTGTGTGGGTTCGAGTCTCGGGTTTGGCCAGTATGTGAGAAAAATATGTGAGAAAGATTGCTCACTAGCTTAAGCAGCATCAAGTAGAAAATTCTCTGTGTTGAATGTATATCATAAACACATCTTGTAAATATATCATATTCATATGCAGTGTATTCATATGTGAAAGTATGTGTTTGGATGGAGAGATATATAATGTGTATTTTAGCCATATGACTTTAAAAGACCACTGTAGAAGCTATACATTGTAATGAACTTTAACTGATAGGAGTAACTAGATTATAGTATTGTAATTGCAAGTTGGTAAAAATGCTTAGTTAACTACCTTTAAACAAGATATATTTGTTGTTTCTTTCGAAAACATGACTATAAAATGGCAGTCTGAAAGATTTCTAAACTAGTATATAACAACACCTATAACATGTACATAGAACACATGCACAAGTATCTTCATCATTCTGTTCATTAAATAAACCCACTGTAGTCACTGATGTTATGGATGAGTAACCAGAACTTTAACTTGTACTTTATTGATCTATCATTCAGTATGCCGAAAGCATTCATCCTTTGCTTTAAAACAAACGAATAATATGAGTCCCCTCTTCTGTTTTTAGGCTTGCGAGATGAAGCTGTATACAGATAAAGGGAATTTCCAGACTTTGAAAATTATAGTGGCTTCAGAAATCAGTGGTGTGAAACTGGAAATAGTCCACACAAAATCAGATGGTAGGATATTTTCCTGTTGTACTGAGAGACCATTTATGGTCAAAAGTATTTAATGACACTTAAATTCCCACTTATAATGCAAGTCCCCCATCGCTTAATGTACACACTATTGGAAGGATTTGGTCCACAAAATCAGCTGAATGTAATAGGTACATAAATGGTTGATTCATGTTTATTTCTAATACATTGTGGTAGAAAAATCAACAAAAGGTGCAAAAATTGTGCATGGTCTTTTGTAGGCAGAGATCTCTTATTGTAATATCCCCAATCTGAACCTTTAAATGCTAGGCAGTATGTCTAGATATATTCATTCATTGATTCTGGAATGTATCTTA
The DNA here is from genome assembly GCA_028554795.2 of Sinohyriopsis cumingii. NCBI lineage: Eukaryota > Metazoa > Mollusca > Bivalvia > Unionida > Unionidae > Sinohyriopsis > Sinohyriopsis cumingii. The sequence goes on along the minus strand of CM068835.1, from coordinate 116,824,872 downwards.
AATTGTAAACTTATCATGAGTCATAACCAAAAAAATGCATATGACTTGAATGTGTTCATTCCTTTGCAAATGTTTGCATCAGTAAAAGGCTTAATGTCTTTATCCTCTCTGTTCAGTTCTTTACATTTGTAGAACTCTGCTTGTAATTGGGACTTTAAGGTCATTATTGTAATGTTAAATGCAAATACTGTATACACTTGCTTATAAGTCAGGTTCAGTTTCAAGCCACATAGACTCAGACCTGCCATTGCATCAAGCACCAGTGGATCAGAGTCTTTGGTTTGTTAAGTGTAATACTAAGAACAAACAGCATAGACCATTGTCTGCCAGCAGATAATGTGACCGTGGATCTGGGTCTGTGTTACACTTAGACCGTGGTTATAAGCAAGTATATATGGTATATACTGTTTCAATTCTATGGCCTGAAACTAAGTAACAGAAAAAGATGAAAACCAACAAGTTTTGTAAAATAGAATACAAAATTTTAAAATGAACTTAACAGTATTGTGAATTAAATCCCAAATAGTCCTCAAAGTTCTGACACTTGTCCAAAATTATAGAGTATTTATAATGAATTCCAGTCATCAAATGTGCTAATGTACCAATAGCCTGGAATAGTTTTGATGTGCTAACAGTCTTGATGTATGACAATAATTTAATATAAAATGTCTCTAAATGAATTGATAATAATCTCATTATAGTAATTTAATCAGAAAGTATTAATGGGCACTTTGGAAATCCATTGTATAATTTAAATTAATAGTGCACTAAATTAAATCTAATAATAGTAATAATAATAATAGTAATAATAATAATAGTATGTACTCACAATTTGCATCAAACTGCAAACAACGAACCAAGATCCTGATCTGCCATATCATAATGCATCTGGAATTCAGGGTCTATACTGTTTGTTCTACTGATTACTCTGAACAAACTGCATAGACCCTGTTCTGCTGGCGTATGACACAATGGCTGATCTAGGTCTGTGCAGTTTGCAGTTGGACTCATAAGTGGGTATATACAGTATTTATTCTGAAAACCAAGTTGGAAGGTGAATCTGCATATAGATTTAACCAGTGTGCAAAGGTCATATTTGCCTTTGCCATAGGTGGCCTCTGTTGACAGTTTTGACTGTAATTGTGTCATTCATTATAAGGCAATCTTTCTGTAAGGAATGATGTTTCTCCATATATGTCCAGATGTGTTATGCATTGTAATTCCTACTTGATTCACAAAATTAACTCCTTTCCAAACCCATCAGGACAAAAATAATGTAAACATGTACATTATTCTTAAACTACCTTATTTGATAGGTCAAGAACTGTAGGGACCTTATCAGTTAGAATTATATGATGTGCATCAAGCTGACATCAGAGCCATCTGGTGGGTAAAATGTATCATTTCAATCTTTGTAGCCGTGTTATTGTTGTTCCTTTCTGTGATGATACTGATTGGAGCCAAGAAATGTAGCATGCTATAGACAATGTCAGATCATACCAGGGTACATCATAAGCATGTATTTGTTTTGTTTCTGACAATGAATTTCAGAATTAAAATGTACTTGCAAAACATGTTCTTTTCCATCTGTTTCCCAAAAATATAAATATAATAAATTTTATTGACAGTTAGCAATGCCTGATGTATAATATGAGATATTAGCATGTATGATTAGGTACCCTGCAATGTCTGTTTTATGTTGTTGTTGTTGTTGTTGTTGTTGTAGGGTTTAATGCCATTTTTCAGCACACGATAGGCTATACATGGTGGCCAGTATTAATGGTGGAGGAAGTACCTAGGATAACCTCGGAAAGAACCACCAACCCACAAGAAGCTACTGGCAAGCTTTCTCACATACCCACATTGGCTGAATCCTAGACTCGAACCCACGCAGACAGAGGTGAGATGGCAGTGATCCATAATGGAGAACGCTTTAGACCACTTGGCCACTCGGGGCCCCAAACGTCTGTTTTATTATATGAGATGCTATGTTGGTATGTATGTTAAGGTACCCTGCAATGTCTGTTGTATGATATGAGATGTTATGTTGGTATGTATTTTAAGGTACCCTGCAGTGTCTGTTGTATGATATGAGATGTGATGTTGGTATGTATTTTAAGGTACCCTGCAGTGTCTGTTGTATGATATGAGATGTGATGTTGGTATGTATGTTAAGGTACCCTGCAGTATCTGTTGTATGATATGAGATGTTATGTTGGTATGTATTTTAAGGTACCCAGCAGTGTCTGTTGTATGATATGTGATGTTATGTTGGTATGTATGTTAAGGTACCCTGCAGTGTCTGTTGTATGATATGAGATGTTATGTTGGTATGTATGTTAAGGTACCCTGCAATATTTGTTGTATGATATGAGATGTTATGTTGGTATGTATGTTAAGGTACCCTGCAGTGTCTGTTGTATGATGTGAGATGTGATGTTGGTATGTATGTTAAGGTACCCTGCAGTGTCTGTTGTATGATATGAGATGTTATGTTGGTATTTATTTTAAGGTACCCTGCAGTGTCTGTTGTATGATATGAGATGTTATGTTGGTATGTATGTTAAGGTACCCTGCAATATCTGTTGTATGATATGAGATGTTATGTTGGTATGTATGTTAAGGTAACCTGCAATGCCTGTTGTATGATATGTGATGTTGGTATGTATGTTAAAGTACCCTACAATGGCTGTTGTATAATACTTGGTATGATATATTAGCATGTATGGTAAAATACCCTACAATTCCTGTTGTATGATATGAGATGTTGGTATGTATGTCCTACAATGTTTCTGTTGTATGAGATGTTGGTATATATGTCAAAGTACCCTACAATCCTTTTTGTATAATATAAGATATTATCATATATGATAAAATAATATTCAATACCTTTCCACGATAAAACATTTGTGCAATCCTACAGTAATAAAAAATAAGAATTGAACTTTGTTGATAGTACTGTAGTTATATAATTAACACTGTGCTTTAAAGAACCTTGAAATATTTTTATACAGTCCATACATAATTGTTTTTGAATTTCTCCAACATCATTGAAACTAGACACAGAACTTGAGACATTGATAGTTTTGTAGATGTTGATTCTTTACTAGAGTTTTATTCTCATCACTGGGATAGGGTTACCAGTTGGTGGGCTATGGGTGATTGTACAGTACATAATTTTTTTAAAAATTGCTGCTGCATTGTTTGTCTCATGTCTCAAGATTGGCAAATGTAAGCACGTCAGACTGGGACTCAGTGGTAATGCCCAGTGTCTTTTGCAGAGACTTGTCTTGTTTGTCATAACATGGAAGCAAATGAAAGCCATACATTATAATAGTTTGTCTGGAGTCTAAAAGCATTACATATTGTTCAGAATTTAAAGAAAATTTCTTCTCGATATTTTCCCCATTGTTGACCCATGTCATAAAGTTTCTTTATTTTGACATCAGAATGATGTGATTGATTTGGGTTGGAGAGTACATGTCTAAACTTTTTTTTTGAATGACATTTCTCTCTCAGGAGATTGCTTGCTCTGCGTGGAAATTTTACTTTCCAAACTTTTTCAATGTAGTAATCAGAGTTGTATTGAGAGCTAGTTACATGCAAGCTGCCACAATTCTTCCTTGGATGTCACTGATAAATTCTCCAGTTTGAACAGAGTTGGAGCGGATCAGCGGTCATAGGGGTTAGTGGCTACAGGATATAAAAGTTCACCATCCTTTATAAACCAAGATATGGAAACCTGTGAAGTATCATTTTCATCCTTTTTCTTCCCATATTTGTATTCATTAATAAATTACAAGAATAATTTTTGTTTTATTTTTTTATTCCCCATAAATCCAGAAGTTTACAAATTTAGGTTGATTGATATGTGTATCCTGGCAGGGTCCTTTGTATTAGGAAGAGAAAGATAGTAATATATTTAGCTTGGGTTTTTTTTATACATAGCATTAACTTCAATATTGATAAACTATTCCCCCCCCCCACAAAAATCAGTCAAAACCTTATGAAAAAAAAATCACACTGTTAAAAATGTTCTTAAGGCTTGCACTTTTGCACAGGATTTAAAACATAATAAAAGGTATTGTGCCCTAAAGGTAATCCTTGTTTTTACAAAACTGTGTACGTCATGGGGGTGCTGAACATCATCAATAAATTATATTTCTGTATTAAAAAAAATAGGTGTTTACATTATTTGTTTTTTTTTTATATATTTCATTTGGGGACACTCACAAAATGTAATGCATTTACTGTTAAAATTTGTTTCTCTGTATCTACTGCACAAATTTGTTTCTCTGTATCAAGAACATCAAAGTACTATGTGTCATTTCGAGTACATTTCCTGAGCATACATTAACAGCCATTTACATTAGATGTTTGCTTCAGACAGCACACGTTTTTCCTAATGATAAAAGTGATCAGAAATAAATGTCATGTCAAGATTAGAAATAAATGTCATGTCCAGATCAGAAATAAATGTCATGTCAAGATCAGAAATAATTGTCAATCCAAGTAATGTTGGTAAAAGACATGGAAGTTGATATTAGCTCTCAAGGAATTGTGGGAGTTGTAGAGCAAACATGTTTTCCCTGTGCCTTCCCTATAAGCAGTAACCAAAATCCTCAGAGAAGAATCCCATATCCTAACTGACCATGAAAGACAATATATATATATATATATATATATATATATATATATATATATATATATATATATATATATATATATATATATATATATATATAAGGAATATTTTGATCAAATTCCTTTTTTCCGTTGGTACGTTATGATAGTAGAGTCATCTCATGAATTAAATATAAATTAATGAAAACTGGACTGTTGGTAATGATTTATTTTGTACACACAACAATTGAATGATTCATGAACACTTATGTTATCTGTTATGGAACAGTTATCATCTAATCACCTTGAAATTGGCAATATTCATCAGTATGTTGTTTTCTTGTAATTATCACATAACCAGCAGATCATAAACACTGCTTGTGGATGCTGCATTTTTGGTACATTGATTGCACTTTGAACAAAATTCTCCTGGTCATGTTCATTGTTAGGTTCATGTGCTCTTTTTTTCAAACACACCTGTCAAAAAAATCTGACAAATTATATTATTAACAATTAACACTTACTCACCTTATAATCAGCAACATGCATAAAAAGAAGCCAATTATTTAGAGTTGGCAAACTCTCAAACTGTACCATGTAGGGTTATGGCATGGAAGTTGACAATCCTGGATATTTATAGTTACTAGAGTTGAAATGTAGCATAAGTTTAAATGAATTCTGGATTTGTACAATTACTAGAATTAAAATTTAACATAAGTTAAAACAAATATGTATTCCTATTTTGTCAAAACTCGCTTTAATATAGTAAATATTCACATTGTCATGTATGCACAGGAAAATGGGGATTGGCATTCACTACAACATGGAAATGTCATAAAATAAATGAAAGAAATTGTGGCCAATTACATAATAGAAGAATGAAGTACATATAAATACTAAATAAATGTGCTGATATATGTATGGGGTATAAAACTTACAGAACATAAGCATTATGAACAGAACACTGCCATTTTCTCCTATTAGTTTTGTTATTTGCCAACAGGCAAGTATCCTGGAAACTCGAGCTTGCCTGGGCAGAGTTTGAGCTTGTCCAGTGAGTTAAGCAAGTGGATTTGTAAACCCCAGCAAATGTTCAGCTAAAATCAGACACTTGGTCTATTGTTTTCTCACCCCTCCCTAAGGATTAAAATCAAGGGGCACATTGTTTGATAGTGCATGAGTTGAGCAAAGCAGGGGAGGTCATGAATATGTGTTACAGTTATGCATGAGAAGATACCTGAAAAAAGTATTTCATGTAGGATGTGATAATGTTCTGTGACCTATAATACTCCTTGGATACCTAGCAATGTTAACATTGTGTACAGGTTGTTACAGATAGTGTTTTAGGAGACAAGGAAGTTGACTAGTCTACTTATGTCTTGTTAGAAAATAATAAGACACCTGTTGAACAGCAATTAGCCTCTCATACATTAAAGAAAAGGAATGGAGGAAATTGTTGTACAAGATAACAACTCTTTTCACTTTGAGATCATGTGTATAGCGGTTGAAAGTGATGTTTTGTATGTCATAGCATATCTGTAATATGCATGTTTCTTTGCATGCAGGGATTTTTTTTAGAGGCCCTAAAGGGTAGGAAATTATTAGGTACAATCCAGTTTAAATGTCTCCAATTTCAAAATGTTTAAAATTTCAGAGTTTTGCATGTTTATTTTCAGGTTAACATATTGTCTGTACTTGCTTTTAAGTCAAGTCCAACTGCAAACAACATAGACACTGATCTGATGTCACATAATGTGCAGGCAGATCAGGTCTGTGCTGTTATTATACTGATTACATGTAATCCAAACAATCTTCAATGGACCCAGATCTGCTGGCACATTTCTTATAAGCTAGTCTATAATGCATTCTTTTCGAGGGTGATTCTCAGTTAACAAAACAAAATCATCGACATACAAGCCTGGTATGCATTATTTGACCCAAACAATTTTATATATAATTTTTTTTTTACCCTTTAGGATTTTTTTTTACGAAATGGTTGGTTCTTGCAAAATTTGTCACATAAAAGCAAATACTAGATAAGCAAGACTAGACCTTTCAGTGACCAACATCTCAAGGTATATGTATATGGATAGAGAAGGAACAGTGAAATTTTTAAAAGAGATATTAAACATGAGTAAAAGGAAAAACAAAAGAAATTGTTTTTGATGAGGAAGATGCAAGGTTGTGAAGAGAGAAAAAGAAGAAAATTTATTGTGAGTGTAGTAAATGTGTGTAAAATGTGATAAATAGAAGGGACACTCACATGAAAATAAGAAAGAAAAAATGCTAAATGAGTGTGAAATTTGTGTGTGAATGTTACAATATGGACTAGTACAGATGCTTCAGATGCAATTATTCATTCCCAATACATCCATCATTATATAAGTAAACAGTTGAAAACACTTTCGTCTTTGTTTTGTTTAGTCATTTAACATTCTTTCTTACCATAATGATTTAATAGAACTAGAAAACAATGTGACTGTTGTAAATAAATTTGAAAATATTAGTGTGTGTACCAAGCCATGCATTGCCATGGTTCTATGAAAAGATGATGCACTCACCACAGTACTTGAGAAAAGAATCCATTTTGTATCCATGTGCCCAAATTACATTTAGAGTAGTCAGGAATCAAATGTATATGATCCCTTTTTAGACATGTAGTTATTTCTTGCAGTTTTTTTCCTTTTCATTGGTTTGTGTTATCTAGGATAGTTTTTCTTATCTGTGCCAAATGTAAAACTTTTGATTTTTCATTTGTCACATTTTGCATGTTTGTATCTTTTTATTTATTTCATTTCCCTCTGAGAAAGATCTGGTTTTTTTAATATAAATGCATTGTAATTTTCTTAAACTGTGCTTAGATTGATTGAGGCAGTAATGTAATCCTGAACGCATGTATTTTTTAAAATATCATTCAGTTATTATAACTTTCATTTTCCAGAGAAAGTGGTAACCTATTTGAGCAGTTGCAAGCTGCCAGCATTAGAAATGCACCCAGGGGAATTTCTCTTCTCAGCCAATGCGGCAGCTAGGTAAGGGACAGCTGAATACAATAAAATCCTTTGTAAGAAACACTCACCCTAGTTTCAAACCACACTGTTAAATCAATTGGAAATTCAAATAAAACAAGTTTTCTTTTAGATATTTAATGGACCTTGTTTCATAGACACCCTGGTTATAAGATCACTTATCTCCAGTCCAGCAAGTGGTCTTATTACCAGTGATCTTTCCTCCAGTATTGGATAAGATAATTTTTTGAATATCATTATGAATTTTACAGTTAAAGTTTAAAGGACTATTGTGTTAAAAGAAGTGTAAAGAATGATAAAATTAAATGTTACATATAACATGGCAGAATTGTCAACATGATCATAAATGGTTAAAACGTGGTACATAATATTGTACATGTGAAACAAGTGGAAAAAACTTCAGAATTAAAGAATTTGATCAGAACATGCTTCTGTGATGTAGCTATTATTGTTTGTTATAAATAACACTTTAATTTCAGCAGAAGTTCTAGAAATTAATATTGTTTTCTTAAATCCATGTAGATACTTGACAAATTTGAGCTGGAAGGAGACTGACCCCTCTGCATTAGACCAGTGGTTGGAATGGGAAAGTGCTGTACTGTTGGTGAGGAACATTAGTTACATTTGTTTTACTTTAGCTAATTTTACCACAGTGTTTGAATTCAAATTCACTAACTAATAAATTTTTGTATTGGACAAATATCGGTTTCTCCTATGCCATCATACTTACAGTTTATCTATATAGTTCTACATATCTGATTGATATAAGACTTGGTGCATACTTGTAGTGGTTTGTCTTCACTAGCCAATGGTCATCAGTCCAGTTTGGTCCACATCACCCCCCTGGAATACATGTAGTTTGCTGAAACTGTTTTAAACTCGTGCCCTCATTAGTCAGAATGTCCATTTCTTGACCTGTCAGATATTCAATATGGCGACTTCAAAGATATCAACATGTGTTAACTCAGAGGAAAAACTTGTCATTAAAAAGTTTAAATTGTAGAAAAATAAATGTGACATATGTATGATACAATTACTCTACACTATCTTCAGAAGTAAATTTACATTTAATAAACTATCTGATTGTATCAGTTTGTTTTCCAGCAATTCCAATCACATAGCAGAGTGGTAGACTCTATGAATTTCTTTTAGCCGCATCCAATCATAGCATAGTGGTAGACTGTGAATTTCTTTTAGCCACATCCAGTCATATAGCATAGTCGTACACTGTGTGAATTTCTTTTAGCCATGTCAAGTCACATAGCATAGTGGTAGACTGTATAAATTTCTTTTAGCCACATCCAGTCCAGTCATATAGCATAGTCGTAGACTGTATGAATTTCTTTTAGCCATGTCCAGTCACATAGCATAGTGGTAGACTGTATGAATTTCTTTTAGCCACATCCAATCATATAGCAGAGCAGTAGACTCTGTATGAATTTCTTTTAGCCACATCCAATCATATCGCAGAGTGGTAGACACTGTATGAGTTTCCTTTAGTCACACCCAGTCATATAGCAATGCGGTAGACACTATGAGTTTCTTTTAGTCACATCCAGTCATATAGCAGAGTGGTAGACTATGAATTTCTTTTAGCCACATCCAGTCATATAGCAGAGTGGTAGACTGTATGAATTTCTTTTAGCCACATCCAGTCATATAGCAGAGTGGTAGACTATGAATTTCTTTTAGCCACATCCAGTCATATAGCAGAGTGGTAGACTGTATGAATTTCTTTTAGCCACATCCAGTCATATAGCAGAGTGGTAGACTATGAATTTCTTTTAGCCACATCCAGTCATATAGCAGAGTGGTAGACTATATGAATTTCTTTTAGCCACATCCAGTCATATCGCAGAGTGGTAGACTGTATGAATTTCTTTTAGCCACATCCAATCATATAGCAGAGTGGTAGACACTGTTCGGATCAATCTTTTTTTAAGCTGCTTCCAATCAGATAGAGTGGTAGACTAATTGTATCAGTTTGTTTACCAGCCACAACCAATCAGATAACAGGGTGGTAGACACTGTTTGCATCAGTTTCTTTTATCTGCATCCAATCATATAGCAGAGTGGTAGACTGAAACATCTAGTTACATATGTCAAGGGTCGATGTTGAATGAAGCGGATCATCAATGCATGGTAGCAGATATGATGATAGTCAGGTAGCAAGTTTGAATATGAATCTATGCAACTATATTATGTACATACATAACTGTACATTCATGTGCCAAGTAACTGACTAATAAAGCTCAGATTTGAGGTTCTTAAGTTTATTAGGGACTGACCATTTGATTTGGGGTAGTGGTTGGTTAGAATTTTCAATCGAATCAGGATTTTTTTTGTCACTCAAGATAATTTTTGTTCTTTTCAAATCAAAACAAGATTTTAAAAAATCCAGCTACACCCCATTTAATGGCCTGTACATTGCGCCAATAAATATCAGAATATCATCAGCTATTGATTTTATGATATCTGCAAATAAATTAATTTCAGATTTCATTTGACCTTATCACTGTTAAAGCAGTCTAGCTGATTGCACCTTCAGTGTGGTACAGTAAAACCTGTCTTGAGAGACCACTGCTATGAGAGACTGCCTGTCTTGAGAGACCAGGTTCTCCCTGTACAGATTTAGAGATTATATAGTGTTATAACCTGTTATGAGAGACCACCTGTCATGAGAGACCATTATGTTTTGGCAGAAGGGGTGGTCTTTCAAGACAGGTTCCACTGTAATCACATTAGCTAAAGTAGATATGACCTAATTGAACAGCACTAAAATTCCACAGCTCATTTGACTAGTCAGTTATGGATTAAGGCTACACTTAAAACATTGTTTGGTAGAATCAAAGAATTTGCCATTAATGACCACAAGAAATCACATTTTATCAAAATACAGATATAATTACTTTCATTAAAATGTAAGAAAATAGTGTGTGTATGTTTGCAGTAAATTCTCGTTTTATGTAATAGACTATAATCTGCTTATTTAAGTTGCTGTTCTGCTAAAATACCATATACACTTGCTTATTATGTGAGTTCAGCTGCAAACAACATAGACCCTAATTTCTCATTGCATATGCATTGGCTGATCAGTGTCTGTGTTTGTCTTTTCTACTCATTCGTACTTCCCAAGTCTAAGCCCTTGGGCTGTCACTAAAAGTAAGGGTGTTGGCTGCAAAGACAGCAACATTCTTCCATCACATACCACAGAAAAGTAACTAACAACCTTACTATCCTCACTACAGTGTGGCAGATAGTGTAGAGAAGTCTGACCTTGTCCCATCTCAACAATTTGGTCCATCAATGTATGGAACCCTTAAAACTACCCAACACATCAGCCAAGACAGTGAGGTTGGACCTTACATCAAGTCATATCAACTACCCAACACATCAACCAAGACAGTGAGGTTGGACCTTACATCAAGTCATATCAACTACCCAACACATCAACCAAGACAATGAAGTTGGACCTTACATCAAGTCATATCCCAGTTCGTGAAGCCCTCCATGGAAAAGGCACATTCCTGGACGGCTTACTGCAGAATTATTATCTTACTTCCCTTATTTGCAGTTCAGGGTGGATAATCATGGTAGAGAAGTTGGACCTTATCCATTCTCAACATTTTGTCCATCTCGATATGGAACTCACAGCACATATTGACATGTCTTTCCATCAGCATATTGAAAGTATAGTTCTTGCATCAAAGTTTCAGATAAGACATTGTTTATGTGAGGAAATTTCTTACGGCTCCACAGCCTACTCATTGTGCGGTGGATCTGCTACAATGTCAGTTTACTATTGACTTGCAGTGGTCAGTTGTGAATGGACCCTTCAAGAGAAGGGTCCTTATATCAACCTTTTGGTGATGAAATCCATTCTCAATGCCTTCCACATTTTGTTGGAAATATCCATGGAACTTGATCCTATGCAAGGGTGACAGTCCTCAGACCTTTGCCTCATGTTTGGGGAAGCAGTATGAGCGTGGGCCGTACATGCTGTTATATCCAAGCAAAATCCTCAGTTACTCCTGGCTTCTTACAAGGATATCCTGACCGAGGAGTTTGAGCTTCAATCCTGGAAAGGATCGTCACAGATCTTACAGTTTGATGATATAAAAGAGGAAATTGTATATTGTCTTTGACAGGTATTACATCAATGACATCACATGACTCGCATAACCCATTCCCTAATGGTGAACGTCTTTCACTTTCTTTTTCCAGACAAGAAGTTAGCCCCTATCACAATTAAGAGACACTGTTCTATGATTTTTAACACATTCAGACTTCATCAAAGAGATTATTTTCGCTGCAACTAGATAATCCCTGACTTGCAGTACAGTTCTGACCCATGCAGTCAACACTTATTTACATGCAAACCACACTCACTCACTCAGATTATTCCCAAATGGAATCTCCTGGATTTTGATATGGCCAGACTCACCTACGTTTGAGCCACTGTCTCCCCCTACACTGAAGTGGCTAACATACATGACCTGTAATTTATAATAAGATAACCTTCAACATCCAGAGTGAGTGAGCTACATATAATATCCATAGATCCAAACTACATGCATTTCCATTCTGTTGTAATGACATAGCCTGGTTCCATCCTAGAAAAAGGTTGCTCTCACTAGTCAGCAACAATAACTATCTGTTCCCTCTTTTTGATTGATCTGTCAAGAGAAGCAAAGCTGCGTAACCCTGCTGGATTTTGCTATGGCTGAAGGCAGGAATGCAAGACACAATCCACACAAAGACTTATTAAGTCAGTGTGCTCTCAAATCCCACTGGATCAGGTATGACTAATGAATATTTCAGCTCATGAAATATGAGCTACTTAGATGAGTCTGGTCTTGAATGAATTGTCTCAATTGTGAAAGCATAACTTTTGACCCAGATATAATTTGCCACTTCTGCTGGATTCACCTGGGAAACTTTTGGATGGTGAGACAATAATCGAGTGAGAAATCCCTTGGGGGTCTCCTGTGCACATACAAATTAGGAGAACTTCATCCATTTTGTAGAGCAATCCTGTGCCTATTAGGTGATACAGGTAAGGTAGGATGATACAGGTAAAAATAGGATGCTTAGAATTTCCTCCTCTTATTACCTATTCTTCTAACATAATGTGATCAGGTGATGTATTGGTCAGAAAGAGAGCTTTTTTATATAATTATGTTTCTCTGACAATATTTACCTGATCACATTACAAGTGATCTCTCCCACAATGCGGGTGTCCATTAAGGTTTTGCCCAAGTGAAAACTGGTACATCTGAGAATAATGGCAGCCACCTAGTGGGTAGAAAGCAGAGATAACCCATAAGAGCTGCTTCCCATTGCTTATATAACATATAGACAGAAAGATGTTTACAGTCTTTCTGAGAAGGCTGGATTCAGAAGTAGCCAAGAAAGTTGTCCTAATTTAATGTGATCAGGTAAGAATTATCATAGAAATATAATTTTAAAAACTTGTGCTTTCTCTGAAAATAATGTTGTAATGAGTCAAAATGAATAAAATCAGCTTTTAAAGTTTGGTTACTGAAATCAGTTCAATGATTATAAGGTCACTTACAGTCTTTTTCTTGGTACATGCAGGTATGATAGGCAGTATGAGATGCAATGCTATCATTATACAGTGGAAACTTTACCTGAGATATTATAGGGTTTTCCACCATTTTTAGTGTTCTAGATTTTGTTATGTTGTTCAGCAAATCAGTACCCACATTTTAGAGCAAAATGTTCTGTTGTTCCTCCTTTAACTTCTAAGATGGCTATGATGTCACTAACTGGCTAGGTTTCTATGCATACATCAGTGGCTGATCAAGCCAATTTGTGCTCTGAACTATCTGTAGCACACTGGCTAGATGCTATGCATGTTGCCTCTGCAATTCTCTTTGGTTCAAAGTCAGTATGAATGAGACTGTGTGCCAGTTGGAGTGATTCTATGGAAGATCTTCCCAAGACTCATGATCAGTGTTGAAATGTTTGTGAGATGACCAGAGAGAATCTTTGAAGCATTTCTTCTGACCACCCTGAGATCATTTTCCCTCCTTATCTAGCCATAGAAACTCTTTGTTAGTCACTCTTCTGACATTCTGGTAATGAGGTTTGTCCATCTCGTCAGTGATTTTATCATCTGAGTGTGGATGATTGGAATGACTTATCATGTGCAAAATTTGGTGTGTGGGACACTTTCTTGTCATCTTATCCTCTTCAGTTTCCTCAAGCAGCCCATGTAAGAATGGTTATGCTCCTTGGCATGGTGTCTGTACATCAGCCAGGTTTTGCATGCATATAGCAGGGTTGACAAAGTAGCTTTGTAGACCTTAAATTTTGTTTGCAGATTGATGCCTTTGCATGTAGTCTGCTAAATGCCACACTTGCTTTAGCAATTCTGGTGTTGGTTTCATCATCTATGTGAACTGCACATGACAGATGTGTGAATTTGTCCACCTGCAAATAGGGTTTGGCTATTTATTGTGATGGTAGAGTCTACATATAGCTTTTCTGGTGCAGGTTGTTGCATCGTCTTTTTCTTCTTGATATTGATTGTGAGACTAAAGTTTTCAAAAGCTGAAGAAAAATGGTCCATACTGTGTTGCATTTCAGACTCAGATTTGGCATTCAGGGCACAAATGTTGGCAAAAAAAGTTATCATGTAAAGTCACTTCCTGTAACTTAGTCTTTGCCTGTAGTCTCCTCAGATTGAAGAGCTTGACATTTGTCTGATATCTGATGTCAATCTTGGTATCATAGTCAAAGAAGGCATTAGTAAGTATGGCAGAAAATATCTTACTGAAGATGGTTGGAACTAACACACAGCCTTTCTTGATTCCATTGATGACTGGGAATGGTTCAGATGACTCACCATCATCCATGACATGAGTTAACATGCCATCATGAAAATGCCAAACATTATGATAAAATTTTTGGCAATCAGATGTAGCCATGATCTTTGAGAAGCCCATACAACTGTCTGTGTGAAAGGCTTTTGTCAGGTCAATGATGCACATGTACAGCTCTGTCCCAGCATTTCTCCTGAAGTTGTCAAGCTGCAAAACATCATGTCTGTGGTCCATCAACCTTTCTTGGAACCACACTGATTCTCTGGCCGGAGCCTGTGTTCATTATGCTCATCAGCAGAATTCTGTCAAGGATTTTGCTAGCTTTTGACAACAAGCAGATGCCCCAATGATTGTTGCGGGATTGTCTGATGCTTTGTACAAGTGGACATTTGGTGCATCTTTTTACTCCATACGTATAGTTCCTTGAGTCCAGAGTGGTTGGAAGAGTTCAGTCCATTTCTATGACACATACAAGCCTCTGGTTTTGTAGACTTTGCTTGTTTAGTATCTGCTTCAGGTGTTTGACATTTGAGTCAGGTTAGTTGATTTCCCAATGTCTGTCAGCTCTTGAGGATCAGCAAGTGATGTGTTGATTTCAGCTTGGGGCATTCAATCACCGATAGATGATTGTAGACTGAGGTTGTTGTTGAACTGTTCTTGTTGTTCCCATCTTGTGGTATCTTTTCTTTGTCAGTGAGCAGTGTGGTGTCAGCACTCAGTATTGGAGATGTTCATGATGACTGTAGGCTGTAGATCATCTTCAAAGTATCATAGCAGTTCATCATGTCCTTCCTGTCTGCATAGGACTGAATCTCATCTGCCTTATTGCTGTCCCATGAGTCTTGCAACTTGCTGAGTTTGCATTAGACTGTCATCTTGATGTTGCAGAAGGCTTCCTTATGTGTTAAAGTGCTGTCTTCTAAACAGGTCTTTTGCAACTGTTTCTCATTCAGTAGTCTTTGTATGGCATCATTGTTCTCATCAGGCCAATCTGGAAAATTTTGTGTGGTATCATTGACATCACCAAGAATAATGAGCTTGTCTGCTTTTGACACTTCTACAATAAGAGACTGCAGGTCTTCATTAAATATGCTATCTGCTGTTGTACTGTACTGCACATTTCAACAATGATGAATTATGTCACCTTGTTTTCTTGTTAGGTTTTTGTTAACTTGTGATCCACATCAGCCTCAGTATATTGACCAAGGTTAAGATGAAGCAGGCAATGTTGTGGGCACCTTTTTTAGCCCCTTCTTCATGCTACAGATATGAACAATGTGATCCTAAACAGGGCTGCTCAGTCAGCAGGACTGCCAAGCTCCACTTCTGCTTTGATTCACTGAAAAGTGACCATATGCCTGAGCATTATCTGCAAGTTGGTGGCTACAGATTCCAGTGTTATATACAACTGCTGCTTGCCCATCACCACAAGACTTGCACACAAGTGGTGGTGTGAGGGAAATGAGTTGGATTTAAGAGAGGGAAAGTTGTGCAGAGTCACCCTCACTCTTTCATCCAGATCTGTCTAGTAGCACAACAATTTCAAAACGTCTGGAGATGAGTCAGGAAGCAATGAATGGCCATCAGGTCGTGCTGGACCTGAGCTGATACCCTGCAATGTCCACACCTTGCCATCCACTTTCACAGCTGGGTGTATTAGTCAGCAGTCATAGGTAGTACCATCTACCGTTACATATAGTAGCAGGGGTAGCCCACCTGACAGGGAGGTCAAAACAAGTTCTTTTGTGATTGGTTTGATGTCAGAGTATATGCTGTTGGATTACGAAACTCAAATTCAATTATGTACCATATTAATTCCAGTTTTCGTCATGGCATTATACAGCAGTCATATCTATTATACATTTGGCTGTATTTTCTTGGTAAGAAATATTGATGATATTTATTTGTATATTTAAGCAGTGTTTCATTGGATGGGATGAATTAGCCCTGTATTTCATGTGAAACAGCTAAAGTAAACTTGGATATCTAAGGTGAAACAGTATGAATCATCCTTGGCATGACAAGTCTCAGAACCAGCAAAAACAAGAATGTGCTGAAAATTATAATTTATAATTTTACCAATAATTTGTTGTGTGCAACTGAAAACTAATAAAATATGTACACAACATAAGACAGTACAATAAGCAATTGACTTTCCTTGTGCCTAATTACATCTTTATACCCCATATTATACATTTCTTCAGATTGAAGCACCCATTTTTTAGAGAGATGCCATAAATTTCTGACTACTTTATGAAGATTTATTTTTACACTGTCTTTATACTTTGACAGCCAATAGTGTTTCCATACCTGGCATCTTTGATTGGACAAGGAAAGACAGAGGAGCACCAAATAACTTGTATCCATGGTTACCTGGAGCATCTGGATAAAGAGCTTAATGGCAGACAAACATTTTGTGGGGTGAGTTTTCATCATGTATTCTTTTCTTTTTTTCTCAATTGGATGTCTCAAACCTTTTTTTGTAAGCAGTATTTACCAAATACATATTATGGTAACGATTGATGATTTTCAGTGGACTTGTAGATCTTCTTTCTGTCAAAATATATTTAAACATTGTCTTTCTCACTTTCCTGTTAATATTTATTACAAATTGCTCGAGTTTATATGTTCAAAACTTAAATATTTTATCTTCGTATATCCCGCATCACAAAACTTGATGAGAGGATGCATCTTGTCATGTACTACACCCACATCACAAAAGTGGTTCATTGTGACTCATATTTCATGCCTCACTGACATAGTTTCAGTTTTTGTGACAAGTTTATTTTCAAGCACTGTTCATGCTAGAATCTTTAAACTTTATCATATGCATCTTTGTTAGGATCACACTTTTATAATTAAAGATGGTAACTGTGACCTACATTTCATGATTTACTGGCTCAGGTTATGCTTTTGCATTGAGCGCCCAGTTTTTTGTTTACATCCTGTATATACTGTTTATTCTTGGAATCATTGAACTTGATGAAGGGATGCATTGTGAGGGGCACTGCACTCTCATCACAGAAGTAGGTAGCTGTGTCCCATGATTAACACTTAACTTCACTTTGGTATTTACATGTTTGTGTTAGATTGATGCACAGTTCTGGACTTTGCCAGTCATGTTGTATCATGATACATTCCATGATAATAGTTTTATATGATTTTGATATCATGACAGTATTGTATACATAAAATAAACTTAACACTATACAAGTGGTACCTCATTTTCAAAATAAACACTGCTTATATAATTACTTAATGCCATTGTAGGATATGTTGAATTGCGAAAACAGACAAAAGGTTGTTTTCCTGTTCATTCTATCGTTCTTTTAAATATTCACTAACAATTGATCTGATACACGTAAATGACTTAAAACACATGTATTGTATTCTGATGAACACCAGGTGGATGATAGTAAGTGTGGAGGGAGCCTCTGTCTAAGACCCTGACATCAGTGTATCAGTAACATTGTCTGTCTGTTAATACCACAGCTTTGTAACAGCACAGCACTCATTCGAACCTATATTTCATCTTTCCTTTCTTTGCTCAAGTTTTTGCATTAAAGTTCATAGCCACATAAGTTTTGGGCATTGTGTATGAATACACTCCTACCTAGAATCATGAAACCCTGATTCATCTTGTCAAGTACTACACCCTTTGTGCAAAAAGAGGCGTCTGCAACCAATAATTAATGTTTGAGCAACTTTGATACCTCTCTTTGTACTACATGCTTACTGTCAAAGAAGGTTACTGTGACCTACATTTGTACGCTTTACTAAATAAGGTTAGGTATTTCTGTTTATCTGATGACCAAATAGATTTTTCATTGCTGGATACAGTACATCATTGCCTATACAGCCTAAGTCCCTTTATGACAAGTACAGTTGGAAGTAGGAATACATATGTTTATTCAGTGGTAAACTTGCAGTATAAATGACAATTCAGTGTGTTTAGGTTCAGGGTCTATTTTAAAATGTTGATCATGGGATTGATGTTATAATTTCTCAAATATCCCTTTCAAAAAGCAGTAGAATACACAGTTTTTCTATAGTAAGAAAGTTTCCCACTCCCTTTTTTCCTTTTTTTTTTAAATTGTAGGGACATTTCCTGTTAAATGTTCGTTTGAATAGACCTTGTAGGTTCCCCTTTACAAGTTAACTGTATTAAATGTAAATATGAATGACTATGGGAATGAGATGAAGGGACTGCATTTATTTCTTATGAGGCCTTTTGATTAATCGAAGTGATTGATGATGCATACATTCTACTTCTAGTAGTGTTCCATCCTGTAACTTCCATCAAGAAAAATTTGGTTCATAGCATTAAGCAACAATAATAGCTTTTGAAGCAGATTATAAGAATGTCACATGGCTCGACCATTCCCTGTCAAGACTTTAGTCTCTGTTTATTGCATACTAATTGATGCTTACAATGAATACAGGATACTACTAAAATCTAGTCAGGAAGGCACCTTTTACCTTTACTGAACTTTAATAAAATATTAATTGTTCTAAATTTTAATTCTAAAGTAGCTTTCACAAACTTTGTTCATTCCTGATTGTTAAGTAATCTGCACCTTAGTTGTCATCACAGATCTACTAGGTGAAACTTGTAGATCATTATTGATTATTATATTAGCATCCAGATACTGAACTGGGTCAAGAAAACCAGGTGTCAGATCATTATTATTATAATAGCAACCAGGCACTGAACTGGGTCAAGGAAAGCAGGTGTCAGTCATTATTGATTATTATAATAGCAATCAGACACTGAACTGGGTCAAGAAAACCATGTGTCAGATCATTATTGATTATTATAATAGCAACCAGGCACTGAACTGGGTCAAGGAAAGCAGGTGTCAGATCATTATTGATTATTATAATAGCAACCAGGCACTGAACTGGGTCAAGGAAAGCAGGTGTCAGTCATTATTGATTATTATAATAGCAACCAGGCACTGAACTGGGTCAAGGAAAGCAGGTGTCAGATCATTATTGATTATTATAATATCAAACAGGCACTGAACTGGGTCAAGGAAAGCAGGTGTCAGATCATTATTGATTATTATAATAGCAACCAGGCACTGAACTGGGTCAAGGAAAGCAGGTGTCAGATCATTATTGATTATTATAATATCAAACAGGCACTGAACTGGGTCAAGGAAAGCAGGAGTCAGATCAGATCGTTACCAGTACATGTAGTTCACATTTCATAACATTTTTGTGCAACATTTATTCAGTATTGCACTGACTTAGACCTCCTCCCCCCTTGCTCTCAGCTAAAAATGTTGACCCAGTACTTTAACATTGAATTTGTCTTATACATTTTCTTGGCATTTATATAATGATTTTCCAAGGAATATTAATTATCCAGGTGAAATAGGGTGAATAATCACCATTTACATGTATATGTACATGTTATCAAATTCTCAGAAATGACCCCTGTAGCTGAGGCAAGCAAGGTAATTGTTGATTACACCTGTTTGTGGATTTTGTGCTTGATACATAAGTACAAATTGAGAGACCCAATAATTTTGTTTAAAACAATAGGACCCCTTACCCAATCCCAAACTTTAAGTACCAACAGAAATGTAATTTTTGCAAAACCATCAAAACTGATACCCATTAAAATAAATTCACAACCTTTTCCTTAATAACATGGCTTTTTGCTGTAGCTGAGAATAGAAATCACATGCATAGAAAGAAAAATAAATATTTGTAAATAAATTTTATTTGACCTCATAAGTTTTAATAATTACCTACTTGATATCACAGTCCCTCCTTGTATCTTTAGTGTCTCTAGGAACTTTTTAAATTTGACAGATTTTAAAATTTCTGTGACCAGAACAATTGTGTATAATTATAAATTATTACCATTGCTACATTTGAAGAATAAAGTGTATGTATCGATTGCTCAGTCATAGAATATTTTATATATTTATACTATGGTCATTTAGCAGTTCCATGGAAGGAGCGCTAATGCATCATCCCCAATCTCTTAGTTGAACTCACAACTGTCAGCATCCAACAAACACATTACAGTGACTTTAAGCTTAACTTACACATGTCCATAGAGGATAATTTAAAGAATTCTCAGGAAAAATCCTTACATGTCCTGTATCAATGACACATTGGGCAGAGGACATTTATTTTTGACATGATTATATCGGTTTAACTGTTTATAAAGGATATTGTCACAAATTTAGACTATGAATTAAATAAACTAATGGTTTTTTGTTGTTTTAGTTTGCTTAAATTTAGTTTTGAACGTAATTTAGTTATTTAATTGATGCCTTTTGATTGATAACATGGATGGACAGTTTCATAGAGTATTTTGACAAAGTTTACATGGTTAGATGTATTGACAATTTATTATGCTTTGTTCAATATCTTTCACATAAAGGACCTCTGTCCTTAAAGGACAAATGTGTTATGTCCCTCAAGTGCCCTTTATGGACAGGTGTTATAGTACCTTGAGCAAATTTAGCTTTTGTCATCTCCAGATTCACACTACTTGAATCATAAAAAAAACAATTTAAAAAAAAAACTTCCTCCCTTCCCAATATACGAAAATAAACACTATGAAGAACATTAAAAAAAATTTGATTTAAATTGTTTCTTCTTAACTCCTGATGTACATTTCTGTTTTCATGTTAATAAATAATTTGACTTGAATCAATCTCTAACCTGCACAAAAGTTAATAGTTGCCATGTAAATTTCCAGTGAATTAAATTTAGAGAAAAATTAGAAATTTAATTTTAATTTTGCATCATGCTTGGTTTACCTGTGGCATTGAACATCAACTCAAGTAAATGTAACCTATACCTGTACATCTATGATATATATTTATTTCTGTTATTGATGTTCTTACAGGATCAGGTTACTGTGGCAGATATTGTGCTGTGGTCATCACTTTATCCTGTTCTAAATGGAAAATTTTGTCTCAAAGGTAAAATTGTTTCTGAATTGAGATGGACTTTTTTAATGTTTATAAAGTAAATTCAGTTTGTCTTTTAACTATTAGCAGCTAATTTGTTTCACACCCACCATACGATGGATAATATTATGATGATGTCCATATATTCATCAATCCATCCATCCATTCATATATATATGTGTGTGTGTGTCCATCTGCCAAAACCAGGTTTGATTTCACACAATAACTTGAGTTGTTTTATGAATTTTGGGGTCAGAAAGCATGGTCACTGTGACTGAAAAAAGAAATATTATTTCTGCACAATAACTTAAGTTGTCCACTGTCTGCAGTACAGACCTTGTGGATGACTTGCACATAGATTAGGAAAGAACCTTAAGTAACTGTCACTGAAAGATGCTCATTAACTTGAGGTGTCTACCATCTACTGTTACCAAATGTTTGGGACGGCTTGTGTTTGGTGTAAGGATGAGGCTTATCAATTTTAGGATGAAATAGTAAAATGTCAAGTTCACTGTGACTGAAGAAGAAAATGGTTTCCAAGGCAAACTAAAGTTCTTCATCATCAGCATTTACCAAACTTCGTAGATAGCTTGCACTAGATTTTGCAGTCAAAAGGGTAAAGTTCATGACCCTGTTTCTGGAATAAAATAGTTTCAGCAGAATAACACAGTTCTGCATCACAGACAGAACAAAATTTTGTGTATAGACCATTCTCAGAATGTATACATGTATTCATGTGATCCTGGGTCAACGAATCCAAAACGAGGCTAAGATAGGCACCAGTTTCATTTTACCTCGCAACCATGGCTGCTACAGTTGATACCGGCAATGGAAAAAATTGTGACAATTATTGTTGTGTTCCGTTGTGCAATGGGAATGCTAGAATTCAGATAGATTTAAGCTTCCACCATATTCCATCAGTGAAGAAGATGGAGCTTTGTAGAAAATGGATTGTTGCAATATGCCGTGATGAGGGGCTGAATTTTAAGGTAAGAAACTGGATGATTGTTGGTGTGTTTATATTTTCTTGCAACTGAATGATGTAAGAAAGAGAAATCCAAATGCAAAATAGATTCTGTTGATGAAGCAAATGATTGTATATATGTGTGTTTTTATAATGACAGGTTTCTAAAAATGTTACCCTCTAGTCCCATTCCACATAACGGGGTCATGAAAAACTGGGCGTACCACCACACAGCGCATTTATATAAGAAATTATGAATTTACATAGGAGTAGTAAGTACAGAAAAAGTGAATTTTATTACCTTGTTAAAAAAATAGAAAGTTGAATGTAAATGATCACGATAGAGAAGAGAGATAGCACCATTATAATGAAAATGACGAGAGTACAAGTTGAATGAAATTACAAGAGAGAGAGAGAGAGAGAGAGAGAGAGTGGATAAGAATTAATGAAACTGTTGATAAAACATATTGATGTGTGTAAACGTAAGGGAAAATGCACACTTAAATCACAGGCCATTGAAATTCTATCATTGTAGTAAGTTAATGTCAGAGAATCCCCCTCCAAAGGGAAGCACATATATATATAAATATATATATACATATATACATACATATATATATATATATATATATATATATATATATATATATATATATATATATATATATATATATATATATATATATATATATATAAATGGATATAAAACAGCTTTGAACAAATAATCCTGCTGTTTTGTGGGTAAATATAAAAATGCCAGGTTGTGTACTTTTGATACAAATTAAAATGCAAGCATACCAACATGTACCCAAAACTATTTAAAGCGCACCACAAAGTCTCCACTGGTGGGGTGGGGGGCGTGGTTGGTTAAAAGGGCAGTTTGTGTCACTATGCACATTTTATAAATGTTTTATTCTGACTGCTTGTTTTGACCACAGTATTGATTGATCATAGCTGTACATTTAAACCATACCTATTCAGAAACAAAATTCAGGCTTTAAATAGTTTCATTTCTATATCGTTAACTTGTATTTTGTGTACTGTAGAGAAAAAGGACACTCAAGATAGGACGTAAATCATCTTACGTTTAAGAGAATGGACATATCCCTCACTGTAATACTTGAATCCTTTTGTCATCTGTTCATTTCATGAACTGCTGGAGACACCCGTGATGAAATTCTCAACGAATGTAAAAGAAATATCTGGCAAACAGCTCAGATCGTTACTCGATGTACAGTAGGACGCCATATTTTTTTCTCCATCTGCCTATCTTAGCCTCGTTTTCGCAATACATTAATACTCATGAGGATCTCATTAAGAATGGTCTTTAGACTCTATAGCTTGGACTTGGAGTAAAGAAGACGTCTGTCACTTTTGGGTCAAAAAGACAGTGGCTAAGTTTACAGTGACTGTAAGAAGAAAAATGGTTTCTGCATAATAACATTAGTTTTACATCTTAGACCAGACTTTGTGGATGGCATACACTTGAGGTAAGGAAGAAGCCTACTGATTGCAGCATCAAAATGTATCTATATTATACAGCGTTGCCTTTATAATTTTGTCAAACAGTTGTATCACCCAGATGTGTACATTTATTACACAGTATTGCCTTTATAAGTATGTCAGACATTGGTATCACCCAAATATGTACATTTATTACACAGTATTGCCTTTATAAGTATGTCAGATATTGGTATCACCCAAATATGTACATTCATTATAAAGCATTGCCTTTATAATTTTGTCAGACAGTGGTGTCACCCAAATAATGTACATTTATTACACAATATTGCCTTTATAAGTATGTCAGACATTGGTATCACCCAAATATGTACATTTATTATACAGCAGTGCCTTTGTAAGTATGTCAGACAGTAGTTCCACCCAAATAGGTGCCATTATTTTGCAGAATTGTCTTTATAAGTATGTCTGACATTGGCATCACCCAAATAGGTCATGTACCTGTATTATAGTTTAGTATGGGGATTTTGTGGATGATTGCCTTGTGGATAGTTTAGTTAGGGCATTTTGTGGATTTCAATGCATTGTGGATAGTTTAGTTAGGGGAGTTTGTGGATTTCAATGCATTGTTTCTCTGAAATATATTAGGTAACATGAAGCAGACATCAATATTTATATTTTATAGTCCAGTTAAATTTGTGTTTAGAGAAACAAATATTTGTTTTTGTTTTACTTTCCAACCAATGCTGGAAAAACATCTTCATTCTGGCATAGTACATGTTGTTTAATGCCATTATTAAGTGTGATATAGGCTTTACCTTGCAGCCAGTGTAACTGGTGGAGGAAGAACCTGTTAAGAACCACTGACCCATGGGAAGCTACTTGCAGGCTTTTTCACATACCCACATTGGCTGAGCCTAAGACTTGAACTTACACCGAGGCAAGTTGGCAGTGATTGGTAAAGGCAAGTGCTTGAGACCACTCTGCTACATGGGTGCCCTGACATGGTACATTGTTTTGCAGATTTGAAAAAGCAGTGAGAAAACCATTACACTAAGCTGAGTGCATGTGACCCATTCAGAATTCAGAATAATTTTGTTTGAAAATAATAAGATAAATTATTATATTTGTTCTTATATAGTGTGTTCTTCACTGAGAACAGCATTGACCCGGATCTGCCATCACATGATGAACTTGTGGCTCATGATCTATGACATTGTGCTTATGCTTTCAGGAAATATCAGAGACCCTTATCTGATCAGCAGTTAATCAGTGGACAATCAGGGTCTTTGTTCTTAAGGTTGGATGGATGTGCATTATTTATGAGTAAATTTTTTTAATTTTTTGGCTAGTAGAATTGGTTAGGGCTAGCAAGGGTTAAATTGTAATAATAAGTGGCTATATTTAACTTTGTGCCATGCCCTATAATTTCAGATGCACAATTGTTGTAGGTTGGTGGCTGTTTGTTATGCTCATGTTGGAGCAAAATCAAGACATGTCAGTAACCGTTGCTACATCAATGGAGGCATTAAGTTTCATAAAGATTTTCATTAAAGTTGTACATTTGCTTAAAGTTATTGAACTTTGTAAATTTGATGAAGAAGATTAAAGTTATAAAGATTTTGAAACTGTTCATTTTATATTAATCGTGAAAAATTAACTAGTTGACCCAGTCAGTTGGACAACTCTAGTCCCACCATCTAAACACTACTAGATTTAGTGTCATTACACAACACTTTGCATCTAACTGATAGTCAGATTTACCCACTGAAACCTCTGCTAAGCAAGAGTTGATTTTCAGATGTCATTTGTGGCCAAGTGGGCAGTTAAATTTGAAGATTCTTGGATTTTGATTTTGTTTTTGGTAAAGTCAAAGAATATACAAAAGTTCAGACATTTTTGAGCTCACTTTTCATTTCATACTGACAACATTTATGTACTAGAGGCTAATATTTTTTAAATATACTTGTTTATCAGTACTATTTCTTCCGTAGGATGGGAAAGTCAGTATAAACATCTGCAGGCCTGGAATTCCCATCTCACAAACCTAGAACCTTTCAAAGCAGCCGTCAAGATTGTCCTGGGAGACAGAGATACTTCTGTGCTGAAGGTAAGATACTATTTGATAAATGTGAATTATTAGTCAGTTACTAATTTATACAATAAATATGCATTATTAATTACTTAACCATATGGTAAATGTGCATTAAAAGTCCATTACTAAACTATGTATGTGATGAATGTGAATTATTAATCAATTACCAAACTGTGATATATATGCGTTATTAATTACTAAACTATGTGATAATGTGTATTATTAATTTAAAACAATATGGGATAAATCTGCATTATTAGTCAGTGTCTTAGTCTAAATTAAGCCATATTGTTGAATATTTCTTACATGTACTCTGTAGTGTCAAGGGTATGCAGGAATTTATGTCCATCTGTCCATTCTTCTGTCTGGCGCAGTCTTGGTAGTGCAACTAGCCCCACAGTTTTTATGGACTGCAATGATACATGGTCAGTATTATTGTTATGGACTTCCATGAAACTTGGTCGGTATTATTGCTATGGACTGCAATGAAACTTGATCAGTATTATTCTTATGGACTGCCATGCAACTTGGTCAGTATTATTGTTGGTTGGTATTATTGTTATGGTCTGCCATGCAACTTGGTCAATATTATTGTTGTGGACTTCCATGAAACTTGGTCGGTATTATTGTTATGGACTTCCATGAAACCTGATCAGTATTATTGGATTGTTTGTCGGTATTATTGTTATGGACTGCAATGAAACTTGGTCAGTATTATTGTTATGGACTGCAATGAAACTTTGTCAATATTATTGTTATGGACTTCCATGAAACTCGATCAATATTATTGTTATGGACTGCAATGAAACTTGATCAGTGTTAATGTTATGGACTGCCATGCAACTTGGTCAGTATTATTGTTATGGACTGCAATGAAACTTAGTCAATATTATTGTTATGGACTTCCATGAAACTTGATCAGTATTATTGTTATGGACTTCCATGAAACTTGGTCAATATTATTGTTATGGACTTCCATGAAACTTGGTCAATATTATTGTTATGGACTTCCATGAAACTTGATCAGTATTATTGTTATGGACTGCAATGAAACTTGGTCAGTATTATTGTTATGGACTGCAATGAAACTTGGTCAGTATTATTGTTATGGACTGCGATGAATCTTGATCAGTATTTTTGTAATGGACTGCCCTGAAACTTGGTTGGTATTATTTTTATGGACTGCCATGCAACTTGGTCACTATTATTGTTATGGACTGCAATGAAACTTGATCAGTATTATTGTTATAGACTGCGATGAAACTTGAACAGTATTTTTGTAATGGACTGCCCTGAAACATGGTCAGTATTATTTTTATGGACTGCCATGCAACTTGGTCAGTATTATTGTTATGGACTGCAATGAAACTTGATCAGTATTATTGTTATGGATTGCGATGAAACTTGATCAATATTTTTGTAATGGACTGCCCTGAAACTTGGACAATATTATTACTATGGACTGCCATGCAACTTGGTCAATATCATTGTTATGGACTGCCATGAAACTTGGTAAATATTATTATTATTGACTGCCATGCAACTTGATCAATATCATTGTAATGGACTGCCATGCAACTTGGTCAATATTATTGTTATGGACTGCCATGAAACTTGGTCAATATTATTGTAATTGACCGCCATGCAACTTGGTCAGTATTAGTGTTACGGACTTCCATGAAACTTGATCAGTATTATTGTTATGGACTGCGATGAAACTTGATCAGTATTTTTGTAATGGACTGCCCTGAAACTTGGACAATATTATTGCTATGGACTGCTATGCAACTTGGTCAATATCATTGTTATGGACTGCCATGAAACTTGGTAAATATTATTGTTATGGACTGCCATGCAACTTGGTCAATATCATTGTAATGGACTGCCATGCAACTTGGTCAGTATTATTGTAATGGACTGCCATGCAACTTGGTCAATATTATTGTTATGGACTGCCATGAAACTTGGTCAATATCATTGTAATGGACTGCCATGAAACTTGGTCAATATTATTGTTATGGACTGACATGAAACTTGGTCAATATCATTGTAATGGACTGCCATGCAACTTGGTCAATATTATTGTTATGGACTGCCATGAAACTTGGTCAATATCATTGTAATGGACTGCCATGAAACTTGGTCAATATTATTGTTATGGACTGACATGAAACTTGGTCAGTATTTTTCTTTTGGACTGCCATGCAACTTGGTCAGTATTATTGTTATGGACTGCCATGAAACTTGGTCAATATCATTGTAATGGACTGCCATGAAACTTGGTCAATATTATTGTTATGGACTGCCATGAAACTTGGTCAATATCATTGTAATGGACTGCCATGAAACTTGGTCAATATTATTGTTATGGACTGACATGAAACTTGGTCAGTATTTTTCTTTTGGACTGCCATGCAACTTGGTCAATATTATTGTTATGGACTGCCATGAAACTTGGTCAATATTATTGTTATGGACTGCCATGAAACTTGGTCAGTATTATTGGTATTGACTGCCATGAAACTCGATCAATATTATTGTTATAGACTGCCATGAAACTTGGTCCATATTATTGTTATAGACTGCCATGAAACTTGGTCAGTATTATTGTTATGGACTGCCATGAAACTTGGTCGATATTATTGTTATGGACTTCCATGACACTTGATCAATATTATTGTTATGGACTGCCATGAAACTTGGTCAGTATTATTGTTATGGACTGCCATGAAACTTGGTCGATATTATTGTTATGGACTGCCATGACACTTGATCAATATTATTGTTATAGACTGCCATAAAACTTGGTCAATATTATTGTCATGGACTTCCATGACACTTGATCAATATTATTGTTATGGACTGCCATGAGACTTGGTCAGTATTATTGTTATGGACTTCCATGACAATTGATCAATGTTATTGTTATAGACTGCCATAAAACTTGGTCGATATTATTGTTATGGACTGCCATGAAACTTGGTCAGTATTATTGTATTGGACTTCCATGACACTTGGTCAGTTGTATTATCACCTGAGGATGCACATACTGACAAATCACTTTGTGTCATGATTGTTGTAAGGCTTATTGCCCTTATTGACTTGCTGCTGAATGCACTGTATGGAAAAATCTTGCGAAAACATTTAGTTTCAGATTTCATTAGATTCCCATGAAACTTGGAAAAATATTATGAATATCATCTAATAATATGCATATTGACAAATCACATTTCTCACATATTTTCTGTTAGATTTATTGATCTTTTCGTCTTGGAATGGAATGCAATCTTGTTAGCACAACTTGTCACATGGTTTTTGACAGATTGCCATGAAACTTAGTAAATCTTACTGGTATCACTTAAGATGTACACATTATCAAAATCACTTTGCTCAAGTAATTTTCATCTCAGCAGGTTGTAAGGCCTAGTCAGTTTATGGTATGGCCAAGTGTCCATTATCTGTTAGTCATCCATCCATCAACATTTGCATGTTACCACTCTGTAGGCCACGCTTTTTTAAATCTGCTTTTGATAAGGTTTATATAATCATTATCTCAATGAATATGACTAAGATATATTGATATTAATGTGGCGACCTTGTATCTGTCCAAGTCGGTGACCGCATGGGAAGTTATATTTCTGTTTTGATTATAATTAAATTGGAATATATGCTAATATCATCAAAATGTCAGACATATTTGATAATGAGTGAGGCAGAAACTATTAATGAGGTTATCTTGCATCCAAGGCTGAATTTGTTACCGTATTTCTAATCAGATTGTAATCAGGCATGGAGTATATACTTATTTCTTCAAGATCATAGACAAGTTCGTTAATGAGTGAGATGCATTGCATGAGATGACCCTGCATCTAATTGACTGAGCCTTTTATGGAGGCCATATTTCTGTGGTGATACAATCAGAAACAAAATTCATATAGTTGGCCCACAATACAATATATATTGCTGTGTAGAAATGAAAGTTTTTTAAGGGACCCTACTTTTAGATTATGTTTGTTACTTTTCTTCAAATCAACGCTACTATCCCGACTTTTTAAATAGTTTTGAGTCATTCTTTGATATATTTAATTTGTTATAACCATTATGGAAATGTTCTGTGGCACTTTTTTCAGTAATTTATTTAATTTTTATGGCACATATCATACCAAGGCAGCCAGGTCCACCTATCTGTTGTACTTCCTATTTGGTAGTGATAGCATGTCAACATTGTCTGAACTACAGATTTAGGTAAAGGTTGGCTCTTGCAGTGTGGAATCTTTTTATTCTGTGACAAAGGGTTCTCAGATTGGAGGTGCATTGATATGAGTAAAGATATGGTAGTCTAGTCAAATCTTTTGGTCCTAATTTTCTGTTTGGTATTTCCTATTTCTCTCCCTTCTTTTATCCTATTTTATAAAGTAAAATAGCATAACATTATTCCTATTTGTTGACAAGATTATGCTTGAAAGCCTAGAGTGAGGATGCAGTATGTAACATGGAATATATACCCTGTCTGTTTGCCTTTGCCATGTGATGTCTGTGTGATTGTGTTCACAGTATGAGTAAGTAGCAAGGTTACTAGTATAACCAGAATACATCATGACTGTTTTGCAAATTCTGCATATGATTTTATTGCTAACTATACAATGCCTGAAACTACTCTTTTAAAAGTAGTTAATGACATTCTCTCTGCATTGGATAGTGGAAAGATTACAGTCCTCACCCTCCTTGATTTGTCTGCAGCATTTGACACAATAGACCATGATATATTACTTTACTGTCTCCAGCATGTATTTGACATTCATGATACAGTCTTAATGTGGTTCAAGTCTTACTTGGTCAACAGGACACAACTTGTATCTGCAAATGGAATACACTCCAACCGAGTTGATCTATGTTGTGGTGTTCGACAGGGGTCTGTTCTTAGACCTGTTCTCTTCATTCTGTACACTCAGTTGCTCTCAAGTGTCATAGATCATCATCCATTGTCTCATAAATTGTACGCTGATGACACGCAAATAAACAAAACTAGCCACCCAACTGAAGTTGATGCTACCATCCAAGGTGTAGAGAGGTGCATTTCTGATGTGAAATCATGGATGACATGTAACAAGCTGCAGATGAATGATGATAAAACTGAGGCCATTCTGATCACAACACAAAGACTTTCTCATTCACATCCTTTACCTAAAACAATAAATATCAGCAACGCCAACATTAAATTCACACAATTAGTACAAAACCTAGGTGTTACTCTGGACAGTACTCTCACATTGCACCAACATGTCCTGAACATATGCAAGGCTGCATATCTTGAGCTGAGATGCATCAGCTCAATTCGCAAAAATCTTTCAGTTGATGCCACTAAAACACTTGTGTGTTCATTAGTACTTTCAAGACTGGACTATTGTAACTCAATTCTGTCTGGTTCATCTCAATATCTACTCCAGAAACTTCAAAAAGTTCAAAACACAGCTGCTTGGATCATACTTAGAGTGCCACGATCAGAGCACACCTCCCCGCTGCTCTGTACCCTACACTGGCTATCCATTCGATCCAGAATCAAACATTTTAACTTGTTGATTTTGACCACCATCTTCTAAGCTAAGTTTCCCCTGACCTTTCCTACCCGGTGTCTATACATCTAACATTTGGTTGGAAATGTCAGGCCTATTACTGCAGGGCCCAGTAGTGGTCTTTTTGATTTGACCTGATATTTTTTTTACACCAATGGTGTGTCAGCCTTTGTTATATAAAGAGAATAAATCAGTTTAGTTGCTTTCTGTATCAGGCTTCCCTTCTTGCTCAGCCAGTGCCACAGCGGGCAAAAGACATTGGTCAGTCAGGGCAGGTACAACAGAGGCAGAAACAAGGAAAGGGAGCACCAGATGAAGTACAGGTGGGTTGAAATTGGGATATGCTGGAAGAAACTTTGTGAATTTTCTGTTAAATATTAGAACTTTTAAACACTTTAGATTTATTGTCTTACTTTTTCTGTTTTCTCCAGTTAACATTGCACATTTTTACAGATAACTGTATTCATTTAGGTATTCTTTTTTCTTACCTTTTTTACTTGTATTATCAGCATTTAGTTAATGTTGATAAGCATCAAGGCTTTCATAGTAATTGAACATACTACAGGTTAATCTGGAAAAATGTCTAGGCATTCATAGTAATTGAACATACCACAGGTTAATCTGGAAAAATGTCTAGGCATTCATAATAATTGAATATACCACAGGTTAATCTGGAAACATGTCTAGGCATTCATAGTAATTGAACATACCACAGGTTAATCTGGAAAAATGTCTAGGCATTCATAGTAATTGAATATACCACAGGTTAATCTGGAAAAATGTCTAGGCATTCATAGTAATTGAATATACCACAGGTTAATCTGGAAAAATGTCTAGGCATTCATAGTAATTGAATATACCACAGGTTAATCTGGAAAAATGTC